>OX369308.1:51151164-51828831 GCA_947284805.1 Coleophora flavipennella
CCGATACCGATATATAGGCGATACTTCGGGTTTGCCGATATATCGGTATCGGCGATATTTTTATGGCCGATTCAACGATACTTTTTAAATTTCGCGCTTTAAAAATGTAATGTAAACGCGCGTGTTGTCCCATCTATTTCGTTGCAAACGAGGCATCTGTCGCATCTGAGAGACTATTTTCCACCGCAGGTCTTATTCAAACAGACTTGCGAAATCGCCTTTGCCCGCAAAACTTAAGAATGCTTTGTTTTTTAAATAAAAATGTTATAAATGTTAATTTTGATTACTAAAACTATTAATTAATTGTGTTATATTTATTCTACCTTCCTTTTTGAATTCAATAAGCGTATCGGTATCGGTATCGGTATCGCCGATATTTTTATAAGAGTATCGGTATCGGTATCGTATCGGCAAAAAGGCGTATCGATGCATCCCTAGTTGTGGCGTGAAAGAGTCACAAACATCCATATACACACAAACTTTCGCGGTTATAATATTAGCATCCCGCGACTTCACCAGGTCGTCGGTCCACCCAGTGTGAGACCTGTCTACACTACGTCTTCCGGTGCAAGGTCGCCATTCGAGAACTTTACTGCCCCATCATCTGCTTCTCTAGCATTCCGAGCAGGGATCGAACCGCCAACAGCGAAAGCCGCGAGAGGTGAGCGTGCCTACAGCTCCGGAACCTACCTGGACAGTAGGTAGTGGTTATCTTCCACGAGGCACTCGCCTTGCAGAGTACCGGGACAAGCGTCTTGGCGGCAAGACCTACCGCAACTGGTCTTTGCCTATGACCTAGCTATCGGTGAGTGGGGACGCTATATCATAAACCTGGTAGTTTAGCGTATATATCTGGTAGATATACGAGTGGGTATGCCCCATCAGCCATCTGATCTCCAAGCTATGTGCCCGCCCACTACCACTTTAGTTTAGTTATTCTGTCTCTCACTAAATCTCACTAAATATATCGGTTACCTTATTTCTTCTACGGATCTACTCGTTTCCGATTCGATATTTATTTATTATTATTATTTTCTTTATAACCTAAACGGATTTGGGCTATAATATTCCCGACATACCTATGCGAAGAGTCCAGTGAACTCCAGTTTCCCAGGATCGGGGTCGCTACATACACCCCATAAACGTCTCCACTACTAGGGCATGGGTTTCTTCCCAAAGTCAGGAAGGTAAGGCCATATACTCCACACACGCGGGGCTGAGTCCGGGGCACAGATGAGATACTAGTTACTTGTCCGGGTTGGTGGAGATTGGAGGGCTGTAATAAGTATAAAGAAACCAACGACACGACTTCACGGCTGTTATCTACTAACAGCAACTGGCACAGTAACTGTTTGATTGTCAACATTGAATTATACTACTACTACGTATGGAACCGATGCCGTGAACCAGTATTTTGCGCCGTGTGTTGTTGACAATTGTCAACAATGCGGTTAGTCTTTCGCACGGATGTCTTTCGCCTAACGCTCAAGCGATCGCCCACGTGCCGATACCTAAGAACAAACCAAAAACGCCGGCTTGCGTGTTAAAAACTTGTAAAAATCGATCCACTGCAAAGAAAAAAGATAGTATCATCGGTAAGTAAACATAATATTTATTAAAAGCAACCAAAACTAGTTTTTTTTCCTACATTATTTTCTACCACATGCCGACATTTTGTTTGAAAATCATAGATTATGAAAAGTGAACCACACAGATAGGACGCGTAGGTAAGGTACTAATGGCCACTAACAGCCAAACCCAAACAGGTAATGACCGTGCTTCAGGTCAGTTAACTTGCGTGATCGACGCAACTACGCATGACGTTGTGCTACTGCGGGTTGTTATCGAGCTAAAACTTACCAAGTACCAATGTTGCAATGTCGTTTCAAAGCTGATCAACGTGATAGTGACGTCACCCTTAACAGCCACGTGCGAGATGGATTCGAAGGGCACGCGGTGCGGGAAATCACAAAAGTGCACGCCGTTCAGCGCCACCTAGTAGCAAGATTCAGAATCTAATTAAGAGAGGTCCCGTTCGACTGGGTAAGTGAACCTACCTCCAGTGATCTTCATTTATTTAAACAAGTAGGAAGTAGGTAGGTACTAAGTACGCTGGATCGGTTGTACGATGCTGTTTTTACCCAACTACGAAGAAGTATTTACTTTTACCAGACTACGAAACAAAGAGGGTCTACTGCCTGAAGATGATCACGAAACCGGTTGCAGTATAAACAAATTTTGTTTTATTTACATTAATTCTGGAATAGTGCAAGAAAAAACCTAAATATGTTCAGTTCAGTTTCCACCAAGAACCTACTATCGCAAGCATACAATACAAAGAGGGTTATGTTTTTTTTTTGTATGTATGTTTGTAATTTTTTATGTCTATGTATATGTTTATCTGTTCCCTCGTATTTCCTAAACTATTGAACCGATTTTGATAAATGTGGTGTCTTTGGATTTGTGACATCACTCGTGTGTCATAAGATATGAACATTTAAAAAAAATCAACAAAAGTACTTTATAAGTGAATTGCAAAGATTAAAAAAATATATAATTTTTAGATATCATATTACAGGTTTGATATCAAAAGAAAGGTCTTGATGAGCGAGCACATTCTAAATACGTATATACTACAGCTGTTGCCCGCGACTTTGTCCGCTTGGTTAACTGAACATGACTAATTTTATTATGAAAAATATGAAAAAACCACATGAAAATTAATCATTAAGATCTTAAATAAAAAATCCCGGTCAAGTAAGAGTCTGAACCGCACACAAAGGATTCCGTACCATCATACTAAATGGCGCTAGTTTCTTAATGTTTTAAAAAAAACACGTTTTTTGTATGAAGACCTCCTTATTTTTTCACTTTCTAATTTTTTTGTATTTGCCGTTATAGCGGCAACAGAAATACATCATCTGTAAAAAAATTTAACTGTCTAGCTATCACGGTTCATGAAATACAGCCTGGTGACAGACGGACAGACAGACAGACGGTCAGTTAGTAATAGGGTCCCGTTTTTACTCTTGGGTACGGAACCCTAAAAACAGTAGTTGATTGTCATTGCGAAACCGACAGTTGTTAGATAGAACACTGAAGCTGCCAAAAGTCTAACGACATTGCCAAAAGTCTAACAACATTGCCAAAAGTCTAACGACATATCCAAAAGTCTAACGACATTGCCAAAAGTCTAACGACATTGCCAAAAGTCTAACGACATTGCCAAAAGTCTAACGACATTGCCAAAATTGCCCGGTTTGTGCTACATAAGGAATATAGGCACTGCTTATAAAGGCACGGGGGTTAGCTGTCAGAGATGGAAGCAGTTCTCCATATATTGCAAGGCAGCCATGTCGCCAAGCAAAGTCGCCGACAGTTTTAGGCTCGTATATAAGGTCTAACAAAATTAGCTGAAAATATTTTAACTGGTGCTTCTACCCATGAAACTGAACAACTTTCCCCATGGAACCCATAGTCAAATCTCAAAAAAAATTTTGAACTTCCCATACTAAGTTGGCTGATCAGCTGATCGAGTAAGTATGGGAGAGCCACTTTTTTTTGCGATTTGCCTATGGGTTCCATTGGGAAAGTTGTTAATTTTCATGGGTAGAAGCACCAGTTAAAATAGTTTCAGCTAATTTTGTTACAACTTATATTTTATCAAAAAACCCATTTGAGCCCTATATTACAGATGAGATGTCCTTCTAACCAGAGGTACCGGGTTCAAATCTGGACAGCCAATATACCAATGAGTTTTTCAAAACTTACGTACATATACTTACCGATTGCTTAACGGTGAAGGAAAACATCGTGAGGAAACCTGCACACGCCTGCGAAGAAACTCGAAGGTTGTGTGTGAAGTTGACCAACCCGCACTGGGCCCGCGTGGTCGACTAAGGCCTGATCGCCCTAATTCAGGGTAGGCTCGAGCCCCTCGGTGGGGACGTATATAAGCTGATATGATGATTACAGATGAAATTGCCTATATTGCCAACACAAATATACTTCGTTTTTAGGTATCAGGGAACTGACCTTTCTTACAGTGCACGATTTGTACTAGGGATGTTACGGAGGTGGTTTTATCGGAACCGAAGTCGGAGTCGGAGTTTTCAAATTTAGTTTGTCGGTGTCAGAGTCGGGACCGGAATCGGAGTCGGAGGCGGAGTCGGATTTGAAGAAAGAAAAGAGAGGTGTGTTAAGAGGAGGCCTAAAAAACTAGTAGGTACAAACCACGGATAAGATAAATAAGGTGGGATTGGCAATAGTAACACTTTTGTTTGAAAACCAGCGTCGCCGACTGTCTCCCACCCATCGACTCCACTACACAAGCAATAAAAATACATACACGAATTGCGCACACTAATAAACAAAACACACTTAGAACACAGGGCTGCAATTGTGTCTCACACCATTTCAAGAGTCTGTACGTTACACACAACCACACGCAAATAAAAAGTTTGAACGCGTGCTTCGGTTAAGTATGATTATCTAATCATACTTGTGGCGCGCCTGCCCAGCGCACATTTCCAACCCAACCTTATTTATCTGATCCGTGGTACAAACATTATTCAGTCATCCTCTTTACAATTTGGAGAGAGGGAATACCCCGCGCGACGTGTATTAGGGAAACTGTCGCGGCCGCGCGCCGCCCGCCCGTCGCCGCTATACACTATACTTTGACCTCCGATTAAAACCTCCGATTTAATGGTGTCGGATGGAGCCGAAGTCGGAAACTGAGGCACAGGTATAATATCAATCGGAAGTTTTGACTTTTCGGAGTCGCGGTCGAAGCTCGGTAACATCCCTAATTTGTACAGCTAGCCAGCGTAATTGTATAATGAAGGTCATTGCACCATTGCTCGCTCTAAACCTGCGGCCAAGCAGCGTGCTGCTGCTTTACTCTTTTCCTTGGCAATCGCTGTGCGCTGCCACCAATCCTTCGGTTTTTAATCCCTTGTCACTTTTACGACACCCTCTTGAAGAGATGGGTGGTGCTATTCTAGTGTCGCACCCAATGACTTATATATTACTAGCGTAAGGACCCGGCCAACGCACGAGACTAATGCTCCCAGCTAATTAGTGCGAAAATCGAAAGTTTCGCACACTCGCGACTCAGTCGTCTGCGGGAAATCGTAGAGGGCGGTGGAAAGATATTCCATATGAAAATACCTTATTGTGTTGTTAGAGGCTGTAAAAATCATGAAATAAAGGCTTAAAAGAAACATGTAATATCGTATCATCATTAAGTAACCTTACATTGTATTTTTTCTTGTAAACAAATGAATTAAACGCGTTTTTAAAGCGACAATTTTAGCGCGCCACTGACATCAACTCTCGCCCACGCTAGTTCGTACGAGTTATGTCAGATGGCGCTACTTTTTGCTTGTATGAAGATAATCTTAGTAAAATATGGAGACGGGCGGATCCTTCTGTCCAAATCTGTGGTCGCACCACAGGTACAGAAAGTATGTTACCTTTATTGAATACTGCTCGCACAGTATCAGCGCTTCGAAAGGCTGTCCTCGTCTCAACGGCATGCCCCCACTCCTGTCTTCAGGTCCCCATTGGGTTGTGCAGTGGTTGCGCACTATTTCCATTTGCGTGAAGCGAGGGTTGAAATGGAATGCGGTGTAGTGTATGTCTTCATCGTCACCGGTCATGAGGTTAATCGCGAATCTGTGGTGGAGTAGATTGAACTAACAGTGAACTCGCGATGTTTTTTTTTTTTTAATGGACAAGCTTGTTGTTGGCCGTGGGGGCCTTTACAACTTCACCGGACAGGCGAAGCGAGTGCAAAGGGCACTCAACCGAATGCGAAGCAAAAGATGCAACTGCCTAAGGGCGCCCAGGTGGGCACGGACCTCGGCTTAGATCGTTGCTTGGACGGGGGAGGATCGGAGAGAAGCGGCCTGGTACGTGCCGGTAGCGGTGGTAAGCGCCAGAAGCAAGGGACGCCGCCCTCGCCGGCGAGGGCAGAATGTCGGTGTAGTGTTTCTCTGTGGGTTAGGGGGCGGGGTCAGGGCAGCTACGGCTAGCGTGGTCGGGTCGTCGGGGTCAGTGAGTACATGTCTGGGGCGTCGGATTACGCGAATGGGGTTCGCGGGTAGCTCGTTTACGAGTAAGGGGTTGGGGTGGTGTTCGGCAGACTTAAAGTAGCGGATGGAGGCCTGCTTCAGTTATTGGACTATGGTGGGGAGCTCTAAATCGCAATGGAGATTTTCATTCCGTATATAGGAACCATGGGCACCCCGTGGCTCTACGCATGAAGCGATTTTGAATGAACTGAAGTCGGTGAATGAGGCGGGGTCTGGTGTAAGCGAAAGCTACACCGGCGTAGGTGACGATGGGGCGGACGCATGTATTGTAAAGTGTCATCTTATTTCTAAGAGATCGTCACGAGAGCAATGGTTTTTTACCGTCCCAAAAAATGTCCAACGCGCCCAAAGAACGTTTCCCTTCAATAAATTGAAAATAAAAATGGCTGCCAATTAGAGGGGAGAAGGATGCAAACCACAGATAAGAAAAATTCTTCTATTCTGTGATGCAAACCCCTAATGGGTTTCGTCGATGAAATGTGGTGTACAACATGCCCTTAAAATATCGGTAAACCTATCCAGTACACACTATATACGCGATCACATAAAAAAGGTGTCAAAAATCATAGGCGAAGTTAGAGGGCACGACGGTGGTGTAGTGAAGTGTAGCTAGTGTAGTGTAGAGTTGAGTTTTTGAGGCAGTACGAAGTTCGCCGGGTACGACGACGTGTAGCTGCTAGCCAAAGGGAGTGTTGTTTCAGGATCGACGAAGACTTGCGGACAGTGTCCCCCTGGGCGACAAGCTCTTGGAGCCACACGGACCTGCCGCAACTCAAGAATGGCTCAACCGATTTTCATGATCTTTGATTTGTTAGATTAGTCTCCACTCCGAATAGCTGAGTAACTTTTACAACATCGAAGATGGTTTTGTATACAGATTTAATATACTTATAGGAAAATTAATTTTCTTAGTTTTTTTTTGGTGAATTCTTTGGATGTTTTATTTACGTATTCTGCTATTCGGGGCCGAGACAAATCCAAGAAAACCACGTAAGTAACACGACTTTATTTTATAGATTTTTCGCATGCAAAATGAAATTCTCTCATCGAGCATTGAGCAGAAAATTGCCGCTTCCGTGGTCGTTTCATTGCTTTCCGTGTCAGATCAAAATAACAGGTAGATTAGTGTTAGCGCTTTGAAAACGGGAAAAAACTCTGCTCCAATCACGACGGAGAAGAGTTTTGCTTCACGCGTTGGCATACTTACCGTCAACATGCCGAAACGTGCTGTGACATGTCAAATGCACCTGTCTCAATAACAGTGAAGGATAGGACTTATCACGTGTCGATACATTTTTCGAGGTCACCACTTAAGGCACTAATATATATATATATATACTTTGACTTAAGGTAAAGATGCATAATATAGCATAACCACAGTAACCGATATAGCTCTCAGATTGCAGTGGGAGGGGCACATAGCTCGTAGAACAGCTAGCCGTTGGGGCATTGAAGTTCTCGAGTGGCCGCCGCGCACCGAAAAACGTAGCGTAGGGAGGCCTCCCACTCGGTGGACCGATGATCTGGTGAAACAGCGCAAAACCGGTCGTCGTGGAAATCCTTGGGGGAGAGGTCTATGTCCAACAGTGTTCGTCCTTCGGCTGGATGATAATAAAACAAGCGTTACCCCACTTTTTGTTATGGTTGTTGTGAAACACAATAAATCTACATTATTTAATACAGTGTAAACTCGGTATTACGTCACTCGATAGAACGATTCACTCTTTGAAACGTCAAAATTTTGTGGCTCCAGTTGGTTTACTTTGACGCTAATTTCTATCTGTATAACGAATACTCTCAATAACGTCACAAAATGCCCGGTCCCTCGAGTGTCGCTATATAGAGTTTACACTGTATTTTTAATCTGAGCTTTCCGTTCAAAGTATAGATATTGATTTGGTGACGTCGCGAGCGCCGGCGTGGTGCCTCGGATCGGAACCACCGCCGCGCCGAAACACGACATCCTACCACCATAAAGTCGTCGAATCGTTAAGCTCGAGCTCTTGAGAAACCTGCATATCTGATTCCACATTTGCAATAATTTGCATGTGGTTTAAGTTGCACGCACACGAAGCAACCGCCGTTTAGCTCTTGGATAGCACACGATAGGGGAAACTCACTCATCAGCATGCGGCGCAATAACGCCTTGAAACCGCAACAAGTAGCCGGAGACGATCTGGCCAGGGATTAGGAACAAGCATGGTATGCTCTGCCAAAGGAAAAATAGTAAGTACATCGTTATTTTTATTCGATCCATAAAATAAATAATCCCTATATCCCAGTATTTACATGACTGCCCACAAAAAAGAAGTGTATATTGTTTTTAGGTATGTTTTTTTTTATTAAAAAATTGAGTGCGTTTGACTGCAACGCACCTGATGGTAAGTGATGATGCAGTCGAGAATGGTACACGCAAACTCAAATAATGCCTATTCACTCTTGCCTTGAAGATCTCCAAATTATAGGAATCGGGAAACACTGACGCAGGCAAGGAGTTCCACTCCTGCGCTGGACGCATAATAAATGAAGAAGCGTAACGCTTCGTGCGAAAAGGTGGAACATCAAAAACAAAGGGGTGCAACCCCTCCCTGCGTCTCGTTGACAAACGGTGAAATGGAGCCGGGGGAATGAGGTCGTAAAGTTCTTGCGCGCACTCTCCGAAATGAATTCGATAGAATACCGATAGACAGGCGACTTTGCGGCGACGCTCAAGGCTTTGAGCTTGTCATTGACTAGCTCGTCGTATATGTATGAATGTAAGTATGCATGTCTCTTTACTCCACAATGTCTTCTAAACGGCTTTATAGATTTTAGAGTACGAGATCCTTGTTAGGGTTCCGTAGTCAACAAGGAACCCTTACAGTTTCGCCATGGCCATCTGTCTGTCTGTCCGCTCCTTAGCACACAAAAAGTGGACAAAAGAAATACGATACCTAGAACGCGCTACTAACATTTCTTCAGCACGAGTATAAGTAGAAGTACCTACCAACCAACCATCAATGGTTGGTCCACGGCCGGGCCCTAGGCATACCACCTCGTCTGACGAAGATATTCTCCTCTGCTCTCGAAGAGTAGGAACACACCGTTCAGCACGAGGAATATTGGACGAGAAGATATTTCGTAGTCTGTTCACCCTAATTAAATATATTTGTAAACAACTGCGATACAGGCGAAGACGATGTTCGTCATACAACTTTTGCTTACCGGATTGTAAATAGGAGGCGCAATCATCTTGGTTTTCCTTAGTTTCTAGAGTGATACAGCAAGGAAGTCTCTCTCGAAGAGTAGGAACACACCGTTCAGCACGAGGAATATTGGACGAGAAGATATTTCGCAATCTGTTCACCCTAATCAAATATATTTGTAAACAACTGCGATACAGGCGAAGACGATGTTCGTCATACAACTTTTGCTTACCGGATTGTAAAATAGGAGGCGCAATCATCTTGGTTTTCCTTAGTTTCTAGAGTGAAACAGCAAGGAAGTCTTTAGAGTGAAACATCTTGTGTTGTGAAATACACGGAAAAGCTTTAAAAACTTATAAAATAATCGTTCTGTTTTTTTTTAAGGTTATTCAACAAGGGTGTCAGGTGCGGTATCTCCTTTAAAGTCTGTGGTGTGGGGATATGTGTCTTTTGGGTGTCATTAATAGACTAAGTAGTAAGTACTAAGGAGATTGTATCCTACTAACCTATAATCTTATCATAACTTATTCATCATTACTATATCAAGCGAGCAATTATTATAATATATAAAGTTTCATTTTATACTAGCGACTTATCCTGCCGCTTCGCTTTTTTTCACATGGTTAATCACCCGCTGGGCTAATCTAATCCCACTGCTACCACAGCCGTTTTGGAGTCCATAAAGAACATATTTACATGCATACATACACGTCGACTTTTACTACATACAGCAGAGATTTGTTACCATATAATTATATAGCATATCTCTGACATACAGGATGTAACAAAATTGGTGTACGTCACGTTAACTGTGGCTTCTACTCATCATAAATACTGAATAACTTTTCATTCAAATGCAAAATCTTTTAGAGATATCAGGAAAGTTGTAGAGCGACAGCTGTTCAGTTACATTAGTACAACGACCTTTATGCTAATGCTTATATATAGCATATCTCTGGCTTAAGTACATTATTGGAACGCCACAAAATGGAATTGCTATTTCCCTCGAGGCATATAAACAGGTGTTACATAATTTTGAACAAAAATAAACCGACTTCAAACAGGAAACTAAGGTTCCCCTCGATTTCTCTGGGATGCCATCATTAGATCCTGGTTTCCTTATCATGGTACCATCCTTGGGATATCTCCTTTCCAACAAAAATAGATTCAACAAAATCGGTTCATAAACGACGAAGTTTTCCGCAAACACAAATAATATATCTAATATAAAAAAATGAATCGCAAAATGTGTTAGTAAGCGCATAACTCGAGAACGGCTGGACCGATTTCGCTAATTCTTTTTTTGTCGAGTTCGTTATTGTCAGGAGAAGGTTCTTATGTAGGGTAGGGTAGGAAGGGTAGGGTAGGGTAGGGTAGTGTAGGGTGGTGTATGTAGGGTAGGGTAGGGTAGGGTAGTGTAGTGTAGGGTAGGGTAGTGTAGGGTAGGGTAGGGTAGTGTAGGGTGGTGTATGTAGGGTAGGGTAGTGTAGGGTAGTGTAGTGTAGGGTAGTGTATGTAGGGTAGGGTAGTGTAGGGTAGGGTAGTGTAGGGTAGTGTAGGGTAGGGTAGTGTAGGGTAGGGTAGGGTAGGGCAGTGAAATGTAATGTAAGGCGGTACGTGGTTCGCCGGGACAGCTAGTCTATCTACTTATAATATAAAAATGAATCGCAAAATGTGTTGGTAAGCGCATAACTCGAGAACGGCTGGACCGATTTGGCTACTTCTTTTTTTGTCGAGTTCGTTATTGTCAGGAGAAGGTTCTTATGTAGGGTAGGGTAGGGTAGGGTAGTGTAGTGAAGGGTAGGGTAGTGTAGTGTAGGGTAGGGTAGGGTAGTGTAGGGTAGGGTAGGGTAGGGTAGGGTAGGGTAGTGTAGGGTAGGGTAGGGTAGGGTAGTGTAGTGTAGGGTATGGTAGTGTAGGGTAGTGTAGTGTAGGGTAGGGTAGGGTAGGGTAGGGTAGGGTAGGGCAGTGTAATGTAATGTAAGGCGGTACGTAGTTCGCCGGGACAGCTAGTCTAATGTATAAAAATGAATCGCAAAATGTGTTGGTAAGCGCATAACTCGGGAACGGCTGGACCGATTTGGCTAATTCTTTTTTGTCGAGTTCGTTATTGTCAGGAGAAGGTTCTTATGTAGGGTAGGGTAGGGTAGTGTAGTGTAGTGTAGGGTAGGGTAGTGTAGGGTAGGGTAGGGTAGTGTAGGGTAGAGTAGGGTAGTGTAGGGTAGTGTAGTGTAGGGTAGGGTAGGGTAGTGTAGGGTAGGGTAGGGTAGGGTAGTGTAGGGTAGGGTAGTGTAGGGTAGTGTAGTGTAGGGTAGAGTAGGGTAGTGTAGTGTAGGGTAGGGCAGTGTAATGTAACGTAAGGCGGTACGTAGTTCGCCGGGACAGCTAGTATATATCTACCCTACCCTACATACACTACACAACACTACCCTACCCTACACTACACTACCCTACCCTACCCTACACTAACCTACCCTACACTACCCTACCCTACCCTACATACACTACACTATACTACCCTACCCTACCCTACACTACACTACCCTACCCTACCCTACCCTACCCTAAAATAAAATAGATGTTGGCCGATTCTCAGACCTACTCAATATGCTCACAAAATTTCATGCCGTTTCGGAGGAGTACGAAAACGAACATTGTGACACGAGAATATATATATATATGTACGGTTGAATTAAGAAACCTCCTCCTTTTTTTGAAGTCGGTTAAAAATATTGTAAGACCTCGCGATTTTTTCTAAATGGCTGATATATATAATTTTTTTTCACGTTTTAACCAAAATTTGATTCTATTGTTTAAAAGAAATAAAAGAGAGAAAATAAAAGAGAATCATAAAATCGGTCCACGACCTGTGAAGATATCGCGTAACAAACATAAAAAACAACATACAGTCGAATTGAGAATCTTTTTGGAAGTCGGTTGAAAAATAGTTAAAAAACCGACTTCCATAGCAACAACTTTTTGCATTATTATTTTTGGTTTTTGTTAATTTTCTAAACAATTACTACACCGCCGATGTTGATAAAATTTACACGGCACCAACCTGGCAGTATACTCCACCGAATAAAAGAGAATCATAAAAATCGGTCCACGACCTGCGAAGATATCGTTTGAAAAAAAACATAATTATTGAACCTGCTCACAAAATTTGACGAGGATCGGTTGAGAAATGAGACCTGTAGAGGAGAACAGCTGGACAGACATACAAAATGATTTTTCAGTTTTGAGCAACAAAAGAATGACACAGCTGTGTCATTTATTTTGTTGGTCAAAAGTAGACGACGTTGACTGCGACATCGGATTTAATTAAGCCATACTGATCTACATAATTGAAAAATTGGCCAAGAGCGTGTCAGACCACGTGCAAAGGGGTCCGTAGTCTTCAAAATGTAAATTTTTAAAACATTATTCTTGCAGTTGCTAAAACATTTTGCAAGAATATTTTTTATGGATAATCTGTGAACTTTTTACAAATCTAACTGCACATCTATGTTGACCTACTAATACTCCTCAACTAATAAAGCCTACTTGGCTGTGTTAATGATAATGTTCCTTTTATATAAATTGTGTAGCGCTCAACCTGTTTTTCTTAATATTTTTTATTTTTTGAATATGTATTTTTATTTTTTAAGTACCTTATGTAGAAGTAAGCAACTGCGAACTATGTTAATTAATCTGCAGGTAGCTTATAGGTTTTTTTATTTTTTTTTGTATGTATTAGTATACTGTCGCGGTACACAGACTGGTGAGGGCCCTGGCAGAATATCAGCGTAATGGGAATTCACCTATAACATATGCTGAGCCAGGGCCTTTTCACTGGCCTGGCACTAACTGCAATTCCATTGTATTTTATTGTTTTTATTAGTAAGTAGCTATAAGTTAGTCTTAGTGGGTTAATCTTCTTTTTTTTCTTTTTTACTTTATTGTTAGCTTTACTCATTGTTTTTTTGTGCCTGGTCGGTTAATAAACGGTTTATCTATCTATCTATCTATCTAGTGTCGTGGACAGTGTCGTAGAATTGACCCGATCATGAAATGGCCAGGCATATCATGCTAAATGAACTCAATCTAACTGCATTCCGTCACCCAGAGGGCTTCACTCGCTTTGCTCGCTTAACTCAGATCTACCCGGGCATTTCATGACCTGGCCAATTTTAATGATCGGGCCACGAAATTTTATGCACTACTACCAATAATTTTCTGATTTCCTGAAATATTGGTTTAGCTGGTAGGAGGTGGGAAAATGTAACTATAAAAAATCAAAACTTAAAACAAAATAATTAAAAATTGTTTATTTTGTAACGGTAGCTTACATGATATTTTGTGTTTGGATATCCTTTTAAGTAAAAAAAATACTTGTGTCAGGATGCCCGGTTCTTCCATACTATTAAGTACAAATAAACTTGAAACAAACCGATAAAACAAAAGTACATATGACATATTAATATTCATTGCTCGAATTGGTAAATCAAAAGTTTACATAAAAGAGAAAAAAGAGAAACGAAACAAAAAATAAAAGAATGAATAACGTGTGGTGTGTGGGTGTGTGTGTGTGTTGTGTGTGGATGTGTGTGGTGTATGCTATTCTATTCTATTCTAGTATGTGAGGTTATCTAACCATTCAACAACTAGTTTTTTTAAATTCATATATTTTGAGGGGATGGATGTTCAAAATCTTGTTTATTTTATTATATATATTTATATATATATAAACTGATTGACATCTATATTTATATAAAAATGAATCCCTATTTCCCTTGGTTACGGCATCACGCGTGAACAGCTGGACCGATTTCGCTAATTCTTTTTTTATCGAGTTCGATATTGTCAGGAGAAGGTTCTTATGTAGGGTAGGGTAGTGTAAGTAAGTAAGTAAATATACTTATTGCAAGCCAAAAAAACAATACAGGACTTATAATTTGTTAAATACATAGAGTGCAAAAGCGGCCTTATCGCTTTAAACGATTTCTACCAGGCAACCTTAAGTTAGGATTGAAAGACAAGGTAAACTAGTACAGGATAGCAGCAAATTTAACTTTTAAACGATATAACTTATTATTATAACTAATAGAAGTGCTTTAACTAAAAGTAATAAAAAAAACGGGTTGCACTCCGGGAGGGCCGGCAGAAGTGAAAACTTGAATATTAACGTTGTGCATTTTTTGATATGTTGGAATGGTTAGGGAATAATTTTGCACGAATTGCTTTGATTATCAGTATAAAAGTACTATCATTAATGTGGTAGAATACAATATTTATTTATTGCGCTATCGTACACAAACATGACAATTTATATTACTTACATTAAAAAGTTTATATCTCAGAAAAATCAACAAAAAATCAACTCCATCCGTCTTGCGAATTTTCGATCAGGTCACGTGTCCTGTCGCGAGTTTAACATTTTTTACCCATTACAAAACAAGTGCACAACGCCGCTAAAAAAGTTTTCACTACTCCATCCGTCTTACGAATTTTCGATCAGGTCACGTGTCCTGATTTTTTACCCATTACAAAAAAAGTGCACAACGCCGCTAAAGAAGTTTTCACTACTCCATCCGTCTTACGAATTTTCGATAAGGTCACGTGTCCTGACGCGAGTTTAACATTTTTTACCCATTACAAAACAAGTGCACAACGCCGCTAAAGAAGTTTTCACTACTCTATCCGTCTTACGAATTTTCGATCAGGTCACGTGTCCTGATTTTTTACCCATTACAAAAAAAGTGCACAACGCCGCTAAAGAAGTTTTCACTACTCCATCCGTCTTACGAATTTTCGATCAGGTCACGTGTCCTGACGCGAGTTTAACATTTTTTACCCATTACAAAAAAAGTGCACAACGCCGCAAAGAAGTTTTCACTACTCCATCCGTCTTACGAATTTTCGATCAGGTCAAGTGTCCTGACGCGAGTTTAACATTGTTTACCCATTACAAAAAAAAGTGCACAACGCCGCTAAAGAAGTTTTCACTACTCCATCCGTCTTACGAATTTTCGATCAGGTCACGTGTACTGACGCGAGTTTAACATTTTTTACCCATTACAAAACAAGTGCACAACGCCGCTAAAGAAGTTTTCACTACTCCATCCTTCTACGAATTTTCGATCAGGTCACGTGTCCTGACGCGAGTTTAACATTTTTTACCCATTACAAAAAAAGTGCACAACGCCGCTAAAGAAGTTTTCACTTCAAAAAAGTGTAGTGTAGTGTAGTGTAGGGTAGGGTAGGGAAGGATAGGGCAGTGTAGAGTAGTGTAGGGTAGGGTAGTGTAGTGTAGTGCAAGGTGGTACGAAGTTCGCCGGGAATACTAGTATTTTATAACTATGTATGACGCGCTGACAACAATGTTTTTCCTTCTTTTGTTTAAAATAACGTTATCATATCTATCTATCGGCTGGGCAGCGTTCGGGAAGCTTCGCAATATCTTCACGTCCCAAATACCGCAGTGTCTCAAGACTAAGGTCTTTGACCAGTGTGTGTTGGCCAGTGATGACTTACGGAACTGAGACATGGTCGCTTACTATGGGCCTCATAAGAAGGCTCAAGGTCACCTAAAGGGCAATGGAGCGTGCTATGTTCGGAGTTTCTCTGCGTGATCGAATCAGAAACGAGGAGATCCGCAGGAGAACTAAAGTAACCGACATAGCTCACAGAATCGCTAAACTGAAGTGGCAGTGGGCAGGGCACATAGCTCGTAGAACAGATGGCCGATGGGGCAGTAAAGTTCTCGAGTGGCGACCGCGCACCGGAAAACGTAGCGTAGGCAGGCTTCCCACGCGGTGGACCGATGACTTGGTGAAGGTCGCGGGAAGCCGATGGATGCGGGCAGCGCAGGACCGGTCGTCGTGGAAATCCTTGGGGGAGGCCTTTGTCCAGCAGTGGACGATTTGTGGCTGATATGATGATGATGATGAATGTTATCATACGGAAGTGATTTATGGTTTTTCAAGAGTACCAATGTAAAATTTTCTTACCGAAAGTTGGTTACATGTTGAGAACAGCTCTTTCGTAAAACTTAATATGTATTAGGTGTTGTAAGTAAGTAAGTATGAAATTGCCGATTGGATGAAAAAGTTTAAAGAACAATAGAAAGGTTAGAAGTTAAGAAAAATAGGTAGTTATTAAAACAAATGTTATTCTCAAAATAGCATTAGACTGTTAGCAATTAATACCTGGTAAACGTGTGCCTATTGTTTAGATATTTTGAGAGCATGGTGGCTTTGAACCCGCGTAGACGGGTTTTTTCAACTTAATAAATCACCAATTTTAAAGGCAAAAAAACCATATTTAATTTTAAAGCTCTAGAATTATCACAGCAGTTTCTTCGTTACTAATGTCATATTTGGGAATACCCCGCATAATATTTCGTCACTTTCAGGAAAATTCTCGAAAATTAACTAGTCTAAAAAATTGCCCCATCTGACTACTAAGAAAACGCCTTTGTTCCATTCAATGGTACGTAGCTCAAGAGATTGGAACATGAAAGAGATGCCAATAGTTACTTATAAAAGACCTTAAGTAGTGTCACCATAAGGATAATAAAAAACAATAACTTACTTTTTTTCAATAAAATTTGGCATTGAACTTCGAAAACTGAATCGGCAATTTCATACTTAAACCCCTATTTTATAGTAAACTAATCTTATCGGAAAAACATCTTGCCAAACCCTCAATATTTTTAAAAGACTTATTCTACGCTTACCCCATAGGATAAGGTAAGTGAAATCTCTACGGCTGAGGAACCCTAAAAAAGAATATTTTCGTTAGGCCGCGTGCAAAAAAAGTTTACTACCTATTATTAAGTATTATTTTAATGTAATGTATCTTTCTAAGAAGATCAAATAAGTAATACCTACTTTAAAAATCTAACAACAAAACAGGTATAGGTACAACCTTAAATATCATACACATACAATTCAAAAATGATAACTAACATGAAACTAAAAAAAAATTATTAACTCTGTATAGGTTATTTGTTTGTTTGTTTTTTTTTCAATCTTCAGTTCGTTTCTCAAAACACCACACCTGAAAAAATATACAAAAAGCTCTGATACAGATTAAAACGTGGTTATTACTATACTATTTAAAAAAAAAACCGGCCAAGTGCGTCTAGGGGGCACACAAACAGGGTTCCGCTCCAAATTTTGATTACCAACATAACAAGACCTCGCAGTACATAATTTGCTCTAGATAAATAGGGGTCTACTTATTCTGGTATTTTAAAATTAAATTTTTCCTGTGAGAACTGAAGGTTTTTAGGTTTTCTCATAGATTTTCCTGTAATCTATGCATTGAACCTCTTGAATGCTGATTTTTTTCCTCAAGATTTTAGGCCCGGTATTTTAGATCGAAAATCTATGAAAAAATCGAAAAACCTTCCGTTTCCACAAGAAAAATGAAATTTATAAAGTCCAGAATAACTATTTACCACCACTATTTACCAAGAACAAAGTATGTACTGAGAGGTCTTCTTCTGTTGGTAGTTTAAGTTATGGTGCGGGACCCTGTTTGAGTGGCCCCGAGTCGCTATTTTATTTGAAAGCTAGATTAACCGAAATGCATTTAACCATTCATGGAGATGGTCAACTGCTCATCCAAGGGTAAGATATAGAGAGGTGGTCATCATCATCATCATATCAGCTTAAGGACTTCCACTGCTGGACCAAGGCCTCCCCAAGGATTTCCACGACGACTGGTTCTGCGCTGCCCGTATCTAAGTTGGTTCTTGTACAAACTGTCCAGATTGTAAGTGCAATAAAAAAATCAAAATGGTGAAAAACATAATGGCCGCCGAAAGTGAAACTACAATTGTCTAAAATTTGGTCGGGGCTTTGAGGCTTTGGGCACAGTCATCATATCAGCTCATATACGTCCCCACCGAGGGGCTCGAGCCTACCCTGAATTAGGGCGATCGGGCCTTAGTTGACCACGCGGGCCCAGTGCGGGTTGGTCGACTTCACACACAACCTTCGAGTTTCTTCGCAGGTGTGTGCAGGTTTCCTCACGATGTTTTTACTTCACCGTTAAAGCAATCGGTGAGTAGGATGTACGTAAGTTTCGAAAAACTCATTGGTACATTGGGCCGTCCGGATTTGAACCCGGCACCTCTGGTTAGGAGGACCGAGTTGTTACCGGTTGAGCCACCGACGCATAGTATTGGGCATAGTATTCTGTAGGTACACTCAAAGGGTCGGGGGTCTAATAAAACTAATTATTTTGAGAACTGGCATAGCGGCAGGTACCCTAGCCAAATTATATATATTATGTACCCTAGTCAAAGTATATATACCAATTGTGAATAAGAAAACAAAATTAGTATGTACTAACGTAAAGCGTCGGTGGCTTAATAAGCGTCGGTGGCTCAACCGGTAACGACTCGGTCCATCTAACCAGAGGTACCGGGTTCAAATCTGGACGACTAATGTACCAATGAGTTTTACAAAAACTTACGTACATACTTACCGATTGATTTAACGGTGAAGGAAAACATCGTGAGGAAACCTGCACACGCCTGCGAAGAAGCTCGAAGGTTGTGTGTGAAGTCGACCAACCCGCACTGGGCCCGCGTGGTCGACTAAGGCCTAATCGCCCTGATTCAGGGTAGGCTCGACCCCTCGGTGGGGACATATATGAGCTGTAATGATGACTAACGTAAAGCAAAAAGTTTTTTTTAACGCACTTGCTCGTAAAATGGCTCTAATTGTAGCTGCACCGCCGCTGCTAAATTCATGATGTGAGGTGTTTTTATACAAATATTTGGTTTTGTATATCGTTGTATTAAGTTTTGTACATGGATGTTATTACTTATTTATTATGTTTAGTATGTATTATTATGTTATTACTTCATATTACTTTTATTAAAATTCATGATGTGAGGTGAATCGTAAGTACTGTTACCTAATCTGTGCTTATGTGTTTCTAGGTATTAGTAATTCAGTATGATAAGCAGAATCCCCAGATAAAGTTTTACGGATTAGCCTGTGACATAAATAAAAGAACGGAACTGAGACATGGTCGCTTACTATGGGCCTCATAAGAAGGCTCAAGGTCACCCAAAGGGCAATGGAGCGTGCTATGCTCGGAGTTTCTCTGCGTGATCGAATCAGAAACGAGGAGATCCGCAGGAGAACTAAAGTAACCGACATAGCTCACAGAATCGCTAAACTGAAGTGGCAGTGGGCAGGGCACATACCTCGTAGAACAGATGGCCGATGGGGCAGTAAAGTTCTTGAGTGGCGACCGCGCACCGGAAAACGTAGCGTAGGCAGGCCTCCCACGCGGTGGACCGATGACCTGGTGAAGGTCGCGGGAAGCCGATGGATGCGGGCAGCGCAGGACCGGTCGTCGTGGAAATCCTTGGGGGAGGCCTTTGTCCAGCAGTGGACGATTTGTGGCTGATATGATGATGATGATAGATAAAAGGAAGGCCGTAGGTACATACCTGTATATCGAAAGAAGGGTAACATCAACTGTGGAGGTGCAGCCACGGTACAGCCTATACATGCCTGCAGCTCAGTAGAAACCTAGGCAAGAACACACACATAAAGTTCGCACATGAATGGTTCCGTAACATCGTACTTACAAAAGAAAAAGAGTGTGTGGTTTTATGAAGCCGGTAAAAGTGAAACTTTTTTTCAAATTATAGACATTTACAGAGCACGGAATGATCATGGCTGCTCTCGTCTTGGAGACACGGTACAGAGGATGAAACGATCATGTAATAAAAGTTTCACTCCTCTTGGAGCTACGGTACAGATAACGAAACGATCATGGCTGCTCTCGTCTTGGAGCTACGGTACAAAGGACGAAACGATCATGGCTGCTCTGACGAAAATGTTTGAGACGTTGTAATAATCTCTTTGCCGTCACGCAACACACAGACGAAAAAGCTTGAGACGATGTAATAAAAGTTTCACTTTAAAAAGAAAACACTTTTCTTGTTTTTTTTTTATTTAATATACGCAATGGGTTCAAAAATGGTATAGTCTTACCTTGCGGAGGTGCTCCGTAGCCGGGAGCTCCGTAAGACGGAAGCGGAGCCCCGTAAGCACCGCCTTGGACTCCTTGGCCTGTAATTTTTAATTTAATTTAAATATTTATTGCTATAGGGCTTATAAAAATACACACTGTGAATATTCTAACTGTCTACAATACAATATTGTATCACGTCATAAAAAAGAAATGAACAACATAGAAGAAAGCCTATACAATAGGCGGCCTTATTGCCAGGTAGCAATTTCTTCCAGGCAACCTTTGCTTAGGGAAACAGCGGTAGAATAAGTTAAGGGGCGGTGCATTAATATCTACCTATTATTACGGTTCATGAAATACAGACTGGCAGACAGACGGACGGACAGCGGAGGGTTAGTAATAGCAAAGTATATATATTAGTACTAACGTAGTAACAGGGTCCCGTTGGAACCCATTGGGTACGGAACACTAACAAATTTATTTATCAAGCTACAGGCACGAAATAATTAAGTACCTACAGAGGTCCGCTCTTCACCTACCTCGAAACAGTAATTTATAATTAATTATTTCAAACAATCTGCCTATGAGCTTAGGGAACATATCCAAACTACGTGACCCATTTTTACCCACCTTTGTGACCACCCGCAGTATATTCCAAGAATCACCTCCCCCTCCCAGCTAGTTTTCACTTAGTATTCATATCAGCTCATATACGTCCCCATCGAGGGGCTCGAGCCTACCCTGAATTAGGGCGATCGGGCCTTAGTCAACCACGCGGGCCCAGTGCGGGTTGGTCGACTTCAAACACAACCTGCGAGTTTTCACGCAGGCGTGTGCAGGTTTCCTCACGATGTTTTCCTTCACCGTAAGAGCGTCGGATAAACGTACATATGAAATCTTAATTCGAAATCACATTGGTACGTGGCAGGTTCGAACCACGACCTCCCGGACAGGAGGCGGCGGCCCTAGCCATTACGCCACCGACGCTCGTTACTTAGTATAATTATTCATAAATATGTTTTTTTTGCAAACAGAAAGATTAGAAAAAATAATTTGGCCCTATGTCTGTTTCTTTGGCTGAGCTTCTTATAGGGCTTGATGGATTTTGTAGTGATATAGAATACATTTTAACCTGACTCCAAAAAAAGAAGGGCTCTTTTATAAATAAGTTGCTTGCCGCGTGATGCGAAGAGTGCGTGCATACCTATAATTGCAAATGAAAAAATACCTGCCAAAAATAATTACTACCTTAAGCACAGATGAGATACTAGTTACTTCGTACATGAAGTAAAAAGCGCTAAACGCTACGCGTCATAATTTGAATATAGCTCGAAAAGGCGAATGATTTCCCTAAGGGATATTGACTACGTAACGAAGACCTAAGCCCCTCTCTCCCGCCGCTGTGACCAATAAGCGTGTTATTTTGAAGACCCCCCGCTTACGAAGTAACTAGTATCTCATCTGTGTCCCCGCCCCCTGAACGAGTCACGTAGTAGGTATAGGTACGTTTTAGGTCCCTTGTCAGGTTTTCATGTCCTGGCATGGTTATATCTAATTTTGTAACACTTATTTGAGCGTAGGCAGGCCTACCATTCGGTGGACAGACTTCACAGACTACCATTGGACTACGGTTAGATGTGGGAAGCGCAAGACCGGTCCAAATGGAAATCCTTGGGCCTTAGGGGAAGCCTTTGTCCAGCAGTGATGGAGGTCTTTCCGCTGATATGATGATAATAAACATTTATTTTATTTTTATTTGTTAAGGAAAATTAGGTAACATGGTTAGCTTAACAAATAAACATATAACGGAGCTATGGCTGACTCTCGCATTACACTCGTGACCGGGTGCTGTCCGTGCGAACTGGTCTATTCTTGCTTTTCAAAGGCATTATTAATAAATTCTTTTTCTTTTGTGTCGATGATAATCAATGTGTGATTTAATTTACATTTTGTTGGACCCAGTTGGACCAGTACTCTGCGACGTGAGTAGCACTTTGAGTTCTTGTAAGCAGGTCTTCGCGTGTGGAGGTGTAGGGAGAGACACGGGGCACAATAGCTAAGTGCGTTATAGTAATTCATCATAATTACAATAATTTTAATGTATAACTTCACGTGTGTAGGACATAACTTATTGCGTCATATTTTTTTCATGTTTTAGATACTTACATCGATGATTTTATTTTAAAGTTATCCAGTAATAAATGATTACATTTGTTTGTAATTTTTTCACAAACTTGCATATTACGTAACGCAATTATTCTTAATTGACTTCCAGAAAAAGTGTAGGTTTGCTATGAAACTACATTTAAATGTTAATTTGAAAATCGTGGATCAATATAAAGTTCCCCCTTGAGAAGGTACCCATTGACTTTATTGTAATTTATTTTACTCTTAGGAAAAGTTGTTCAGCGAGATGTGTAGAAGTCCCACCCATCTAATCGTTTTTTCTACACCAATAGTTTTGTTACACCCTGTATACAGCCTCCTGTTTTGTTTGGAAGTCAGCTAATAATACATAACTGTAACTAAACATGACAACTTCAAACAAATAACGTTTAGAACATTGTGAAATTGAAACTTACAATGTGCCTAATCAAAAAAATCCAATATTATTTTTATTTCATTACTTTCTCGGTAACGGCTGTAACCCCCAAAAAATCGTATAGTCTTACCTTGTGGAGGTGCTCCGTAGCCGGGAGCTCCGTAAGACGGAAGCGGAGCCCCGTAAGCACCGCCTTGGACTCCTTGGCCCTGTAAATGATATTTCTAGTGTCAACCTCCTTGCGATTCCTAATTCCAATTTCCAACACGATGTACGTTGTTCAATGGAACACATGAAATAAAATGCATATGCATATTTACGGTGTGAACTATAGCTATAATACATAATACCGATGATTGGTGTGAACCAAAGATATTGCGTAGCAAGGATGAAAGTTGGAAGAAATTTCTTTAGAAATAAGCTGTACCCTCTGTGTGACCTTACTTTGTAAAATGTGTAACTTATGTTTCCTGTGTACAATAAACTATAAAAAGTTAGTGACAGCGTGAGCTCGAGTTTCCATACAAACGTAGTTCCGCTTTAATATAAAAACTAAATGCCGGATTGAATCCAAACTTTGCAAACATATCTATGTCTGTAATTAGTTTCCGATTTACTAATATAAAACGGAAAAAATAAGAGCAGTTTCAAACTTTCAGTACAAAACTAACTAAAGCCTTCGTTTCGATAAGTTGAAATTTACTACAATATCACACTAGAATTTCGTGGATAATAGATTTTTAAGAATGGGTTCCATACAAAAAAAAAATACAAGTACTGAAATGAAACCGCGGTCATTTCTTTTACGAACACGAAAATATACCCTCCATCCCTCGTAGTTGGTTCACTTCCCTTCCCTCCTTCTAAAAATGATTTACTGTCTTTTGAGGATTGTGAAACTGCGACTTTTCATACTAACGGCTTTAACGATTTTCACCTCTTAAATGGTAACCGATTTGGACAATTTTTTGATAGGTTATCTATCAGTCAGAATAAAAGCTAGGCTTGTACGTTTTTGTTTTTTCGATAAATTTAACAAGTTTAATTTTATTGTCGTTCACGTTTTATACAAAACTAATTTCGGTCATTTTTTGTTTATTTATAATCAGTTATTTAAAAAACGAAACGTTTATGCCTAGCTTTTGTTCTGACTGACTACCTATCAAAAATTGGTCCGAATCGGTTAACATTTAAGAGGTGAAAATCGTTAACGTCGTTTGTATGAAAAGTTGCAGCTTCACAATCCTCTTAATCAGTCTCTTATTCCCTTGTTGTGGCCTTCCTGGTCCCTAGTTTTGCGTTTTTGTCATATTTATTGTAGTCTAATCATAGTAGCAAGTAATAGAGTTTACGTTACTATACGTTAGTTTTATAATATAATGTATTTGAGTAGATAGGTCCCTACATAATATTTTTTTACAAAATCCTTCTTATTTTCATTGCATTAAGCCCTGTAAAACGTATTAAAATCTGTGTCTCTTTTAGACTCTATATATTATTATAACAACGCCATGTATAATTTTCATATTCTAGTTTGGGCTGAAACATTAAGCTAACGGTGCATCCCACATCTTATTTTATTTTTCCAGTGGGAACGGAAGGACTTTAGATTTTAGATTCAACCTCATATACTAGGCGTATGGTAAACTTTCGCCGATTTTCTTAAATAACTTCAAAACTATTCATTTTAAAATTATACATAAAGTATACTTCAGATTCGTACAACAAGCCCTTTCATTCGATCATCATCATTCTCCTGGCTCTTGTCCCATTTTATTTGGGGTCAGCCCTCCGCCGCGTACCTATGCCTTTTCCAAAGTATCCTATTATCAGTTGTCTGTGTGTCTACATCACTCTCTTTCATGTCATTTTGTATGGTACGAAGCCTCTGCAGGCCTCTCATTCGATATGTCAAAAAACATATTTAGAAAAACTTTTTTTAAAATTTTTATTGATTGATAATAACACTTTTTTGAGTCACAGACTTACTTATGTGTACCAAATTTCATCTCAATCGGTCTAGTAGTTTCCGAGCAAATTGACTGTGACAGACAGACCACGAGTGATTCTATAATGGTTCCGTTTTTACCTTTTGACGTACAGAACCCTAAAAATAAAATAAACAACGACTCACCATGTACCCCTGCTGCTGCGGAGGCGCCTGTGCCCCCTCAAAGGCGATCATCGTCATAGTGACGTCACCTTTGACAGTCAAGTACGAAATGCGTTGATAGGGCACGCGGTGCGGGAACTCACAGAAATGGGCGCCGTTCAGCGCCACCTAGCGGTACGATTTACGGTCAATCACAGAAACGGTCAATCACAGAAACGATCATTAACATAGGGATGACGAATGCTAGTCATCTGAGTTACTTTTTATCAACTGTCAAAAACGACAGTTTGTTCTAAAAATGTTTGAAATACCTAGGCGTGACGTCATAGTTTAGCAGCGTCATTAAAGTACTCATTTTGTGATTTTGGTGAATTAAAAATCGAAGACTTGATGGAAACAAAACGAGTAAAGTTTTCCGAAGTTTTAATTTTTATTTTAATTTAGCAATTTAGTGATCAAGAGTTCATAATTTATTTCTGATGCTGTCGTCATCCCTATTTTGATCCTGAATGGGGCTTTAAATGGGGTATCATGAAATGTCGCATACTTTAAAGTTATGGACGTTTGTGCAACGAGGCATTAGGATTTTATTATGCTGGGTGCGTGGGTTGGGCACCAATGCTCGCTCCACACCTTCAGCCAAGTAACGTGCTGCGTTGTGGTGGCTAGGGAGAGATAGCCAGCGCGGTTACCGTCTTACGAGGCATTTCTAGTGAGCCCTCCTACTTGACTTTATGTAACTACTGTTTATGTTTATATTGCTTACACTATAATTCCATGGTATATAGATATTACGTAATATAAATAATAGTTTTTCTTCTGTTGTATAGATGTAATTTAATATAACATTGTAGTTGGTTAGTAAATGTATTTTTGGCGTGACCACTACGATACGGCTCAGCCTAGTGTGGGGTCACAAGGCATACTTTATACTGTACCGTACACCATTCTTTGGTAATAAATATATTTGAATTTGTACTTTTTGAGTTAAAAAATCTAGCTGAGATTGAAAGTGTTTGTTGGGGTCTTTTGGGTCTTTTAGGTTATCATAGTATTTTAGTTATACCTAATATATAATAGCATTTTTTGTGAGTTAAAATATTAGGGTGACTTTTTGTCAAAATAAGTCCTACTGGGAACTAAACCGCCTGCCTCCGTGGCGTAATGGTGAGTCCATTCGCTTCACAAGTTCACACCAGGAGGTCGCGGGTTCGATTCCCGACGGGGTCAACTTTGTAAGACTCGGTTTGGTTGGTGGTAGGGCATTTTCATAGCTCGCCTGACTAGCTACCACCATCTTATCCAAGTCTTGCTGCGAAACATCAGTGTTAACATCATTGATGTGTTCCGGCTTGAAGATAAAATAGCCAGATCTCCATTGCGTTGGGGAATCTTGGTGAGCCCACTTCCATCTTCGGCATCATCGTCACTAAGGTACCATCGTGTAAGATGATGCTAAGGGCTTATCAATTGTGGAAAAAAAAATAAAAAAATGTGTCGGAATATATCCTTAAGTCAAACAAAGATACAGGAAGCGAGCGGACTCACAAGTGCGAGATACGATGATAGAGCACTGTAAACTCACGCGGATAGTCAGTAAGAAAAGAACGCCAGGCAAAACGCGTGTCTTATTGAGATATTAACTATGCATTGGGGTATCTTAGCTTCGTGTCTATGTTTTTGAACCTGTAAGTGTCTTACTTTCATTAATTGTAGCTCACACAGCACCACAGCTTCGAAAGGCTGGCCTGGGTACTAAAGGCATGCAATGCAAGTTAGAGCGTCGGTGGCTCAACCAGTAACGACTCGGTCCATCTAACCAGAGGTCGCGGGTTCAAATCCGGACGGCCAATGTACCAGTGAGTTTTTCGAATCTTACGTACTAATACAAACCGATTGCTTTGACAGTGAACGAAAACATCGTGAGGAAACCTGCACATTGATGTGTATGAAGGTCGCGTTACACACTTCCGTAGGTGTAAATCTAAATGCCCTAGACGTAACCGCGGGTGATGCTAAGTGCAACACCAGGCAACCGCCGTTCTATCCCTTGGATAGCACGGTAATTGTGCCACACGATAAGATAGAAAGAATGCAAGTTCATAACTACGGCACTACGTAACATCTACAAACCAGCAGTTGTATTGTCTACTTTGGATGGACGATCGGTCCTTTTTAGTGCCTTGTTAAACTAAGAATCTCTTACGGAGCAAGTGTTTTTTTATTATTAAAATTTAAGTGCGTTTGGCTGCACGTCACCTGATGGTAAGTGCCGATGCAGCCGAGGATGTAACACGCAAGCTCAAATAGTGCCTATTGGCTCTCGTCTTGAAGATTCGAAGATTCGAACACTATACGAATCGGAGAATGCAGACGCCGGCGGGAATTCCACTGCTTAGCCGTTCGCAGTTTTTAGCAAAAAAGTATTATTTATTAAGGAGTTGTTTTGAGTCAGACATTTTATTATTGAGTTCTTTTAGTCAGATTAGTGTCTGGTTGGGTCCAAAAGTGTTCCATTGGTGTCTTATTCCATCAGAATGTACCCTAGTATATTTCTAAATAAATAAAAAAGATCGATCCAGCACAAATATTACCTTCATTGAATTGGGATCACACAGTAACAGCGCTTCGAAAGGCTTTCCTGGTACCAACGGCATTCCTCCACTTCTGTCTTCAGGTCCCCATTCGCTAGTGCAGTGGTTGCGCACTATTTCCCTTTCCGAGAAGCGAGGATTGAAATGGAACGCGATGTCGTCCGCGTCTGAGTTGGGACCGGTCTGGAGGTTTATCTCGAATCTGTGTGGTAGAAATAATGGGATGAAATTGTTGGAACGAATTTATACTCCCATCTTACAGTTGGCGAATGAGAGCTAGACCGAAACAAGTGCAGAGTAAAAAAAATATACTTTAAACAAGTGTAAGATTTTGAGCATCACTACTTTTTACCGACTTCAAAAAGGAGGGTTACTAAATTCGACTGTATATATCTTTTTTTTTAATGTATGTTCACCGAGTTTTTCGTCAATTGTGGACCGATTTTCAAAATTCTTTTTTCATTAGAAAGAGTATACTCCCGAGGGGGTCCTATTGTCACCAAGTCAGGATCTGATGATGGGATCCCAGGGAAATCTAGGGCAACCCTTCAATAATAATGAAAAATTTGAATTTTAAAGGCACTAATTACGTGATTCATATGTTTTCTAAAGCTATTAAAATACTTCCAACCCGCACTGGGCCCGCGTGGTCGACTAAGGCCCGATCGCCCTAATTCAGGGTAGGCTCGAGCCCCTCGGTGGGGACGTATATGAGCTGACATGATGATGATGATTGAAATACTTGCGTCTGTTAGTCATATTCTCATGTTGATAAGCTGATGTAGGAAGGTACAACTCCTTAACGGTTAGGAGTTGCAGGAAAATTATTTTTAATGATATAAATTAGCTATCAGATTGTCAGAAGATAGTCATAGGTATTAGATAGTCAGGCCCCCGTTAAGAAAATCGAAAGTCGGTAATAATCAACACGCCCTTGACCAATTATAGGACAAATATCACTCTACACTTGATTAATCTCAGAAGTGTCACCTACAGTTTGTGTTCTCCTAATACAAATAATAAAAAAACTATTCGTGTAACTGAATAAATATCACAAGGATAATGAAAAGATTTATAAAAAAAAGGGCGACCAATGGGAATGAAAACGTATTCGTCTGTTCTTCCGTCTACCATAGCCAATTCGAAACGCGGTCTAAAGTAGAGGTATTTGAATAAAATGTTGCTGTCCCCTAAACCCTAAAAGGGATCCCCTAAACCTTTCCGTAAACAGCAAGAAAAGGAGAACTGCAGCGCAGACGGATACTAGGCACTAAAATTTACCTAAACAGCATTACGTAGTCCCCTATTTCCTCCTCCAAAACTTGAGCAATAATAATATTTTTTTTTTTCAAAAACTATTACAAAAACGCTTTACCTATGTCTCTCTATGTTTTCATTTTATTGTTAATATGCGTTAAATATTTGGTGAGTGTCTGAAAATGACTTTTCAATTGGGCAATTTTCTAAATTTTTGAAGGATCCTACTTCCTATGACTCTATGTTTTCATTTTATTGTTAATATGCGCATAATTTTTTGGTGAGTGTCTGAAAATGGCTCCTACTTCCTATTATAATTAGAATATGAGAAAAAAAAACGGTAATTTAAAAAACTAAAAAACCCGCCTGCGTTTCTGTGTAATTTGGAAATGAAAAACCCTAAAACAAGAACGTCGTCATACCCGATTGCACTTAACTTAAGAAAAATTGTAGCAGTCGGGACCCATTATAGAAAGTCAGCCGTCTAGTCAGTATATTGGAGTAATCTGCAATGTAATATAGGTATGTGCTCTCAATTCACTATGCCTCCATTTCTAGAATGGGTCCCGGCTGCTACCATTTTTCTTAAGTTAAGTGCAATCGGGTATGACGACGTTCTTGTTTTAGGGTTTTTCATTTCCAAATTACACAGAAACGCAGGCGGGTTTTTTAGTTTTTTAAATTACCGTTTTTTATTTTATTATTTTTTTTAGTTTTATTATTGTATGAGTTCATTTGAATTTGGCGCAAAAAAATCCGCCATTTTTTATATTTTTTATTTTGATATACCCAGTGTCACTCACACAGTAAATATGTATCTAACGACACCCCTCAAACTAAATCTATCGAGCCGTTCAGGCTGCAGTGCGTGCCTAACATTGGAATTTGGCGCCAAAAATCCGCCATTTTGTTTTTTTATTTGGATATACTCAGTGTCATTCTCACAGTAAAAACGTATCTAACGACAACCCTCAAGCTATAATTCATCGAGCCGTTCAGGCTGCAGAGCGTGTCAAACATTTAAATTTTGCGCCAAAAATCCGCCATTTTGTTTTTTTTATTTTGATATACCCAGTGTCACTTTCACAGTAAATACGAATCTAACGACACGTCTCAAGCTAAAATCCATCCAGCCGTTCAGGCTGCAGAGCGTGCCAAACAATTATACATACAAACAATTATACATACATACATACTCTCGAAAAACATAACCCTCCTTCTGGCGCAGTCGGGTAATTGTTTTTTATTTGGATATACTCAGTGTCATTCTCACAGTAAAAACGTATCTAACGACAACCCTCAAGCTATAATTCATCGAGCCGTTCAGGCTGCAGAGCGTGTCAAACATTTAAATTTTGCGCCAAAAATCCGCCATTTTGTTTTTTTTATTTTGATATACCCAGTGTCACTCTCACAGTAAATACGAATCTAACGACACGTCTCAAGCTAAAATCCATCCAGCCGTTCAGGCTGCAGAGCGTGCCAAACAATTATACATACAAACATACATACATACATACATACTCTCGAAAAACATAACCCTCCTTCTGGCGCAGTAGGGTAAAAACAAAAGATAGGGGCATAGCCATGGTAGATATAGGTTTGATGGAAAAAAACATTTTTGCTGTATTGTCATTATCCAGGGAGCAAACGCCATTTTTTCCATACAAACGTAGTCCGCCGTATGTATGGAAAAAATAGCGCCCGTGTCGGTACTCGCACCACGTATGACCTAAAGTGCACGTACTGGCTCTAACCACCCGGTGTAAGTATTTAGTAGGTTTATTTAAATCTATTAGCAGTTAGGATATATTGTTTTAACAGTGAAGGAACACCACCAGAGAAACCTGCACAACCGATTCCAAAAGGTCTGTAAAGCTGGCATTGATACCGTCTATTGTAATTTGTTGCACAGTAATTACTCAAGCAACAAAATTCTCATTAGGGCAACTAATTAGCATCAAACAAGCACTAAATTTGTCACTATAAATACATTTTATTGCTTGAATAACCACCGAGCATCAAAATGCTAGACGGTCTCAATGCTAGCTTTACAGTTAAGTCCTGATTCCAAATATCTATGAAGATCGCACCGCTTTACGCCCGCGTCGTGTGTTCGGATCCTAATACTCTCACGTGACCGCTGTTAATTTGCCTTAATTGTCATCAGCTCATATACGTCCCCACCGAGGGGCTCAAGCCTACCCTGAATTAGGGCGATCGGGCCTTAGTCGACCACGCGGGCCCAGTGCGGGTTGGTCGACTTCACACACAACCTTCGAGTTTCTTCGCAGGTATGTGCAGGTTTCCTCACGATGTTTTCCTTCACCGTTAAAGCAATCGGTAAGTATATGTACGTAAGTTTCGAAAAACTCATTGGTACATTGGCCGTCCGGATTTGAACCCGGCACCTTTGGTTAGGAGGACCGTGTCGTTACCGGTTGAGCCACCGACGCTTCAATACGAGAAGAAACATCCTTAAGAAACGCCTTAATACGAGAAGAAACATCAGTTAGACCAGTTTTACTATCATCATCATATCAGCCGAAGGACGTCCACTGCTGGACATAGGCCTCCCCCAAGGATTTCCACGACGACCAGTTTTACGGCAGTGAAACATGGGCTACAACAAAATTCCATGAACAGAAACTTTATACCACCGAAATGCGAATGTTGCGATGGGCGGGCGGAGACACCCTCGAAGATAAGGTTCGAAATTAGTTGTCCGGGGCAGTTTTAAAGTGGTGCCTATCGCCGACAAGATGACCGAATCCAGACTGACATGGTATGGACATGTGATGCGAAGACCCGATAGGTGAAAAGGTGCCTCTCTATTGCAACACGAAAGAGAGGGAGGGGTAGACCGCCAACTACATGGATGACTTGTGTCCAGAAGGACATGAAGAAATGCGGCCTCTCCCCGGACGACGCGTACCAACACAGTGAATGGCGCCTCAAGATTACGAATGCCGACCCTGCATAACGGGAAAAGGCTAGGACGAAGAAGTAGACACTATAGAAGAGGAAGCGAGTATTAGTAGAAATCTTACATTCATAATACCGACTAACGATTTTAGTAGGTATAATTAATAGTCTTTGATAACGATAGGTGAACTCACCGGTCAGCATGAGGTGGAACGTAGCCCTGAAACCGCAGCATGCGGCCAGGGAACATACCTCCAGGGATGGGGTGCACCAATGGTATCATCTGAAAAAGAAAACAAAATAGTACACATTAAAACCTTTATACTATTTTGGCAAAAGAATTCACATGAGCAGACTACTGTCTTGTAATACGTATCATCACATCAGCTCATATACGTCCCCACTGAGGGATTCGAGCCTATCCTGAATGAGGGCGATCGATCGGGGCCTTAGTCGACCGCGCGGGCCCAGTGTGGGTTGGTCGACTTCACACACAACCTTCGAGTTTCTTCGCAGGCGTGTACAGGTTTCGTCACGATGTTTTCCTTCACCGTAAGAGCGTCGGATAAACGTACATCATCATCAAATCAGCCGAGACATCCACAGCTGGACAAAGGCCTCCCCCAAGGATTTCCACGACGACAGGTCCTGCGCTGCCCGCATCCAGCGGCACGATCTTCACCAGGTCGTCGGTCCACCGCGTGGGAGGCCTGCCTAACGCTACGTTTCCCGGTGCGCGGTCGCCACTCGAGAACTTTACTGCCCCAATGGCCATCTGTTCTACGAGCTATGTGCCCTGCCCACTGCCATTTCAGTTTAGCGAATCTGTGTGCTCTGTCGGTTACTTTGGTTTTCCTTCGGATCTCCTCATTTCTGATTCGATCGCGTAGGGAAATCCCGAGCATAGCTCGCTCCATTGCCCTTTGGGTGACCGCCTTCTTATGATGCCCATAGTAAGTAGCCATGTCTCAGTTCCGTATGTCATCACTGGCAACACACATGGCTTTTGAGACTGCGGTATTTAGGACGTGAAGATATTGCGAAGCTTTCCGAATGCTGCCCAGTCGAGTTGGATTCGTCGATTGATCTCTTTCTTGAAGTTGGAACTACCTAGCTGGACTGTTTGTCCCAGGTATACATATTCGTCAACAACTTCCAGTGTAGAGTTCTCCAACGTTTAGAGGGGTGGGTGCGACACGGACATTTAACATTATTTTCGTCTTGTCCATGTTCATTTTAAGACCCACTTGTTGAGAGATTTTACTGAGGGCATCGAGCATTGTGCCTAATATAAATATAGTCACACAACAAGCTCACATAGACTAACATATACGAATATTGTGCAATGCCAACAATCCCTACTAATCCCTATCCCTACTTCCCTACTATATATATATATATATATATATATATATATATATATATTATAGATTGTTGGCATTGCACAATATTCGTATATGTTAGTCTATGTGAGCTTGTTGTGTGACTATATTTATATTAGGCACAATGCTCGATAATATAATATTATAAATGCGAAAGTAACTCTGTCTGTCTGTTACGCTTTCCCGCAAAAACTACTGAACGGATTTGGCTGAAATTTGGTAGGTCGACAGATTAGGACCTGGATTAAGACATAGGCTACTTAGGCGCACTGCGCACCCTCGAAAAGTCATAGAAACGTGGTCCACGCGGGTGAAGTCGCGGGAAACAGCTAGTATTACAGAAATGCGGATCGAATTGATAACCTCCTTTGTTGAAGTCGGGTGAAAATAAAAAGCGGCCACGTTTTAGACTCGCCCTGAAGATCGCAAACTAATGGAAAAAAACCATTTTAAACTAGGAATTAACGCCCGTCGATGCTCTGGTGAAGGTCTCGGGAAGCCGCTGGATGTGGGCAGCGCAGAACCGGTGGATGTGGAAATTCTTGGGGGAGGCATATGTCCAGCAGTGGACGTCCTTCGGCAGATATGAAGATAACTCTCGTCGATCTATTTTCTCAACAAATTTAAAATAAAAATTTAAATGATAATGGTATATTATATTTGTCGTACCTACTTGTTGGAGTTCTGTATCCAAAGGTGTGATGGTACGAAAGCGGAACCCTTGGTGCGCGAGATGGACATGCACTTGGCATTTTAAAGGCAGCAGGTAGTAGTAGTAGTAGGTAAGACGCAGCCAACTGATTAAATAAGCCATTCAGTAAACTGCCTAGCCGGTTCATTAAATAGCGGCATTCAACTAACTACCTGAATTATATAATACATTTAATGACTTGGCTGGCAGATGTTTAGGCCACTCATTAAACGAGCGAAACGTATACAGAAGTAGGAGCTCCGAAGGGGCTCTGTCGACTGAGAAATGGAACAATCGAAATTAGAGCGGGAGCGTGCGAAGTGAGCTCGGAATTTCGGAGAACCCCCGACTTATTTGGTTAGGTTCGGAGACTGTGAGGAGGAGGCGAGCTCACTCCCCCTCACAGTCATAGTGTTAGTTTGAAAACGAAAATATAGATCTAGGAGTCGGGGCTCCGTCGACTGAGAAATGTCTCCTTCTTTATCCCACCTCTCCCCCATAAGCACTTCTCCCCCTGAGGTGCGAATTTAAACTACCTGGCTAGCAGAAGTTGAACGTTATCGATCCAAGCCATTTGCCTAGACGTTTAATTGAATGTCTGAATAATCATTCAGGCAGTTACTTAAACGGCGCCATTTAGTTAAAAGGCTAGGCAGTTAATTGAATGGCTAATTAAGCTAGACGGCTGCGAACAGATAAATAAGTATCCTACCATCGGAAAAAAGCAGAGTCAAACTAAACACATCTGAACCTCGCTCGCCGCACCTAGCTACAATCGAACTTCTTGACCTTGAACGATTATTAATGATACTGATAATGATAATACCTATATATACTGTACATAGTAATAGCTTGCGGCTTACCGGGTTGTTTAATGGAGGCGTCATCATCTTGGTTTTCTGAAGCTCTTAGGGCGAAACAATAAGGGTGGAATAGTCTTGAATGTCGGCACAGCGTTTTCTCTGCGTAATTGTTTGTGAAATGCCTAGGTACACTGAAAATGTCTAGAAATTTATAAATAAATCAATCTGTAATAGGTTAGTCCGGGAGTGTGAAAGTTAAAATAGTCATAATTATTCTACAGTACGTAGGACCCATTAACTAGGATTTCCCATCATACTGAACAACTTTTCCTAAAATATCCCTAACTACTCATATAGTTAGTCCATTAACAAAAAAAAATTGACTATGTACCAGTTACCAGTCGATCAGCTGATTTTCAATTTAAGAAAATGTTTTGTTTTAATTGCCCATTTCCTGGTTCCTTCCTTGGAAAAAATTGTTCAGTATGATGAATGGTGATCTTGTGGTCCTACGCTAATAATGTTCTTGGTGTACTTACAAAGCAAAGCTGTAAAATCCAAAGTAAATAGGAAGGTCACAACAGTTTTATTCGCGAAACAAGCACAGAAGGAAGTTCACATTGAAATGCACAGTATATAGGGAATATCTTTAGAAAAACACAGGCAAAGAAAGCAGAAGTAGTTACAGCTAGAAACTGTTACGAAGTAACTAGTATCTCATCTGTGCAAGCGTTGCGCATTGCGAATTCTCCGGTTTATTCGGTGCGATTTACGAATGAAGGTTACGGCCGGCCGGCCCCCGCCTCCGCCCCACGTTGTCGCCCGCCCGGTAGGCTCGGATACGACGATAGAAAAAAAATAATTTAATTTTATTATAATAAACTGATTTATTCTTGCTATTTGGAAGTAGAACCACCGTTCGGGACAAGTCATTAGAAGCGCTAAGTGACCATCAGTGATGTCGGCTTAGACGCAGCCATCGAAGGCGTTGGACCAATTTAGGGGATCCTGGCGCTCGTGGGTTTTGGATACCGACAGTCATAGATACCTACTTTATAAGTGGAAAAACGGTTAACACAGGACACTCACCCCTATAATTTTTATTCAATTTTCATAGATACCTACTTTATAACTTGAAAAACGGTTAACACAGGACACTCAACTCTTTAATTTTTATTCATTTTTCATAGATACCTACTTTATAACTTGAAAAACGGTTAACACAGGACACTCACCCCTATAATTTTTATTCAATTTTCATAGATACCTACTTTATAACTTGAAAAACGGTTAGCACAGGACACTCAACCCTTTAATTTTTATTCAATTTTCATAGATACCTTTTTATAACTTGTAAAACGGTTAACACAGGACATTCACCCCTATAACTTTTATTCATTTTTGTAGATACCTACTTTATAACTTGAAAAACGGTTAACACAGGACACTCAACCCTTTAATTTTTATTCAATTTTCATAGATACCTACTTTATAACTTGAAAAACATTTAACACAGGACACTCAATCCTTTAATTTTTATTCAATTTTCATAGATACCTACTTTATAACTTGTAAAACAGTTAACACAGGACATTCACCCCTATAACTTTTATTCATTTTCATAGATACCTACTTTATAACTTGAAAAACGGTTAACATAGGACATTCACCCCTATAACTTTTATTCATTTTCATAGATACCTACTTTATAACTTGAAAAACGGTTAACACAGGACATTCACCCCTGTAACTTTTATTAATTTTCATAGGTACCTACTTTATAACTTGATAAACGGTTAATACTGGATTTCACTCTTATAATTTTTATTAAGTTTTCATAGATACTTACTGTACCTACTAAGATCTACTGACATGGATGTCTAGAGGAACCTGCCTATATATTAAGATTCCTACGAGCGCTATAGAGCTACAATTGCAAAACTTACGAAAGATTCGGAATAATTATGTAATACGAGTACTTCTCAGAAAGATTCTTTAAAAATAAAATTTAGATTTTATTTTTATTTTTAGGGTTCCAGTGTCAAAAAGAACCCTTATAGTTTCGCCATGTCTGTCTGTCTGTCCGTGGCTTAGCTGAGAGACTATTACTACTAGAAAGCTGTAATTTGGCATGGGTATACATATTAATCACGCCGACAAAGTGGTTAATAAAACCTGGTAACATTTTTTTTGGTGTAGGTATGTAAAGAGGGGTGATTTTTTTCTGGTGACGTACCCTATCGTGTAGGCTATTGTTGAATAGGTCTTTTAAAATAACTGAGGGTTTGCTAAAAGTATTGTCCGATTCAGGAATTGGTTTGCGAAATATTAGGCTACAAGCAGCTAAACCGCTATTTCAGGATATCTGAAAAATAACTTTAATAGTAGGACATATAATCAATTTAAAAGAAAAACTATCACGGCTAATTAGGCTTTCTTAGTTTAGGAGTAGTAGTCGACCAACTTAAGATATATGTATGTATTTGGATTTATAAAAAGTTTATAGATTAGATTGTCCATACAAAATGTTCTATTACCAACTGTAAGAACATTTTGGATTTTTAAAATTAACATATTATATTCATCGGAACCCTACTTTGCGCGAGTCCGAATCACACTTGGGCGGTTTTTTTATTTAAAAATCTTACTAGCCAAATCTACCAAAGCGGGCGAGTGTGCGTACTAGGGGTCCCAATCTCGGTATACCGAGATCCCGCATGATTTTTCAATCCCACCGGCTGCGGGATCCCGCGGGATTTGCAGAATTGAAAATCGTTACAGACACGTCCTTTCGCGAGTGCTGTCGCTCGAATACTGACAAACGCAAAGCACTACGCAGCGATACATAGGGACCACTGAGCATGTAATCACTACGTATAGAGGGACCGCGCATACGCGAAAACAGTCGACTGCGTTGTTCAACGTGACAACGCAACGTTGCATTTTGATGTTGACAATTAACTATTGCAATACGATTGTTGTTCAAAATTGAAAAGACTGTTGCTTCGTTAGAATTTAAGTATACTTAATTGGATTTAACTTTAATAATAATAACGTATAATAATAATTACTAATTTATTTGTGTTCAGTGTAATAAATAATTGTTAATTCATAGCTTGAATGTTTTATTGCTTAATACCGTTATACCTAGGGTTGCCAGGTCCTAAAACTGAATAGCCGGACAGACTACCAAGTTAAGCCGGGCTTTTGGGTAAAAAGTCCGGACTCCTTTAAAGCCCGCTCCAGACATGAATAAATTTAGTGCATTAGTTAGTCAATCTGTATGTTTAGACGAGGTCATAATCAGACTACGAAGCGCCGTCCCCTTGAGTCACTTTATCACGACGGTGCGCTCGCCCGACGTGACTGGAGGATCACGAAATATAAAAAAGCCTAACAAAAACCGGACAGGCCGGACCAGGCCGGACATCATCTAATTTGACCGGACATGCATCCAAAAAGCCTAACCCTGTCCGGCTTTATCCGGAAGCCTGGCAACGCTAGTTATACCGATATCATTGTTTTTTTTCGATCCCGCCGATACCAAGATCCCGCGGGGGTGTGCGGTATTGGGATCCCTAGTGTGTACATCGTTGAGCCAGCGAATTGGTGATTAACTTTAAACATAAAGACAGCAACCCCTACTGGTAACCATTTCAATAGTAACCTATACTTAAATAACCAAAAAAAGCATAATGTAAACAAACTTAGTAGGGTTTTGACAGTTTCAAATGTCAATTCCATAGTACTTTTGTTTACCTTCTGCTTTTTTTTGGTTGATATAAGATATACGTACTGTTGACTACAATTTTTTACTCTTGTATCCGAGCCTACCGGCGCTAGCTGCCGCGCCGGGCGGCAACGAATGTGGCGTGGGGGGCAGCCGTGTCCTTCATTTGAACTTGACCTGACTCACGTCTGGTCGCCAGTCGAGCAGGCCTCGCCGTCGTCTCTCGCTCTATGTCGTCTGTCGTGCGATAAATGCTCACACTGGTCACGCTCGTATACTCAGTGCACGCTTCATTACCACAGACACGACATAACACAAAAACGCTTTCTTCTTTATGCCACAAAGTAATTTGGATCCTACCCTGGTAAGTTGACCGCGCGGGTCCAGTGCGGGTTGGTCGATTTCACACACAACCTTCGAATTTCTGCGCAGGCGTGTGCAGGTTTCCTCAAGATGTTTTCCTTCACTGTAAGATAGACGGTACATAGAAAATCAAGCTTCGAACCATGACCTGTCGAGGTAACGGCCCTCCTAATTTTTCAGTCGTTTTTAGAGTTCCGTACATCCAAAGGGGAACTAACGGGGCCCCAATACTAACCCTCCGGATGTAAAGTATGTAGGTATCTAACAGATTCAAAGACGTAGTTGAGAAAATCAAACTGTATAAAAATTACACTACCTATATCTATCAGACTCTCACTACAGCAATCTATATGTCAATCAATGTAAAAGCCTGCCTATAAGTTCAAGTTTAAGTTCATTTATTTCTAAGCAACTTATATTGCATTGAAAAATCTATAATTTAAAAATTAAAATAACCTCGTCAAATTAGTAAGAATAGAAAAAAAAACAAATTGAAACAAATCATTTTCCTACGAAAGTTATATCAACACTTAACTACTTACCAAAAAAATTTTTTGTCAAGAATCCGTTCATTACATGATATACAGGATATAACAAAAGTGGTGTAGGTCCGATTACCTCGGGCTCATACTCATCATACTGAACAACTTTTGTTCTAAGAGTTTGCTAATCGCAAAAAAAAATTTACTCTTCATACAAATCGATCAGCTGATCGACCGAGTTTGTGCGATGTGATTTTCTGTTTATGGAGGGTCCAATTTTTTTTTGAGAATTGACTATGGGTTCCTTAGAGAATGGAGATATTTGTTCAGTATGATGAGTAGAACCCCCAGTTAACGGATCCTACACCAATTTTTTACAATAATTACAATAAATTAAAATAATAATATTATAGTACATACCTTACCCTTAGGGGGTCCTATTTTAATAAATTCAGGTTTAGTTGTTTCCTAGTTCTTTAAAATGCTTATGTCGAAGTATAGTATGAACACGAGGACATACATGTCCTGGTGGTCATACTAGTATGACAAACTAGTATGACCACGAGGAAACAGCCCTCTAATAGTGATGACGATGAATGATGACTGATGAGAAATATTAAAATGATAAGTATTTTATTTGCCGTTGTCGTTGCTGTTGCCGTTTTTTTTTGGTAAGGACCGAGTAAGAAGTAAAACTAGTGCCAGTCAGAAACTTGCACAAAGGGTTCCGTACCATCATACTAGATGGCGCTAAATTCTTCGCGTTTCAAAAAAAAAGTTTTTTGTACTTTTTCATTTTCTAATTTTAAGTATTTGTTGTTATAGCGGTAACAGTTAATGGTCCTTTATGTGGATAAATGTCAAAATAACAACATACTTATAGAACAATTAATGGTCCTTTATTTGGTTATATGCCAAAAATACGACATACTTATAGAACAATTAATGGTCCTTTATGTGGATAAATGTAAAAAATACAAAATAATAATCGATCAATTAATGGTCCTTTATGTGGATAAATGTCAAAAAAACAACATACTTCGAAAACATCTAATGGTCCTTTATGTGGATAAATGTCAAAGAACAACATACTTCTAGAATTTATGTGGATAAATGTTAAAAAAAACAACATAATTGTGAAACAATAAGTGGTCATTTATGTGGATAAATGTCAAAAAATAACATACTTACTTAAAGAACAATTAATGGTCCTTTATGTGGATAAATGTCAAAAAACAACATACTTAAAGAACAATTAATGGTTACTTTCAACTCGATTTATGACTCATATTTTGAAGTATAAATAAAAAAAAAATATTCAAAAATACTTGTTAAGATAATAGAAAGTGAGTGATGTTTTTATTTTTATACTTTCTTGTAGTTTTTGATTAAAACGAAAAACCATTGAAAAAGTGTGATTATTTTCTTTACTCTTTACACGTAAAAACAGAGACAACAGTTTTAATCAATCATCATCATCATATCAGCCACAAATCGTCCACTGCTGGACAAAGGCCTCCCCCAAGGATTTCCACGACGACCGGTCCTGCGCTACCCGCATCCATCGTCAATACCTCGCCTAAACTGATAGCGGCGCTAGTTTGCTGGGCTAGCTCTTAAAAAATACTACTTTAAAAACTAAATAACGTATGTATTTGACAACCTTAATATCATACAAGTTTTACATAAAAAATATAATAACACATAATTTATAAGTAAGTATTTAAATAGTATTTTCACACATTTGATTCAATCTTCAGTTTGTTTCTATAACAAGGCACCTGAAAAAAAATTAAAAACTTTACTCTGATGTAGATAATTCAAACAGAAGGTATATTTTTGACGCGTTAACGTCTTATAAATTATAAATCGATGAACGCCGGCTGCATGCACGATAAAGTGTCACGTTCCGCGTGCAAACAAGCGATAGAGATAGAGAGGCACGATCGGCTTAGGCGTTCGGCTTGTGATCAATGTTTTCTTATGACGTTATGACGTAAAATTATCGTCCGTAAACCGACTTTAAAAGCCCAGTTTTTCACAAAAGGTCATAAGTAAGTAATTAAGTATTATTTATCGCACACGAGATAAAATGAACCGAATTACCCAATTAACCGAATTCGCAAATTCCCTAATTAATAATTAGGTACCTCCCTAACTTTAATAGTTAAATAAAAAAAAGGCAGGTTAATACATTTTTATTTATATCCACAATTGGTGAGACCTTCCCATTATTATTCTGAAAGGCATTGGGTAACGCAAAAAAATTATACACCGAGTAAAAACAGTGTCAGCTATTGAAAAGCGTCCAGTCAAATAATGGCGGAAAAATAATTAAAGAATTGCTTGCAGACTGAATCTGTAAATGTGAACTTTTAATATAAGACGGACATTTCCTGTTACTGATTTGGTATTTGGTATAATCTACTCGGTGAGAACCTTACAATATGCTCGTATGGCAGTAAAAACGGTACTGAAAGGTCTCCGAGTCTCGATTTTCCATTCAATCGTAGTTCCGCTTTAATACAAAAACTACATGCCGGATTGAATCCAAACTTTGCAGATATATTAAGTAGACACATATCGATGTTTGTTATTCGTTTTCGATGTATACTAATATAAAACGGAAATAAAAGAGCAGTTTCAAATTTTCAGAACAATTTAAACCTAGTTATGTTTTAATTTATTCCACTATCAGTTGCAGCAATGAAGATAGATGACATCCCATTTTTTATCGTATTTTGTTTTATTCTGAAGTTTTATGACGTAGAAGCAGCAAATGAGATTTTATATGTGTAAATAGGTCAAATAGTTTGCAACGAGGTTGTCTGTTGGAATGTAATCTAGTCTCTTTTAGTCTCCTCAGGATAGTTTTAATAATATCGCTTCAACATTATCGATAATTAAACCAACCTTAACGCAGTGGGTACACAGGTAAACAGGAATTACCCCTACAGTGGGTGAAGTCTGTGGGTGCACGCACGGGTCGCGAGCGGTTTTTTTTCGTTGAATTTGAATTTTTGGTATACATAGGGACTGGAATTAGTGTGATATCCACTAGTTGTTTTATTCGGGTTTGGTTGGTGGTTCTATATAAAACCAAGACCATTTAGGGAAAAAATATGGTGGTTTTATTTAAAACCGTGGCCGTTTAGGGAAAAAATCTTAAATATAACCAAAACATAATCAAATGATAAGTAGATGAAATAATAATGTTTTTGGGCTTTTTACATTTTTAATCAAAGTGACTAATTGTTTTACCATGGTCATGTGACTAAATTCACTTTGGTGGTTTCACTTGTTGCTTGCGCCTGTTCAAGGTACTACTCATTGTAAATATAAGGTCGACTACCAATTTAAGCTTATATAAATTATGAGCCTTAAAGTCAACCTTGTCGGGTGGTTACAGCCACCATATTAATCTTAATAAGCACGAGGCCCGAGGTAACGTTAGAGCTGTATCAATCAGTGGTAGTGATCGGCAAACTCCCGCGGATTCAGTTGAATAATAAGCCCGCTTCCATCTTCGGCATCATCGTCACTCACCATCAGGTGAGATGATGTCAAGGGCTTATCAATTAATAGTGGGTAAATAAAAAAATCTCCGGGACACGGGGTCATCACACCCTTCGGCCAGAACTCCTCCCTGGTGAAGGACTCCAGCTGCTCAGGCGGGACCCGCACCACAAATGGCTTGAAGTTGACGCTGTTTCGCGACTCGAGGCGTACTTGGTGTTCTCCTTTATGAGTAGAAGTGCCAATTTAAATACAGTGAGTGTTTACAAAGGTACTTAGTACATACCATACCTGCATTCCGACAGTAGGATAGCACCAACCGTGCAGCTCTGTTTCAACGCAGGTTTCTTCCTGTGCGCAAATAAAAAAACAACCTTATATCAGCCGAAAGACGTCCACTAATGGACAAAGGCCACTTCTAGATAAAGGCCACTGCTAGACAAAGGCCAATGCTGGACAAATACCATTGCTGGACAAAGGCTACTGCTGAAAAAGAATACATGAAGATAACAAATAATTAAGCAAGGTACATGAGTAAATAATAACTAAACACGTTGAAAAAAATCGACTTTAATCGCTACAATCAAGTTTTTTGTTTTTTTTAATTTTCTAAAGAAGTACTAAATCGATTTTCATAAAATTTATGTGAGATCATGTTGGAGGCATAACCTATAAATTCAAAAAAGAATAATTATGTTGGGCCACAATCGGCAAAGAAATCGCGTAACATTAATAAAAAAAAAACAATTTTTCAAGTATATTTTGAAATATTTTTAATAAAAATACGTGTATAGAACATGTTAAGAAACTAATTTGAATATTTTTCATCTTTAACCACTGGTAATTTTGTATGGTTTATTAAATGTGAAAAATAAATGACGTCACAGTATAAAATACTGTGAAAAAACGGTCCAAAAGTTGTCAACCTGAGCACGCGGGCTTAACGGGCTGGTGGGCTCAGATGATATACTGACGATAATGAAATTATATAAGATAATAAGTGTTATCAAATTACTTTTTTACAGTATAAAATCGTTATATCTCCAAGTGCTTATTTTTTAAAGTTTACATACCGCGTCTTCTGTAGGTATGTCTGTCTAAACGCGATAAATTCAAAAACTACGGAACGGATTTTCATACGGTTCTCATGTCATGAATAGACGGAATGATTCATGACAAAAGTTTAGATGTACTCGTATATAACAAAACACCCCGCAACCCGCATGCGGCTCGCGCACCGCGCACTCTTTAGTGCCTTATAAAAACTGAACAATGACAATAATTGAGATATTCCTCCGTTTTCGAAACAGGTTGAAAACAAAATAGGTTAGTTCGAAGGATCCGCTTACATCGAAAATACCGTACACATGTATACAGTACATCTGCACGTAAATAGAGTTGACGACAGCATCATAAATAAATTATGAATTCTTGATCACTAAATTGCCACGTGAAAAATTTCTACGCCAAACAATAACTCCCACAGAGAGAACTACAGAATCCCTTTTATCATTGAAAAAAAATTGAATTTCTTAGAAAAGCCGGCGAAAGATTATCGGCAACTCTAGCATAAATTTGATCTAAAGAAGCCAGAGCAGAAGCGCGACGACGCCGACTCTCGGCACTTAAACTTCGGAAAACCTTACTCGTTTTGCTTTCCATCAAGTCTTAAATTTTTAATTCACCACAATCACAAAATGAGTACATAAATGACGCTGTAAAACTATGACGTCACGCCTAGGTATTTCAAACATTTTTAGAACAAAATGTCGTTTTTGACAGATGATATAAAGTAACTCAGATGACTAGCATTCGTCATCCCTATTGTTTATTTTGCTAACACTCTGGGTATCCAAAAACTTACGATAGAATTAGTATAATATCTACAAGGCACTTTTAATTAAAAGAAGTGTGGAGTATGGCCTGACCTTCCCGTGATGTGGGAAGAGAAAGAGACCCGTGCCCCAGCAGTGGGCACGCCATGGGTTGAAAATCGTATTTTACCTTGTCGAGGTGCTCCGTAGCCGGGAGCTCCTTTAGATGGAGGCGGAGGGGGTCTTATGTAAGCAGCGCCGCCGTGGACTCCTTGGTTCTGTAAAGCACATTCCTAGTGTCAAGTTTGGAATTCATGATGTGAACTAAAGACATTGCGAGGCGAATGTGAAAGTTAATGGTGCCAACTTAACACAAACATGTTCCTCGTAGCTAAAAAGGTCAAACTAAAAAAGAAAGAAGGCTGTTATACACTTTTATAAGTAGGGGTCCCGCTGTAACGAAACATACCAAGGTACTTAATCTGTGAGAACAAACAGCTGTTGTAAATTATATGTAAATAAATTTTAAGTAGTTATATTTCAAAATATATAGGTCACCGAAACGATCAAGTGCACTTGACAAGTCTACGTGATAGAACCGAATATTGATCGTTTACTGCATTGAATTGACGCTTAACCCGAAATCCTACAGCCCTTTCTCACTTCAGACCCATCTCCATCCTTCCCTTCCTGTCTAAAGTTCTGGAACGTTTGGTTCATCACCAGATATTCTCTTTTCTCTCTGCGAACCAATTACTTAACCCTTTCCAATCGGGCTTCCGACCTGGGTATAGTACTGTCACTGCACTTGTCAAGGTAACTGACGACATCCGTTCTGGCATGGAAAAGCAGAAGGTCACACTCCACACCCTCCTTGATTTTAATACAGTAGACTTCGACATCTTACTAGCTTTTATGAGTTCTCTAAATATGTCATCAGATTCAGAAGCTACCTCTGTGAACGTCGACAACGCATTAAGGTTGAGGAGAAGTTCTCTGACTAGTGCGATGTCAACCTCGGCGTTCCCCAAGGTGGAGTCTTATCACCTCTTCTTTTTTCTCTCTTCATCGATCCTTTTACCCGTTCCCTCTCTTCTTCCTTCCATCTCTACGCTGATGATTTGCAGGTTTATGTCCAGGAGTCACCTAAGCATATTGCACATGCTGTTGATGTGATGAACAAGGATCTCAATGAAATCTCGTCATAGTCCGCAAGGCATGGTCTCCTTGTCAATCCGAGCAAATCTCAGACTATTATATTTATTAGGGAGCTCTCGTAAATTAGCTAAAATCGACTGCTCATTACTGCCTGCGGTACTTCGTAATACTACTTAATAATACTTCTTAATCTGTGTTATTTATTATTTGATTTGTTTTTTTTTAAATTCTATTTATAATTTAATTTACCATTATGTTTTATTTATTACTGTCTATTAATTTATTTTATTGACTATGGGGCTAGTAACTGAAAGTAAATGATTTCATTTCATTAATAACGTCCCCATACCTTACAGCAAGTATGTCAAAAACTTAGGTATAATTTTTGACCAAACTCTGTCCTGGTCCAGTCAAATTGGCGAAGTCAGCAGAAAAATTCAGCGTCTCTGAAGCGTCTCTAAAACTTCTTGCCAAAACTCTACTTGCACAGACACTTTTGCTTCCGATCCTAGACTACGCAGATATATGTTATCTTGATGCTGCGGAGGAGCTGCTAAACAAACTGGAAAGTTTGCAGAATGTTTGTATCAGATTTGTCTTTGGTCTGAGGAAGTTCGATCATGTGTCAGAGTATCGAATAAAGCTGAAATGGCTTCCCATCCGTTTGAGACGTTAAATGCTCTTACTTTGTATGCTTTTTAACATATTGCACAGCCCAGCAGCTCCTCCGTATCTCAGGACTAATTTTCAGCGCAGATAAGCTGTTTCTGACCGTCAACCTCGGTCATGTAATGAATTTCTCTTGGCATTTCCTACGTGCCATAGACTTTCTAAACAAATCCTTTATGGTTCAATCAGTGAATCTGTGGAACCTATTTCCTGCTTCGGTTGAGTCTTTGTACTCATTTAAAAAGCGACTCAAGGATCATTACTATAAGCTTTGTTTGTCATTACTGAAACTGTTCACTGATATTTTGCGTGTTTATATAATTATTTATAGTATGTATGTGTATGTATGTATGTATGTATGTTAGTATATTATATTGTATATATGTATTTTTGTTTAGTATTTAAATAAGTTTATAAACTTTTTATTTTTTTTTACTTTTAGTTATAGCACTTCTATTAGTTATAATAATAAGTTAGATCGTTTAAAAGTTGAATTTGCTGCCATCCTTTACTAGTTTACCTGTCTTTCAATCCCTAACTTAAGGTTGCCTGGTAGAAATCGCTTATAGCGATAAGGCCGCCTTTGCACTCTATGTATATTACAAATTATAAGTCCTGTATTGTTTTTTTGGCGTGCAATAAAGTATATTTACTTACTTACTTACCGTCAAGCGTTCAACGGCGTTCAAAAATATATTTATCTGTGTGCTTATCATGCTGTGTGCAAATGACTTTCAGCGGAATTTTGAATTCTAGGTGAATCGCAATGGTAAATCAATCAACAAATGCATGCATCGCCAGTTCTGGGTATCTAGTCCATTAAATTACTACTTCGTAGTAGTAGTAATTAATTTAATGTCCGAGTCTATATGATTTCTGAGTTTTAATATAATTAATTCATTAAATAAATATTAGGAAATTTTCATAGGCAGATTACTATTATTGCTACTTACGTACGTGTAAATCTACAGTAAAGTTAAGAAATGATTATCAAGTATTTCAACGCAAGTCGAAGAAAGTCTCGCTAATATAAATAGCGCGTGCATAATTTATTAAATATCTTGAAAATATAAATTTAATTCTACTATGATTATTTCTCAGGGAAATGTAATAATTTTATAGTTTATTTTAAAAGTATTCTACAGGGTGTTTCCGTTTAAGCTTTTTGAGTTGGTAAACCAGATGTCAGCGGATTATAGCAAATATTTAATTATGTTTAATTTCTTAATAGGTTAAATATCTTATAAAAAAATATTAATAACTAAGCAAGTATATTTAATGTCATACCTCCCTAATCTCCGAAGTTTGCAATACTTACTAAATCTGAAAAAAAAAACTGACATACATAATGATAGCTGTTTTACAGGAAAAATAGAGTGAAATTCCAGACATTTATAATTTTTAAGAAATATGGTTGGGGGAGGGGGGAATTTCAAAATGGGTCATATGGGGTAGTAAATAAATCACTACCTACGTACTATTATTACTACTATTCTAAAAACAACTACGCCCCCTTGATCTCTGAAGTTTGCCAACTGAAAAATATGGAAAAAAGTATTGTGTACCTATATTTTACAGAAAAATTATGGCAAGGATGGCAATTATGACAATTATTGTTTTTAAGAAATTAACCAAAAATCATAAAACGTATATCATCATGCGAAGAAACTCGAAAGTTGTGTGTGAAGTCGACCAACCCGCACTGGGCCCGCGTGGTCGACTAAGGCCTAATCGCCCTGATTCAGGGTAGGTATATGAGCTGTAATGATGATGATGATGATATCATCATATCAGCCGAAAGACGTCCACTGTTGGACTAAGGCCTCCCCCAAAGATTTCCACCACGACTAGTCCTGCGCTGCCCGCATCCAGCAGCTTCCCGCGACCTTTACCAGGTCGTCGGTCCATCGAGTGATGGGGGCCTGCTTACGCTGCCTCTTCCAAAGCGCGGGTCGCAACTCAAGAATTTTACTGCTCCAACGGCCATCTTTTCTACGAGCCATGAGCTCCGCCCGCTGCCACTTACGTCGGTTACCTTGATTTTCCTACAGATATCCTAATTTCTAACGTATGTATTTAAAATGTATGTAAGCAGCCTTCAATATACAAGCCTATCCTTTTTTAAACAAAATTTTAGGGTACCGTATTTAAATACTTTTTCATAATAGGAAAATATACAGTGTTGCGACTATAGAGCCTACCTATAAGTCAAAGACCATGCCCTTTTTTTCAAAATTAATGGCAGGTAAATACGATAACCAACGACTCACCGTGGACGCCTGGGGAGCCACCCCCGACTCTTCGAAGCCGATCATCGTTATAGTGACGTCACCAGCGATGTTTAAATGCGAGATGCGCTTGTAGGGCACGCGGTGCGAGAAGTCACAGAAATGCTCGCCGTTCAGCTCCACCTATTGGTAGGATTCAGAATCTTGCGAGGTCTGACTTTGTGGGTACCTAGGTACCACGTTAGTCGCCAAGCAGCGTATGGCAGCGCGCTGCGTTGCGTCGGGTGTGATGATATAGCCAACGTGGTAACCAGCATACGGGCATTCCATCTTAACCCTCAAGGATAAGCAAAGCAATGCTTACTGCTAGGTACTTTCAAAAAGAGAACCAGAAAATGTTTTTGGGCTCTTTTTGAGTTAGAAATAATCTTTTTGGGTCAGAAGTGTCCTGTTAGGGTGATTTCTGCCAAAATAAGTCCTATTGGGTCTTTATGTGTCAGAAAATGTCACGTTGGTGTCTTATTAGGTCAGAGTTATTTAGGAAGCGCCTTAGTGACGTCGACAGTCAACTGTGAGATGTGCTTGCCCATCCCGCGCGCTGGTAGGGCACGCAGTGCGGGATCTCGCAGAAGTGCACGTTCAACGCCACCTAGCGTACAAGAATGTGAAACTATGGAGTTAAGTGCCATCTTTATTTTTATGTATGAGGTGGGAAAACGCTGACGGCCCACCAATGGAAATTACCTACACCGCCTATAAACAACGACACAGGCTATGGTAGTAACGTAAGTATACTTTCATTTTCTTGGGCTCACAAAGAATCAGCGCTCCGAAAGGCTGCCCTGGTAAAAATGATTAATCAAAAAATAAATAGATATAGTGAGGGAGGACCATAGGGCCATAAACATTGTATCAAAATGAGGTGATTTTGGTACAATAAATGTCTCATTAGTGTCTTTTTGAACCATTAAGTGTTATGTTGCCTGTGCAAAATATTTTTGAGACACTGTGTCATAGTTAAATTTTTTAGTAACAAAAGTGCCGTTATCGAATTTTTCGTTACAGTGTCATTGTAGTATTTTTAAGTCACAAAGTATCATTGTCTGATTTTTTAGGTCACAAAGTATAATTGTCAGATTTTTTCAATCACAAATGTGACAATGTCGGATTTTTGAGTCACAAATTGGTATTGTCAGATTTTTAAGGCAGTGTTGTACCTACTTGTCTTACTAAAATCTTTTACAGTCATACAATATTTTACCTCCATTGAATCCGGTTCACACATTAACAGCACTTCGAAAGTCTCTCCTGGTACCAATGGCATACCTCCAGACCTGTCTTCAGCTCCCCACTTCATGGCGGTCAGATGGTTGCGCACAACGCACCTCTCCTCAAAACGAAAGTTGAGATGGAGTGCAATGTCGTCATGGTGGTCCGTCTTGGGACCGCACTGGAGGTTTATCGCGAATCTGTGTTGTCGAATTAATAGGAAAACTTTATTTGTATTGTATACTATATAAAAAGGAAATTGTTTTACAAAATTGAGTTCAGATTCGTATTACACTCATCATCATCATCATAACAGGCGAAGGACGTCGACTGCTGGACGTAGACCTCCCCCAAGGATTTCCACGACGACCGGTTCTTCGCTACCCGCATCCAGCGGCTTCCCGCGACCTTCACCGGGTCATCGGTCCACCGAGTGGGAGGCCTGCCTACGCTACGTTTTCAGGTGCGCGGTCGCCACTCGAGAACTTTACTACCCCAACTGCCATCCGTTCTACGAGCTGTGTGCCCCGCCCACTGCCACTTAAGTTTAGCAATTCTGAGAGCTATGTCGGTTACTTTGGTTTTCCTTCGGACCTCCTCGTTTCCGATTCGATCACGCTAAGAAAATCCGAGCATAGCACGCTCCTTTGGGTTTTACACTACTAGTATGCATTATCCTTACTAATATTATGAATTCGAAAGTGTCTGACTGTCTATTGTTAGAAACTACTGAACCGAATTCGCTGTTTAGCAGGGGGCTAGAGAGTAAAGGGTAGAAGAGAGCTACACATCAGGATTCTTTTATCCCGGAAAATGCATAGTCCTCCGAGGGGGCTGCAAACAATTTTTATTTAATGCTGCTCCCCTGGTCGTTGGTACCATGCACACTTGATTACGTTTTATAAAGAACTAGCTTCTGCCCGCGTGTTCATTCGCGTGGGCATCGTTTTTATGGCTGTCTTTGAGGGTAGCAAGGGGAGCAAACCTCGGGAAATAATATCGGGTTATTCTGATTAGCATTCTGATCCCCTAAACAATGTCTATGCAAAAAATCTCGTCGATCCGTTGCTTAGTTGCGACGCTGACGTGCGCGAGCCTTGAAATGAGTGCTACCGAGATCTTTCGGGAACTATCATGGGTTATAGTAGTTACCGGAAAACGTAGCATAGGCAGGCCTCCGACGACCTGGTGAAGATCGCGGGAAGCCGATGGATGCCGGCAGCGTAGGACCGGTCGTCGTGAAAATCCTTGAAGGAGGCATTTGTCCAGCAGTGAACGTTTTTTTGGTTGATACGATTTTGATGATGATGATTCTAATTAGTACCTGGTCAAAGTCATTTCCCAACCCCTGAACCATCGCTGTGCAAAAAAATAGAATAATCCGTTGCTCTGTGTTGCGATGCTAAGGAAATCAACCAAAAAAAACCGGCCAAGTGCGACCCGGGGTCTCTAATTACCAACAGAACAAGACCTGCTCTCAGTGAATAATTTGCTCCATGTAGATAGGGGTCTACTTATTCTGGACCTTAGAAATGTATTTTTTCCTGTAGGAATGGAAGGAGTCTAGATTTTCTCATAGATGTTCCTGTAATCTATCCATTCACCTCATATATTGTGATTTTTCAAGATTTTAGGCCCAGTAGTTGGAGATAACGAGAGGGCTAGGAGGCATGGTGAATTTTCGCCTATTTCCTTAAACAACATCAAAATTACTTACCTACATTAAAATTATTAAAAAATATATGGATTTGAGATTTTCACAACAAGCCCTTTCATTATATTTGGCAAACAAAATATTTTTTTTTTTAAATAAAAGTAATCTAATTTACCCCCCAAAAGTGCCCCTCATGTTTAAAAAAAAATACGTTACACGTCCGTTTTTGGGTTACCAACTTACCAATATTTGTACCAACAACCTATATGTGTAATAAATTTCAACTCACTCGGTTCAGTAGTTTACGAGCAAATTGGTTGTGACAGACGGACGGACAGACAGACATAGGAGAGATTCTATAATTGTTCCTTTTAACCTTTTGAGGTATGGAACCCTAAAAGAGTCTTTTTTCCAGTTCCCTCAGGAACTCGGGATAAAAAGTGTCCCTCTCCATGACACAAGCTACCTATGCACGCCAAATTTCTTCAAGATTGGTTGAGGTGTTGAAGCGTGAAAAGGTAACCAATAAAAAAATTAAAATGATATGTAAAACCAGAAATTACAAAAGGAGAAACCTATAAATGCCTAATAAGCTCCATCCAATCCGTCGTTGCCTCGATGCTGAGACTGTGCCCGTCGTGGCATTGAGGGCGGAGAGTGTTCTCCATCCAGCTCTTTCTCTCGCTGCGTGCACTGCCTGATGAAGTTGCAGTTTGGTGGTGCTGGTGACTTGGCTGCACCATTAAGCACAGGAGGTCTGCCTTGGATAGCAAAGTGGTATATACAATTCAACGCACGTAAAAAGAGCTCCGAGCGACCTACCTGCGCAGTGAATGAATTGCGGGCCAAATTGGTGGTAAGGGGTGAGGCGCGACGGGGGAAACACGCGTCTCTCTTGTTTGCTGTCGCGTGATTGGTTCGCCAGTTGTCATTTGTTTCCCGCCTGCGCAAACACATTCCCACCACTTGACCACTGGAGCTCTTTTTACGTGCGTTGAATTGTACCACACGATAGGAGAAAAGTAGCAGAAAAAGGGAAAATCTCACCTGTGAGCATGTAGCGTAGTGTACCCTTTGAAACGCAGCAAGCGGCCGGGGACCATGCCCCCAGGAATGGGGAGCACGAATGGTATCTCCTGACAAAGGGAAAATAGTAGGTATTCACAAGTTCTCTTTAAATTAAATTATTAATTTACAAAAAAATCACAATTGTACAGAGGCCAGCACATCAAGCTATTAGTAGTGCGATTCTGATCCATACGCATAATAGGGTAAGATGTTCTTCTTTACAATGTCCAATTTGTGTTCGTTAGAATTATTATGTGAATAAATATAGGTGTTTGTCTTAAATAAGATATTTTATTTTTTAATAATTTTTATTTCAAAAGTGTGCACTCTTAGAGCACCTTACCCTACGACATAAGAACGGTTCAAAGTCCAGCTGGCCCACAGAGAGCTGGCCTCTCTGTACGTGGGCTAAGCCACTGAGGTAAAAAGATTTCGCTCCCTTCAGATAAATGATTTTTATTTAGGTGGCTTACCGGATCGTATATTGGAGGTGCAAACATCTTGGTTCTTCCAATCTTCCAGTGCGTAACAACGAGGATTATATTTTTGAACGTCGGCACAGCATTTTCGTTTTGTAAATTATTGTGAATTCTATAGTAATAAATCTGTGTGTAAAATACGCTGAAAAACTCTAGAGACTTACAAATACTTAGATCAATCTGTTTTGGTTAATCCTGAGGTGTGAGAACATGGAATACGTCCATGTGTGAGAGTTAAGTAGGTATAGATAATTAATAGATTAGTACTCATTTTTTTCTTAGTAATCTGTGGAATAGGTGTCTGAAGCAAGGAATTTCTATGTATTTAATTAGATATATACAAACTCCTTGGAAAGAAGTTCCTTTAAATCAAGGAGTTCAATAATCTGTTGTTATTACCTAGTTCGGTTTTAAAAGGATGACTGTGGCCCAGCAGTGGGCTTGCCAGGCTGTCCCGATTTCAGGCCCCGGCGGCGACCACAGTACTGGCGGGACGCTGATTGTCCCGATTTTAAACATCCTCATTTAAAAAAAAAAGCTTGGTGAATTTACTTAAAGAATATCAGCATGTACGTTGCATCGATTCCGCTAACAAACGCCTACGCAGAAATATTTGTCTCCTTAAATGGTAAAACTTGGACTAATGAAAGGAACAGATTGACGCCGGAACATGTTAAATCCAAATTGCAAATAAGGGTTAAGTTTAATGAACATGTTCTGGATTTTAGGATAACCTAATTAAAAAATAAAAATCTTTTGTAAATTTCAAAATTAATATAATTTTAAGAACAAAATTTAAACGACGTGTGTATTAAATTTGTACCTTTTGTTTACGAAGTAACTATTTAGTAATCTGTGCTTTTGTTTATTACTTACTATGTTTAAAAATATTTTTTTGCGAAGTCCCTATTTTTAACCGACTTCAAAAAAGGAGGAGGTTTCTCAATTCGACCGTATGTTTTTTTATGCGGACAACTTAGTCGTTTATGAACTGATTTTGATGATTCTGTTTTGTTGGAAAGGAGATATCCCAAGGGTGGCACCATGATAAGAAAACCAGGGTCTGATGATGACATCCCAGAGAAATCGAGGGGAACCTTAGTTTCCTGTTTGAAGTCGGTTTTTTTGTTTAAAATTGTATTTTGCCCGTCCCGAGTTTTTGCTCATTAAATTCCGAAATATTGATTGGGCGAGTTGGCAACGGCTACAAGTCAGCGCTCCTGCTAGCTGAGCCAAGGGTTCCGGGTGCGATTCTCCCTCAAGGAAATCGTAGGCATCAGTTTGTAACTGAAGAAGTTACTAAAATCACAAAAAATCGACTTCTACAAATAAATCAACACATTGACATTTGAATTGGAAGTCCAATTTATTTTTAAGGGTTCGGCAAAGTTGTTTATACTACTAATATTACAAACGCGAAAGTTTGTATGTATGGATCTATGGATGTATGGCACTCTTTCACGCAAAAACTACTGAACGTATCTGGATGGAATTTGGTAGGTAGACAACTAGGACCTGGATTATCGTATAGGCTACTGTTTTCCACGCTCGCGAGCCAGCGGCTCGCGCGCTGCTCACCCTCGGAGCCAGTCATAGAAACTATGTCCACGCCAGCGAAGCCGCTGGCAAAAGCTTGTAATAAATAATTTAACTAATTTATTCAAGTACATAAGAGTTATATAATGTTAGTAACTGTAGCCTAAAGCCGACTTTGTCAGTATTTCTTTACCTATTAAAGAACCTTATAGGTAAGTAGTCAAGTGTAAAAACTGATAACCACACAACATAAGAACATGAATCTCTGCTACAAGATCACCACTGAAGTGGAGAGCCTGCAGCAACGATTTCCAAACGAGCAGTAGAGCCGGCTCTCGACTAGGGGGTGGGTCGCAATCTAGAGAGCGGCAGGGAGTGTCCATCCATACTGTATGTTAGTACTAATATATATATATATATATTTTGGTGAAATCAAGACAGAAGAAATTTGTAAAAAAACAATATTGCCCTAACATAAATTTTACCAAAAACCGTTTAGTAATTTTGGAACGGACGGACGGCACAGACATACACACACATTTTTTTTTGTTTTTTGGACTCCATTAGTGTAAAACAATGGAACCCCATCAAAATCTTAACTTCGATTTTTTTTGCCATCACTACCTTTTTCGCTCTTTTGTCGCTCGAAAGTAAAAAAAAGCTCTCTATATTTAATACCTCTATGTCTTACCTATGACAGTAGGTACTTATTTATGCAATACTATTCAACGTCCAGTCCAAACTATTGGACCCAGAGAGCTGAAACTTTGCACAGCGATCCCTTTTATGATGTAGGCAAAGAATAATGTACTTATAATATGTTAGAGACGGGTGTTATATATTGTGATGTTTTCTTTTCTTATTTTTTTAGGTGGGAGGCTCTAAGGTTGAGGTTATCTGACTCCTGTTGAATAAAAGAAGATAGACGTTTCAGTACGTATAATGAAGTTACGAAATATTATTACAAGTTACAATCAGAATCGCGTGTACTCTGTCGCCTGGCTACGTAGGTTCTGACTTCTGTCGTGAGGTGGGGGGACCTCACAGTTCTAGCGTTATGCGCTGTGTCAGCAATCAGCACCTACATTTTCTTCTTTCCTTTTTACGATAGCATTATATTATTAAATATACTAGGTTCTCTGATTTAATACGCTATCTACCTTTTAATCCTGTATAATATGGTTAGCAGGTAAGAAAACAAAGAGACAGACAACCTCCATGCGAGCAACAGCTATTTATTATACAAAAAAAAAACGCAAAAAATTTGGTTATAGGATGTAATAAAGGTACATTGATGTATAATTATTATATCATATACGTAATTAATTAGATACAGGTACACTCAACGACAAAAGTGCAATTAGGCTAAATACAGGGTCTTAAGAAAGTTATGCCCTTTTTAACTAGAGCTTGTACTAATGAAGAAGTTGTTCAGTACAACTTTCCCCAACAAAACCCATGGTCAATTCGGTTTTTTTTTTTAATAAAATTACTAATTTGCGCGGAATACGCCAGAATAGTACGGCGCGGTATCGTGAAGTGAGTGACCGCGCGATCATTGAACTTGCGTGGCCTCAGCTGGGAGTTGTATTCTGAGCAGTTTGATAATTTAATTTTTAAAAAATAATAATTGCGAATTGACCATGGGTTTCGTGGGGAAAGTTGTTCAATTTCATGAGTACAAGCTCCAGTTAAAAAAAGTGCATACCTTTGTTAAGACCCTATACGTATGTATAGAACATTTTCATTCCATCCAGTCGTCACTAAACGAGTCTCCGCCGAACTCCACTGTATCCCGCTGTAAGACAAACACAAAGTACGTTTTTAAACTTGTGAAGGAAATAACCCGAGCAATTTATTTACGAAATAAAAAGCCCAAATGCCTAAAATGTATCCTGAACATTTTTCTGCTCCTCCCGGGAAAAAGCTGTTCAGTTCCATGAGATCCTTTCGGGCCCATTCAGAAGTAGGTACGTATCAAAACTACACCACACATAAGAGTATGATATGTCGTAAGATTCGTCTTGATCCCGTGAGTGACACAGGATACATTTACAACCACAACAACAACGACAACTAAGTTTTTGGTATAATAAATAACCAAAGCGATTAAATTAAAAGTTAAAAACCCGACTACATAAAAGCACTAAACGGCCTCTTTTAGGGCAATCGGGTGAAAATGTATCCTGTGTCACGCACTCCAAAATCCATCAAGCCGTTTAGACTACAGGCTCAGCGAAAAAAAACAGAAAACGGATACATCCCAAAAAATTACCCTTCTTTTTGGGGTAAAAACGCATAGTTTCATTCACACGTAACAACATTTTGCCGTCCAAATGAACTATGTGGGCGGGAATAGATTTGTATAGAAACTAACGATTAAATGATACCTAAATGATAAAATGTGACGCGCCGATTATCGTGCCCATTATAACGATTAATCAGTAGGTACCTATTAACCGATGCAATACGATTTATGACGAAGCGTTACGATTATTGTTTTTTACCCCCAAATAGATCACTTATTGTGCCCCTGCATAGCCATTGGTGCATTTGCCTAGCTGCTGGCAAGATTCAAGACTCAAGATATTTATTCAAAATAGCTGCAAATTACACTCTTTCTGATAGTCATAAAATAATATTAACATAATGTCATTTGTGAAAAATCAAGAAATAAAAAATCATTATATAATACCGTCAAAATTCAATCCCTGAACTAAACCAGATTATGTCATAGAACATGAAAACAATATGACACGAAAAGTTATACATAAAAATCATTGAATAATGTCATTAATGCTTTTGACAAGAGTAGCCCAGTTCACACGGGCAGCACCTGGTCACAGTATATATATTAGTACTAACGTAACCTGGTCACGAGTATAACGCAAGAGTCAGCTATCGCTCCCATCAACCAGATTAGAGGGAAAGCAACGACCCGGCTCCCGATGAGCCACCACCCGCACACCCGGGCTCCTTTTAAGTACTACTGACACCAGTAGCAAATCTTTCAAAAAATGTTTACTAAGCTCGCAATCAACGAAAATGTGCATTTAAGTCGCGTTAAGACACTCACGCGAAATTCAACTGTAAAGCTGATTCCATAACGTTAAATATCAGGTTGTTCGCCAGTGCCGCGCTGGGAGCCTGCTCTTAAACTTCGGAAAAGTAAAACTTAGTACTCGTTTTGTTTTCCATCAAGTCTTCGATTTTTAATTCACCAAAATCACAAAACGAGTACATAAATTACACTGCAAAACTATGACGTCACGCCTAGGTATTTTAAACATTTTTTAGAACAAAATGTCGTTTTCATCATAGAAATTACAGTGCTGCCACTATAAACGCAGATCAGTTAATAAGTTACCTTTACATAAAATTAAAACATTTAACATTTTTGCAATCTTTATAATCTGGAAATCGTACTACAAAAAAAAAAGTTAAAAGGTTTTATTAGTTGTAATCTAAAACTAGCTACCACGATACAGGCAAGTTGCCTAGTTTGGGGTTGATGTTAACATTTTAATATTGTGTTTCTTTTGTCAATAAACTTTTTTACTTTTTTTTATTTACATTGAGAATTAAAGAATGTATATTTTGCGTCAATTGATCTGCTTTACAGTATAATTTCTGAAAGGAAATTCTCTTCATGATGCACTCACATTCAAGATAAAATAGGTGCAAATATTTTGAATAAATATCTTGAATGTGCGTGCGTACATTAAACAATGCATAACATTGATAAAAAACCTTTATCAGTGACTTATTTATGACTTGTGACGTCCAATCGGGGAAAAATGCCGGCAATCTGTAAACAAGTGCCGAGTCACTGGATAGAATCGAGCGATGTTTTTGTTTGTAAAATCCTTTTGACCTTTGATTTATGACGTCCAATCGGGGAAAAATGCCGGCAATCTGTAAACTAGTGACGAGTCACTGGATAGAATCGAGCGATGTTTTTGTTTGTAAAATCCTTTTGACCTTTAACTTAAGACGTCCAATCGGGGAAAAATGCCGGCAATCTGTAAACTAGTGACGAGTCACTGGATAGAATCGAGCCATGTTTTTGTTTGTAAAATCCTTTCGACCTTTGATTTATGACGTCCAATCGGGGAAAAATGCCGGCAATCTGTAAACTAGTGACGAGTCACTGGATAGAATCGAGCCATGTTTTTGTTTGTAAAATCCTTTCGACCTTTGATTTATGACGTCCAATCGGGGAAAAATGCCGGCAATCTGTAAACTAGTGACGAGTCACTGGATAGAATCGAGCCATGTTTTTGTTTGTAAAATTCTTTCGACCTTTGACTTATGACGTCCAATTGGGGAAACATGCCGGAATTCTGTAAACAAATGACGCGTCACTGGATAGAATCGAGCGATGTATTTGTTTATAAAATCCTTTTGACTTAGACGACCAATTGGGGAAATATGTCGGCAGTCTGCAAACAAAAGACAAGTCAGTGGGTGGACGGAATCGAAGATTAAGAATTATAAAATTGTTTTGATCTTTGGGACGTCCCGATTGGGAGTTTATGTGGCCAGTAAACATGTTTATTTGGAAGAAACAGTAGGTATACGTATTGTAATAGTCAGTAAACATTTTCTAACCATAGTTTTATATGGTCGGTAATATAAAAATAATTTGTTTTCCGAGAATTACATCACACTAACTAACTTTTGAATATGAATCACATTACCTACCTAACTTTCAACGTTAATTCTAAATTCTACAAAACAATTGTTAAAAAATTTCCAGCATACTTTCCTGGATCGTGACCGTGTTTTGCTCAAGTTTTAGTGACAGGCAATAACAAGTTCTCAAGAATCCCTGGCTAATTAAAGAAATAAGCTGAAGCCCAAACATTTGAAAAAAAATTGTTTTTTTGAACAAAAATTTAAGAAAAGTTAAATTTGAATATTAAAATTGGAAAAAAGGTAAATACTTGATTTTTTTGTATGTACTGTGTAACGAGAACACAAATTTTACATAACTTTATTTGAACCATTACATATTGCGGTATTGTTATGGTTTGGAGGAACATCGTGAGGAAACCTGCACACGCCTGCGAAGAAACTCGAAGCTAGTAGTAATATATAATACTAGCTGATTCCCGCGGCTTCACTCGCGTGGACCACATTTCTATGACTTTTCGAGGGTGCGCAGTGCGCGAGCCGCAAGCGGCTCGCGAGCGTGGTAAAAAGTAGCCTATGTCTTAACCCAGGTCCTAATCTGTCTACCTACCAAATTTCAGCCAAATCCGTTTAGTAGTTTTTGCGGGAAAGCGTAACAGACAGACAGAGTTACTTTCACATTTATAATATTAGTAGGGATACTGTGCTCGAAGGTTGTGTGTGAAGTCGACCAACCCGCACTAGGCGCGCGTAGTCGACTAAGGCCCGATCGCCCTGATTCAGGGTAGGCTCGAGCCCCTCGGTGTGGACGTAACGTGAGCTGATATGATGATCATCATTGTTATTGTAATGACTGTATCGTAAATGTTATCGAAATATGCACGACAATACCTATCGTTAACGGTATTGCTATCGTAATGTGTATATATCGTTTAATCCCCAATGAAAACGCATAGTTTTATTCACAAGTAACCGCATTGTGTCATTGCAACGTGATGTGGTTGTGGTACGTACGTCCGAATGGGCAATGAATTCAATTTAAGGCGCAGTGGTACATAAAAATCTGTCTTTGTCTTTTTCTTTACGTGTAAAGAGGGAAGAAAATAACCACACTTTTGCATTTCTTCGAAGTTTTCGTTTTTATTTCCATCATATTAAATAAAAATTCATTCGATGTTTTCCCTTCAGTCACCTATGAACTTTATTTTGGTAAATAAATCATTTAATCAAATTACTTATTTATGAATAAAACTGAAAATAGACGATAAAATGGTTCGAAAAGAGGTACCTTTGCGAAATTATTCTACCGAGCCAACTTTATTAAATCGTGTTTCCATTCGATATAGTCCCTCGTAACTATTCTCAATAATACCAATATGTTATCCTAGATTTTAAATTACTGTTAACTACTTCAAAAATGAATTCTAAAAACCTGTTTAAGTGGATTTTTAGGTACCACTGGGCCCTAACCTGTATTTTCGCCTATAATAGCTCGCGTTTGGGCGATAATATGGATACGGAGTAAGGATACTTTACCTCTTCAGTGCTGGAACTAAACCCGCCGCCTAAAGCGTAGCCAGCGAGGCCGCCGACCAGCGCGCCGGCGCCGACCCCGGCCGCCAGGCCCCCGACGCCGATGCCGCCCCCGCTGCGGGCTACCTGTGGTTGCTGGTATGAATATGCCATCTGCAACACGAGTGCACTTCTCATCATCATATCAGCAAAAAAACATCCACTGGTGAACATAATCGTCCTCCAAGGATTTCTATAACGACCAATACTGCGCAGCTCTCATACAGGGTTATCCCGCGACTTTCATCTGGTCATCGCTTCACTGAAACTACGTGTGCTCGAAACTTCTACACAGTATACTTAGTTATTTGTAATTACCTGGAGCGCCGGTGGCGTAATGGCAAGGGCCGCTACCTCCTGTTCGAGAGGTCGTGGTTCGAATCCTGCCACGTACCAATGAAGTAATACTTACACCAGAAAACGTTACCCTCCTTTTTGGTCAGTCGGGTAAATATGTGTTCTATGTCACGAAGGGATCAAGTCGTCGGTGGTGTAACTGTTAGGGCCGCTATCTCCTATCCGGCATGTCGTGGTTCGAATCCTGCCACGAACCAGTTTCGAATTTCGATTTCATATGTATCTACGTTTATCCGACGCTCTTACGGTGAAGGAAAACATCGTGAGGAAACCTGCACACGCCTGCGAAGAAACTCGAAGGTGGTGTGTAAAGTCAACCAACCCGCAGTGGGCCCGCGTGGTCGACTAAGGCCCGATAATTCAGGGTAGGCTCGAGCCCCTCGGTGGGGACGTATTATGAGCTGATATGATGATGATGAATTAACTAGATACAAGCGAAACTTTGTTGAAATCAAGAAAAAAAAAGAGTTATTACTAATTCTAGTGTGATCTCACCTGATGGTGATGATTTATGTGAGGTGAGTTTATGTAAACGTATTTATAATCACACCAAGTTTCACGCCTGTATGTATTACCGTTTTTACGATAGAGCTAAATCAAAATTACTTCAAAAGACCTACAAAAAAACACGCTTTTTGTATGGATATCCACTTATTCAAATTTTTAGTATTTGTAGTTATAGCGGCAATAGAAATACACATTATGTTAAAATTTCAACCGTCTACCTATCACGGTTCATGAAATACAAATACACATTATGTTAAAATTTCAACCGTCTACCTATCACGGTTCATGAAATACAAATACACATTATGTTAAAATTTCAACCGTCTACCTATCACGGTTCATGAAATACAAATACACATTACGTGGTATGTTAAAATTTCAACCGTCTACCTATCACGGTTCATGAAATACAAATACACATTACGAGGTATGTTAAAATTTCAACCGTCTACCTATCACGGTTCATGAAATACAAATACACATTACGTGGTATGTTAAAATTTCAACCGTCTACCTATCACGGTTCATGAAATACAAATACACATTACGAGGTATGTTAAAATTTCAACCGTCTACCTATCACGGTTCATGAAATACAGCCAACTGACAGACGGACAGATAGACAGACAGCGGAGGCTTAGTAATAGGGTCCCGTTGGCCACCCGTTGGGTGAACGGAACCCTAAAAAGATCAGCTATAGGCGAATTATGAGTTGCTGAAAAGCGATAAAGATAAGATTTATTGCACACCATGAGATACATAGATAAAACTGAAATGAGAAAATTAATAAACAAGCAATGATATTTCAAGTGATTTCTTCCAGGAATCCTACGGTGAATGGGGACAACACGAAACCGAAACTATAGCACAGATGAGATACTAGTTACTTAGTACTATAGCGAATACGTAAAGCTCATAAAAACAGAAGGTTAATGGTAGAGTCTTATAGTAAGACACTTTCTGTGATAATACCCGCGCAGATAAAGAATAGATCTGAAAATGGCGTCCGATCGCATGCTATCTCGCTCACACTCTATCGCTGTCTTTACTCACAAAAATAATGATAAATAATCAGTCCGCATTAGTCATGATTTAAATCTTACCTTACCTTTATAAAAGCAAAGCTAAGCCTGATAATGTCATACTTTTTTGAAAAAAAATCTATTAAAACCTAAACAGTGAAATCAAAGATTATAACCAATAGTCAATAAAATCACATTTAGACCTTATAAGATAAATGTGTGCATGCAATTATGAAAGGTACTTAAGGTGGTAAACATTTTCTATATTATTTTTTGTAATCTGCTTCTGATGCAAATTAATCACAAATAAGAAAGACAAATTAAAAATCCACTGTTATATTAACCCTTGCTCATTAATTAATTTATTAATATTTTTGTCATTATTATTAGTATCACCAATTATAACAATAAAAATAATAATTTATCACAAAAAATATTCAGTAGGAAAAATGCAATTTTAGAGAACTTGTTTTGCCAACCGAACCATAATTAAGTACCAGCCGCCATTTTCAGATCTATTCCATAACTGCGCGGGTATTACAAGTTACAACCTTTACATGTATAGATAGATAGATAAAAACTTTATTTCACTAAAAACGCACATTACATTATATAACAATACACAAACACATGAATTAAACTAAGTGACAAATATTACTAAATAAATGTATGAAAAAAAACAGTGTCAGTGGTGCCAAGTTAGCGAAACTGGGTCCAGGTTCAGCATAAATGTTGTGGGTCCCGAAGCACTCACAACAGGTTTGTAAAGCTAGCATTGACACCGTCTAGCATTGTAATTTGTTGCTCAGTAATTACTCGAGCAACAAAATTCTCATTACGGCAACTAATTAGCATCAAATAAGCACTAAACTATTAAGCAATAAATTTTGTAGCTTGAATAACAACCAAGGAACAAATTAAAATGCTAGACGGTGTCAATGCTAGCTTTACAGACCTACATACTCACAAAATGCTAGACGGCGTTAATGCTAGCTTTACAGACCTATGTATATAGATCTTGAGTATGTTCTCACAATGCTGTTTTTCAGCCAAAACCAAAAAAAAGCGTACATGCACCTCAGTGATCTAAGTATTTAGGTACCTACATAATGCGATCAAAAAAGTTTTTGATAAAATTCAAGTGCAATAGGGGATCGGACTGCTAGTCATTTGCATTACTTTTAATGATCTGTCAAAAACTAAATGTTGTTAAAAAAAAATTTGAAATACCTACAAGTGACGTCATAGATTTCAAGCGTCATTGATGAACTTATTTTGTGAATTTGATCAATTAAAAATTGAAGACGTGATGGAATAACACAACAAGTAAGGTTTTTTGAAACTTCAAGAGGAGAGCAATTTAGGAAATCATATTAAATATGATATTTAAATCTGAAATTTTCAGATTTTATTTTTGATGCAGTCCGATCCCCTATTCAAATATTGCAACCACGCAAGTTGCACTTAGCAGTATACAGGGTGTAACAAAATTGGTGTAGATCCCTCTACTCATTATACTGAACAACTTTTGTTCTACGACTTTGCTGAAAACGTAATTTTTTTTTACTCTTCATAAAAATCGATCGACCGATTTTGTGCATTTTAGTCCGAGTGCCCGGACACATGCACAATGGCATACCTCTGGGGGGCCACTGATAATGGCATACGCGTGGCTACCTATTGGGCCAATAAGATATAAAATAACAAGTGTCAATATTCAAACCATCGATTCGAAAAGAAGAAGAAGTATGGAGGGTTGAAATTTTTTTTCGAGAATCGACTATGGGTTCCTTGAAGAAAGTTGTTCAGTGTGGCGAGTAGAAGCCCCAGTCAACGGGACTTACACCAATTTTGTTACCACCTGTATAATTATAGTATTTTTATATAAATTTTTGATCAATAATAAAATTTTAGTTTAGTTCTGTTAATTTCTCCTTTTTTGTAACTGTTTTGTAGTTGCATTGTAGTGTAGGTATGTCAAATGAATGTGTAAATCTCGAAAAACCACAAAAACAGAGGTCACAATTGTGTTATGTAGGTACTTACAGAAGTTGGTGCAAAACCTGGAACAATGTAGAATGAAATAGGTAACTTCAAAATTGCTGGCCTAAGTATTAAAAAACCGGCTAAGTGCGTGTCAGGGTACCCGTATTGTAATGTTCCACAGTCAATACTTGAGAACTGTTTAGTACCCGATTTTTTTTAATGAGAATTCCTACAAGACCCACTTGCATGGGTAATTTCAAGTTTCTGAGTCAAACCCTTGGAAAAATGATTTAAAAATGGATTAAACAAACTTCATAAAACGTCCGAACTGTTATTTGACAAGAGACAAGGATAGAAATATTCAAACAACTTTGTTAGACAGAGAGAACCGCGCAAGTATATCTATCTCCGTGAGCAAATAAGGTGACTTCATGTTTGGACACTTTTGATCGCGTGAACGTAGAAAACGGTGGGTACAACTCACTTATTACTAATGTATACTCAAAGCTTATTACATTATTAGGAAACTCTATATAGACCAATTCAACGATTAGTAGATAGCCCACACGAAAAATGCACTAAAAATTAAAATTTATATTATTAAAAATATAAATCTTTATCTCAAATTATTTTTGTGCCAAATTAAAAAAATAATATTTATGAGTGTTATGAAGTGACCGCGCACCGGAAAGCGTAGGGTAGGCAGGCCTCCCACTCGGTGGACCGATGACCTGGTGAAGGTCGCGGGAAGCCGCTGGATGCGGTTGGTCACACTTAGCCGGTTTTTGTATTATCGTTATAATTACACCAAACTTGATGCTTGTACTTACATGTAAGTATTACCGTTGTTACGGTAGATTAAAAACAAATGAACCTTAAAAAACATTTCTTGTATGGAGAAAAATCTTAATTTTTTCCTTTTTTTATAATTAATTGGTATAGTAAATCCGCCATGATAAATAAACACATTCTGTGAAAATTTCATCCGGCTGCCTATTCATAAAACAAAGCCTTTTAAGTTCCGACGGACAGACAGACTGCTTAGGCTTAGCTTAGTAATAGGATGCTATTGGCACCCTTTAGGAACGTACGGAACCCTAAAAATAGACTTAATAAACAGTAGGATATGGTTTTATTTAGATCGATCGACTTTAACCGTCAATAGATAAGGCAATTCGATTAGCACACTAGCACTAGCGCCGCCAAAAGAAATAAATAATTTACTCATTCTTATGAACTTTCAATTGAAATCATCGAGCATATTGCGCACATAAGGGTTGGGGGGGGGGGGGGGGAACTAAATTGTTTAATTGTTATTTTGTAGCTGTAAATATTAGCAAAAAGTGAAGTGAATTGAAAACTGACACTTTTAGCAGTTTTGCGCCGCTAGTGTGCAAACTTTTTTGCAGCCTTAAAAATCTTTCTTTTTGGTCGTACAGTCAACAATGTGTGATAAAATATTAGTCATATGCAATGACAAGTCTACTTTCGTGAAACGTCAAATCGCTTTATTCCAATTAGGAGTAACTTTTTAAATTAAGTTAACTGCTTAATTTTTTTTTCTTGCTAACATCATTTTAATGATCACTTATTTCGGACTAATAACTTAATCAGTTAAAAGTGTCATTTTGGTATGATCACATAAACAGGTGTAACAAAATTTGTGTAAAACCCGTTAAATGGAGTTTCAACTCGTCAAACTAAACAACTTTCCCCAAGGAACCATGCTCAATTATCAATAAATAATTTGAACCCCACATACAAAATACACAGAATGAGTTGATCAGCTGATATCTTAATATATATAAATCTCGTGTCACAATGTTTGTCCTCAATGGACTCCTAAACCACTTAACCGATTATAATAAAATTCGCACACCATGTGCAGTTCGATCCAACTTGAGTGAGGATAGGGTAGGGTAGTGTAGGATAGAGTAGTGTAGGGTAGGGTAGTGTAGTGTAGGGTAGTGTAGGGTAGTGTAGTGTGGTGTATGTAGGGTAGGGTAGGGTAGTGTAGTGTAGTGTAGGGTAGGGCAGGGCAGTGTAATGTAATGTAAGGCGATACGAAGTTCGCCGGGACAGCTAGTATTTTATATGAACAATGAATTTTTTTGCGATTTCAGCAGACATAGAACAAAAGTTGTTCAGTATGATAAGAAGAAGCCCCAGTTAACGGAACCTACATAAATTTTGTTACACCCTGTATATGGCACATCATGTGATTTATAATATGAATCATTTACTTTTGACACTGACTGTACGAGCTGCTCGATTTGTGGGATGTTTGTTGCGGCAACTGCAGTAACCCCCCACTGAGCCTTAACACAAGCGACGAGAGAACAAAATAAATACGAATTCTAGAACGCGCTAATAGAATTTCTTCAGCGCTGAGTATATAATACAGATAACAATCATTAACGATTGGTCTAGGTTAAGTGCCTTCCGTACTCGCCTCCCCTGCCCGGTGAAGTTGTAAAGGCCTCAACGGCCAACAACAAGCTTGTCCTTTCAAAAAAAAAAAATTAAAAAAATCAACGATTGGTCCAAGGCCGGACCCCAGGCATACCGCCTACTGCCTGGCAGAGATATTTCCCTTTGCTCTCTTCCGTTTCTACAGTGATGACCCCGACGTGATCTCCTACAGTCAAAGTATATATATTTGCTACAGTGGTGACCCCGAGCTAATACACATTCATTCAAGCAGCAGCGCGTGGCGCAATACTACAACAATCAAGCCTTCAGCCGGGTAACTTATAAACTATTAATATAACAACGTACTTACTGTTGATGTATAAATGTAATAATCGCGGATTTGTTAAGTCATACTCCACACTATGCACAAATATTAAATGCTTGTTTGTTATTTATCAGAAAAATGTGAGACATGTCTTACTTCGGGTCAATTCATGCTAACGCAGAGTCGAAGCGTTAATCTAAAAATTAATAAAATTAAACCCTTAACTCAACAACGTAATGCTTATATTTCTACTAAGATAAAAAAGACGCATCCTACGGAATACGCGCGTCTGCGTGCGACCAACGCTGATAGGTGCGCACGTATTCGCGCGAACCCAAGCGTCTACTACGCGAACCAACGCGTCAACTGGCAACTGATGTACGTGAAAGCGTGCGAATGCGCGTGGATTAACGAGAATACGCACACATTCACGCTACTTCGCTTTAATTGTGAATAACTTGACGCTTCGATGAGCTTCGACTCTGCGCTAGCATGAATTGAACCTTAATCATGTTACCTATAATAATTCGTAAATAATTTATTAATTTACTTTGTGTTAATATTTAATAATTCTACATTATTATAACTAAAGAGATATTTTGTACTGTAGGTGTATTATAAAAAAAAATGTCTAAGGGTACAATCAAATAAAAACAAAAACTCAAAATAAGGCTTATTTATTTCCCTTGATATATAATATATTACAAAGAAATACAGTTCAACTGCAAAAAATGTTTATTCAAACGAATGTGGATAATATATTTAAACGTACATAAAAAATTAACATGTACAAATGCTATCATACTAAAATAATATTTACTAAGTAAAATTGTTGTAGTTTACTTAATGATTATTTACTAATAATTGAACAAAAAGTACAGGGGGTGTAACGAATATTTTAAGTTCACAATGTAACTTTTCACTACTTTAAAAGTTGTACCGTAAATACAATTATACTAATGTGTAAAAATATAATTTAGATAAATGAACAAAATGAGATATTATTTCAAAAATCGAACACCATAGTAAAAGTGTTAGTTTATAAAAATATTTATTTTTTCGAAAGACTGCGTAAAAAAAGGATTTAATGTAACTCGATAATAAAATGCAAAAAAAAATACTTTAAAAATCTAACAACAAATTAGGTGTACAACCTTAATTATTATACAATACAACGTTTCACTTATAATAATTATAAAGTAACATAGGAATAGCATACTTAGAATAAATCATTTTTTCTGTTACCCAATTTTTTAATCTTCGGCTTATTTTCTTTTTACAAGGCACCTGGAAAACAGAAAAGGTTTTTGGGACATACATGACGAGACATACATTGAATTTTTATGTAAGTTTCACTAAAATGCGAGTGACAGACGGATGAAGACTAAAAAAAAATAGCAAAATGACATAACAAAATCTTAAATTAGGTAAATTTCCTTAAATATCATCATTATAGTGGAAAGCAATGCAATAATATATTTTACAGGGACTGAAATATAAGAACAAAATTTCCCACAGATATAATCCTAAAAAATTGACTTTTCATTGGGTTATTACCCCTAAAGCTGTGTTTGGCGTTGCTTAAAAAAACTACAGAAAACGTTTGTGGTGTTAAATAAAATTGATATCTATCGCTAGTCAAAGAGATGAAGTATTCGTACGTAAAACTAAAACTAGAAAGATTGCGCTCAAATTTATAAAACAAATTAGAATATTCTCGAAAAATTTATAAAAAAACCGGACAAGTGCGAGTCGGGCTGGCGCAAAGTAAGCTTTCGTCAAAGCATATGTATTAGTAATAACATACAGTATGGACACTCCCTGCCGCTCTCTAGATTGCGACCTCACCATCTCGTCACCCAGATTGATACAGATTGGTTACAGTTTGTTTGTTTAACGTATAGGATTTCGTCGCCATTTTGGTTGTTTCGTCATTCCTTTTTTGAATAGTCATTTCTGGCCCGTTGTATGAAGTGTCCAAGGTGTGGTTTCGTAGTCTTTTAAAAAATAATTGTGTATTTTAAAAACCTAAAATATATTTGCAATTGGTTACTAGAATTTAGAATACTTTGTATGAAAAATCTATAAACTTTAAGTTGGTCGACTATTTATCCTAAACTAAAAAGTAGCCGAGATAGTTTTCCTTTTAAATTGATTATAATATGTCCTACTATGTAAAATATTTTTCAGATGTCTTGAAATAGAAGTTTACCTAGTGGGGAGGGGACAACAACAAAAAGCTTAAGCGAAAAAAAGTTTAAGCTAACCCTCAATAGATTAATAGTTTGGACCTATTTAACGATACCCCATACGATAGGGCACGTCAACGAAAAAAAAATCACCCCCTCTTTATATGTAAGGAAGCTACCCTAAAAAAATGTTGTTCAAGATTTTATTGAACCACTTTGTCGGTGTGATTAATTTGTATACTCATGATGCCAAATTACAGCTTTCTAGTACTAATAGTCTCTGAACTAAGCCACGGACAGACAGATAGACAGACGGACAGACATGTCGAAACTATAAAGGTTCTTTGTTGACTGCGGAACTCTAAAAAAAGGACCAGATAGCAATTTCACGACAAACAAATTTTGATTCATGTAAAAACTGAACACGATAGCCAACATTACACCGCAATTATTTTATTATGTTTTACTTCATCTCTACAACTAGCTATATTAGGACAGGTACCAATTTAGTTTAAATCCATAAACTTTTGCAATCGTTCTTTTTAAAGTAACGCCGAAACAAGTAGAGATGTCGACCCTTACCAACTTTGTGGTGTGTGTCATAGAGTCCAAAATATTGTTTTTTTTGCGTGGGTTCTATTTTATCGAGATTTTCATTATTAATTATGAGCAGAATTTCTAATCAAAATACATGAATAGTTTCAGTTAGCATTTCTTTAGAATTAAACAAACAGGCTGTAAAAAGACCGCTCCAGAGAAACTTACGTCACAAGAAAATTTTGCGAATTTGTTCGCTTTCAATTCAAATTCAAATAACTATTTATTGCACATCAGATATCAAATACATGTACATAACAAAAGTAACAACTAACAGACGTACAATTTGGGCAGTGTTATCGCTGAGAACGATTTCTACCAGACAAACCAGTTCTCGGAAAAAAAGCAAGGAGACATGTAGTACGAGTGTTTTTATGTTTCTCAGTTTCTGGGAAGGGTGTTTTTTCACCTTGTATAAAAGGAAGCTGTATATATGTACCTGCATTCCGACAGTAGGATAGCATCAACCGGAGAGCTCAGTAGTAACCTGCGCAAGGAGAACATACACATAAAGATGACGGACAATTTAGCAAGCTACAGACATGAAATAGACAAGTACAGAGGGTCCACTCTTTGCCTATCTCGAACGGGCCGCACACATGTGTAAAGAGTTTACTTGATGTTTGTTTCAATCAATAAAATACAGAATCTAAACGAATTAGATTTATAAATTTTCCAGGTTTTCCACTGTTTGTTACATTAAATTTACACGTAAGGATCTACTTAACACTTATCGGCATTTTATATCAGATTCAGTGTTAAGAGAATGACAGCTTTTAAATGGTTTATGTTATCATCATGTTAGCTGAAAGACGTCCAGCAGTGGATCCTCCCCTATGCCTATGCATATGCCTCCCCAAAGATCAGACCTGCCATGCCCGCATTCAGCGACTTCCCTCAACCTTTACCATATCATCGGTCCACTGAGTGGGAGGCGTGCCTAGGTTACTTCTTCCGATGCGGAAGAGAACTTCACTGTCCCAACGGCCATCCGTTTTAAGAGCTCCCGCCCACTAATACCACCCACTTTATTGTACCGATTCTGTGAACTGTGTCGGTTGCTTTATTTTTCCTGTTTCTGAATCGAACGAGTAAGGAAACTTCGATCCATAGTAAATGAGCGTATCTCAGTTTGTTTGCTTGTTTACATTCTGTAGTTCCTTGATTGGGATACACGATCTCAATGCAAATCAGTCGATTCCGGTCGCGAGTGCCACGACCAAGAGAAAAACGGTTGTATCAGTGTGCGTGAGTGCATCTGACAGCGAACTTTATATGATGTAGATCCTCTGAACCTATCTAGATTGTGCTACTTGGATTCGCTACCAAAAATGTGAGTCCGAACAATCGTATGTACAATTTTGAATGCGTTATAAGATAGATCTATCAGAATCTCATGGCGAGATTCGCCATCACTTGTAGCACAAACGGCTTTCCCATAAAACTGCATTAGTAGCTGGCTACGAGCCGCACGAGACAACACTATGTCTTCCGGCCGCGGGTTTCTTCCTCGTTAGTTATCGGTTCTGCTAGGATATTTTTTTAAATTATAAATTCACCAAGAGATTCTGGTAGACCCGTCACTCAACAACAGTCACTCTTGCCCCCCGTTAACATCCCAAACATAATTGGAAATAAAATGATAAGTAAACACACAGAAAATACAGTAATAAATAAATAAAATGGCGCATATGCACAAAATATTGAAAAAAAAAATAGAAAAGGCCATATATAAAGGTTCATATACAGGTTAAAGTACAAACAGTTTTTTTTGTGAAACATACAAAACACACCAACAGAAAAACCCATGCAATTCATATCATTCAAAAGTAAATATGTGTAAGATTCAATTTTGTAGCTAGCAATAAGTGTCGAAGTAAAAAAAATACCTAATGATTTCAATATGAGAACAAGAAATCAATTGTTTGTTACTTAGAATAAATTCTGTGCTATATGGCTAGTCTGTGCACATTGTGTGATAAGAGGAGCTATAAAGCAAACTGATTTACCTTCTCGCTCTCGCACGATTTGGAATTGTTATGTGAGTTTTAAAGGTAACTTCGCAATTACTTTTTGTCGAGGAAATATGGCACAGTGGAGTATTTCCCTAACCTTCCCTAGTTTGGGAAGCGCCTCGTGCCCCAGCAGTGGGGACGTTTGTGGGTTGTTAACAAATCGTGTTTTCGCTAGGTTTGGGCCTCAGTCTTATTTATAAACTAAACATGATTTAAATAAATCTTTTTAATTGTGGATTTAAGAAAAATTCTAAATGTTCAATTTGCTTTATAACCACTGTTAACTACGTGTGTTGTGTGAAGTGGCTTATCTGGGCTAGTCTGTGGACATTAAGTTTTTTAATAACGTGTCTTATGCAAGTGTTTAAAGATAAGAATAGCTTTTGTGTCATATAAAATATTTACATAGAATTTGTACATCCCTTCAAAGTATAGTCGACAGGAAGTCTCCAAAACTTATGCACTTTCACCATACATAATCATATCAGCCTCAAGACCATTGCTTAGCTGGACATTGGCCACCCCAAGGATTTCCACAACGACCGGTCCTGAGCTGCCCGCATCTAGCGACTTCCCGTGGCCTTCACCAAGTCGTCCGTCGGTCCACCGTGTGGGACGTCTTCCGGTGCGCGGTTGCCACTCCAGAACTTTACTGTCTCAACAGTTCCACTGTAACACCGTTGCTTAATATTCCTTAATAAAACTGAGAATACAAGTACGATAAACGATCTAAACGTCTACACTTACACATAATTATTATTTTTAGTCGCGGATATTGACTGATACACAATTACACACATAAAATGTACAAATAAATGAAAACATTAATAAGCTATTTATAACAAAGTAGTATAATATTAGTAAATATTAAAAGTACTTAAAAGGTGTCTAAAAAAAAGAGGTTAGTATTTTGAAACAGCGTTACAATGTCAAAAGTGCAGTTTTTCATGAGGTTAAATTAATATATATACTTAATATCTAAAATGAGTTTCTATGAGAGCTCTAGAGTTCCAGAGAAGTAATGTCGAGTCGAAAATTAAGTGAAACATATTCTAAGACGTTGCTAAAAAAGAATTGTGTGAAAGTTTTTATATTTTTCCCACTCTCAATACTATGAGGAGGAGTGTACCCTAATACTTCAGGTGTTGCCATGTACGAGACAAATAATCTCCCTCTGGCGATACATATACAGGGTGCAACAAATTTGGTGTAGGTCCCGTTATCTGGTGCTTCTACTCATCATACTGAACAACTTTTGTTCTACGACTTTGCTGAAATCGCCAAAAAAAATGTTATTCTTCATACAAATCTATCAGCTGATTGACCAATTTTGTGCATTTTAGTATGGGGGGGGGGGGTCCAAATTTTTTTTGAGAATTGACTATGGGTTCCTTGGGGAAAGTTGTTCAGTATGACGAGTTGAACCCCCCGTTAACGGGTCCTACACCAATTTTGTTACACCCTGTATAGAACCTCATTGACCAGTGCGGACAGCGGAGCCGAGAGCAGCGAGATTCGCCAACACAATATCTCGTGCCTTTTGAGATACCCACCAACTTTATAACCTCGATCAGAAATAGTGAACATGTTTATACCAAGTCCGACTGGGTGGCTCGCTCTATACCTGCCGCCTGTGTTCCAGCGGGTGGGGCGAGATACCCAGCGAGATTACTGGCATAGGCACAGATTACTAAATAGTTAATAGGAGGCATTACCACAGATTACTAAATAGTTACTTGGCATTATATCTTAGTTCTCGTAGGTTAGCCAAGGCACAGTAATCATCATATCAGCCGATACACGTCCAATGCTGGACAAAGGCCTCCCCCAAGGATTTCCACGACGACCGGTCCTGCGCTACCCGCATTCATCGGCTTCCCGCGATCCTCACCGGGTCGTCGGTCCACCGCGTCGGCCTGCCTACGCTACGTTTTCCGGTGCGCGGTCGCCACTCGAGAACTTTACTACCCCAACGGTCATCTGTTCTACGAGCTATGTGCCCTGCCCACTGCCACCTCAGTTTAGCGATTCTGAACAGGCATACAATAATAGGGACAGTAATAGACACAGTAATAATATTACGAATTATAATTATGTGTTCCGGCATGACGACAAGATGACCAGTTCCCTCTTCCTGCCCGCTTCCATCTTCGGCATCATCAGGTGAGTTGATGCCATGGGCTTACCAATTGTGGATAATAATAAAATATAGTCATAATACTGTCACACATCCCTACACTAGTGTCACAGCTATTTATAGGTAGCGGTAGACACTTTTCACCGGGTGGGCGGGCCGTCAGCTTTTTGGCACCTTTTATAATAACAAAAAACTAAGAAAACACTAACAGAACGTAAAAATTAAGTCATAACCACTTTCATCGAATTAGGGATACCACTTACCAACTGAGTGTGCCCATGAATCCTACTACCTACTCAAGATATTCTCTATTTAGGATGTTCAATAAAATAGTACATACTCTTTGAGGAGTGCTTCATCTCGTGAAGCTGAACATCTTTTGTTCTCCTGAGTTCTGTACAATACACTGCAGTTGGCTTTGTTCTTCCTTCCTAGGAAATTTTACCCATAAATGTGGGAAAATTCTTAAAGTAGCAATCTAATCATAAACAATCGCTGTCTCATTAGTGCGTATTGTTAAGAACTAATATCACACCTCATTTGTATCTGTTCAATTCTGTTCTAACCGCTCGTCAATTTAAATGTAAATTTTGAATTGAGAATAGAATGTTGTCGTGGAACCTACTAGAGACATCCTCGGGGCTTAGCACAGGAAAGAAATCCCATAGTTTGAATCGAGTCTTTATCCTTGCAAGAACAGCTATGAAATATTAATTTAAGTCTATTTCTATACCAATAATGAGCCAGCCGGCACAGAGTCATATAAAGTGAATTAAAAGAATATAAGAAACTCATACAAATTATTGCATTTCATTTATTTATTGCTACCCTGAGCTGCACAACCCCCTGATGACTATAAGAGCCGTCACAGTATATACGCCGACAACTCATCTAAAGTTCATCCACGAGCATGTCTACCGAGATCGTGCGCTTTAACGCTTCTAAACGTCTCCCTTTGCGGCTATCTTACATCGCAGGGCAAAAAGGGCGCATCGGTCGCCTGGTTGCGGAAACCAGCCCGCCCCAAACTAAAACTATATAAATCGCTGGTCTATGCCAATAAATAATTCGCAATTTACCTATACAGGATGTAACAAAATTGGTGTAGGTCCCGTTGACTGGGACTTCTACTCATCATACTGAACAAAATATTTTGTTCTACGACTTTGCTGAGATCGCAAAAAAATATTTTTACTCTTCATACAAATCGATCAGCTGATCGACCAATTTTGTGCATTTTAGTATGGAGGCTCCAACTTTTTTTTGAGAATTTATTATGGGTTCCTTGGGAAAAGTTGTTCACTATGATGAGTATAACCCCCAGTTAACGGGTCCTACACCATTTTTTTTTTCATCCTGTATATGCGTTATATGCCATAACATATTCTTTCAAATAAAAATGAAAATGGAGTGAACATCTCACACAAAATTTGTTTTATTTACATTAAAGAATCGAGCGTCCTTATTGAAAAGACCTTTTGTAAGTTATAAAAACCAATATTTTTTGTATAGAAAGTCACACCCTTATACTATCGGTACTTTTTTCTTAAAAATCTCTCTGCTACGCACTGGTAAAAAGCAGCCTAGAAACTCGCCTTATACAATAAGTCATCTTAACTTCAGTTGCTAAAAGTTTAAAATCGTGCCCCTGTGTGTGGAGTATGGCCTAACCTCCCCGTAATACGGGGGATCCGTGCCCCGGCAGTAGGAGTCACTATGACTTGAAACTATGTTCTTACCTTGTGGTGGTGCTCCGTAGCCGGGAGCTCCGTATGAGGGTGGCGGAGCCCCGTAGGCAGCTCCGTAGGGGTCACCCTGACCCTTAAATAAACAATTGACGTGTTAAAAATGTGCAGTACTGCAAAACATTTTTTAAAATGAGATGTATATAATGCCCGAGAGAAACAGAGACACCTTAGTGCAAGGCAGCGCACGATGCGAGGCGACACGTCACTTACGTGGTGCGCAACAGTGCTGTTAGTACGTCTGTCGCCTGTCGGCCAGTTCGCGGTGTGAGGTGCGCGACACATGATTTACGTGGTGCAACCCAGTGCCACAGTATTACAATACGCAGAGCGACGGAAGTATACTTGCGGGGCAGAGGGCGGCGGAGCACAGCCCGGCAAACTCACCTACGCCGGTGGCGCATCGTGCGTCATCAAAGACGTTGCGCTACTGTAAGCTATTAGTGAGTATGTCACCGCGGGCACAAACACCCGCCGCCGGCGGCGGCGGCTCACTTGTGTGGTAGATCTATTAACCTGTTATATTAACCTCTGTTTGCCAACTCTCCTAGTTTGGTGCGAGATGACCATGGGTTTATGTATTACTAGCTTTTGCTTGCGGCAACGCCAGCATGGGAATCGTTTTAATGACTTAATTCAAAGTTGGACGGTGCGCGAGTCGCAAGCGCCTTTTGAGCGTAGAATTGAGTTTACCCATAGCCCCCGAACGAATTTTTCAAGGATAAAAAGTATCATATGTTGCTTTCCACCTTTTACTAGCTTTACGCCAAATTTCAGCGTAGACATAAATAGGCACACTTTCCGATTTATAATATTAGTAAAGATTATTTCTTACTCACCATGTACCCCTGCTGCTGCGGAGGCGCCTGCGCCCCCTCGAAGCCAATCATCGTCATAGTGACGTCACCGTCGACGGTCAAGTGAGAGATGCGCTGGTAGGGCACGCGATGCGGGAACTCGCAGAAATGCACGCCGTTCAGCGCCACCTAGCGGTAGATAGCGAAACTTGAACGTTGATGGGAGAGGCCTCTACTGAATAACAAAATAGCGACTACAAATGTAACTAATCCGTAAAATCTTATATTCTGTTTAATTTATATGAACATTCTTTATATATTTTTTTATAATATTTCTTGTCCGCTTTTTCGGGGTGAATATTTTATTATAGATAACAAATATAAAAATTATATTACCACAAAACATTGTTCACATTTACGCAATCAATAAGTAAAACAAAATTATAATTACATATCTTTAAGATTATTACAGATTTATATCAACAATTTTAGCCACCATTTTCTAATTGCTGAAGAGCAGCCTTAAGGGTCCGGAGGCTCGAGTGTCTATATAAATGTAGTTCCGCTTAAACACAAAAACTACATGTTGAAAACGAACGTGCACACATGAATTTTATTTCAGAAAGAAAGAAGAATATAAGACCTAAAAAAATTACACAGGAATTAGAAAAGGATTACACACATTTAATTATTAAAACAGACAACAAAGCATAAATATCTCTTACCCGAGATGGGTCTTAAAGGTAGTATCAGTTTCAATTTTCAGTTTATTTGAGATTTAGTTTATTAGTAAATTAAAATATTAAAGGATATCATAGAATTCCGGGATTTTAAATAACATATGTGTCATGCATGACACATAGATTGCTATGTGCCAGCGCATGCGAAATAGAGGAAATAGATCGAAAGGAGGAAATTTAAATAACAGCGTTCATCATCATCATCATATCAGCCAAAAATCGTCCACTGCTGGGCAAAGGCCTCCCCCAAGGATTTCCACGACGACCGGCCTGTGCTGCCCGCATCCATCGACTTCACGCGATCTTCATCAGGTCATCGGTCCACCGCATGGGAGGCCTGCCTAAGCTACGTTTTCCGGTGCGCGGTCGCCACTCGAGAACTTTACTGCCCCATAGGCCATCTGTTCTGTAAATAATAGCGTTACCGCATTACAACACAATACAAAAAAACATACAGTCGAATTTGGAACATCCTTGCTTTTTTGAAGTCTGTTAAAAAAACATCAACTTGTGCCGCTTGTGAAACGACGTGAGATAGCCGATATCGTCTTTCTACTTAAATGTGCGTCAGGTTATGTAGACCCCCGCCAAAGTATATATATTAGTACTAACATACAGTATGGACACTCCCTGCCGCTCTATAGATTGCGACCTCATCCCCTCGTCACCCAGATTAATGCGGATTGGTTACAGTTTGGTTGTCGAACGTATGGGATTTCGAGGCCATTTTGTTTGTTCCGTCATTCCTTTTTTGAAATGTCATTTCTGGCCCGTTGTATGAAGTGTCCAGGGTGTGCCGCCGCTTTCACGTATTAGTCTCAGAGCCCCTCCTATTTCTCTAAGACATAAGGCATTATTACAGGCAGAATTCGTTTTTTTAGCGAGCTATTAACAATTTCAATAGCCTTTCTAAAGAGTATAATTGTAGCTATACTTGTGCAAGACTGTTCAATGTTCATGAGTCAGTTGTTTTGCAATACTTAATTACCGAACTTAATTCAAATCCTATTTTTAGATTATTGTGTGTGTTGTCAACCCATGTTATTTCTCTGTTACTGTTGTAACGAGTTGTGTGACTTCTGTTATTTCCGAATTAGTTTACATTCATAACTACTTGATAACCTTTAACAGGCCGTTAATCATTTACATAATAAGTGCTATTGATATTATTGTACGTGTAAGCCAAATAAAACTTGAAAAAAATAAAAAACTATTTGTTACGCCTCAAGATATCCTCAGCACCCTAATTCATGGCAGTCGGGTGCTAGCGCACAACGCACATCTTCACGAAGCAAATGTTGATGTGTCTACGAGTGAGCACTAATCGTGCATGTTGCGTTAAGTTTCTAATCGAGTAAGAGAGGCTCGGAATTTCTCTGCGTGATCGAATCAGAAACGAGGAGATCGGCAGGAGAACTAAAGTAACCGACATAGCTCACAGAATCGCTAAACAGAAGTGGCAGTGGGCAGGGCACATAGCTCGTGGAACAGATGGCCGATGGGGTAGTAAAGTTCTCGAGTGGCGACCGCGCACCAGAAAACGTAGCGTAGGCAGGCCTCCCACGCGGTGGATCGATGACCTGGTGAAGATCGCGGGAAGCCGATGGATGCGGGCAGCGCAGGACCGGTCGTCATGGAAATCCTTGGGGGAGGCCTTTGTCCAGCAGTGGACGATTTTTGGCTGATATGATGATGATGATGATGAAGAGAGGGTTCACATGGAGCTAGAATCTGCATGGTCTGCAGTCTTTTTTACCCAAAAAGCATCTTATTAGTGTCACTTTGAGCCATCAAGTGGCTTGCTGTCTTGCGCGGTTCGTTTTGGGTAACTTGTTTAGTGTCCTATTGGAGTATTTAGAGTTGTACTGTCTTACTAGTCAAACAATGCTTTCTTTATAGTGCGTGACACTAAAGATGAGACTTGAAACACCACGAAAAGCATTAAAAAGATAACGTAGGAAGATTATTCACGACGTATACACCTGCACGCCAAAAGAAGCAAAGGATTATGGGTCTTATGGATAACAATTTCGATCACTTCCTACTTTGTTTTTTTTATGTTTTACATGGTGTTTCCAAGTCTCATCTTTGGTGGCACGCATTATACCTTCATTGAATGCGGCTCACATAGCACCAGCGCCTCGAAAGACTGTCCCGGAACTAGGGGCATGCCCCCAGAAATGTCCTCAACGCCCCAGTCCATGGCGGTCAGGTGGTTACGCACGACACACATCTCCACGAAGCGGAAGTTCAGATGGAGCGCGATGTCGTCGCGTGGGTCTGTGTTGGGGCCACATTGGAGGTTTATCGCGAACCTGTGTGGTAGAATTAATCAAAAATAGTTTTTTATTTTCAATTTTTTTGGATATAAACAAACAGTAACGCAATTTAATTTGATATAGAAAAAAAAACTTATACAATTAAGGTCACTGTGAAACCTACATTGTTAATCCTAGATTAAAATATATAAACTTTTAAAAACATTAACAAAGGATGTTAAAAGTCATACGACAGAGTGGGTGAAAATTACTAATAAGTAGCTCTCCAGGCGAACTTCGTACACTTTGAACTTACACTACACTACCAAAGTATATATATTAGTACTCACTACACTACCTACTCCACACTACACTACCCTAACCTACACTACACTACCCTATCCTACATAAGAACCTTCTCCTGACAATAACGAACACAGCAAAAAAATGAGCTGTCTGATTGAGCCAGAAAGTATCTCATGTTGTCTTTTGGAGTCTTATTAGGTTCCATTTCACAGTTCATCTATCATTTTTTTTTGGTCTTCCTCTACCTTAATACCCATTCTCATCATACTCATAAAATGTCCCAGGGTTTCGGACAAACAAAAACAACATATTAGAATATGTGTGGTGTTAGTGGTTTTTGTTATGATCTAATAAAATGAGTTTCCAGGCTTTTCTACAGGTGTTCAGAAAATCACAGCTTTCTGGATCGTGGAGAATGTGAGTGGTTGAATGTACCAAGTGCCGTGGCTGGTGCAAGTTGCGGTTAATAACTCCGATGGATGAGACTGCTATGGAGATGGTCCTTACAGCGTTTACCCTCCATTGGGTTTTAATCTGTATGGAAAGATCAGTGTATCTAAGATCAGTGTTTTTGTATGTAGGTTGTGTGTGTTTGGAATTGCTAGAAAAAGAAAAAACAGACTGTTTTGTCTTTTTTTTGTCGTGTAGAGTGATATCAGGTTTTTTATTCACAATTGGTAGGCCCATGGCATCATCTCACCTGATGGTAAGCAACGAAGATGCCGAAGATGGAAGCGGGCTTAGCAAGATTCCTCAATGCAATGGGGAACTGGCTATCTTATCTTCAAGCCAGAACACATTGATGCTGTTAACATTGATGTTTGGCGGCAAGACTTAGATAAGATGGTGATAGCCAGCCAGCCCTGCTTAGAAGATGCCCTTTCAACGAACCTAACAGAGTCTTACAAAGTTCGACTCTGCTGGGAATTGAACCCGCAACCTCCTGATATGAAGCTAATTGACTTAACCATTATGGGACGAAGCTGTTAAAAAGAAGTTAAAAATATTAGTTAGTTATAATAGTTCTGTTCCAGTAGTTTGATATCATGAGAATCCAGGATTGTCAGCGGGAATTAATAAATAATTTACAAATTTTGTAGTGGGCGGTTTTATTATTATAGGATGGGATGCCTGCAGTTTATAGGCAGATGTTCAAGTCACAAGTCCATCATTATCCATTTCCCACTGGGTCTCTTCCTGAACTCGGAAAGGCGAGGCCATACTCCACACATGGGAGTCAAGTCGGGATGATGGAGGTTGTAGGGCTAGTAGGGAACATCACTGTAAGAAGTTTTCAAGTCACCCTGTAAGACCTAGAGGACGAAAAACTTACCTCTGAGCACCAGGTGGAGTGTTACCCTGGAACCGCAGCAAGCGGCCAGGGAACATGCCCCCAGGGATGGGATGCACGCATGGTATCACCTGGCAAAAGGAAAATAGTAAAAAAAAAATTTTACTCCATCAACAAAACGTTATATTATAAAATATATATACACTGCAGAGTTTTATCATCAGTTTCTCACATAAACAAGAACTTATCAATGGCTGGTAAGCAGATATGCAGGGTCACCTACATTAGATACTTAGGAATAACACTCAGTTTACAACTTAATTTTATTTTAACATGCATATAGATAATGTTGGTAAAAAGGCGTACAACAGTCTCGATATGATCCTACGCATTAGAGTCCTCTAAGTTACAAAATAATATAATTCTCTATATACTGAAATTCGGTACTGTCATATGGAATCCTCAGTACCAAGTGCATAAAGACAGTCTTGAGATAATTCAGACTATATTTCTTAAATATCTGTGTTATAGACTTGGTACATTTTTTGATAGTTCTATTGAATCCACTCGCCATCACAATATCTTATCTCTTAACAACAGAAGAACATACTTAGATGCTATCTTCTTCTAAAAATTCTAAATAATACTATTCAATGTTTAAATTAAAAAAAAAAAAATTAAAATTCTGTACCCCTCCATTTGAACTCATCATGAACTTTTCCATGTCAGCTATTATAAATTATACTCCACACATTTTTTAGACAAGTTTCAGACTTCTATGACAAAAACTTAAATTTGTTGACCCATTTCAAAATTTGCTAGGGCATTTCAAGAAATTAGTTATTTCAAAATTGTATAAAAACCCATTCATCTTCAGTATCACAAACAAATCGTAAATTGCATAATATCAACCTATAAATTAGTTTCCATTAGTCATAATCTCTTTTGGAAGATGAAATTAAATAATTAAAACGTAGGGTAGGCAGGCCTCCCACGCGGTGGACCGAGGACCTGGTGAAGATCGCGAGAAGCTAATGGACAGACAAATCGCACAACCGGTCATGACAGCGCAGAACCGGTCATCGTGGAAATCCTTGAGGGAGGCCTTTGTCCAGCAGTGTACATTTTTCAGCTGATATGATGATGAATTAAATAATTTAAGCCTGTAAAGCACTAAAGTTTATTTATTATCTTGATTTGATTGTATCCTTTACTTTTGGTGTATTTAATATAAATCTCTTTTGGAGCTCAAAATCTGAAAAATAATATCTAAAGCTTACTTTCTTATACTACTTATAAGTACTTGTCATTGTGCTCAAAATTATAACATTTCTTTACTTTAATTTATGACAGGCAGGCGAGCATTCTACCAAGAAGCATCGGTGGCTAAGAAGCGTCGGTGGCTCAACCGGTAACGACTCGGTCCATCTAACCAGAGGTACCGGGTTCAAATCTGGATGGCCAATGTACCAATGAGTTTTTCAAAAAACTTACGTACATACTTACCGATTGCTTTAACGGTGAAGGAAAACATCATGAGGAAACCTGCACACGCCTGCAAAGAAACTCGAAGGTTGTGTGTGAAGTCGACCAACCCGTACTGGGCCCGCGTGGTCGACTAAGGCCTAATCGCCCTGATTCAGGGTAGGCTCGAGCCCCTTGGTGGGGATGTATATGAGCTGTAATGATGAATTTATGAACCTCCAGGTCTATTTATGACTAAATTTGTATAATCATACAATATATGCATGACTGTTTGTGTTCCAACAAATAGTAATAAAAAAAACCATCAACTCAACAGAAGAGGAAAGATAAGTAAAAACAATTTTTCCTCAATATACTTTCTATTTATGGACCACATATAATTTTTTGCCCATGGTCCTACTGGTAGGACCATGGGTAACCTTTTTGTCTATAGTTCCATCTGGGATTTTTTTTTGTCCATGATTCTATTAATAGAACTACGGACATTTAACAGTGCCCGTAGTTCAAAAAGGAGTAAAAATTTAGGGCCAGATGACCATGTGCAATTTGTCTTTGCAAACAATCTGCTTTTAAAAATTTACTTATCATCACCATTGATTAATTAGACATCAGGAGTTCACTTTTTTCCAGTATAAATACAACCTATTTTGCAAGTCTATAAATATAGTCTGTACATATATTTAAATACTCTGAAACACTTATAATGTTGAACTTGTTGCATGCAAAAAGCATGTCTGTAGGTACCAAGATTCTGCTCGCAGCTCACATGCCAGTACAAATCATACCAGGAGATCACAAGCTGTTTCTTTTCGCTAGAGGCAGAAGGATGGACACGTCATTGGCACAAAGAAGCTTTTTCTACAACCTGACCAGACACAGGCATGTGTATCATTTCAACACAGGATACATGCAGGAGGCATGCCGGTTAGCTAGGTATCTGGTATGCCACCTGCAGGCACGTGTATCATTGCGCGGTCAGGATACCGGGAAACTGTCGTCATCGGTCCAATAGATTCGACCTTGCGACCTAATTATGTAAAAGTAACTTTGGACAGTGTTTTCCTACAAACTGTAATTCCACAAAAGGCGCATAGCATATATATTGACAGAGCAAACACCGCATAGGCGGCGCCTAGCTACAATATTTGCCCTTGAATGAATATCTCAGATAAAACAGCACAAAAACAAAAATCAAACGGAGCTTACCGGATTGTAAATTGGTGGCGCAGTCATGTTTGGTTTCTGGAGTTTTTAGTGCGAAACAACAAGAATAAAATTTTTGAATGTCGGCACAGCGTTTTCCTTGTGTAATTTTAATTGTTGTGAAATACTTCAAAATTACACTGAATCACTCAAGTGACTCAAGCAAGTAGTAGGTACGTACTATTGAAAAACAACTAAATCCCAGTGTTGCCGTTTAAGAAATAAGAAATATTCCAAACCTGTTCTAAAAAGTTGCTAGTTTTGGGAAAAAAGAACTTAAAAAATAATTGGCTAGATAGAAGTTGCTAATAAATTTAATCAGATCTTTAGTATTAAAATTTAAAATTCAGTCCTTTGTGAACTCCGTTCGAGTCAACACGCGCGCAGTTACTCGACGTACCTACTTATCTTTTGTCAGCTCCGAACATCGCGATTTGCCTTTAAGTACCTCTTCTGATTTAGGTTCACGCCAAGTTATTTACATTTTCGCAGTTATTATCACTTTCTGCTAACATAGAGAGATGTGCTGACTGCAACGACCAATCTATGGATGGTGCCCAGTGCTCGGCCTGCAAAAGCTGACTCGATTTCAAGTGCAGCGGTATATCCGAGGAGGGATATAGGAAACTGGGGCATAGGAAATCAACTTGAAAATGCTCCAGATGTAAGGTGGGTTCTCAATGAACCTAACAAACTTGATCTGTTGATCAAGGATGTCCAAGAGATGAAAGTGTCGCTAAATTCGCTTCCCACCGTAGTCGATAACATAATGAGCATTATAGAGGAGCTGGAAGTCATGCGGAGCTTCTCCGAATTTACCGAGAAAAAGCTGGAAGAACATTAAACGCGCATAACTGTGGTGGAGAGTAAAATTAACCTCTATAGAAAAAAACCAGCCCGACGCCAAGGCTCTGACCATGGAGATGGCTCAACTTAGGAGTGAGCTCAGTGCCAAGGAACAATGGTGCCGGATTAACAACGCAAAGGTTAAAGGTGTGCCACTGAAGAAGAATGAGAATATGTTTTCTATTCCTGAGAAGTTGGGAGAGGCAGTCGGATATCCAATATCTAAGCAGTTCATCAACTACATATCGAGGGTACCGGTATTTTTGTAACTCCAAGGAAAAGTCTATCGTCATTAGTTTCACAAACCGGTACAAGAAAGAGGAATTTCTTGGCGGCGGCGAGGGCTAAAAAAGAGTTATCGGCTACCGACCTCGGCTTTGAGTCCACCAACAGGGGGTTTTCGCCAACGATCATCTGTTCCCTGGGCAAAGAAGCTGATGACCATGACGAAAGCGGTGGCCAAGGAGAAGAACTACCGTTACAAGTGGGTCAGTACGCGAAAATCCACGTTCGTAAGAGTGATAAAGGTCATCATCACATCAGCTCATATACGTCCCCACCGAGGGGCTCGAGCCTACCCTGAATTAGGGCGATCGGGCCTTAGTCGACCACGCGGGTCCAGTGCGGGTTGGTCGACTTCACACACAACCTTCGAGTTTCTTCGCAAGTGTGTGAAGGTTTCCTCACGATGTTTTCCTTCACCGTTAAAGCAATCGGTGAGTATATCGGCCGTCCGGATTTGAAGCCAGCACCTCTGGTTAGGAGGACCGAGTCGTTACCGGTTGAGCCACCGACGCTTTTTAAGCTGAAGGCCGGGCCACACCAAATGCGTCGCGTGGCGTGACGCACGCACGCGCGTGCAGCCCTGCCACACCGGCAAGAGCAGTGCAGCAGCTGGCGCGCACGCGCACGCACACGTCACGCAGGCACTATGTGCACGGACGTGCAAGTCACATCATAGAAGCCTTATAGACATACTAACTCAAGGTCACCCAATATTTTGAGAAACATTCGAGAAAAGTTTGTCACATACTTTAATAATTAATTGTTTTAATTTTTGTACTCAGTAAATAAAAACATGTACTTACCTTCTATTTCTAATAAAGTACCGATTCTTTCCCATAGAAAAGTCTAATAAACTTTATTTTTATAATCTTTGTGTTTCACGTTGTACAGGCACTCATATTTCCTCACAATTTCTGAGTTTTTCTTTTGTTTCCCAACTCAAACCTGTCTCCATTGCGAAAAAAACAACCGTATTTTGTAAATAAATTCAAATGGACTTGCGTGCACGAGCGCAGCACCAGTTCTTGCGTACAAGCGCATGCGCGGTGTGACATCCAACAGGGAATGCCATATAATACAACGTCACCGCAGCTATCTAGTTGAGAGACTTTACTGTGCTTAGGTCTTCCATAGTCTCAGCCATGACCACGATATCGTCAGCGAATCGGAGGTGGGATATGTACTCGCCGTTGATATTGATGCCGAGTACACCCCAGTCCAGAAGCTTAAAAACATCTTCCAGGGCGGCGGTGAACAGTTTCGGAGATATAACGTCTCCCTGTCTCACCCCTCGCTCCAACTGGATAGGTTTCGAGTTCTGGTCCTGGAGGCGAACCGACATGGTGGCGTTTTCATACAGAGACTTCAACACCTCGATGTATCGATGGTCAATTTGGCACCGCTGGAGAGACTGTAGCACAGCCCAGGTTTCGACTGAATCAAAGGCCTTCTCATAGTCCACAAACGCCAAGCATAGTGGCTGATTGTACTCTTCGGTCTTCTGTATAATCTGACGCAGCGTATGTATATGGTCTATGGTACTGAAGCCTTTTCGGAAACCGGCTTGTTCGGGAGGCTGGAAGTCGTCAAACCTGCGTGCGAGACGATGCTTAACGACTCTCGAAAACAGCTTGTAGACATGGCTCAGCAGTGAGATCGGTCTGTACATCTTCAGCAGGGTATTGTCACCCTTTTTGAAGAAAATCACGAACACACTTCTGTGCCATGCCTTAGGCGTTTGTCCCTCGAGTATAACGGAATTAAATAACTTCTGAAGAGCTTTTAGTACCGGTGATCCACCTGCTTTCAAAAGTTCAGCCGTAATTCCATCATCACCCGGTGCCTTGTTGTTCTTGAGCTGTTTGAGAGCCATTCTAATCTCGTACAGGCTGACGTCCGGGATATCTTCGGTATAGTGTCGGGTTAGTCTGGCTCTTGGGTCTTCAGCCAGTTCGCTGACAGGCAAACGTGTGGTCTTGTACAATTGTCCATAGAACTTCTCAACTTCTTCCAGCAACTCAGTCTTAGACGATATGGTCCTGCCATCCTCAGTCTTCAGCTTGGTCAGTTGGCTTTGTCCAACAGACAGATCTCTCGCGAACACTTTTGAGCCTTTATTGTGCTCAATCTAAGTGCTAGGCAGGTCCAACTTCAAGAAAGAGATCAATCGACGAATCCAACTCGGCTGGGCAGCGTTCGGGAAGCTTCGCAATATCTTCACGTCCCAAATACCGCAGTGTCTCAAGACTAAGGTCTTTGACCAGTGTGTGTTGCCAGTGATGACTTACGGAACTGAGACATGGTCGCTTACTATGGGCCTCATAAGAAAGCTCAAGGTCACCCAAAGGGCAATGGAACGTGCTATGCTCGGAGTTTCTCTGCGTGATCGAATCAGAAACGAGGAGATCCGCAGGAGAACTAATGTAACCGACATAGCTCACAGAATCGCTAAACTGAAGTGGCAGTGGGCAGGGCACATAGCTCGTAGAACAGATGGCCGATGGGACATTAAAGTTCTCGAGTGGCGACCGCGCACCGGAAAACGTAGCGTAGGGAGGCCTCCCACGCGGTGGACCGATGACCTGGTGAAGATCGCAGGAAGCCGATGGATGCGGGCAGCGCTGGACCGGTCGTCGTGGAAATCCTTGGGGGAGGCCTTTGTCCAGCAGTGGACGATTTGTGGCTGATGTGATGATGAACTTAAAAAGAACAGGCTGTTCTTAAATAATTATAAACTGGAGGGTGTTCCAAATCAAGTAATAGCATTACTTGACAAGTTTGTCCCTTTCACACCTAAGAGATTTACAATAGGCTACTAGGATACAGGTGATAACATTGACAATTATGTACATAGACGAATACGATACTTCGGAAAAAGATATACGGTATTGCTGATATCATTTACATATAAAATGGATATATTTTTCAATGTCGTTTTTTCTATGCTCAAAATATATATTAAATATGGAGGAAATGTACAGGTAACGAAAAAGGCGCAATTTTTTTAGGTTTCAATCGTAAAAAATAATTCCCTACTGACTTTTAAAATCCACTAGATCTAACAAAGTTGCTAAAACGGCAACACAACACTGTTAAATCACTGTTATTAGGTCAGCTTTGCTACGGCACTACCTGTTTGTCGTAGTAGTTCTGTGTATTTTAACGTTTTCCAAATCGATCTGTCCGTGTATTACCTTACTGACGAAGGCAAATCGTCATAGGCACATGATATTATGTCATTGACACCTCACCAACGTGTTGCTACAAATCAAGAAGCTTTTCCCTAATAGTGAGGAAAATCCTAACTTAATATTATAAATGTGAAAATGTGTTTGTTTGTTACCTTTTCACGCTTCAACGCCTTGACCAATCTTTATGAAATTTGACATGCAAGTAGCCTGTGTCACGGGCGGGGAAGGACATAGGCTACTTTTTATCCCGGGAAAATAGCATAATCTGATGCAGTTCCTGAGGGAACTAAAAAAATACTCGATTGTTGTGATTTTTTGCAAGAGACGGTTGAGTAGGTGGGAAACGACATAATTTACTAATCACCCTTAAAGAAAGTCATAAAAACGATGTCCACGCGGGCGCAGCCGCGGGAAAAAGCTAGTAATAAGATATTTTGATGACCCGCTTCAATTTATTTTTATTAATAATTGTTATTGCGGCAATAAAAATACTCACTGTGAAAATTTCAACTGTCTGGTGTGAAGCGAGTGGACTAACTACTGCGGGCAGGAAAAAATACATATATTCAGGATCCGATTCGATCTGAGGTGCATTATTCACAGACAAATAGTAGCAGTTAGAACCTTTTAACTTTAACTCAAATAACCAATTGTACGATCACTTTTTACACACAAAGAGTCGAAGATCTGAAGACCTAATCGATACTAATGAAACTCAGCAACGGTAGCAGTAAGAGCCTTTAGGAAAGGTGTATTGCTAGTCTTCGAGAGCAAAGAGAGATATCTTCGCCAAGCGAGGTGGTATGCCTGGGGTCCGGCCGTGAACCGGGTCACTAAATGTAGGAACGGTGTGTTCCTACTTGACGAGAGCAAAGGGAGATATCACTTGCTGCCTGACTCCGGCCTGGCGGCGTCTGGTAACTACTCCTCAACGAGTCAACGGCCCTTCAGCTGGTAAAGCAAGCCACAGCAGCACAGCAGTGTCATGCAATGAAGTTCACTAGGACCATCGTAGCAGTCATATCGAGCTTCCTAGCCCTACATTTAGCACTGTTGACCGATCGTTGATGATTATAATCTGTATATATTCTTAGTGGCGAAGAAATGTCAATAGCGTGTTCTAGCTGACAGCTGCCGCCACAAGCCTATGTTCGATAACAACACATGACGTCCCCACTGCTACATCACGGGTTTTCTCCCAAACTCGGGAAGGTTAGGCCATACTCTACACAAGTGACCGAGTTGGGATCGGGGAGTTTTAGGGCCAGTAGCGAACCCCACTATCATCAGGGGCCGAGTTGGGATTAGGGAGAGACTTGTATTGTATACTTTCAGTCGCTCTAGGTGTTTGAGGGTTATCTGTGGTAGAATAAAATTGGTAAAACACAAGGCCCCGTTATTTTTATTTTTATTCATCATGTTTAGGGTTCCGTAAGGGAGCCTTATAGTTTCGTCATGTCTGTCTGTCCGTCTGCTCGCGGCCTAGCTCCTAGACTATTAGTAGTTAAGAGCTGAAATTTGGTGAAGATATATATAATAATAACGCGGAGAACAAAAAAAAAATTGAAAAAAAACTTTTTAAGGGTACCTACAAGTAGCTACAAGTAAAGTGGGGATGTTTTTTTTTCTCGTCAAACCCAGTAGTGTGGGGTATCGTTGGTTAGAGCTTAAAAATAGTTGTGAGTCTTCTAAGACCATTTTATAATTTAGGGTTCGGTGTACGAACAGATAGGCTAGAAAATACAAAATTTTGTTGGAGTCGAGTGTCCCCACCCCCTAACAACAAAACCGCTGTATTTGGAAATTTGAAAAAAATCGTGAAAGTAGACTATATAGGATGTTACAAAATTGGAGTAGGTCCTGTTAACTGGGAGTTCCACTCGTCACACTGAACAACTTTCTCTAAGGAACCCATAGTCAATTCTCAAAAAACGGGTTGCACTCCGGGAGTGCCGGCAGAAGTGAAAACTTGAATATTAACGTTGTGCATTTTTGATATTTTGGAATGGTTAGGGAATAATTTTGCACGAATTGCTTTGATACGAATATTCGCGCAAGCGTCCTGCGCCGCCTAAACGAAACAGCAGGCGCAGGCATACATTTTTGCCGCGCCGTAGAAAGAGAGGGGGATACTTCCTCTCCTACGCCGCTCCGGCTGTCTACTCTCCATCCGTCTTACGAATTTTCGATCAGGTCACGTGTCCTGACGCGAGTTTAACATTTTTTACCCATTACAAAAAAGTGCAAAACCGCTAAAGAAGTTTTCCCTTAAAAAAAAACGAGACCTACAGTACTCGCATATGATGTGTAACATGTGACAAAATACTTATGAAATTAATTAATTATCGGGTCGTACATTCACGGGCCGACCCTTCGAATAGTAGTATGTCATCTTTGCCTTTGCCATCACACTAGGCTGCATGGCTATGACAACCTTAGTTTTCAAAAATTAAAAAACGTGCGCATTTCCTGTTACACATTTCCGTCCCATTTCACGAAATCACTCCCACAAATTGCAGGAAAGCGAGAGCAAAGATGTTACACATCAAAAATTGGACCCTCCATACTAAAATGCACAAAATCGGTCAATCAGCTGATCGATTTGTATCAAGAGTAAAAATTTTTGAAGTGAAAACTTCTTTAGCGGCGTTTTGCACTTTTTTGTAATGGGTAAAAAATGTTAAACTCGCGTCAGGCCACGTGACCTGATCGAAAATTCGTAAGACGGATGGAGAGTAAAAACTTCTTTAGCGGCGTTGTGCACTTTTTTTGTAATGGGTAAAAAATGTTAAACTCGCGTCAGGACACGTGACCTGATCGAAAATTCGTAAGACGGATGGAGAGTAGACAGCCGGCGCGGCGTAGGAGAGGAAGTATCCCCCTCTCTTTCTACGGCGCGGCGAAAATGTATGCCTGCGCCTGCTGTTTCGTTTAGGCGGCGCAGGACGCTTGCGCGAATGTTCGTATCAAAGCAATTCGTGCAAAATTATTCCCTAACCATTCCAAAATATCAAAAATGCACAACGTTAATATTCAAGTTTTCACTTCTGCCGGCACTCCCGGGATGCAACCCGTCGTTTTTTTTTACGTTTTCAGCAAAGTCGTAGAATAAAAGTTGTTCAGTATAACGAGTAGAGGCCCCAGTTAATGGGACCTACACCAATTTTGATACACTCTGTGTAATGAATTTAAAAGGAAAAGTATCACGGCTAAGTAGACTTTCTTAGTTTTGGAGAAATAGTCGACCAATTTAAGATGTGCAGTTCGATTTGTAAAAAGTTTATAGATTTTCCATGTTCTTTACCAACTGCAAATGTAATTTTGTATTTTAAAATAAATATTTATTTAAGACTACGGAAGCCTGGGCAAGAGACAGTACCCCCAACACAGGGGTTCTAGAGAGCCAAATCCAACGATAACTTACCATTGTAATGAGTTGTGCAAAGCGACCTTCATACACATCTGAAATTAGATGTGCAGGTTTCCTCACGATGTTTTCCTTCACCGTTAAAGCAATCGGTAAGTATATGTACTTATGTATATGTAATCGGTAAGTATGTATCGTAAAACTCATTGGTACATTGGCCGTTCGGATTTGAACCCGGGACCTTTGGTTAGGAGGACCGAGTCGTTACCGACACTTTTGGCTATTAGTAGTATGTTAGATCACTTTTCCTGCTAGCCCCACCAAATCAACAGCCCACCTATTTTAGCAGGGGACGTCCAACATCATGTCCTTTATAAGTCCTAAGTGATTACGTTGAAATGACTATACTAAGTAGTATGTTTAGATCACTTTTCCTGTGAACCCTACCAAATCAACAGTTAGCGGGGGGCGTGCAAAATTATGTCCTGTGTAGGTTGTAAGTGATTACGTTGAAATGACTATACTAAGTAGCATGTTAGATCACTTTTCCTGTGAACCCTACCAAATCAAAAGTTAGCGGGGGGCGTGCAACACTATGTCCTAGTGTAGGTTGTAAGTGATTACGTTGAAATGACTATACTAAGTAGTATGTTTAGATCACTTTTCCTGTGAACCCTACCAAATCAACAGTTAGCGGGAGGCGTGCAAAATTATGTCCTGTGTATGTTGTAAGTGATTACGTTGAAATGACTATACTAGTAGCATGTTAGATCACTTTTCCTGTGAACCCTACCAAATCAACAGTTAGCGGGGGGCGTGCAAAATTATTTCCTGTGTAGGTTGTAAGTGATTACGTTGAAATGACTATACTAAGTAGCATGTTAGATCACTTTTCCTGTGAACTCTACCAAATCAACAGTTAGCGGGGGGCGTGCAAAATTATGCCCTGTGTAGGTTGTAAGTGATTACGTTGAAATGACTATACTAAGTAGCATGTTAGATCACTTTTCCTGTGAACCCTACCAAATCAACAGTTAGCGGGGGGCGTGGAAAATTATGCCCTGTGTAGGTTGTAAGTGATTACGTTGAAATGACTATACTAAGTAGCATGTTAGATCACTTTTCTTGTGAACCCTACCAAATCAACAGTTAGCGGGGGGCGTGCAACAATATGTCCTGTGTAGGTTGTAAGTGATTACGTTGAAATGACTATAGCGGTATGTTGGATCACTTTTCCTGTGAACCCTACGAAATCAACAGTTAGCGGGGGGCGTGAACCACTATGTCCTTTATAGCTCTTAAGTGATTATGTTGAAATGATTATAGTAGTCACTTTTCCTGTGAGCCCTACCAAATCTACAGTCCACCTAGCTGGGGACATCCAACATTATATCTTCCGGCCTATTGGTCGGCACTGAGAACCATCCGTTCCTGATTTTACGAGCTAATATATCGTGCTCACTGCCACTTCATTTTTATTCTATGAGGTGTGTCGGTCCCCGGAGTTATACCACAGATTCTACGGATCTCCTCGTATCGGAATCGATCATGTCAAATACCCCATGCATAGCTGTCTTCACTGAGCGAATTAGAGCTTTTGGGTAAGTTAAAGCCAATAGTTAGCAACCACGTCTAAGGTACCATGTCATCACTGGCAACACACTGGTCCCGCTCGCTGGGTGCGTATGACTCCAGACTCCAGATCGTGCTGAGTGGAGGTATATTGGGGCATGTGGACGTCTTCCGGCTTAGATTAGGTTTGATGATCCCCTTTGCTTACGAGCGAGCGTTAGAGAGCGACGAAGGAGTAAAGAAGGTATTGTGACTAGTGTGATGGCAAAAAAAATCAGGAGCTAAGTAATAATTGGTCATCTTTGGTGGAGATTTTGATCTAACTAAAGATTTCAAAAAAACTAAAAATCTACGAGTGTCTGTGTGTGTCCGTCAGGTGCTCTAGCGCCTTAACTACGGAACAGATTTGGTATATTATTTTTATATTTTTAGGGTTGCGACTATAGTAGAAAAAAAAACGTGTGGCGGCACTCGGGGACTGCCGCGGTAAAGCTACTGCATAGCATTTTTTATCAACTTCATTCGTTCATACTAGCTCATATACCTACCCACCGAGGGGCTCAAGCCTACCCTGACGTAATTATTATTATTATTGTTTATTTATTTATGCAGTATTTACCAGTACCATATAGTCCTTGGGGCGCGGGATGTTTATGTAATAAATTAACACTAAGAAAGTTACACCAGTAAAATTGACTAAGTCGGTTGTGAATGGACCGGGTTGTCTGGAAGAAATCGCTTTGAGCGATAAGACCGCCCAAATTGTACCGCTATAGTTCCTTTTTTTAAACTGTGTGTTTTTTTAAGTTAAGTTATAATTTGTTTATATTTTTATTTTAGTGTGTACAATAAAGAGTATTTATTTATCTTATCTCAGTCCTTTTAGTACCGCAAATCGCTAATAGATGGCACTGTAAGTTTTTAGAACTCAGCCGAGCGTGGTTTTATTTTTGTTACGGAATTTCTTAATTCGGTCGCCGCGCTCAAAGCCCGTGATAAAAGCTATGCAATAGCTGAATAATAAAAAAAAACGTGTGGCACTCGGGGACTGCAGCGGTAAAGTTATTGCATAGCATTTTTTATCAACTTAAGCGTCGGTGGCATATGTACGTTTATCCGACGCTCTTACGGTGATGGAAAACATCGTGAGGAAACCTGCACACGCCTGCGAAGAAACTCGAAGGTTGAGTGTGAAGTCGACCAACCCGCACTGGGACCGCGTGGTCGACTAAGGCCCGGCCCTAATCCAGGGTAGGCTCGAGCCCCTCGGTGGGGACATATATGAGCTGATGTGATGAAGCAATTATAATTATCTATTTATTTTTTCTTTATATTTACCAGTACCATATAGTCCTTGGGCCGCAGGATGTTTTAGTAATAAATTAACACTAAGAAAGTTACACCAGTAAAATACCTTCTTGTACCTTCCATACAAACCCAGGATGTTCGTTTTTTTTTTCAATAAATGGCTCCAAGGATTTAAAGCCTGCTGCAGTTTATAAATCCCATACAAACGTACTCTTTGTATAATTTGTTATCCAAACAACCGATTTTGAAATAATTTTGTATCGATAATCTGTGTCTGTACCGCATTCCTTTTTTGAAAAACGAAACAGGGCTCCATTATTAATCAATAAACTTGTTTTTAAGGTAAAAGATGGAAAACAAGTTTATTGGTATTAAATGGATTCCTGTTTCGATTTTCAAAAAAGGAATGCAATACTGACACTGATATACGTCAACTTATTTCAAAATCGGTTGTTTGGTTAACAAATGAATCAAAGACTACGTTTGTATGGGATTTATGAACTCCAGCGAGCTCATAAGGAGAATTTGTGTTACCTTCTATAACTGTATATACGATCTACTACACTATGTTTTTTTTATTATTCCAGGAAAAAAAATAGGTACTTCACATAAAAACCCAGATTATTCGATTTTTGGCAAAAATGTCTAATGTTTGTTAGTTAAAGACCTACTTCATTAGTACATTCTGAAAAAAAGGCAAAGATACTTCCCACCGTTTGCTTTATTACTGAAGTCCATTTTTTTTTAAGTTGGTTATAGTATGCCAGATTGTGTAGGCTACGCGAGAAACTTGAGAAAGTATGCACATCGTGGGTGTACAATTTATTTGTTGTATGTTATAGAAGAATCAGGCAATCAAATAAAATTCCCGAGTCCATCCGGGTGAACCAAACAGGTGGACCACAGCACTGGCAAGAAGCGATGCATTCAAATGTTTTTCAAAAAGGTTACATTCAAAGTATAGTTTTCACCTAGGTAGGTACTCAAAATCCATTGAGCGTTTGGGGAATTAATACTTACTGGGCACCGTGTATAAAAAGTTTATATTTTGCTGGCAGGGTGTAAATAAAACAATGAAAATCGTACATTTTTGAATTTATTTAACTGCATTATAATCTTTGGTTTATTTACTATGCTTGGTAAATAGTTTCTATAATATATCCAGAGTCACTTCAATGACCCTTCGTTCAAGTATGCTGTCACTTTAATGACCCTACGTTTAAGTATAATGTCACTTCAATGACCCTATACGTTTAAGATGACGGCGTTAAAAAACGTCTACTTAGGCTTGGTGTAATTTAATCAAGAGACATTTATTTCGTATTTTATGGACAGCCCCTCAACGCACGACAATATTACGCCCGTGGAAACGGAGGCTTTTGTGGTGAGTAGTCCCGCATGACAGAATACTGATTCGATAATTCGCGACCACTTACCATAAAGCTTCTGAGCTACAGTGCTATTTATTTTGCTATTAGCTAAAAAAACATAAGATCTAAGTACATAAGACAGTTTTTGGCTTATTTTAAACATAAAAGATACTTAAAACACATAAAAAATAAATAAACGTAAAATATATCTAAAACACAAACCATTGTACACAACCAAATATAATTAATGTAGATCAGATCTATGTATGTATTTACCTAACTATTGTTCACAATTTGATGCAAAAATAATATTAGAGTACGGTCGGCTGCACATCAGCATCAGAGCCAACACTATGATGTGCATCAAAATGTTTTGTAAATTTTGTAATAGTTAGATTTAATTTTAAACTACTAAAACATTTATATTTATTTATTTACCAGAAGCTGGACTAGCTTTGAATGAAGTGTTTACTTCAGTGTTACCACTGTGAAGTGCGGTTGACCGTACTAATAGAAGGAACTTTTATGCAAGGTACGGCTGAGTGGGTACCACTTTTCACTGTATACCCGCCGCTAAGCAGCGTGCATCTGGTCAGTGGGGCGAGATTACCGGCAAACGAGGGTATTAAAACGTTTTAAGACTACAATTAGACTACAATTAGTCATAACTGTGACGTCACATGTTTTTTAAGCCCTTGGCATCATCTCACCCGATGGTAAATGACGATGATGCCGAAAATGGAAGCGGACTTACCAACATTCCCCAGTGCAATGGCGAACTGGCTATCTTATCTTCATGCCGGAACACATTAATGCTGTCAACATTGATGTTTGGCGGCAAGACTTAGATAAGATAGTGGTAGCTAGCCAGGCGGACTCAGAAATTGCCCTACTACCAACCAAACCAAGTCTTACAAAGTTAGACCCCGCCCGCCGGGAATCGAATCAACGATCTCGAAGTATGAAGTTATGAACTAACCGCTCCGCCACGGAGGCGGTTAATTGTGGCGGCAGTCACACTCTATTTTCCATCCGTCTTTTGCAGTTTTTAATAAATAAATATAAAAAAAATTTAGCGTGCTTATCCACAAATAATTAAAAACATTATTTATTATAATTTTATGTGGACGATCAATAATAATGTCAAATACGACGTTAACAATTGTTAACGTCGTATTTGACATTATTATTGATACATACTACTAGAATACATTTATTACGTGTATTGACAATTGAATTGAAATTCATGCCGTTTCAAGTAAAGAGCAATTGTCAATCACGTGAAATTGACGATAGGGATGTCGACTGCTAGTCATTTGAGTTACTTTTTATCTTCTGTGAAAAACGATATTTCGTGATAAAAATGTATGAAATAGGACGCGTGACGTCATAGTTTTCCAGCGTTACATTGATGTACTCATTTTGTGATATTTAGTAAAAGACGCAGAGCAAAACAAAACGTCTTAAGATTTTTTGAAATTTCCATCGCAATTTAGGGAATAACATTTCATAATATATTTTTGATCCAGTCGACGTCCCTGTTGTCATTAATCGTCTTATATAGCGCCCCTTAAGGAGTGCGGGACCCTATTATAACTTTTTAAGCACTTCTTTTCAGTACCACTAGTTGGCTCCATAGTTTGAGTTTACTTATTTAAAACTGTGGAGAAGTTTTTTAATGGCATAGATCCATAAACCCAAGAGCAATCCAGTATAACAACTTTTTAATACAATAATGCCATTAAAACACTCTCATTTCACAAAATTTCGCTTCATGCAAGCTCAATCCGTGATCTCAGATTCACTTAATAGTCGAATAGACACGTCATGATAATCGAATCGAATAGGCCCGTTAAAGTTCTATTATTATGTGGAATGTTTTGATTTGCAAGGATTTTTCGATGGGCTACAGCACAGCTAAGGTGATTCTGTATCTGTGCTGTATGTACGTACACTGAATGTACAGGGAGTAACACAATTAACCCGTTAACTGGGGCCTTCTACACATCATACTGAACAACTTTCTCGTAGGAATCCATAGTCCATTAAAAAAAGGATTTTTCATATAAAAATGCACTAAATAGATGAATCAGCCGATCAATTTGTATAAAGTCCATACTGTGCACGTGCACCGAGGATCTTGGAGAAAGTTGTTCAGTATGATGAGTAGAAACTCCAGTAAACGGGTCCTATACCAAATTGGAAATAGGGCAATTTCCAATTAATAAAATCAGTTGCTTTTTATCATCTTTCAAAGACGCTGTTTTATTCGAAAATTATTTGTGTTCCACAAATCATCATCATATCAGCCGAAGGATGTCCACTGCTAGACAAAGGCCTCCCCCAAGGACTTCCACGATGACCGGTTCTGCGCTGCCCCCGCATCCAGTGGCTTCCCGCGACCTTGTATACTGGCATTTAAAGTACCTACTGTCATGCTATGTATAATGAGAAATCATAACCGCCACCTATCGCAGAATCTAAGTACTACCAATGATTGGTGGCGTGGTTTACTCGATTCCACTGCCTTTTTGTTAATACAGTGTAAAGTCAATATAGCGACACTTTGAGAGTTTTCCTTATACAGAGAGAAATTAGCGTTGTAGTAAACTAACTGGATCTAGAAAATGTTGACTTTTCAAAGAGTGAATCGTTATATCGAGTGACGTTGTATAAAGTTTACAATGTATAAATAATGAAATTAGTTTGTTTTCTTGTTGGTATTTGGAAGTCCTCAGTCTGGCAGCCAACGCCCAGCGCGCCAAAGTAAACAGTAGGTGCCCGTGTGTGTATTTATAGTGGCATTGCTCTGTGAAAATGAGAAAATGGAGCAATTAAAGGGTAATTATGGAAGGGTTAATTAAATGGCAGTTGTAGAATAATTAATTGAAGGGCGATTTTCACGTAAACCTTTCTAGCAGGAACATATTTTAGAGGAGATTCGAGTATCCAAGGAATCTAAATCATATTAGTTTTATCGAAATTTGCTAGTCTTAGATCCAGTTACGTATTTTTACGAATTAACAGCCTGTTGAAGAGGTAACTTTTGATTTTCTATAGTTTGTTGATACTTCTATACTCAAATTCACCCTAGACGTATGTTCCCGCTATTTCAGTTATACGTTCAGTTTTATAGATAACTTTCTTTTTCATACCCGGAGGATTCCAAACGTGACATAAAATTCTGGAGATGTTATTAGAACCTTTGCCTACGGGTATCTAACTAACCTGGTGTGCTGGAGGTGCGAATCGTTGCACCAGAGGTCTGTATCCAGTGCCGAATGTGGCTAGCATCGGCTCGCACTTAGCGCCTTTGTGGGGCAGCAGTGGGACTATGGCGTGCACCTGTGCAGAACAATCATTTAATTAAGTCAAGCAGTTTTTAACATCGGCTAATTATCGTTAAAATGCATAGCTAGGACGATTACCGGCAAACATCTTACTCCTGAAGGTTCGGCAAAGCGTTAAAACCTCCGAGATTTTGCACCTTTCGCAATATAAAAGCGGGCTGTGTCCGATATAGGACCGTAAATTATTTAAGTGAATACTTCTTATCCCAGCTCTTTGCTCATGAAGGAAGTAATAAATGTCAGCGAATAGGAATGACGAATGCTAGTCATCTGATTTACTTTTTATCATGTATCAAGATCGACATTTTGTTCTAAAAATGTTTGAAATACCTAAGCATGACGTCATAGTTTTGCAGCGTCATTTATGTACGCATTTTGTGATTTTGGTAAATTAAAAATCGAAGACTTGATGGAAAACAAGACGCGTAAGGTTTTCCGAAGTTTAAGTAGGAGGGCAATTTAGTGATCAAGAGTTCATAATTTATTTCTGATGCTGTCATCATTCCTATTTTCTTACGAGGTCATTTCAAAAGCTTTATTATTTCGATTCAATTAAACACTAGCGATAACATGAATAATAACTAATGGCAAGTCATGATTGATTAAAAAACGTTATAATCTGTAATCAGAAATCTGTTTCTCCTGCGTTAAAAAAGTAGTTCCGGATGTGACGTACTAAATTCTGAACTGGATGCTCTACCAGACCCCAAACAAATAAGAATCCCCTTCAAAAACTGTGGGCGTTTTAAATCTGGAAAAAACAAACGCGAATAGCTTCTAGCTTGAAGTCTGTTGCGACCCGCTTTGACTCCGCCATCTCATGTACACAAAGAGATCGTCAATGTTCTTTTTTTTTCTTTTTTTATGCGCCGCCAGGAGGCCTGAGTTTCCATACAAACATAATGAAATTCCGGATTGAATCCAACGATGTCTGTAGTTTGATTTATTTTTAAATAAAATAAACAGAATTCAAATAAAGACTAAAATAAGTTTTGTACTGAATGCTTCAACTCGCTCTTACTTTGTTCTATTTTATTTTAGTACAACTAAAATTAATTACACACATCGAGATTTTTTCTCAATATGCTATTTGCAAAGTTTACATTCGAACCAGCATCTCATTTACATTGTTAGAGAGATGTTACCATAAGACAAAAAGGGCTCAGTATATACATCTATTGCATCAACCTCCTTGTCACTCAGACATATATAAAAGAAATATTTCTAATATGAGTGGTCGCACTGTTTAATAAGCTTCCAATTGAAATTAAAACGTTAGAAGGTAATCTATATAAAAATAAGTTGACAGAATTACTCTTAAATCACTGTTTTTATAGTGTTAAAGAATTTTTAGAATTTACAATTTAATTGTAATTTCCAGTTGAAATATTTGCATACTTTCTTGACGGCTGAATACAGTACTACCTATTAATTATGTTAAGACCTAATTGTAAAGTATTCCTGCAAATAAACAATTATCTATCATAACTTATCATTATATTTGTGTGTAAACTGCAGCCTCCTGACGCTCCTTAAGTTAAAAAATCTTACTCAGTTGGACTTAAAAAAACATATATTATTGTACTCACGTCCTGCTCGTAGACCCTGAACACAGTCAAAGGGCGCAACGTATCCGCCGCCGCTACTATTATAGACCCCAGCTTAGTGCCTGCGTACACGCAGCCTGCCAACACGCAGAGCGATAGCACCTGTGGGCAATGAGAAAACAACAGGAGTCAATTTAGAAATCCAAAACTTGCTATTGCGTATTTTATCTACTCTCATATCGTTAAATTCGAATTATAAACTTCAAAACGAGTCTATATTGACATACTTTATTGAATACCATACCGAAATTTTAAAAATATCATATTATAACACTTTTTCCCCTGGAAAATAACGTTCAATTTTTTTTTAATTATTACGATACAGGACAAATCCAAGTAGTTACATTACTGGTATCGTTTAGTTTAAAAAAATAATCTTTGCCAACTATATATGTATCTACCACGTTGGTGAGACTAGATTCAAATTATAGCTATACTCGTAATATAGGGCTGCTACATCATTAATCAATATTAATGATGTAGCAGCCCTGTAATAAAATGAACACCTAAATTTTAGGAATTATTTAATCTTATTTTTTATATTTTACTCATAATAATTTCCATGCTTTGCAATATGCAGCTTTTTTTTTCTGAAAATCTAACCCTACTAATCTTCTAACCGAAGCCAAGTGAGTGAAGATTTGAGCAAGGTTGAGCTTTTATGAGGAGAATTTGCGTCGAAGTCGCTTCTTACTAACCTCTCGTTAAGTCTGTTTTTCACAGCGCCGGCCCTAGGGTAGAGAGAGGGCAGCGGTGGCGCCAAAAAGCCAAATGCAAAAAACAATGTTCAGCGCAAAATAAAATTTTGATGGCGCCTTTTGAGAAGTGCGGGGGCAATCATGCTGTTTTTTTTAAATCCATAAGATGACGGTGAGAAATCCGTAGATTGCCTCTAGATAAATTGGTCTACCACATTTTTTTTAAAAGCTAAATCTGACTTTTTAAAAAGCTAAATCTGACTTTTTAAAAAGCTAAATCTAACTTTTTAAAAACCAAAAATTGATTGTTTGGAGCGGTTAGACTAGCCTGAACCTACTCGATAAACAGCAGTTCTTGTACTTTAACCGAAGTAAAATTTAATACAGCGTCGGTGGCGTAATGTCAAGAGCCGCTACCTCCTGTCCGGGAGGTCGTGGTTCGATCCTGCCACGTACCAATGTGTTTTCGAATTTCGATTTCATATGTACGTTTATTCGACGCTCTTATACGGTGAAAGAAAACATCGCGAAGAAACCTTTACACGCCTGCGAAGAAACTCGCAGGTTGTGTGTGAAGTCGACCAACCCGCACTGGGCCCGCGTGGTCGACTAAAGCCCGATCGCCCTAATTCAGGGTAGGCTCGAGCCCCCCGGTGGGGAAGTATATGAGCAGATCTGATGACAATTCAATGAAGTGAAAGCGCTGACGAAAAGGCGCTGAAAGACAATGTCGCTCTACCCGACCTTGTCTAGGGGCCGGCGATGTTCTTTCGCTAATAATAACATACAGACTTCTACTGACCGTGCAGGGTTGCTCCGCGATCTGGTCGATGGCTATGGACTGTAGGCTCTCGGAGCAGGGAGCTAACTTGCTGCAGTCGAGGCGGGCAGTTTGTTGGCGGGAGACTACCGACCATTGATAGATGCACACTCCTGTGGGGAAAACAATACATTCTAAATGGGGGCTATCGTTTTTTTTACATTTAGTTAGGTACAAATATATCTTGCTGTCAAGCGTTATTCGAGTATTGAGTTTCTATACAGGATGTAACAAAATTGGTGCAGGAGCCAATATGGGGCGGGCTTCTACTCATCACCCTGAACAGCTATTCGCAAGAGACATATAATTAATTCGCAAAAACAAACGAATTCTTCATGCAAATGTATGCTTGACAAATTTTGTGTATGTTTGTATGTCATCAAATCAGCCGAAAATCGTCCACTGCTGGACAAAGGCCTCCCCCAAGGATTTCCACGACGACCGGTCCTGCGCTGTCCGCATCCATCGGCTTCCCGCGATCTTCACCAGGTCGTCGGTCCACATTTTTGTATGTATTTGTTCTTTTTAATTGACTAAGTTTGCCTTGGGAAAAATTATTCAGTATGACGAGTAGAAGTCCCAATTAACGGCTCCTACACCAATTTAATTACACCCTGTATATGTCCAGAGAAGCAATCTGTTCTGCGGCTAGACAAAGAAGTGGAGTCAAACATCAGATTATAAGACGTAGCTGAGAAAAATAAATTGTATGAAATTACACTCAATTTGTTTCACCAACAAATGAGGACTATCCCGTAAGGCGCGGGACCATCTACGTGACACAGAATCTCCCTCTGGAGATTTATCTCTTTTTCTCATTTAGTTTCTCTAGAAACTCACTACATTCAAAGATAAACAGAGATGACGCCAGCAATAAGGCTGCCTAAATTGTACAATATAAAAGTTTACTGTCTATTCTGTACTATTCTCTATATATATTTTTGTTATTGTACAATAAAGCATATTTGATTGATTGATACCCGTGCGCGAGGCGACAGGCCACGCTCTGTGCGCTACACGGGTTGGCCTTGGACTGTCTAGAACCCAATTTGACTACTTTTGATATTTGCCTAGAGCTTAAAGTGACTACTACTTAATGGGTCGAGCACTCTAATCTCCTAAAACACAAGTTGACAAGTCCATATTTTCCCTACAAGTGATGGGACAACATTGTCAAGAACGGACCGATATGCGAAGAATTTAATTCGTTTGTTATATATTTTGAAAAACAATGGCTAAGGAATACTGCTTTTAAGAGATACACAGGACTACAAATACATTAGAATCATGGCATCGCCGTTTGGGGGTTCGCATAAACATAAATCCAACTCTAATTAAATTTCTGTTAAAGCTAAAAAAAAGCGCGATATTAAAGCATGTCGATGGCTGGTGCCTTTTGGTGAAACGGGAGAACAAGAGAAAGAAAGACATTCTTTTCAAGAGAAGATATGGCCGAGAGTTACCAAAATTAATAAGAAAAGAAATTACACCAATTGATGTCTTCAAAAGCTATAAAAGACATAGAAAGAGCGTTGAAATCAAGTACCAACTTTGTTTTAATATTGTGGAGATAATTTTAAGCTATATTCCGGTGTGACTTTATTACGTACCAGGCTCGCAGTACAGGAAGACGAAGGGCTCTCTGTCGCACGCCGCGAGCAACGTGACGCGTCCTAACGAATCGCTCAATGTGTCCGCCTCCCTCACTCCCGTGGGGGATAATCCGTAGCAGTACAACGCGTCTCCACCAGCCCACAGTTCGCAACTGAAAGAGAAAATCTTGTAAAAATATTTGTGATTCAGCGGAAAAAAAACGAAAGTATACAATATGACGGTGAGACCAGAAAACTGTATTGAAGTGACTTTCTTTTGGGCTCAGCGTTTCTTCTCACTTCCCTTACAATTCTTAAAACGCTGAATACAAGTTCCGCGTGGTAGGAACATTGTATTACGTAGTTAAAAAATCGAACATTCAATAAGTGTTTTTTTTTTTTTTTTTTTTTTTTATTAAAAATTTGAGTGCGTTTGACTGCAACTCACCTGATGGTAAGTGATGATGCAGTCGAGGATGGTACACGCAAACTCAAATAATGCCTATTCACTCTTGCCTTGAAGATCCCCAAATTATAGGAATCGGGAAACACTGACGCAGGCAAGGAGTTCCACTCCTGCGCTGTACTTCATCATCACCATATCAGCCGAAAGACGTCCGTCCACTGCTAAACAAAGGCCTCCCCCAATGCGCTGTCCGCATGCAGCGGCTTCACGCGACTTCACCACGTCGCCTGTCCACCAATTCGGAGGCCTGCCTGCGCTACGTACGTGTCTACGTACTCTGGTGCGCGGTCGCTACTTGAAAACTTTTTTGGAAGTGTATAGAGTGCCGCAAGCGGTAACGTATTACGATCGGTTACGATGCCGTAAGCTTACGGCACACTAGTAGTAAGTGGTAACATAGTGCAGTCAGTTACAGTGCCGTAACTTGTCCCTTTTCTAAATTGTCACTTTCCTAACTCGTCACCTTTTAAACTCGCCTTTTTCTGCTACCCATGGGGGGGCCTCGCTTCGCGAGGGTCTTTGACTGTATAATAAAACAGATTTGACCGAACCTAATATCGCTCGCTTCGCTCGCTCATTTACAGTTTTTTACTCAAGTTTTATCTTAAAAAACAGTAAATGAGCGAGCGAAGCGAGCGATATTAGATTCGGTCGGGTTTGATTGAGCATACAGTCAAAGAGCCTTGCGAAGCGAGGCTCCCCCCGATGGGCAGCAGAGTGCTTCGCAGAATAAGAAATCATCAATCAAGAATATGGTGACGAGTTAGGAAAGTGTCGAGTGTGAAAGCGAGATCAGTTAAAAAGGTGACGAGTTAGGAAAGTGACAATTTAGAAAAAGGACAAGTTTAAGAAAATTACGAAGTCGAACTGAGCGACTAGCCGGCCCTACAATTTATATAGCCGCACGGAACATCACGTTATACTGATTGATCAATTTATGCGGACATACCTTTTAATTGTTTCATTGTTACGTGCATCACGCTTATATATGAATCTAAATCCTTTAACGACGTAAATTCAGTCATTATAGTGTTTTTCTATTATACCACACATTCAAAACAATGCCAATGAAGCCGGTAACCTAACGTCAACAAGTCAACACACGAGCATAAAATAACAAATGACAGTGCTATGCAATACAAACTTTACGGCTCTTTAAACGGTCGCGTTATTTCGCCATGCATACTCCTCACGGCAGATTAGACGGTGTCACTATTATGCCGCAATACTTACGGTTCCAGAACAGAGAGCGATACAATGCCGCTTGCGGCACTCTATTCACTTCCAACTTTTTTCCACCAACAGCCATCTGTTTTACGAGGTACATGCCCCGCCCACTATGACTTAAGTTTAGCGATCCTGTGAGCTACGTCAGTTACTTTGGTTCTGCTTAGGATATTTTTTACTTACAACATTGAATAAAATATTATAACGGGTGTATGGGACAGATTCCCGAAAACTGATATAGGGTTGTATTCAGTTTATCATACCAAGATAATCGACATAAACAGAAAGTTCAGGAATGCAATGTAAACTAAGAAACCGTGTTTCCTTATTTCTCCTACATAATGTAACGCGAAGTCGCGCCAATGCGACGCACACAACTATGTTAGTACTAATATATATACTTTGGTGAAATGCAATAATTTGTATTATATTCTTTTATTTCACTTTATATGACGCTGTGCCGGCTGGCTTATTATTGGTATAGAAATGGACTTAAATTAATATTTCGTAGCTGTTCTTGCAGAAAGACTCGATTTAAACTATGGGACTTCTGTCCTGTGACGTGAGGTTGGAATCTAGAGAGCGGCAGGGAGTGTCCATACTGTATGTTAGTACTAATATATATACTTTGACACAACAGTGAGTAAGTGATCTAATGGCCGGTCGAGATTTGCATCCATTGCTGTTTTTTTAAAGAAAATTTTCCTGATAAATTCAGATTCAGAATGATGAACTGATTGAACCATATCAGTTTTCGGAAAACTGTTCCTTTCCTAAAAGCCTGTATATACGTACTTTTAGGTAAGCTATTTACTAATTTAACTATTCGTTGTTTAATTGCTATATTGCTAAGAAAGACAGAACAGTTGATACGAAGATAAAATGTATAGGGTGTTATTACCCATGTGGCGTAGATACCGACGTCAAACAGCACAGTTCAGTGGCTGCACCAAGCTCCGTTAATACGAAGCTGCCTTCCGCTTCGGGACGATGTGACGTCACCAGGAACAACCTGCACACGAGAATTGTAAATGTAGGTGCGACACCAGGCAACCGCCGTCTATCGCTCGCTAGCACTGTTCATTGTGCCACACGATCACAAACAGACCAAATAGATAAGTAAATATCCTCAATATGTGGTGTGGTGTCGTTGGGCCCAAGTGTAACATAAAATAACATTTATCAGCGTCACTTACCATCAGGTGAGATGACGTCAAGGGGATATCAATTGTGTGTAAAAAATACATATATACTCGTACCGCTAGTACTGTGGTTACGGTACCACAGTATTACGATATGGCTTACAGTAGCGCAACGCCTTAGATGTCGCACGATGCCGCCACGGCGTACGTACTAGCAGTACTAGCCTGTAGCCAGCCTGGCAAACTCGCGGTTGTGCCCCGCCGCCCACTGCCCAGCAAGTACCCTTCCGTTGCTCTGCGTAAGTACATTCGTTGCACTACTGTAAGCCGCTATATTGTAATATTGTGCCGTAACAGAATTAAATTATAAAATATGATTCAGCAAACATCTTCTAAAACATCTGAAAACGTTGTTTCACACTTTCATTAATTTTCAATTTTGTGTTTAATCAAATCACAAAATTAGTTCGTCAAACACTGCTGGGCCGAGGGTCATGGGTTCGACTCCCACTCAGGGCGAACATTTGTGTGACGAACAGGTTTGTTTGCATGTGTATGTATTTCAACGTGTATAAGTACGTAATATATCAGTCTCTGGTTTCCATAATACAGGGAATCCTATAGCACGGTATTAAGATATGGTTTACAGTAGCGCAACGCCTTTGATGCCACAAGATGCCGCCACAGCGTAAGTACTAGCAGTACTAGCCTGTAGCCTGTACCCTTCCTTTGCACTACTGTAAACCACTATATTGTAATACTGTGCCTATAGTATAACCGCGTGTGATTTAACACGGAATATTATAATATAAAAAAAAAAGATATTCGTGAGGAATCCTTTACACGCCTGCGAAGAAACTTGAAGGGGGTGTGTGAAGTCGACCAACGAAAACTAATTCAGGGTAGGCTCAAGTCCTTCGGTGGGGACGTATATGAGCTGATATGCTTGTGTAACACAAATAATTTTAGAACAAAATAGAGTTTCTGACATATGATAAAAAGTAACGGACTTGATTAAATGGAAAATATATTGTCACAGTCACTTACCGGCCTTGAGGAAGTGCCAACGCAACCCTCTGTAACCTTGGCAGGGGCAGCAACGCAGATATTGCGGTGGGAACACCGCCCACCGCCTCGTGGACCCTGATGGCCCAAATCAGGCTGCAGGTGGATGCCCTGTTGAAAAAATGAGGATTTGACTTTTGGTAGGTAGGATCTTTTATAGTATCTCGTGGTAGGCCGTTTAGGCAGTAAAGTACTCGAGAAGACGTCACGTAAGCAGGCCTCATACTCGCTGGACCAACGGCTTGGTGAAGATCGCGGGAAGCCCACGAATGCGGGCAGCCAGGACGAATGGTTGTGAAAATCTTTGAGGTAGGCCTATATCTAGCAGTGGACGTGCCTCCTTAAGAGACCCATACTGAGTGGCCGTGTTTCAGTTCCGTATGTGACCATTGGCAAGACACACTGGTAAAAGAAACTTACAGTCTTAATATAGCCCGCGGTATTAAGACGGAATTTAAACGAGCTGTTGTTCAAATTAGAAATGAGGAGATCCATAGGAGAAACAAAGTAATCGACATAGCTCGCAAAGTCGCTACAATAAAGTGGCATGGGCGGGGCACAAAGCAGGTAGCACAGACGCCCATTGGGCCAGTACTCGAGTCGCGACCTTGCAACGAAGATGTTGCGCCAGCAGGCCTCCCACTTGGTGGGTCAACCACCTGGTGAAGATCGCGAGAATCCACTGAATGTAGTCAGCCAGGACCAGTTGTTGTGGAAATCCTTGGGGTAGGCCTATATCTGGACGTCTTTTGGCTGATATATAGGTGGCAGAAGAACTTGCGCTAGCCTCAGTGGTATGCCTGGGGACTGCAGTCCAAACTGATCTTTCTTCGTGTTATTTCTATAATGAATGACTAGAAAACTTTGATTTCGCGTTTCAGACTACGCAATCTAATTGGTAGACTCCATGTGTTGCGCATTGTTATCGTCGGCGGGTGTCTGGTAACATTTGGTCAGCATTAGTCGCTACAATGACTACTTACGAATAAACGCAGACACGTCCCGACGAATCTCCGAGCCAAATCTTGTTACTGACTCGACACGATGCAGTTATAGACACTTGCTCGCCGTTATCTGTTGGATAAACAGTACATTATTGCTGGGGAATGAAATGAAGCAATTGCAGATCGAGTATATGTTTTTATTGAGCACGTATAGGTGTAAGTATACAAATTCCCCGCAAAAAACAGTATTGAGTGAAGTAGTTCCAAATTCACAAGAGCAAACATTTTCAACCTGGGATGAAGTGGTTTTGCTCTGTACGTGAATGTCATACTTCGCAAATTTTTCTTTTTAACTAATGATCATTATACAGGGGGTAACGAAACTGTGTAGAAGTCATAAACTGGGGAGCCCGTAGGCAATTCACACAAACAAACACAAACGCACGCACGCACAAACACGCACGCACGCACACACACACAGACACGAGCCCGCCCGAACGCACGCCCTTTTAATTCACATGTATAATCACATTTTGTCGTTGCGATGTGGTTGTGGTGCGTCTGAATGGGTCCTAACAGTTAAGCCTCACCCAGCAGGCGCAGTGGTGGTGGCGGCTTATCGCTGACCGTAGCATGACCGCGAGAAGCACACACAGGTTTTGTTCATTTGTATTGACTGACCGCCACCGCCAACGCGCCCGCCACCGCACTTCGACGCCGACGTGCGGTGGCGGGCAACCGCCGCTTGCCAGCACGCTGCCTGTATGTATGTGAATAGCTTCTACAAAATTAGAACGTTACAACTAAGCGCCACCACGCCGCCACCGCCACCGCCAGCGCCACCGCGCCTGTCTGGGCGACGCTTTAAGCGGTTGCGGTCTGTTTGCACTTACTTGGCGGAACAGGTACAGCGTGTGACTGGGTGAAGGCGGAGGGAGTCGCAAGCAACGCCTCCCTCCCACACCACACCTCCCAACCGCCGCCGCCATCGTCTGTCGACAAAAATTAAATGTGTTAACTGGGGTGTTTCTCACATCACTAACACTTCCGAAACGTTATGTATACAAGTTCCGAATGGAAGAAAAAAGTTCAAAGGTTTATGTATGCAAAAATTACGACTTTCAATTTGTGTTATTTTTAGGGTTTCGTCGTTCCCAGATCGTTCTGACCATAGACATAGGATCTACTAACGTAACGGTTCTATCTGTTCGATGGTCACAGACACTCACAGCGTCAGCAGTGTTTTAAGATTATATGCTAGGCGTTTCTCTGCGTGATCGAATCAGAAACGAGGAGATCCGTAGGAGAACCAAAGTAACCGACATAGCTCTCAGAATTGTTAAACTTAAGCGGCAGTGGGCGGGGCACACAGCTCATAGAACAGATGGCCATTGGGGCAGTAAAGTTCTCGAGTGGCGACCGCGCACCGGAAAACGTAGCGTAGGCAACTAGGCAGGCCTCCCACTTGGTGGACCGATGACCTGGTGAAGGTCGCAGGAAACCGCTGGATGAGGGCAGCGCATAACCGGTCGTCGTGGAAATCCTTGTGGGAGGCCTATGTCAAGCAGTGGACGTCCTTTGCTTTTTCCTACGGCTTCAACCGCGTGGACATAGTTTCTATTACTGTCTTCAAAGTGCAAAGCTGCTCGCAAGGAAATTAGTTTTCTTGAGAACACTAGGGATAGTTCGGACTATGCTTATTTGTTGGTAGTGTGTACGATCTCATACCGTGCTTTATAACCGTTTTGCGTCCTACTTTGACGACGCATCGATTTAATTATAATTAAAAAAATATATTATTTTTACTTTGAGTGAGATTGCACATAAGGAAAATTCGCCAACTGATATTTTGTACCTAATTTAAATTAAACTTTTAACTTAACTCTGAATCTTATGCAACGTGCTCCATCCTCATTCTAACTACGTATGTATGGTGGCCACCACAGCATACATATTTTTAGTCCTACAAACCTGCAAGTCGCCGAGGTCCTTCAGTTTACTACAGGTATTTAGTGAAAAAAAACTTCGCTGTTGAACTCAACTACTCAACTACAACTGAACAATTAAAACTTCAAGTAAGTCGTCACAAATTTCAACTATCTTGCTTTGAGAACATCAAAACTCTATGCAACAACCATAAAACACCGGTAAAGTATGAGTCAGAACCGCGCACAAAGGGTTCCGTACCATAATACTAGATGGCGCTAGTTTCTTCACGTTTAATAAAAACGTTTTTTGAATGGAGACTTTAAATTTTTATAATTTTTAGTATTTGTTGTTGTTGTAGCAGCAACGGAAATACGAGTACATCGTCTGTAAAAATTTCAACTGCCTAACTATCACGGTTCATGAAATACAGCCTGGTGGCAGACGGACGGACGGACAGCGGAGTCTTAGTTATAGGGTCCCGATTTTACCCTTTGGGTACGGAACTCCAAAAAATAGGAAATACAAACTAAGGAATACTTAAACAAGAAAATTGTATCTCTGGAAAGCCAGTGGATAGATTTTGACGGACTAAACTCGGAACTTATCGATGAACTAGAAGACATAACTGTTACATACTTCGCTGATGACATATACAAAAAAACTGAAAACTTTACAAGTCAACTTTAGCAGATATGGAAACAAGGCTGAGGAAACTGCAGTTCGACCTGACTATGCACATTGAAAGAAGATGCAGGAGATGAAAATAAAACTTTACTGAGTAAACAGAAGTGCAACTTTAAGGCTATTAAAATCATAACGGTTAGACAAAAATGGGAGCTAGAAGATCATCTTTACATTTTGAGAACGAAATGGGATGCAATAGACCGTCTGCACTGGAAGCTGGAAGCTAAACTTAATGGAACCAACCAACATTACTACGATATGTTTACCATCATTGAGGAGAAGTACGATAACATGAAGAGGTCTCTTAATAGCAAAATTTGGTCTACAGTACATTATAAAAAATCTACACCTAAAGTTTAGATTCCAGAATTTTCTGGACAGTTCGACGACCAGTGGATTTCGTTTAAAGATCTCTTAATTGAAGCTATCCATAATGACCCAGCATCCATAGAGCCAACAACAAAACTTAATTAAAAGGAGAAGCTTACAGATAAGTACAACATATATTTAACTATAAGCTCGTAAAACTATGATTCTTCTTGAGATATTTTGAGCCAGCGCTATTACAACCATCAAAATTATCAAAATCGGTCAAGCCGTTTAGGAGGAGAAGCATAACAAAGAAACTTACACCAGAATTTTATTATATTTCAGATTTGCGACAAAGTTCTTCGAGGCACCCACTGTAGGTAAATAAATAAACAAACAGTGTCATGGAGTGGAAACTAAACTAATAGGGATGACGAATGCTAGTCATCTAATTTACTTTTTATTATCTGTCAAAAACGACACTTTGTTCTAAAAATGTAGGCGTGACGTCATAGTTTAGCAGCGTACTCATTTTGTGATTTTGGTGAATTAAAAATTGAAGACTTGATGGAAAATAAGTAGGAGGGCAATTTAGTGATCAAGAGTTCATAATTTATTTCTGATGCTGTCGTCACCGCTATTGTTGCAGGTAATGGCTTCTTGCAGCGCTTGGCACTCTCACAGGCGCCTGGTGGAACAGCGCATATCGAGACTAGGGCGGGTAATCAGGTAAAATTACGGAAATTGTGTGATTGTGTGATATACTTGAGTGTGTGTACGAGAGATTTACTGACCAGTGACATTGAGCATCGGTGAAGCTGCAGTAGGAGCTACAACAGATGTTGAAGGTATAGTCGACAAAAGGGCGGCGTCCTGCAGCGCCAGGCACTCTGGAGCAGCGCATATCGAGACCAGGGCGGCAGCCGAGGGTCGCAGCTCGGGGGCCGAATTCCAGCACCGACGCATGGTTTCCAGGAAGTTGCAGGGGTATTGCAGTTCCTGGTAAAATATATTGAGTCAAAAAAGCTTGCAAGAAATCTTTATAATTATTCGAAATTCAATTCGAAAATAAGAAACGGTATACAAAAAATATTTTTGAATAAGTATAAAAATAACCAAGATTAATAATTAATAATAATAATTAATTTTATTTGATCTCTTTCACAATAGTTACGTTATTGCTAACAATCTCTGTATTACATTTCTACGTATGGCACTACAACCTAAGATGGTATACAGATAAATCTTACGAGGAGAAGAACAAATAAGATGGTGCAGTAGAAAAGTAGTGTGTGTGAGAGAGTATTTGTTTGCACAAGTGGGGTAGCTTGGTTCCTACACTAGGCAAAGCCTGTCCTGTAGGTAACCAATTTAGCACGAAGTTTACAGAAAATAGACGGTGCGAGATGTCAACAGTTAATACTTAGAGTTATTATTCCAATGTATCCTGTAATTTATTAGGATTAGCGAGCAATGTGTGTTTGCGTGTTTTGTGTAGGTGTTGTGTGTTTGTAGTCTGCGTGTGTATTCATGTGTGAGTGAATGTTTAGTACTATGCAATCCCTCTTATGATTTGTTCAATTTCAGTGTAGGACAGAGTGCCTAGCAATTTCATCATCTTTTGTTTCATTTCTTTCACAGAGTAGTCTTTAATACAGCATATAGCATTAACTTTATTATAAATAAAAGGGTGGAGAAGTCATTAAAGCCATTAAAGATTTATCTCTATCTCTTTCTAGCAAAACAGAATGTAGCAGAGTTTATATGGACCGTGTGTTTTATGTCGTCACATTTACATATCGAATCTCTCTGTCTAATTAGTAGTTGAAAAAGCTTATGTCTTCCGTATTTCTGGGCCGATTCAAATTTTCATTTCACTTTTTGACATTGTTTTTACGGAATTTTCATATTTTGTTAAGAAATGCGATAAAAAATTTAATACATATTGTTCAAATTACTGATACTCACAGCGGGCGCCAAGGCCGGCCGGGCGCCTTCCAACACGGCTTCCTTCACCGCCTCGTGACCTTCAAACGGCTGCCGTAACGTTATTATCTCGTAGAGCAGCATGCCGTACGAAAAACAATCCACCTGTAGGACAGGAGTCGAAAAATGCTTAGGAAAATGGTAAATCATTGGAAAACGTTAAAAACGTTAAAAACCGACTTGAATCGCAACAACCAAGTACAAGTTTTGTACATTTTCGGTTTGATAATGTTCTTAAAAAAATACTAAACCTATTCTGATAAAATTTATATGGGACCAACCTAGCAGTAGAATAAAAAAAGAATCATGAAAATCGGTTTACAATCTGCAAAGATATCGAGTAACAAAGATAAAAAAGAATTTTCCGCCTCCGTAGCGTAATGGTAAGTCCATTCGCTGCACACCAGGAGGTCGCGGGTTCAATTCCCGGCGGGGTCACCTTTTTAAGACTCGGTTTAGTTGGTGGTAGGTCATTTTCATAGCCCGCTTGGCTAGCTACCACCATCTTACCTAAGTCTTGCCACCAAAACTTCAGTGTTAAAAGCATTGGAATGTTCCGGCTTGAAGATATCATAGCTAGAACCCCATTGCTTTAGGAATCTTGGTAAGCCCGCTTCCATCATCGGCGCCATCGTCACTTACCATCAGGTGAGATGATGCCAAGGGCTTATCAATTGTGGATAAAAAATAAAATAAAAAACAATCAAATTGAGTTTACCTCCTCCTTTTTTTAAGTCGGTTGATTAACACAAATTATTTTATTCATTCATTGAAGAGGTTGGACTCGCGTGCTCGCGTCGATCACACTGGTTATGTGACCATGAAGCACGGTCGTTACCTGTATGGCATTTACCAATAGTGGCATTTATTTCGACCGTTTCCGTGTTTCGCAAGGCACGTTACGACGTTGACGCCGGTTGCTGTCACTAGGCTTGAAAAATTTTGACACTAAAGTTTATTTAAATTAAATTTATTAATGTCATAACAAAATACATCCAGAAACATCATTACGAAAACAAACACCGAGGTTTCAATAGGAACGTTACTCAGCAGGTGAATTTTTGTTACATTGTGTTTTGTTACAAATGACATGGCTTGATGAAGTAAGGGCGACTGCCCTAGTAATGTATAAACACTGTACCTACTAAGATGTGACGCTGAATAGCTAAATATCGGTAGTCCGCATGTCAAAACTTTCACAAACTTTTCGTTATTTCAAAATTATGAAAATTTAATAGTTGAACTCCTACTATAATACGTGCTTAGACAAAAGAAACAAAAAAAAACTACATTTTTTGTTTACTGAAAGTTCTGTGAGATTAATAAGTACATAGTAATTAATCAATGAATATTTGAATACTACGTGTTAGTGAGAAGTTTCTATACATAATAATTCATAATTTTCATTCATGCTTGCGGCAGTGGCCAAGCCTTCAATCGATACTTACCTTCCTTAAATAAAAAGTAAGCAACAAATATGCATAACACATATTTACTATAGGCATGTCGGTGAGCGTCGGTGGCCGCTCCCTCCTATCCGGGAGGTCGTGGTTCGAATCCTGCCACTTACCAATGTGTTTTCGAATTTTGATCTCATATGTACGTTTATCCGACGCTCTTACGGTGAAGGAAAACATCGTGAGGAAACCTGCACACATACACATCTGCGAAGAAACTCAAGGGTTGTGTGTAAAGTTGACCAATCCGCACTGGGCCCGCGTGGTCGATTAAGGCCCGATCGCCCTAGTTCAGGGCAGGCTCGAGCCCCTCGGTGGGGACGTATATATGAGCTGATGTGATGTGTGTGATGTGATAGGCATGTATTTAGTTAGCTAATCTAGCCCCAAAACCCCAAAACTTAGCCGCCGTGTGTGAAGTATGGCAAAACAGAAATCGTCGACATAGATTTTTTAAATGTGATGGTCCGCGGTCCGCATGTGTTCCAGGAACAGTTTATTTCAGCTCAACGCACAGTAGGTCAGCCCTAGATTGGAATTGAGTTTAAGGTTGTGTTCAGAATAGCATACTCTACACGCCCACAAAGTTTCATTAAATTTGGTGTGTTCGGGTGCGTGGATTTCCCTTGTTAGATAAGGTGGATGGGCTTTTGTAATAGATAACAAACCTTCTCATTGTACTCTTCCTCGCCGTTATACCGCATGATTTCTGGTGCCATGAAACCTTCAGTGCCGCCAAAGCCTTTGGTCCCAGATGGAGGAGCTTGTCGGCTTATGCCTTAAAAAATAATGTTAAGTTAACAGTGAGCTAAGGTATAATGTGCCTAGATGTTGCAAGCCATTGCATGATTGATTACTCAGGTGTAATAAAATTGGTTTCTATGCGTGATCGAATCAGAAACGAGGAGATCCGTAGGAGAACCAAAGTTACCGACATAGCTCTCAGAATTGCTAAACTTAAGCGGCAGTGGGCGGGGCACACAGCTCGTAGAACAAATGGCCGTTGGGACAGTAAAGTTCTCGAGTGGCGACCGCGCACCGGAAAACTTAGCGTAGGTAGGCCTCCCACTCGGTGGACCGATGAACTGGTGAAGGTCGCGGGAAGCCGCTGGATGCGGGTAGCGCAGAACCGGTCGTGGCTGATATGATGAAAAAAATTGGTGTAGGACCCTTTGACTCATCATACTGAACACTCCCCAAGAAACACAGTCAATTAAAAAAAAACTGGACCCTCCGTACAAAAATGCATAAAATTGTTCGATCAGCTGGTTGATTTGCTTGTATGAAGAAATAAACATTTTCTAGCGATTTTAGCAGCCATAGAAAAAAAGTTGTTCAGTGTGAAAGGTAGAAGCCCCAGTTAACAGGAGTAACATCAATTTTGTTACACCCTATAGATACGTCATATATATATAACTTACATGTAACTGGTGAAGATTGTGACACAGGGGTCGTAAATATGTAATTGCAGACGAGATTACATTTTCAATAACACTTTTTTAATATGTGAGAAACCAGTTTAAATTATCTAAAGATTGATAAAAATATGTAAATGTGCGATAATGAAGTGTAGGAAGAGGAAGGAATAGATGGGAGGTGATTCTTTTAAATGGTTGTTTGTGTTTTGCACCGACCGACAACGTCACTGCAAGCCAGCGTGCGCACTACAAGTTAGTTCCCTCAATACTGACGATCGTGATCGTCATGGCATAGAGATGGCGGAGAGTGCACTCCATCCGGTCCTGTCACTCGCTGCGTGAACTGCAGCTTGATGGTGCTGATGACCTGGCTGCACCACTTAGCATGAGGTCTACATATATAGTTTTAAAGCCAAGTACCCAATCCAATCCGTAGTTCCCTCTATGCTGAGGATCGTGATCGTCATGGCATAGAGAGGGCGGAGAGTGCTCCTAATTCGGCCTTGTCACTCCTGATGAAGCTACAGCTTGATGGTGCTGGTGACTTGGCTGCACCATTTAGCAGAAGGTCTGCCTCTAGCTCTCTTGTCCTCCAACTTCTTAGTAAAAATTTGATGTTTAAGACTTCTTTTTCGTCGTACGCAGTGTCCAAACTAGGAGAAGAGGCGTTATTGGCACACTGACGATAGGCGGGTGGTAGCTTTAAGCTCCTCTAGGACAGGGAGAAACCTCTTGACTGGCATCTATGTATCTAAGTCATGTAAAGTACTACTTTTTTATCATTCACAATAGAGGATCAGACTGTTAGTCATTTGAGTTACTTTTTATGATCTGTCAAAAACGAAATTTTTGTTCTAAAAATGTTTGAAATACCCACAAGTTAAGTCATAGATTTTTAGCGTCATTGACGAACTTATTTTGTGAATTTGATCAATTAAAAATGGATACGTGATGGAAAAACAAAACGAGTAAGGTTTTTTGAAACTTCAAGACGAGAGCAATTTAGGAAATCATATTTTTAGATTTTATTTTTGATGCAGTCCGATCCCCTATTGGTGGGCCCTTGGCATCGTCTCACCTGATGATAAGTGACGATGTTGCCGAAGATGGAAGCGGGCTTACCAAGATTTCGCATTCCAGGACTTTTCGATCATTTGAAGCATTGAACAATAAATGTTGTATAAAACTCACCATAATCGGCCAGTTTCACGTGAACGTCTATGGGCGCTACGCTTCGTTCGGCAGCTGAAGCTTCAGCCGGCTTCGGCAGCGACCACACCAGCACGTTCTCGGACTGTGAGAACAAAGAATTTTCAATAACTACACTTAATCGTCATTTCCCTGCCCTTTTTCTAATTAATATATTTTTTGGGGTCAGCGCACAATGATTTTCTCTTCCATTCTTCCCTGTTTATAGTCATCTCTACATTCACTTACTTCTTACTCAGGTCATCTTTCACACAGTCTATCTATCTTTTCTTTGGTTATTCTTCTCCTTTTATTCTCATTACTGCAACCTTCATCAGGTCGTCGGTCAGTCATATTGTTTAATACACAATTTTCATCAAGGAATATTTAACCAATGAACATCACATACAGGGTACTAGGTCAGAAACTGAAATGCAACGGATATAACGAAAAAGACTTAACACGTTGCCTGTGTAACTGAAAATTAGACATTGACCCCTCACGTGCTGTAACTTTGCCTAGGTAAACACATTCGAATATAATGTGCACAGGCCAGCACATCAAGCTACACACTCTGGACTTTGCAACGTTCTTATGCCGAATGGGTATGGATCAGAATCGCACTACGAGTGTATAGCTTCATGTGCTGGCCTGTTTACATAGGCACAATATGACAAGAAAACATTTTCTGAAAATCCTCCTTCCGGTTTTTATCATTTTCCCTCAGTGCCCCATATATGGGTCATGCACGTATTGAGTTCTTAGCATACTACTATAAATAAGTAGTGCATGCACGTTTGAAATCATTCTGATGAGAGTTAATTACAATTTTGTACCGACACAAGTCTGTCATAGGCAAGGTGTTAGTATGAAACAATTAACGCGACTGAGTGACGCGATTTTTTATGTTTTATTTTTACATTTACTATATGGTAATTAAAATTTCGTTTCGGTACTCATATGTTTTGTTTACAATTTCATAGCCCACCTGCGTAAGGCAATGAGAATGCTTTAACTCATACGTGCGAGATTTGACAAGACTTTAACTTCGCACGAAGGAGTTACCCACTTGTGGTGCACTCACGCCTCAACTAAACCTCGAAATGCCCCTCATATGGGTCACACACAGGAAACGCGTTAAATCTGTTTCTGGTAGAACCGGCTAATTGTATAACAACCTAATTTTTTGAAACAAGCAAACCTCATAATTAATTATCCACTCAAGGAGGAAAATTTAAACTGTTTCATGTTAAACCAACAGCAGTGTGCCCGAAACAACTCCACCTGTTTTTTTTTGTCACTGGAACACCTGATTTTTCTCTCATTTTCCGTCGCATGGGTTAAACAGAAGTGTGTCAAATAATTACAGTGGAGTCAGCTTCGTGCCTCTTCACCCTGAATTTTGTGACCTCGCCCTGGAAAGTCCAGGGTTAGAAGTACGTTCTTCATCAGTGATAGGACCTATTTCCCAATGCACCCACATTAATACTCACTCTACACCTGCCGCCAAGCAGCTTACTGAGCTCCGGTAGGTGGACGAGACAGCCAGCGGCATTGCTGGCATACAAGTCTTTCCATTTTACTCCTCGAGGGCAGGCAAAGATCACTGCTGACTTTGCTGCCGCTATACGTATACTAAGAACACTTTTTTATTAAAAATTTGAGTGCGTTTGACTTCTACTGCGTGCTCTCCATTCGGCCTTGTCACTCGCTGCGTGTACTGCCTGATAAAGCTACAGCTTGATGGTGCTGGTGACTTGGCTGCACCATTTAGCAGAAGGTCTGCCTCTAGCTCTCTTATCCTCCAACTTCTCAGTAAAAAATTTGGTGTTTAAGACTGCTTTCTCGTCGTACGCAGTGTCCAAACTAGGAGAAAATGTGTTTTTGGCACACTGACGTTAGGCGGGTGGCGGGTGGAAAGTGACGACGTAGTCGAGGATGGTACACGCGAACTTAATTAATGCCTACTCACTGTCGCTATGATGATCCGCAAATTTTATGAGTCAGAAAACACAGAAGCAGGCAAGGAGCTCCACTCCATCGCTGTCCGTATGATAAATAAGGAAGCGTAAGGCTAACGTAGACAAATAGTCATACATAATACTGTGCTCCTATAGTCACAGTCGTTTATAGGCGGCGCTTTCTATTAGTTACTTTGCTATATTTAACAACGAAGTTAATATATAATTTACTCTTACCTTTAAGTCCCTGTACACAATCCGCCTCGCATGTAAATACTCCAAAGCGCGCGCTACTTGTAACGCCAATGCTCTCAACGCTCTAGCTCCAACGCGCGCCCCGCAAGCTCGATAGCTGCGTAGCACACCCCATAGAGCACCCTAATAATAAACATAGAATAAATATAATCTCTGTTTCTCTGCGTGATCGAATCAGAAACGAGCAGATCCGCAGGAGAACCAAAGTAACCGACATAGCTCACAGAATCGCCAAAAAAAAGTGGCAGTGGGCAGGGCACATAGTTCGTAGAACAGATGTCCGTTGGGGCAGTAAAGTTCTCGAGTAGTGACCGCGCACCGGAAATCGTAGCGTAGGCAGGCCTCCCACGCGGTGATTTCCGATGCGCTGGTGAAGATCGCGGGAAGCCGATGGATGGGGGCAGCGCAGGACCGGTCGTCGTGGAAATTCTCGGGAGAGGCCTTTGTCCAGCAGTGAACGTTTTTCATCATGAATATAATCATCATCTGAACTGCCGCCACCGTGGCTAGTAGTTCATTCGCTTCACACCATGAGGTCGCGGGATCAAATCCTGGCGAGGGCAAACTTTGTAAGACCCGGTTTGGTTGGAGATACGGCATTTCCTAAGCCCACCTGGCTAGGTACCACTATTTTATCCAAGTATTGCCGCTAAATATAGATGTTAACAGTATTGATGTGTTCAGGCATTAAGACAAGATAGCCAACTGCCCATTGCCAATCCCTCGCAAATCCCAATTTCTTGGTGAACCCACTTCCACCTTCGTATTATCATCACTTATATAAGGTATAAAGCGTCGGTGGCTCAACCAGTAACGACTCGGTCCATCTAACCAGAGGTACCGGGTTCAAATCTGGATGGCCAATGTACCAATGAGTTTTTCAAAAACTTACGTACATATAATTACCGATTGCTTTAACGGTGAAGGAAAACATCGTGAGAAAACCTGCACACGCCTGCGAAGAAACTCGAAGGTTGTGTGTGAAGTCGACCAACCCGCACTGGGCCCGCGTGGTCAACTAAGGCCTAATCGCCCTGATTCAGGGTAGGCTCGAGCCCCTCGGTGGGGACGTATATGAGCCGATATAATAATATAAGGTATAGTTAGGGGGCAACCAGGCGACCGATGCGCCTATTTCGAGTAATTTGGTCAGCCTCTCTACCAATCCAGCTCCTCCAGAAAGTTCAGTAGGGACCTCGGGTTGCCGACGACTTCTGGAGCGACCTCGAGTCACCGTGGTTCACGAACCTGTACTATGCTAACTCCTTATATTTCATCATATCAGCCGAAAAATGTCCAGTGCTGGACAAAGTCCGGTCCTGCGCTGTCCGCATCCAGCGGCTTCCCGCAATCTTCATCAGGTCGTCGTTGGGTTTGGTAGCCTGGAATCTGCCGGGGATTCTTCGCACCCCCCGCCCCGCCGTTACCATGACTGTTACCGGAGTCACGAATAGCAAGGCCTCCGGGGACTAGGGGCTGTTTTCTAGGTACGGTATGCTTACGGTAATCGCCACGCTTAGTAGGCGGGTTGGCGATCGCATTGTGGTTGCAGGTGTGTTGCAAAGTACGGAAAGGACGCTGCTGCCCATCCTCCTATTTTAAGTCCCTGATATTTAATGTAGACTATTTTAAGAAACTAATTTGTTTTTTTCTTCTTCTTTATAACTGGTTACATATTTATTATTTTTCAAATGTTAACAGGTGATGACGTCACAGGACCAAATAGTATGGAACAAACGGCCCCAGTGCTAATTTCATTTGACAATTATGAAATAAATTTAGTTATTTAGTATGTTATTATATTACTTTTTACAGTATAATAGCTTTATTCCTCCGATTGATTTTTTTGTTTACATGCCTCATAAATAAACAAACAATACTAATTGGCTAGCCTTTGGCATAATCTCACCTGATGATGACGATGAGTGACGTGAGTGACGATGATGCCTTGTGATGACTTATCAAGATTCCTAAAGGCAATTGGGAACTGGCTATCTTATCTTCAAGCTGGAACACATCAACGCTGTTAACATTGATGTTTGGCGGCAAGACTTAGTAAAGGTGGTGGTAGCTTTAGCCAGACGGATTTAGAAAATGCCCTTCCACCAACCAAACCAAGTCTCACAGAGTCAGACTCCGGCGGATCGATCCCACGACCTCCTGATTGAAGATAATGGACTAGTCATTATGCGACGGAACAAAATCTTAAAAAAAAATATTTTCATACACATCAGTCAGTTTTAGCACACTGTACTTATATCGTGTGACAATATAAAATTTAAATTAACACCCGGTAGTGTTACTTGTGTGGTGGCCTGTGGTGCGGCCCTAGAATAAATAGTGCCACCCCATCTCTTCCCGAGGGTGTCGTAAGAGACGACTTACGGATCAAAAGCCGGAGGATGGGCAGCGTCCTTTTCGCGCACTGTCCCACCATCACACTGCAAACTGCGATCACCAACCCGCAAAACCCTCCCAACTCGGGGAAGACCTATGGCCACTGTCATCACTTACCAAGGCAAGCAGAAGCAATCTTATTTAACGAGCGATTCTTACAGTAGTGCATATGATGTGTGACCATCTGACATAAGTAAAAACCTACCGGCCTTACGGTCTTCTGGTCTCGCATTAGGCGGCATGGCCATGTTTCCTTAACCTTCATAACTGAAAAAAGTTAAGGCGGAATTGCCATATTTTATCAGTCTTAGTGACTGAAAAAAAACGCGCAGTTCCTGTAACACAACTCCGTCCCTTTTCACGAAATCACTGCCACAGATTGCAGAAAAGCGAGAAGATGTTACACATGAATTTAAATGTATGTATGTAATTAATTCTTTTTTTTATTCACAATTGGTAAGCCCTTGGCATCATCTCATCTGATAGTAAGTGACGATGATGCCAAAGATGGAAACGGTAGCAAGATTCCCCAACGCAGTGGGGAACTTGCTATCTTATCTTAAGCCGGAACACATCAATGTTGTTGGCATTGCCGCACACACAAGCTGTAAATAGGTACATCTTACCTGAGGTGCCAGTTCTAGTAGCAAAGCCAGCGGAGAGGCACACACAGCGACCAAAGGAACGACATGTGGATGCTTCAGTTGCACTAAAATGGTCAGTTCTTGACGGAGGCCGCAGTATGCGCGGCATGCAGCTGCTATGGGGTCGCGCTCCCAACGTGCTTGCGCCACCTGAGGCAATGAAAAATTTGATTCTTGGCGAGCGTTGCTTTGAATCTCCTGGACATGTTAACTAAAAACACTTATCTAGTTAGATAGACTTTGTATGTAATCAATACCTAAATAATTTTTTAATACCAATCATTAGAACCGTTTCCGAGAAAATTACTATGTTTAATAGGAGCTGCAGCGCCTTGATCGCGACGGGAATCGAATCCATGACCCGACAGCGAGCACGGTGCCGAACGGCACTGCGTGTGTGGTTTGTATGTAAGTAAGGTTTTTGTGTATCTGTGTTTCCCTCGTACAATGACCTTGTAAGATTGGTGGTGGTGAAAAACAGCCTGCAGCGCCTTGACTGCGACAGGAATCGAATCCATGACTCCACGAGCACGGTGGCGAACAGCACTGCATGTGTGGTTTGTATGTAAGTAAGGTTTTTGTGTATCTGTGTTTCCCTCGTACAGTCACCTTGTAAGTTTGGTGGTGATGAAAAACAGCCTGCAGCGCCTTGACCGTGACGGGAATCGAACCCATGACCCCACGAGCACGGTGCCGAACGGCACTTCTTGTGTGGTTTGTATTTATGTTAGGTTTTTGTGTATCTGTGTTTCCCTCGTACAGTCACCTTGTAAGATTGGTGGTGGTGAAAAACAGGCTGCAGCGCCTTGACCGCGACGGGAATCGAACGCCACGACCCGGCAAGCACGGTGCCGAATGCTCCGCGGCCCACCACTGCACCTAGTGTGACTTGATCCCAGCGCGCGCGGCAGGATTCTTCTATATCTAGTAGGAGCTGCGGACAATGTAATACTGAAATAGCTTGTCACTTACTATGTCTAATAGGAGCTGTATAATGTAATACAGAAAAAGCTTGTCACTTACTATGTCTAATAGGAGCTGTGGACAATGTAATACTAAAATAGCTTGTCACTTACTATGTCTAATAGGAGCTGTTGACAAAGTAATACTGAAATAGCTCGTCAGTTACTATGTCTAATAGGAGCTGTAGACAATTTAATACTGAAATAGCTCGTCACTTACTATTTGAAACGTTCCTAATGTTACTGTTCTCATAAGCTAAATCTACAATGAACTCGCAGGTGTTCCCTTAAACATGTAAAGTGAATGTCATGTAAATGACTGTCGTACATAACGCGTTCTTTTAAAGGGCCGAGGCGGGATAACGCTGGAGTAGCACGTAATGTCTAATAATAATAATAAGTAATTACAGGTAAACTTGGTGTTACTTTTATAGTTTCGTACACCCAAAGGATAATGACCAACGGGACCCTATTATTAATCCTCCGCTGTCCTTCTGTCTGTCTGTCAGTGGGTTGTATTTCATAGGTAGACATTTAAAATTTTCACAGAGTGTGTATTTCTATTACCGCTAAAACAACAAATAATAAATACCTTTAAGAGATCGTTTGTTGCGATAAGACCTTGTGCAACTTTCCCAATGATTGTATGTACCTGTATTTTTCTCTTATTATGTGCAATAAACTGTTTTCACTCAATCAATGAACGTGAAAATGTGATTTTTGAAACGCGAAGAAACTATCGACGTCTAGTAGGATCTAGTAGTATCTTCATATTTGATTTATAATATGTTTTGGTAGTGCGAGTCCAATTAGCACTAAGCCTGTTTTTCAGAGACTGACGTTCATTTATTGTGTTGTACTAGTTTTAGTAATACAAGCACCCGGTATCTTTCTAGCGATCAGTACAATTAAAGTCTCTTTATTATTATTTGAGTAAAAGTGTCATTTTGTAGTATCCCACTCTTGAAATATCCACACTCAAGATCCAATGCGCGCGTAACACCTTTAGATAGCAATAGTTCCATACAAATTTTGACAAAAAATAAACTAGTTGTATAATGAACTCTATGCGTACTGCTCAACGGTGATTATTTGTGGTTAAATTTTTGCAATCAATGACAATTGGTTACGCGAAAGAGATGAAGAATAAATAGTTCCATCCTGTTTTATCCTGCAGTGAGTCCTATAACGCCATCCTTCGTCTACGTAATGAAGTCCCAATATACGGGATCTAAAGTAAAATTTCTCTAAGGTCTCGTCCTACTATGATATGTATCAGTGTAATGACATGTGCTAAAGGAAAATCATGTGTATCTTACCGTGTCGGGCGCTAAGTTTGCGTGCCGCTGAGCCCCGTGCACCGGACAGCGCAGCACAGAACTGGTGCACGCGCAAAGCACGCACTCTTCCACCGTCCAACCGTGCACTGTGCGCGCGCGCACTTCACATATAGCGCCTTCTACTGAACCGAGGCGGGACGACGCTGTAAGGAAGAAGGACTCGTTAAAACAAAAAGTAAAAGAGAGGAAAAATAGATATAAATTGTACAGCCAGGCGCACACACACACACACACACACAAATCGACAATATACTCACATCAGCTCATATATACGTCCCCACCGAGGGGCTCGAGCCTACCCTGAATTAGGGCGATCGGGCCTTAGTCGAATACGCGGGTCCAGTGCGGCATGGTCAACTTCACACACAACCTTCGAGTTTCTTCGAAGGCGTGTGCAGGTTTCCTCACGATGTTTTCCTTCACCGTAAAAGCGTCGGATAAACGTACATATGAGATCGCAATTCGAAAACACATTGGTACGTGGCAGGACTCGAACCACGACCTCCCGGATAGGAGGTAGCGGCCCTTGCCGTTGCGCCACCGACAATAAACATTACGCTTTTATAGCATAGGCAAACAATATTAATAAGCGGACGGATTCATAAATTACAATTGTATGGGGGCCTGTCTAACAAATTTTGCCGGAATAACAAACTGCTACTTAAGAGCCTGCTGGAGTTCATAAATCCCATACAAACGTAGTATTGGATTCATTTGTTATCCAAAGAACCGATTTTGAAATAATTTTATATCGATAATCGGATGACGTATATCTGTGTCTGTACCGCATTACTTTTTTAAAAAACGATACAGGAATCAATTTAATACCAATAAACTTGCTTTCCGTCTTTTACCTCAAAAACAAGTTTATTGATTAATTAATGGATTCCTGTTTCGTTTTTCAAAAAAATTAATGCGGTACACACAGATATACGTCATCCGATTATCGATATAAAATTATTTCAAAATCGGTTATTTGGTTAACAAATGAATCAAATACTACGTTTGTAGGGAGTTATGAACTCCAGCGGGCTCTTAAGGCAGTTCGATTAGCACTAGAAATAAATAATTTACTTATTCTTATGAACTTTAATCGTAATTATTGAGTATTTTGCGCATACAGGCACCGTTTAATTTTTATTTTATAACTGTAATTATTAGAAACAAGTTATGTTTGTCATGCAACAATTATGTATGTTGTAATTTAAACTTGTACAAGCTTTAATTTAGCTTGCAAAGTATGTATGTATGTGTGTCCGCTTCAAATCTGCCGATTGATTTTAGAACGACTTCCATTGGCCGATTGAACTATAATTTGGTACGAAGCCGTATTCCCGGTGACAATAGATCCTTTTGGTATTTCGAAGTTGATCTGATGATGAACTACGAAGGTGGCATTAAGGTATCAGGATCGTCTATTGTTTTCAAATCATAGGAAATACCTCTCAGCCAGGAATCACTGAACTTAAAAGTAATATTCAAATAAGAGCTATAGATACACTAAAAGTTTATCGGTTTTTCGAAAAGAGCTTTTTAGAGTTCAACAAGGAACCCTTATAGTTTCGCCATGTCTGTCTGTCCGTCTGCCCGCGACTTAGCTCAGAGACTATTTATACTAGAAAGCTGTAATTTAGTATGGTTATACATATTATTCACGCCGACTTGTACAATAAAATTTAGAAAAAAAATAAATTTTTACGTTACTTTCCCTACATGTAGAGAGGGGGTGAATTTTTTTGCTAACGTACCCTATCGTGTGGGGTATCGTTTTAATACAACTGAGGGTTTGCTACAACTATTTTTTGATTTAGAAATATTCTAACCTTTAAAGGCTAATTTTTATTCGAGTCAAGTGTCCCCCTACCAGCTTAATTGTTATTTCAGGACATTTGAAAAAAAAATAATAGTAGGACATTGTAATCAGTTTAAAAGGAAAACTGTCACGGCTAAGTAGGCTTTCTTAGTTTAGGAGTAATAGTCGACCAACTTAAGATGTACAGTTGGATTTGTCAAAAGTTCGTAGATTTTTCATATTAAATGTTCTATTACCAACTGTACTCGTAAATATAATTTACAGTTGGATTTGTCAAAAGTTCGTAGATTTTCCATACAAATTGTTCTATTACCAACTGTACTCGTAAATATAATTTACAGTTGGATTTGTCAAAAGTTCGTAGATTTTCCATACAAATTGTTCTATTACCAACTGTACTCGTAAATATAATTTACAGTTGGATTTGTCAAAAGTTCGTAGATTTTCCATACAAATTGTTCTATTACCAACTGTACTCGTAAATATAATTTACAGTTGGATTTGTCAAAAGTTCGTAGATTTTCCATACAAATTGTTCTATTACCAACTGTACTCGTAAATATAATTTACAGTTGGATTTGTCAAAAGTTCGTAGATTTTCCATACAAATTGTTCTATTACCAACTGTACTCGTAAATATAATTTACAGTTGGATTTGTCAAAAGTTCGTAGATTTTCCATACAAATTGTTCTATTACCAACTGTACTCGTAAATATAATTTTGTTTTTTAAAAACAAACATTTATTTTTGGAGACTTCGGAACCGTACTTTGCGCGAGCACGACTCGCACTTGGCCGGTTTTTTTTATAAATTGGCCACTTTTGGCACTTACGCTATCTGTAACTACAGCTAACTAAATTTTACGGAGTCAATAGTTTCTAAATAGACTACAGTACTGATTCTTCCTTTTCATCGTTTATAATTTTCGCCAAAGTATATATACTGAGCAAGTAACTTTTAACTTATGGCAGCGCTAATTAGTATCTTGATGAGTATCTTACACTACTGAACTTACTGTTGGACTCGGCGCCAACCCCGCTATCTCCGTCAGATGCGCGTGATTCTTCTGATAATCTCGGACGAGGCTCCAGCTCCAACTCTAGGCGACGGAATGCCTGAACCAAAAAACATGGAGTTCATCACTTTAGCGGGAAGACGTTTGGTGACATGCCATATCTCAATCAAGGAAATACACAATGCAGCCAACCCTGCGTCAAGTCATACAATGAAATAAGAATAAGAACGAACACTTGGTGGTATGGGTGCTTCTCTTTCTAACCTAAGTCTCATCGTGTTACACACGCTGCGACCGCCGCGCGCTTACGATACCTCGTCGCGTAACCCTTCCCGAAAAATGGGTATACATTAGCGGGAGGAGGTGAGACTAGCTTATTTTGTAGTAATTGTTTTTATTCTTTAATGTAACTACACCATTTACAATTAATCATTAGGACTAAATAAGAAATGAAATCGTCGTCGGTGGCGTAATGGCTAGGGCCCGGCGCCTCCTGTCCGGGAGGTCGTGGTTCGATCCTGCCACGTACCAATGTGATTTCGAATTTCGATCTCATATGTACGTTTATCCGACGCTCCTATACGGTGAAGGAAAACATCGTGAGGAAACCTGCACACGCCTGCGAAGAAACTCGAAAGTTGTGTGTGAAGTCGACCAACCCGCACTGGGCCCGCGTGGTCGACTAAGGCCCAATCGCCCTAATTCAGGGTAGGCTCGAGCCCCTCGGTGGGGACGCATATGAGCTGATGTGATGAAGAAATGAAATGATACTGACAATTAAGCGTATTTAACAGTTGAGAACCTATAAAAATGTAATCTGTTTACTTTTCTTGACGCAAAGTGCTAAAACCGTAGAGGTACTAACTTGTTCAAGTCTCTCATGGGTGACATCCAGCGGAGACTGTCCATCCTCCAGCACGTCACTCTGCGAATCCCTCTCAGCTTCACTCCAGCACTCCGGGCAGGGCACCACACGAGTTATGAGGGAGCGACCTTCAGATGTGTGAACGAAGCGTGTACCTGTACAAATAATAGGGTACTCGACTATACTAAAAAAAATATGAAATATTATCCACTAAATTGCTGTCCGAATGCAATTTTTTAAAACCTTATTCGTTTTATTTTCCATCACCACTTCAATCTTTAACCCTTCGCATACAAGGTGCGATCTTTTAGACCCCAAGGGTTTTAAAATCTAATATTAAAAAAAAAGTAACGGCGAGGACTGTAATTTTGAGTAGCTGGGTTTGCGGAGTTGCCACGTCGACCTGTTGGGTTAATTCAGTGCTGCGCGGGAGCTTGACTGTGATAGACGTGTTTAGAGTTAGTGAGATGCATATTTTTTTTGCAAAGATTGTCTTAAAAATGAAAAAAAATATACCTGGAAGCTCCCAACACTAGTTACTATTATAAGACTTAATATTATTTTCTGTTTTTTTAACATCATTTAAGTTTAAACGAGGTTTTAAGACTGATTTGTCTATGCTTCGTTTTTCAGTTTGAATGAGCCTCATATTTCACTGCAAAATTAAAACAAACCATTGATTGTAAGTGAAAATTGGCTTTTCATTGTCGTTTAACTATCCTCTAAATTGATAAAAAACGCATTTTTGTTGTATTTTTTAAGTGTATTTACACAGGAGTCATTTATGTTCGGGTCATTTAGACCCCACCTTGTATGGCACGTAACTTTTTGTCACATTGTATGCAAAGGGTTAATAAAACGAAATCACAAAATTTGTATATCAATGAAGCTGGAAGTATATGAAGTTACGCCTTGCTATTTCAGTCATTTTTTTTTATTAACAATTGGTAAACCCTTGACAACATCTCACCTGGTTGTAAGTGACGATGTTGCCGAAGATGGAAGCGGGCTAACCAAGACTCCCCAACGCAATGGGGAACTGGCTATCTTATCTTCATGCCGGAACACACCAATGATATCAACATTGATATTTGGCGGCAAGACTTAGATAAGATGGTGGTAGCTAGCCAGGCAGGCTTAGAAAATGCTCTACCACCAACCAAACCGAGTCTTACAATTGACCCCGCCGGGAATCGAACCCGCGACCTCCTGTGTAAAGCCAGTGAACTTTGCCTCTGAGTTACGGAGGCGGTTTATTATTATTATGTTGCAATAGGCGAGCAGCTGATATGCCTGTATCTGTGTTGGCGTTTTAAAAAAATGTCTAAGTCCACAGCACACTAAAGTACGCTGCACTTAATTGGATTGTTTTTGCACCATTTGTCCAGCCAGTCTGTTGTCAAAACTATTCACAGAGGGGCATCAACCACATCCTGGGGCAACTTGTTCCAGATGTTTATCATTCTGTTATTTAGTGCGTGAAGTCCCACATTAGTTTTTGAACAGATTAGCTTTAGAACTATATTTGAAAAATTATAAAAAACAAGTCAAATGACTAGCAGACAACATTTATATTGTCACTATATAATAATTTATTAAACGAAGCCGTTTTAATGGGAACTTAGAATTTTGGAGCACCCTGAAGTCGGATGCATAAAACTATCCAGATAAGGTAACTTAGGGGAGACTTACCAAGAGAAGGGTACCAATCTTCCAGTAGCAGGTCGACATGATCAGATATAAGTGCGAGCACCTTTGCCAGCGTTTCAGGGTTCGGTTCCAGGCTGAGGCTCTGTGTGACAAAATTACATATAACTGATATTATGAAAATTGTTAGGTGTCTCTCTCAGCTTCTTCTTTATCTTATCAACTCATGTACGTCCCCATCGAGGGGTTGAGCCTACCCTGAATTAGGGCGATCGGGCCTTAGTCGACCACGCGGGCCCAGTGCGGGTTGGTCGATATCACACACAACCTTCGAGTTTCTTCGCAGGCGTGTGCAGGTTTCCTCGCGATGTTTTCCTTTACCGTAAGAGCGTCGGATAAACGTACATATCTCTCAGGTATTTATAAGAATATATTTCTCGCGAAGCCTTCACCGTTTGGCGTAGTCGGGTAGATTCAAATCATCAATACAAATTAATCTTACTTAGTAGCAAGAATCAAAGTAAATCAAACTTGATGAATAACAATAATTTGGGCTGTATAGGAGGTACCTTACTCAGATTTTTCCTAGAGAATAATAAACTGCTCACAAATTCTAAGTATTCACTAAGTTTCCTTAAATCCGTTACAGCAATTTTTGAGAAAAAGTAACTGAGATATCTTAATCCGTTTTTTCTTGGAATAACGAACTACGGCGTATAACAGACCAGAACCTGGGCGATCAAGCGTGGGTGGCGCCGCTGGAAGCCTTGAAGAATTCCCGATAATATCTTCCAGGCATACATTCAGGTCCTGGTCATCATGTATGTATAAATTCTTTATTGCACACAAGAAATAATCACAAAATGGTTTTATCAGACTTAAGTGTACAAAGGCAGTCTTATCGCTAAAAGCGATCGCTTCCAGACAACCCTTGGCACATGAGATATATTCAAATGTATTATGTAAAACAACGATAGCGCAAGAATCTGATAGCAAGGTATTTTCCAAAGGCAAAAAATAATAATCTACAATAAATAGATATGTTTTAAATATAAATATAAGTAGAGAGATAATATTAATTGTATTATACATATACAAGTATAAATATACATATACAGAGTGACTTTTAATTAGTTCTTGATAGCAGAGGATATGAAAGTACTCGTGATTACAAACAACTTTCCCTAAGAAACTTTATGTCGAATCAGAAAAAAAATTTTGGTTCTCGATACATAAAAAGTTATCAAATCGGCAAAAATGTATAAAGGACCAAAAGTTTTTTTTCATATTTGACATATAGTCTCTTTGGAAAAGTTGTTTGTAATCACGGGTACATGCATATCCTTTGCTATCAAGAACTAATTAAAAGTCATCCTATATACGCACAAAACTACTGGATCAGGAAAAAATCCCGAAGACGCAGCTTGATCGCTGCTAGTGTCTCAGCGTGGCGAACATCAGAAGGTAAAGAGTTCCATAGACGAGCGGACATAATAGAGAAGGACTGGGTGTAGTAGTGCGAGCGAAAGTGTAAAAGTTTCAGCAGGTTATCCTCTTTAGACCTAAGCGGTCGATCGTGATCAGATCCAAGGCGATTCGGTCACTTACGGCCACTTCCTCTAATGGCCACTATCTAAATTCCTAGTTCGCCCACATCCTTGAACGACCACTTCTTTTTTTGTACATTTCCTTGTTCGTCCACTTCTTTTTTCATAAATTTCCTTGAACGACCACTTCTTTTATTGTACATTTTTTTTAAGATAAAACTTAGTAAAAAAACTGTAAATGAGCGAGCGAAGCGAGCGATATTAGGTTCGGTCAGGTTTGATTGATTATACAGTCAAAGAGCCTCGCTTAGCGAGGCTCCCCTCCCCTCCCCCATGGGTAGCAGAAAAAGGCGAGTTAAAAAGGATCCGGTCACTTTAAAAGGTGACGATTTAGAAAAGTGACAATTTAGAAAAAAGACAAGTTTAAGAAAATGACGAAGTCGAACTGAAAGCACGTGACCTTTCTAGTGATATGGTCGTTCGAGCGACATGGACGTTCAGGGATGTGGGCATGCCAGGTATGTGGCCGTGCGAGGAAAGTGGCCCTAAGTGACCGGATCCATCCAAGGTACGTTAAATTGGTTTTTGGTAGTTTGGAGCATTGGGATTATATGGGACATTAAAGAGAAGGGAAAGGAGATGCAAGTGACGCCGTTGACAGATAGGAAGCCATTTGAGCTGAGTATGTATGTAGTAGTATGATTGTATACTGCCCCTGAATGAACATTCGGTGCAATTTTTTGTATGTTAGCCAGTAAAGATAACAACCAGAAGTATGCCATGATTTTAGCAATTTTTTGGATACGTCGACTATCAGACGTGGGACATTTTTGGAACTTATCCCTACTAATATTATAAACGCGAAAGTTTGTATGTATGGATGATGTCACGCCACAACAGATAAAAAGATCTGGATGAAATTTGGTAGGTAGACAGATTAGGACTTGGATTAACATATGGGCTAATTTTTTCTACGCTCGCAGACTAGCTTACCCTGAAAGACAGTCATAGAAACTATGTTCACGCGAGCGAAGCCGTTAGCAAAAGCTAGTTTTTAGATAATTCAGTAAACACTCACTTGATACCCGGCTATAGGCAGCCCATCGCCCCTCCTGACCACACACGTTTGCGCGGGCAGCAGTATTTCCACACAAGCGCTGGACGACACGTCTAGATCACACCACGCGCCTTCTTGACGTACTCGGATCCTGAGTGATAGAAGCAAAATAATAGTTATTTATGATACAAGGGTGGAAAAAAAAATCAATAACAAACGAGTGACATTTGTGAGCCCGAGCCACAGGCGAGGGTTTACCATCGTCACGAGTTTGTTATTTCCTTTTACACCCATGTATCATACAAAGTTTTTCAATACAGTTGTTAGAAAATCGATAAAATAAAAAAACTACCGTGACAGAAAAACAAAATACATGGGTAGGTACATGCCTAGCAAGGTTTCAGCAACCAAAGTTCATTTTACACGAATTGCGGCTTATTTTAAATATCCGGGGAGTAATCTCACTTTGTTTTTTTCTTATACATAAACATAAGTATATTTTTTATTACATACCTATGAATTAACTATTCTTAATTTTATTAGTTTTCACAACTAAAACATCTCTATTCAGTTTTAAGAAAATTGCGCCATATTTTAGCTAGCACAAGTACGCATGCGTAAGATTTTTTTTATTATCATAAATAGAGTACAGTAAGGCTAGGGATGCTTAATCTCTTTTAAAAAGATGAACTATTCCTTGGTGTAACCGGTTCCACTTCATTCATATTTTTTCTCTTTTCTTCACAAAGATATAAACCAAAGAGAATCTAAACAGCTAGCGTTATGTACTCACCTCGGAGGAACTACCTATCTTTTTTAAAATTCTCCTTTCAAAAGTCTTAAAGAAGATTCTGTATCATTGGTTATAATATTTTTTATTTGCTAGAAATGTATTTTTCCTCCGAGCTAGAAATTAAAAAAAGTGGTAAAGTAAAAGCACGTGTGCGGTAAAATCAATTTTGCGTACACTTGACTGGCATATAAAGGACCACTTTTCGAGCAACTGTATTGAAAATTTTTAAAAGACTGTTTGCAAGAAAGGCATGGAAGGCCTTCGTGTGTGAAGTATGGCCTAACCGAACCACCTCCCGTGGCGTAATGGTTAGTCTTTACACCAGGAGGTCGCGGGTTCGATTCCCTGCGGGGTAAACTTTGTAAGAGTCGTTTGGTTGGTGGTAGGGCATTTTCATTGCCCGCCTGGCTAGCTACCACCATCTTATCTAAGTCTTGCCGCCAAATATCAATGTTGATATCATTGGTGTGTTCCGGCATGAAGATAAGATAGCCAGTTCCCCATTGCGTTGGGGAGTCTTGGTTAGCCCGCTTCCATCTTCGGCAACATCGTCACTTACAACCAGGTGAGATGTTGTCAAGGGTTTACCAATTGTTAATAAAAAAAAATGACTGAAATAGCAAGGCGTAACTTCATATACTTCCAGCTCCATTGATATACAAATTTTGTGATTTCGTTTTATTAACCCTTTGCATACAATGTGACAAAAAGTTGCGTGCCATACAAGGTGGGGTCTAAATGACCCGAACATAAATGACTCCTGTGTAAATACACTTAAAAAATACAACAAAAATGCGTTTTTTATCAATTTAGAGGATAGTTAAACGACAATGAAAAGCCAATTTTCACTTACAATCAATGGTTTGTTTTAATTTTGCAGTGAAATATGAGGCTCATTCAAACTGAAAAACGAAGCATAGACAAATCAGTCTTAAAACCTCGTTTAAACTTAAATGATGTTAAAAAAACAGAAAATAATATTAAGTCTTATAATAGTAACTAGTGTTGGGAGCTTCCAGGTATATATTTTTTTTCATTTTTAAGACAATCTTTGCAAAAAAAATATGCATCTCACTAACTCTAAACACGTCTATCACAGTCAAGCTCCCGCGCAGCACTGAATTAACCCAACAGGTCAGCACTGAATTAACACATCAGTGTTAACAGCATTGATGTGTTCCGGCTTGAAGATAAGATAGCCATATCCCCATTGCGTTGGCAATCTTGGTAAGGCCGCTTCCATCTTCGGCATCATTGTCACTTACCATCAGGTGAGATGATTCCAAGAGCTTCATCATATCACCTCATATACGTCCCAACCGAGGGGCTCGAGCCTACCCTGAATTAGGGCGATCGGACCTTAGTCGACCACGCGGGCCCAGTGTGGGTTGATCGACTTCACACACAACCTTAGAGTTTCTTCGCAGGTGTGTGCAGGTTTCCTCACGATGTTTTCCTTCACCGTTAAAGCAATCGGTAAGTATATGTACGTAAGTTTCGAAAAACTCGGTACATTGGCCGTCCAGATTCGAACCCGGTACCTCTGATTAGGAGAACCGAGTCGTTACCGGTTGAGCCACCGACGTTTAAGCGCTTCTCAATTGTGGATTTAAAAAAAAACCTACCCGAGTTCGGGAGGAGACCCAGCAATGGAGGCGTTTATGGTTGTTCAAAACACTAAGGAGAGAGGCCTACGTTCAACAGAAGGACGTCTTCCAACTGAGATGGTGACCTTGATATGATCTAACCTAAATGCTAGGTTACCTGGTGTCCCCACTTCCCATGCCTGGGCTCAGAAGTGGGTCCCTGGCGCGGGGCACTTCGCGCAGCGTCAGCAGGGTCACACATCCGCGGTCCAATCGCAAACCAGTGCGCCACACCGCCCAACCCCAGTTCGATGAGACTGCGTTGCGGATCGGCTCACCAGCCTGTAATGTAAAGACAAATGAAAATAGGAATGACGCCAGCATTCGAAATAAATTATGAACTCTTGATCACTAAATTGCCCTCCTACTTAAATTTTGGAAAACCTTACTTGTTTTGTTTTCCATCAAGTCTTCGATTTTTAACTCACCAAAATCACAAAATAAGTACATAAACGACGCTGCAAAACTATGACGTCACGCCTAGGTATTTCAAACATTTTTAGAACAATATATCGTTTTTGACAGATAATAAAAAGTAAATCACATGACTAGTATTCGTCATCTGATTTACTTTTTATTATCTGCCTTGTCTTTTTACTATCTGTGTTTAGGCAAAATAGTGGCAAAATATTATTAGGTCAGCCATTGGATATGGAACCCAAAAAACGCAGGTTAACTGACCATAAGGGCGGTGGCGTAACGGCTAAGGACACTACGTCCTAATACAGGGTAGTCTTGAGCTCCTCGGTGGGGACGTATATAAGCTGATATAATGATGGGCGGTAATTTACCTGGGTGGGTTTGGCTGATAGTGGCATTTATCTCGGCTTTTTCTATTTTCGCAAGCCATGCCGTCCAGGTGCCCATTGCTTTTTTATTTATTTGAATAAGGTACACCAACGGAATAAATATTACGAAGCGCTAGTAAGCAATACGTTTTGGTCGAAACACAAGGTCTGGAATGAGCTCTTTTTTTAATTGAGCTTGTAGCACGTCGGTGGTAGGTATGTACTGTAGGTAGGGTGTGGGTTGAATACCGTACGTGCACACATAAGGATTTGAAAAGCATTACACACACCCCCTAATTATAAATATAATTATGACTTACCCGAAACGGGTCTTTTAAGTAGCAAAGAATAAAACTAGGTAAATCAGACTTGAAGAGAAATTTACAAATAATTTGCGTTTGTATGGGAGGTACTCAGATTTTTCCTGGAATAATGAAGGACCCAGTGCATTAGGCTTTATTAAGTCCTAGTTATTCACAAACATTCATTTAAAACGTTAGAGCCGTTTTTGAGAAAAAATAACAAACAATTTTTGGATTTGTATAGGAAACAACTCATTCGTCACTTACCATCAGGTGAGATGATGCCATGGGCTTACCAATAGTTAATTAAAAAATATAAAAAGTACCTAATTCCGATACTTTTTTGGATTAATAAACTACCGCGTACTGTAGGCCATATACAGTTATAGTAACATACAGAGTTTTATCAAAATCATTAAAGCCATTTTTGAGTAAAAAAAATAAGTGACTTTTACTATGACGGCAACCCTTTTAAATCAAGATAGAGGAAATTTAAAAAAAACCTGGAGATATATAAATTTTTTTGCTCTAACCCAAATTTCACCCAACACACCATCGGACACAAAAAAACATTTTTCATTTTGTTTTTTAGACTCTATTAGTACAAAACAAGCGATCCCCATAAAAATCTCAACTTCGTTTTTTTTGTCATCACAATGCCTTATTCACTCAAAAGAAAACGCGGGCAAAAGCTACTTTATTTTTATTAAAAAATTGAGTGTGTTTGACTGAATCTCATATGATGGGAAATGACGATGCAGTCGAGAATGTTACACGCACGGCACACACACAATTTTTTTTCAAGCTATTAAAAAGACTTAAAAAAGCTATTAAAGTGACTTGATAATCCAGAAAAAAAAACGCTATTTGTCTCACGAGTATGAGGAGGAGTACAACGTGGGGCTAATCACGTGACATAGATTCTCCCTCTGGAGATAGAAAAACCGGCCAAGTGCGAGTCGGACTCGCGCAAAGTAGAGTCCTGAAGTCTTTTCAAAAAATAAATTTTAATTTTAAAAAGCAAAATTATATTTCTAGTTGGTGATACGAGTAGAACATTTTATAAGGAAAATCTATGTACTTTTCACAATTCAACTGCACATCTTACACTCATTGTTTTCTTACCTCGTTCGGCGGCGTATACACACTCTTCGTAGCGTCAGCTAGCGCTGGTTCGGCCAGTAGTCTTGCTATAAGTCTCGGCCAGAAACCGCAGGGAACGTAAGATAGGACGAGCAGTCGGCGAAGTGGGCGGGTGCCGCCTCGCCCAGTGATGGTTACCGGCTCAATGCCTTCCTCTGGCAAGAAGAAAATGTTGTCTATGTATTAGTGGTACTGGGTGACCGAGCGTTGCTCGGAATCACCTAGGTATGTAACGTCCGTCATTTACTGTTGACTAGATAAGCTAAAAAATATGTTTTTTGTGTGTGGAATACCTCTAATATCTATTTTCAAAGCTAGCCCCAAATATTGGTAAAGACTAACGTAATAAGGTCGGGGAAAAAGTTTCTTCGTATTTTAGAGGTATAAATTTGTAATCAAATCTCTTTGCTTGTAATAATTGTATCTGGCTGGTTATAATAAAATAGGGGATCGGACTGCATCAAAAATAAATTCTGAAATATGATTTCCTAAATTGCTCCGCTTTTGAAATTTCAAAAAACCTTACTTGTTTTGTTTTTCTATCACGTCTTCAATTTTTAACTGACCAAATTCACAAAATAAGTTCGTCAATGACGCTTAAAATCTATGACGTCACTTGTGGGTATTTCAAACATTTTTAGAACCAAACTTCGTTTTTGACAGATCATAAAAAGTAACTCAATGACTAGCAGTCCGATCCCCTATTAAATAATTGAATTTTCAAAATTGTTTTATCTCTCTATGAAAATGAGTGAAAGTAACGAGAAATTCGCTGCATTTTGAAATTTTATGTAAAAAAAAAGGTCAAGATGCAACACAGCCCCAGAATAAAATGTGTGATGTTTATGGACCTAATGCAGTATCAATCAGTAGCATAAACTTGGTTCAAAAGTTTCTAGTCTGGAAATTTTTACGTTCAAGATGCAGCTCGTTTTGTTCGCCCTGTTTGAATTTGCATACAAAATACAAATAAACTTTCTCCCCGATCTAATATATTTATTTACAAAAATCTCCTAAAACAAAAACTTACGAGATTCGGAGTGTGAGGGCCATCGCGAGGTGCTGCCCCAAGACCGGCTACGTAGTGGCAGCTACAGAAAAAATATATTTATAGTATAAATACATGGAATTAAAAAGATCGAATAAAATAATAACGCATAACAGCGTGCCGCGTTACAAGTGTGTCAAGAAAATATGTATATTGTGCCAAAATGTAAGAGAGTGACTGACTTCGGCTTAAACGTGTCCATTAAGAACTTACTTGATGTTGCTGTGGGGGGTCCTTGGGTAACAGCGAAGGCACCAACAGCATCCTGGCATCCCAACACAACGCCAGCTCAAACTTAGTAAGTAGCGACACAGCGAGGGAGCTCGCTTCTTCGCCTCGCGCCAAAGCGGGAGATGACTTGAACACGTGGGCTAGGTCATCTACTTTCATAATGCCTGCGGAGAAAATTCTGGAGTACAGTTCTTGTCTAAATGTGCAGCATAGTTGACCTTGCTATCCAAGGGATAGTTGGCTGGTGTTGCGCTTAGCATCAGCCGCGGTCTCGTAAATTTACAAAGGTGTGTTATTTGAATCTAGGACCCCTGTGTAACAGTACCGAATCGATAACGTTGAGCTACCGTCGCTTTATACTAGTAATTAGCTAGTAATTACTGGGGCAGTAAGAAAATATTATTGTTAGATCTGAATTTGAAATAAAAAGAAAATAGGGATGAGGACAACATTAGAAATAAATTATGAACTCTTGATCACCAAATTGCCCTCCTACTTAAACTTCGGAAAACCTTACTCGTTTTGTTTTCCATCAAGTCTTCGATTTTTAATTCACCAAAATCACAAAATGATTACATAAATGACGCTGCAAAACTATGACGTCACGCCTAGGTATTTCAAAACTTTTTAGAACAAAATGACGTTTTTGACAGATGGTAAAAAGTAACTCAAATGACTAGCATTAGTCATCACCATTAATGATGGTCTGCTCCGAAGGCTGTCCAATTTCTATGAAGATGCTATTTATAATTAACGAGAAGCGGTCATCGCCAGGATATCTTTGACTGATAGTGGCATCGATGTCGACCACTTAAATATTTGCAAGCCACGATAAGCCGTTGGTATCACTATATTGTGGTTATTATACCGTAAGAGAGCTAAAAGTGAGGAAACTTGCGCACGCCTGCGGAGAATCTCGCAGGTTGTGTGTGAAGTCGACCAACCCGCAAGGGGCCCGCGTGGTCGATTATGGCCCGATCGCTCTAATTCAGGGTAGGCTCGAGCCCCTCGGTGGGGACGTATATGAGCTGATATGATGAAGAGAGCTAATGGCGGCTTGAAAACTTCTGACTGAGTGGTTTGCCGTCAGCCCCATAACCTCCACCAACTCGGACTTTTCCCCAGTGTGTGGAGTATGGCCAGGCCTGTCGCACTCCGCGCTGTACGCATGAAAATGTACCTACGCCACGCTCTACACCACGCGGCCACCTGAATAGGGCAAATTCAGTAGTCAGAAGAGATAAGACTTACGCGATAGAAAGAGAGGCAACTTGTAGGTGAATGTAACTGTAGGTAGTTAGCGTCGTGCGACCTGAATTTGCACTTTATTGTGTCGTAGCAAGAGTCGCCATTCATTCAAATTAATGATTTTGCGGAGTAACCTTCTTTTACGTAGTCATCATATCAGCTCATATACGTCCCCGCCGAGGGGCTCGAGCCTACCCTGAATTAGGGCGATCGGGCCTTAGTCGCCCACGCGGGCCCAGTGCGGGTTGGTCGACTTCACACACAACCTTCGAGTTTCTTCGCAGGTGTGTGCAGGTTTCCTCACGATGTTTTCTTTCACCGTTAAAGCAATCGGTGAGTATATGTACGTAAGTTTCGAAAAATCATTGGTACATAGGCCGTCCGGATCTGAACTCGGCACCTCTGGTTAGGAGGACCGAGTCGTTACCGGTTGAGCCACCGACGCTTTTACATAGTAAATAGTTTCTTTTCTTTGGTATGGCATAACCGTCCCGAGTTTGGGGAGTGACCCACGCCCCAGCAGGACGGACGCTATATGGTTTGTAAACGTACCTGAGTTGGCAAAAGGGTTGATCTCTCGTACAGTGACCACGTGTGCTAGTACGTCACACAACCATTGCACCCGGATGAAGTAGAGCTCCCGTAACGTCGCATCGTCGTAATGCAACAATACACCTGAAAGGCAAGTCACCGCTAATCACAGAGTTTCGTTATTATCTCTACAGAGATGCAAAGGCTCGACGGAAAAGTGGTGTCGAGTAACAGATTCAAAGATGAAGCTGAGAAAATCAAACCGTATGAAAATTACTATACAGTGTGTAACAAAATTGGTGTAGGTCCCGTTAACTGGGAGTTCTACTCGTCATACTGAACAACTTACTCCAAAAGAACCCATAGTCAAATCTCAAAAAAAAATTGGATCCTCCATACTAAAATGCACAAAATCGGTCGATCAGCTGATCGATTTGTATGAAGGGTAAAAAATTTTTTTACGTTTTCAGCAAAGTCGTAAAACAAAAGTTGTTTAGTATGATGAGTAGAAGCCCCAGTTAACGGGACCTACACCAATTTTGTTAAACCCTGTATATCTGTCTCACTTTTACTACAGAAACCTATGAGAGGAGTACACAAAAGTGGGGCTATTTACGTGACTGAGAACTTCCCTCTGGATATATTAAGATATTACAGAAAATCTTTGGTGCACGTTATACTAAACTGGCAGTAGATTTCTTTTACCCGCCTTTTTAGTAATAACTTAATAAACTTCTACTATTGGCTACTAAAAGCCATCCTTGAGGTCTACCATCCTTATCAGCTCGTGTTAGTCCACTGCTGGACACAGGCTCTTCACTTATTATACCGATCTTTGATCCTACGCATTCAGCTGTCGCCAGCAACCTTCCCATTAATCCTACTAATCTTATAAATATGAAAGTTTGTATGTATGGATGGATGTTTGTTACTCTTTCACGCTTCAACCACTGGACGGATCGGGATGAAATTTGGCACAAATATAGGTTAGGTCCTGGATTAACGGGCTATAACGGAAATAACGGGATTTATGTGCTACTTTTTATCCCGATTTCTTAAGTAGTTCCCGTGGGATAGCTATTAACTCTCTCTTCTTTGTTAATTTATGTCACGTCGCAATGAAGCGAAGAATTGACGTGCTAATTAATACTGATTATCTAATTGAGTACAATTAGCATAGCCCGACATAGTTCCCAAAGGATCTAGAGTTGACTCAGTTCCCACGCTCGACAGCACGACAGACATAAAAACTATGTTCACGCGAAAACTAACTAACTACTGAACATATCTGGCTGAAATTTGGTAGGTAGACAGCTTAGGACCTGGATTTACATATAGGCTACTTTTTTCCACGCTCTGCACACCCTCGAAGACAGTCATGTTCTATGTTCAAGCGAGCAAAGCCGCTGGCAAAATTTAGTGCCATTATAATTTAACATACCATAAAACATTCAAATAAACTAACCAATTCAACTAAAAACTGAGAGCCTGACTGCACAAAAGCATCACCCCCTTTTTTTTGGCGGTCGGGTAAAAATGTACCCTATGCCTCTCAGGGGATCAAGACGAATCTTAAGACAATCCAATCTCGCTTTCCGAAATCCATCAAGCCGTTGAGGCCTCAGCAGAGGCGTATTTAAGAATCCGGCGCCCCGGGCACAAAAAAATCCGCCCCTCAAAAATCGACAAAGTGCCACTCGGAGTTGCGTACTGCCACGCGATAAACGTCACCTTACTGTAACCTTCTGTTTTCGTAGTGGTTCGTCACCCTTATTACCGCTAGTCCGACTCGCACTTGGCTAGCTTTATTATTTTTCGGTGAACCAAACCTCCGGCCGCCCCTCGCCTCTTGCCGCCCCGGGCCAAGTGCCCCCTTGGACATAAGGTAAATACGCCTCTGGCCTCAGGCTCAGCTAAAGAAACAGACATATTATATACACACCTAAACATACACCTGAAAAGCATTACCCTGCTTTTTGAGTAGGCGGGTAATAAAATTACATAATGATAGCAATTTAGCTATTACAAATAGACGCTGAGCGCCAGTATACGCCTGGAAAATGGCACGCAAAGTGTGTAAAGTTGCCCAGTTTAGTTCAATAAAATGTCTGTGTTCTCTGCATTGTAATTTATTGCCGGTCTCTAGTTGTAACATACCGTTCTCGTGCAGGAACATGGTGGCCTGATGCAGCTCGGCCGCATCTCTGAACATCCTGTGGTTCTTCTGCTGCATGTACTGCGTCACCTTGGAATGAAAGGACACACAATACTGATCATCATAAGTAAGGTAAGGCAAATTAGACATCATGGCCCAAATCTTTTAACATTTTTACTTTTGAGCGACGAAGAACTTAATAAGTTGACATTTTGATGGGGATCGATTGTCTCATACTAATAGAGTAAAAAATTAATAAATGAGGGTGTTTGTGTGCGTGTGCGTGCGCGTGTGTGCGTTCGTGCGTGCGTGCGTGCTTGCGTGCGTGCATTCATTCGTGGGTGCGTGCGTGCGTTCTTGCGTGTGAGTGCGTGCGTGTGTGTGTTTGAGTGCGTGCGTGCATGCGTGTGTGTGCATGTTAGTGTTGGTGTGTGAGTGTGAATTTGTCATTCACTCGATAGTACTTATTATTCATGTAATGCTAGTGTTTATTTGATTGAAATAATAAAATGACCTCGTAATGCGTCGACATGAATTCCTAATTGCAGAAGCGTAAAGGCGGGCACCGGAAAACGTAACGTAGGCAGGCCTCCTACTCTGTGGACCTATGACCCGGTAAGAGTTGCGGGACGCCGCTGGATGCCGGCAGCGCAGAACCGATCGTCGTGAGTTTGGAGAAGCCTTTATCCAGCAGTGGAAGTCCTTCGGTCGATATGATAATGATGACGATGAAAAGGCGGTATAAGAAGTATCTACTTAAATAATTTACGGTTGTAACCCGGACACACACAACCCGCCGCTGTTGAACTTACCAGTCGTTTGTACTGGTCTCGTCTCAGAACAGGCTCCTCGTGTTCATGTGAAAGCGAAGTCACGCATTCCTCTAGCGCCAAGTAAGTCGCTGGCACTCGCTGTTCTAAGAGCGGTTCTTTGCTACCTGTTGTTAGATACACCGATCAAATGTACATAAATGGCGAACTTTTTCAGGCAAAATGTATTCATTTTCATCCACACCATCTTATAGGAACTTCTTTAGGACATAAAGAACAGATGCCCGTTGGGGCAGTAAAGTTTTCGAGTGGCGATCGCGCACCGGAAAACATAGCCGAGGGAGGCCTCTTATTAGGTGGACCGTTGACCTCGTGAAGGTCGAGGGAAGCCGCTGAATGCGGGTAGCACAGAACCGGTCGTCGTGGAAATAGGCGTATGCCCAGTAGTGGACGTCCTTCGGCTGATATGATGATGCTGATGATGATCTCATAGGATTATAACTATGACGTTTAAAATCAGGAAAGAACATTATTAAATAGTTAACATTTTTTATGCTCTTTCTTCACACTCCGCCAACGCTTCCTTCCGCGTAGTTATAACATTGTGTTTATATAGGAAGCAATAGTAGATTGTTAGAATGTAAGTTTTTAGAACTCGGCCGAGCGTGAGGTGTTAGGTTTATTTTCGTTACGGAATTTCTTGATTCGGTCGCCGCGCTCAAAGCCCGCGATAAAAGCTATGCAATAGCTTTATCGCGGCAGTCCCCGAGTGCCACACATTTTTTAGTTACTTTTTTTATTTGGTCCACTCGCGTTTTTTTTATGCAGCCCGTTAAGCGGGCTATTCACGTTACGATTGGCGCACGTACCGATACTCCAAAGGAACACAGCTATATGTTTGATAAAAATGTTGCATGTGCATCCCTGTCTTACGTATGCCTGTGTCCCGATCGGTCGTAACGTGAATGGCCACTTGTTCATACAATATTCGTGATCGATCTCTTTGGTGATTGGAACATTTACTAACAATATTCACATTCCAAATTTGAATCACTTTTCCTTCCTAGAGATCAAAGAGCTATTTTGGTCCCTGTTAACGAGGAACCAAACAGCCCCTTTTGGATAGATGTGGTAAAAAAAATGCCTCCTCTTTCATGTAGTAAAGTTTTATTCAATATTCTGACTTGACTACTTTGACAGATCGCGCCACAAATTATACTCGATAATTTTATGACCATGGGATCTTACATTTTGCTATTGAGTATTTTACACGGAGACCATTTGATTCGTAACTTTTTTCGACAGAAAATATAAAAAAAACCTAAGGATCAATCCACACCGAGCGGTCGGCAGCGACTTAGATGGCAGTGGCGACAAGCGACATGACGTGCAGTTTCAATCACAAATCATTATAAACTTTAATTTAAACACATAAAGTATAGATTTACTTGATAAAACAGAAACACCGCGCGCCCTTTTCTGTTTCAAGAATGAATCTATACTTTATGTATATCAAATAAAGTTTATAATGTTTGTCATGGTAACTGCTCGCCGCTTCGCTGCCAACCGTTGCAATTCCAACGAGAATCGAGCCTATATCTGTCAAAGTAAGTGTTTAGTAAATGAGAACTAGCTTAGGTGAGTTTCACAAAAAGTAAATAGCATAAAAACCACAAAAATAAACTATTTATTTATTTTATTCGGACATAAAACAAATATCTGAAAATAAATAACAACAAAGACATATAAGAATATTTTAAGGAAACCGACACATACCTGGCAGTTTTATACTGTAAGCCACAGAGTAGATAATATCGGCCAGTAGCCTAATATTGTGCCGCGTACTGCATGATACCTGCACAGAAACACAATCATGGACATTTTCTCTAAAATTGAAAGTATTTTTAAATGCTAACGCACGGTAGTTTATTACCATAGACTACATACGTAGCGTCGGTGGCGTAATGGCAAGGTAGCATCTGTGGCGTAATGGCAAGGGCCGCTACCTCCTGTCCGGGAGGGTCGTGGTTCGATCCTGCCACGTACCAATGTGTTTTCGAATTTCGATTTCATATGTACGTTCATCCGACGCTCTTATACGGTGAAGGAAAAACATCGTGAGGAAACCTGCACACGCCTGCGAAGAAACTCGAAGGTTGTGTGTAGTTGACCAACCCGCATTGGGTCCGGGTGGTCGACTAAGGCCCGATCGCCCTAATTCGTATATGAGCTGATGTGTGATATACGTAGGTAAAGATGTGGCACTTCCAAAAAGAAATGTGTAAGCCACCATCTACGGGTTGTGAATGATGACGTACCTCGACTGAATCCAGAACTTTGGGAAGGCCTAGCTTATCAGCGTCTGGGGCGCCCATGATGGATGATCGGATGAGCCGCTGAAGAGCCTCGGGACTCTCGCTCTCAGGCAGATTGCTCTGTAACAAGTGTTTAGCCAAATCTAGAGCAATGCTAGCGTTTTGTATGAAGCGTCGAATTTTTTTTTTCGAATTGACTACTGGGTTTCTTGGGCAAAGTTGTTCAGTATGATGAGTAGAAGCCCCAGTTAACGAATCCTACACCATTTTTTTTACAATCTGTATATGACTATACCGGTAATCGCGGTGATTATCTCACCTCATCCGCCGGACCACAGCAAGCAGCTTGGCGGCAGTGGTGCCTAGCATAATATATTTTACCTACCACTGGTGATAATGTCATTAGATTGTCTGTTTAGTCTCTTGGTCCAGCGCGTCAGTGCTTTGTGCCTGTCAGCCAGTAGTCGTCTTCTCCTTATTCGGTACACATGACGTATGATGCCTTGGCGGCCCGTCGAAGTACCTAGGTTATACTAGATAAGTTTTGCAATATACAAATATGAAACAAAGAGGTGGCATTTCGTATATATATTTTAAAACTATATTTCCATAGACAAAGTTTGGCGGGAAAAAGTATTCTTTTTTATTATTATTTTTTTATTAAAAAATAGATTTAATATTTAAAGATGTCGGCGTGGTCTAGAGACGACTTACGAGTTGTAATTCGTTACAACTTTGAGAGGGGTCTGTCGTTAGATGACTGTCTCAAGGAAATGCAATCTGTATTCAAACAAAACTGCCCTCATCGTACGACTGTTTATCGTTGGTATTGTGAGTTTAAACGTGGAAATTTGGAAGTTTCTGATGCACCAAGATCGGGACGACCCAGTGACGTGTGTACTCCAGATAACGTTGCCAAAATAGAAGAAATGTTAAGAGTTGATCGTCGAATGACCTATAGGCAAATAGAAGAAGTGTATAGGGCATCAGTGCACCAAGAGTTCACAAAATTTTGCACGAAATTCTTGGAGTAAGAAAAGTTTGCACTCTATGGGTACCTCACGACCTAACGTAGGAGCAAAAGGACTGTCGTGTATAATGGTGTAAAAAAATTGGAAAACGGGTCAAGTTCTTACGTTAACAGCATCGTCACTGGTGATGAAACTTGGCTATATTATTATGATGTGCCATCTAAAAGTAAAAATAAAGTTTGGCTCTTTGAAAATGAGCCTACGCCAACACAACCCCGCAAATCAAAATCTGTCAAAAAGATGATAGCTGTTTTTTTTACTAGCCGTGGTATAATCGATCGAGTAGTTCTGGACAGTCAGCGTACTGTAACAGCTAACTGGTATACTAATGAATGTTTACCTCAGGTGCTTGATAAACTTAAGGAAATGCGTCCCAACTCCAGACTCGGTACTTGGCATTTTCACCATGATAACGCACCGGCACATCGAGCGGGTCTCACAGTGAATTTTTTGACAACTGCTAGATTAAAAATGGTTTAGCATCCACCATACAGCCCCGACCTAGCCCCTTGTGACTTTGCTTTATTTCCTATTATCAAAGATAAGCTGAAAGGGCGAAAATTTACTAGCGACGAGGAACTTACGAGAGCTTGGGATCATGAGTGTGCTGTACTTCCAGAAAACAAATGGATAAATATTTTTGATGATTGGTTTTTACGCATGACTAAATGTATTAACTGTAACGGGAATTACTTTGAGCGATTGTAAAAAATAAAGTCATTTTGCAAAATTTATCTAGTAACCTATGTAAACATCAAGCTGCCGCAAAAGAGTTAATACCTATCACCATCATATCAGCCGAAAGACATCCATTGCTGGATAAAGGCCTCCCCAACGACTCCCCAATTTCCACAACGACCGGTACTGCGCTGTCCGCATCCAGCGGCTTCCCGCATCTATCACTAGGTCGCCAGTCCTCCGAGTAGGAAGCCTACCCTCGTATGGTTCTTGGCTGAGAATAGGGCCATCGCATCCAAGTATGTATGATGTTTATTTCTTTGGCACGCCCTGTAAACGGCTTGATGGATTTTGGACTGCAAGGTGTCGTTAGATTCGACTTAATCCCATGAGTGACATAAGATATATTTTTCACCAAACTGGCCAAAAAATAGGGGTTAAGTTTTAAGCAATCGGGTTTTTACTGATCCCTGAAAATGACAGTTTATAGCAACTTACATTAGCAACTTGATCGTAGTGCGTGGCGACCATTATGACAGGTGAACCCGGAGCGCGAGCTTGTATTGATCTATAACAAGGAAACTCATATTATGCTCGCGTTGTACACGTCATGTAACTATCTGCAATGCGCCACACTTTACCATCTAACAGTACTCCCTTTGTGCACTGAAAGGTATTATAGACTTAGAATCGACTTGCGTATCCTTTATCATCATATCAGCTCATATAAGTATCCACCGAGGGGCTCGAGCCTACCCTGAATTAGGGCGATATCCTTAGCGTATCCTTATTTTATGCTAAATGGTTATCTCGAGTGGTTTGGTCAGGAAACATCCTACTTCCTACTAATATTATAAACGCGAAAGTTTGTAAGAATGTATGGATGTATGTTTGTTACTCTTTCACGCAAAAACTACTGAACGGATCTGGCTAAAATTTGGTAGGTAGACAGATTAGAACTTGGATGAACACATAGGCTACTTTTTTCCACGCTCAAACGGTTCGCCCACTGCGCACCCTCGAAAAGTCATAGAAACGTTGTGCACGCGGGTGAAGGAAACGGCTAAGTGTCTAAATATAGCGACTGTAGTTACGAGAATCGTACATACACCACCTTTTTAACAGTAGCCTGTAGCACGTCGTTCAAGGTACAGGAAGGGTGTGGGTTAAAAAACGCTGCGTGCTCACAGATAGTGTTTAATGACGAAAACTAAGACCCAAAATGGGTCTTTTAAGAGATAATAAGTTTAAAGATAGGTATTTTAATTTATTTTATACTGAAATATATTAGGATGGTGGATGATAGATAGAATTTTGAATCACATGTTTCACATGCGTGTTATTCGGCAACTTAAGTGTTCACAGCTCGAAGCACTTCATAATGCAACCCCTAGTATCCAATAGGAAATCCCAAGTATCATATAAGATAACCTAAAGTGTCATATTATGGCAATATGGAGTGTCATAAACAGTAACCAGCCAAGGTCATAAGGCCACCTCAAGTAATTTATTAATATAGCAACCCTCTAGTGTATTATTGGGCAATCCGGAGTGTCTTGTGGCCCAGGGCGATCCCACGTGGCAGCTTTAAGTTTACTTAATGGCAACCCCAAATGCCTTGTGGCAACCCCCTCACTTCAGTCATGTGCTGCGCCAGTATTGTTATTGCTTCTATCGCCAGCCGACAGCAGGCCAATATAATACAAATTAATCATCATCAATTATGCCAGCCGAAAGACGTCCACTGCTGGATAAAGGTCTCCTCCATGGATTTCCACAACGACCGGTCCTGCGCTGCCTGCATCCAGCGGCTTTCCACATCCTTCACAAGGTCGTCAGTGCACCGAGGCCCTCCTACTCCACGACTTCTGGTGCGCGATCGCTTCTCGAGAACTTTACTACCCCAACGGCCCTCTGTTCTACGAGCTATGTGCCCCGCTCACGTGTGAATGAGTCTCACGTACCTGAGCCAATCGACAGCTTCAGCCAATCCCCTTCTTCCATCGGTGACGCGCCACAGAACTAGATATAGCGATCTTCGCGACAGGAAATACTGATGTGTTGCGTAGTATCTGTACACAAAAAAGGCGTTAGCAAATTTTATCTTCGACGCAACAAAAAGAACGACCACCTGGTAGTAGAAGCACATAGGCTTGCTAAATCGGAGAGATCGGCATACGTGATCGGCCCCGTCGTCTACAATCGTATGCCGGAATATAGGGTCTTAACAAAGGTACGCACTATTTTTAACTGGAGCTTGTACTCATGAAACTGAACAACTTTCCCCAAGAAACTCATGGTCAATTCGCATTTATTTATTTTTTAATTTAATTATCAAACTGCTCAGAATACAACTCCCAGCTGAGGCCAAGCAAGTTCAATGACCGCGCGGGCACTCGCGATACCGCGCTGTACCTATTCTGGCGTATTCCGTGCAATTTAATAGTTTTATTTAATAAAAAAACAATTGAGAGTTGGCCACGGTTTCTTGGGGAAATTTGTTCAGTTTTATGAGTACAAGCTCCGGTTAAAAAAGTGCATACCTTTGTTAAGACCCTGTATATTAAGAGTTGCAGCGTATACACCTGCCTTTAAATACATTGGATAAATTAAGAAAGTGGCTCCAGGAGCAATTATTTTGTAGTTACGAAGATTTCTTTATTAATTATATTGAGAAATTACCTGAAAACAAAGGGTACCTTTAATAGGGTAAAATTCGGATAGTTGTCATACTTTTTGAAATCATTCTAAATCTCTCAATACAAAAAGCAAAATACTTTATTTGTAAAACTGACCGATACTTAAACTTTTTACCTACAAATTTATGAAGAGGAATTTTTTTTTTTTATATTTCCAGAGTATTAGCCATTTTTGCGAACCTCTATATTTTGGGACATCTATCCCACATAGGAGATAGTTGCCTATTTCATGTAAATTAAGTTTAGGATAGATGTACCGCCAATAAACTTTACATCTATCCCGCAAAAACTTTGATCGCATTTTGCTGTTTCATGCAATCGCACAGAGACATGAGACATGGTCAACTTAGTGGTTATTGGAAAGTCTTTCGATATAATATTAATAAAATAGCACGCGATTCATCGGTGAAACCAGAGTAATTAAAATCGGGGCAACTGTCCTGGTTTTACCCTATACTATTGTAATTATTGTTACGCTTGATTTTTGACGTATAACCAGTGTTATGTTGGGGATGCGCGAATCGACGGTTTTCCCGCAATAATGAGGAAAAAAGTGGTTTCATTGATGTCTAGAGTGCACTGGAGTACCAACAGTATTCTGAGGGTGATCGGGGATAAGTACGAGTGCCCAATCATTAGGCACTGGAACTCACTACATGTGACCTGACATTTTGTACTGACATTGAAATATTGTTTGACATTTAATTGGAATATTATTGTAGTTTGACTGCTTGAAATTATTATAATTGATATTTTTGACATTTCTGTTGATACTAACTTAGTTTTATAAGATGTCTGTTACTAACACAATATTATGGATTGACTATCTGAAATAAATAATTTGAATTTGAAAAATGAATATTATATAGCATTACAAACGCGAAGCTTAAACATACCAAGTATACGGACAGGTGACTGCAGGTGCAGCGGTCATAGCTCAGTGCAACTTACTTGGTTGTGTCCATCACCCAGGTTGACTTTCCTGAAGCACGGTCATTACCTGGATAGTTTTGAATGTGAGTTGCATTTTTCTAGACCGTTTCCTTACCTCAAAAGCCACGTTAAGCCGTTTAAGCCGGTTTCTATCAGAAGGTGGCAGTTGTTAAGCCGTGTCAGAGACCTTATGGGCGGCTTGACAAACTTTTGACAGTGGGGTTCGCCACTAGGCCTACAACCTCCTCTAACCCGGACTTGGCCCCCGTGTGTGGAATATGGCCTAACCTTGCCGGATTTGGAAAGAGACTCGGGCCCCAGCAGTGGGGACGTTTATGACTTGTTAGCGACGATACAGGTAACTTTATTCGCTAAAAAGCGGCAAATGATCTACTACCAAGATAAGAATATAAAGTTTTGTTTTATTCAAAATTGGTGAGCCCCTTGACATCATTTACTGACTGACTGATTTATTTGACATATTTACGCCGTAATTATAGTCAGTCAGAACACTCTCCTACCGATTCTATGATAGACTGGACACACATCGTATTTGATAGGCCGACATACTCCACCCGCTTCCGCTAAATACAGTCCACTATTTTCAAAAACTGAACCAGCTTACATACCAGTAAGTGACAATGATGCCGCCGAAGATGGAAGCGGGCTTACCAACCAAGATTCACAAACAAGAACTGGCTATCTTATCTTCAAGCCGGAACAGCAAAGCCCGTTTCCATTTTCGGCATCATCGTCACTTAGCATCAGGTGATATGATGCCAAGGGCTTATCAATAATAATTATGGATAAAAAAAAACTTTCAAACAGTCCGTCCATTGGTCGTTTTTTTTAATTTACTTTAGGGTGTAATCACACCAAGTTTCACGCTTGTGTACAGGGTGTAACTCAAAGGTGCCGTGATACTTTAAGGTAGGCTGTACCCATCAAACTAAACAACTTTTGTTTTAAAAGTTTGCTGAAGTCGCAATTTTTTTTTCTTACAAAGCGGTCAGCTGATTGGCCGGTTTTGTAGAGAAAGTGTTTTTCTTTTTCCGAATTGAACGTAGGTTTCTTGGAGACTTTTCTTTGATCTTCATCTCCTAATATAACCATGCACATTATTTAGGCCCTACAGCCGGCTTTAAAACTTCCAACAGTTCACCACGGGGTTCAACACTAGCCCTATAACCTCCACCAATCAAGACTTGACAAAAGTATATAATTATATTAGTACTAACATACAGTATGGACACTCCCTGCCGCTCTCTAGATTCCGACCTCACCTTCTCGTCACCCAGATTGATACAGATTGGTTAGAGTTTGGTTGTCGAACGTATAGGAATTAGCCGCCATTTTGTTTGTTCCGTCATTCCTTTTTTGAAATGTTATTTCTGGCCCGTTGTATGAAGTGTCCAGGGTGTGACTTGACCCCCGTGTGTGGAGTACCCACGGCCTAACCGTCCAGAATTTGAAGAGCCCCGAGGCGCAGCAGTAAGCTCCTTTTGGGTTGTTAACGACACAGTCTAATTTACAAAACAAATAAACACGTCGTGAAGTAGAATAAAGGCCTATAGCTCACTCGTGCTGGCCACCGAAGTCCCAAGTCCTGAAGGTGACAGGTGCACGCTGCGAACGGTTTTTCTCGTAGGTCCAACTGCCGATATCTACGCCCACGGTAGACATGTTGCCGCGGGATATCTTGTTGCCCATACGCTTTGTCCAGTGCTGTTAAAAAATTCCAGTTTTATTCGACTTATTTAGAGCGATAGTTACTGGGTTCGATTAAATATTCCTTTTAATTTGTTACAAGGGGCCTTAGATATATTATTACGATTGAAATTCGAATTTCATTCATATCAGCTCATATACGTTCCCACCGAGGGGCTCGAGCCTTCTATGAATTAGGGCGATCAGGCCTTAGTCGACCGCGCGGGCCCAGTGCGGATTGGTCGACTTCACACACAACCTTCGAGTTACTTCGCAGGCGTGTGCAGGTTTCCTCACGATGTTTTTCTTCACCGTAAGAGCGTCGAATAAACGTACATATAAAATAGAAATTCGAAAACACATTGGTACGTGGCAAGATTCGTACCACGACCTCCCGGACAGGAGGTAGCGGCCAGTGCCATTAAGCCACCGACGCTCATTTAAATGACTATTTTTATATAGTATAAATAATACAATATTTAAACTCACGTCAGCATTTTTTCTCCTGTGCTGTATGGGAGATTCTTGGCGTAGGCACTCTAGTAAGCTGGTCTTTCCAATACCCTACAATAGAATAATTAGAACAACTTTCGTATGATTTTTTTAAGTTATAAGCACGTCATTCATTGGGATCTAGGACATTATGACACATCATTTACAAAGAACACGTATTTTTTTTTTCAAAGGATAAGTCATTTACTTGAGTGGTATCGATATTGATACATAAGGTCAATGACCCTGGACAATGCTCCCAAAAGCAAAAGAATATAACTAATATCACGTAAACTACTAACACTTTACACTAAGAGGTCGCGGGTTCGATTCCCGACGGGGTTAACTTTGTAAGACTCGGTTTGGTTGGTAGTAGGGCATTTTCATAGCCCGCCTGGCTAGCTACCACCACATTATCTTAGTCTTGCCGCCAAACATCAGTGTTAACAGCATTAATGTGTTCCGGCTTGAAGATAAGATAGCCAGATCCCCATTGCGTTGGGAAATCTTGGTAAGCCCGCTTACATCTTCGGCATCAACGTCACTTACCATCAGGTGAGATGATGCCAAGGGCTTATCAATTGTGAATAAAAAGAAACACTTACCTCCCCAAGCTAATACAAGGTCGCCCCCAACGAAGTACCTAGTACACGAACTTCCATGTCGTGGGCGTGCCACAAGTGTCTAATACAAAGCCACATAAAATACCTGACATAAACTAGTTCTTACAATAACTCCAAGAGGAAATTATATGTCACGTAAACGACCCAACATTTGCATCTCTGTAGAGAGAAAATGTATGACTGACCTGAACTCCAACCAACATCAGTCTCATCCTGGTGTACACCTTAGCTTCCTGCAGAACACTCTTCAGATACCCCACAATGTGCATGCTCTTGTACTTCCCGCTCGCCACCATGGAACGTAGTGGCTCCGCGAACGAGCAACCAGCTGCGTTTAGGTTCCACAGACGTGAGAGGAGGCCCATTTGTGGGGGCAGGTCTGTTATGTCTGGTAAAGAACAATGATGGTAATTTTTTGACTTCGCAGTATATTTAAGTCGCTCATAAAAAGTGCAATATCACCTAGAGGAAGAGTTTCCCTACGTTATTAATTCGTGAATGTGGAGACACGTAGGATAACTAAAGTAACTGACAAAAAATGTCTAGTGGCAGTGGGCTAGGCACATAGCGACACAGGCCGTTGAGGTAATAAAGTTAGTTACGTAGCGTAGCGAAGGCAACTTCCCATCAGGTTGCCTAATTGAAAGCCGCTGGATGCGAGCAGCGCAGGACCGGTCGTTGAGGATCTCCTTTTTACTGCTGATATGATGATGATGATGATTAGTTTTGGAGATACTCTGAATCGGGACATAGGCAGACCTCCCACTCGGTAGACCAACAACCTTGTGACAGTAGCTGGATGCGGACAGCTTAGTACTGGTCTTTGTGGAAATAAATCCTTTGTTCAGCAGTGGACGTCTCTCGGACGGCTGATATCATAAAAGTAATGACGATATATAAATAAAAACGCTTGCGAGTTGAACCGCACAACCTCAAAGACAGTTATAAAAACAATATATAAAGCCGTGGGCAAACGCTATACAATAATTTATTCATCATCATTATGTTAACCGAAAAACGTCCACTGCTGGACAGAGGCCTCCCCCCAAGAATTTCCACGACGACCGGTCCTGCGCTACCCGAATCCATCGGCTTCCCGCTATCTTCACCAGGTCGTCGGTCCACCGCGTGGGAGGCCTGCCTACGCTACGTTTTCCGGTGCGCGGTCACCACTCGAGAACTTTACTGCCCCAACGGCCAGCTGTTCTACGAGCTATGTGCCCTGCCTACTGCCACCTTATTTTAGGGATTCTGTGAGCTATGTTGTCGGCTACTTTGGTTCTCCTGCGGATCCTCGTTTCCGATTTGATCACGCAGATAAACTCCGAGAATGCTAATAATTATTCGGAGCGTGCTAATAATTTATTAAATCTTTAAAATCATGTACATTTTATTAAAACCAGTGAATGTTTGGCGGTTTTCCCGTGGTCCTACAGTTTAAATGGACCACGGATGATCTAAAAAAATTAGTTAAACATTAAAAGCCGACTGCTTTTGGACAGTCGGGTAAAAATGTATCTTATGATGACACTCAGGGGATCAAGGTGAATCTAATGACACCTCGCACTCCATAATTGAAAACGCTAAATGACGTTAAAAAACCGACTTCCTTCGCAACAACTTAGTGTTTTGCATTATTATTTTTGGTTTTTGTAAATTTTCTTAAAATACTACACCAATTTTGATAAAATTTATATGTGACCAACTCGGGAGCATACCCTATCGAATAATAAAAGAATCATAAAAATCAGTTCACAATATGCGAAACTATAACGCGTAACAAACATACAGTCGAATAGGTGATCGGACTGCTAGTCATTTCAGTAACTTTTTATGATCTGTCAAAAATGAAATTTTGTTCTAAAAATGTTTGAAATACCCACAGATGACGTCATAGATTTTTAGCGTCATTGAAGAACTTATTTTGTAAATTTTATCATTTAAAAAATTGAAGACGTGATGGAAAAAAAACAAATAAGGTTTCTTTGAAACTTTAAGAGGAGAGCAGTTTAGAAAATCATATTTAAGAATTTATTTTTGATGCAGTCCGATCCCCTATTGAGCACCTCCTCCTTTTTGGAAGTTAGTCGACTGCAAATCAGTCAAGCCGTTTAGGCAACAGGCTCAGCCGAAGAAATTAGTACCACTACTGGAAAACAGCCGTAATGTAATCCACTTAAAGATAAACTCAGGAGTCAATATTAAGACACCTGTGGAGTCAATTTTAAGACACCTGTACTTACCCTTGTTCCCGCTAATGTTAAGCACAGCCAAATTAGTTAACTCGTGTATGGCGGGGGGGACAGCTCGCAACAGGTTGCATGACACGTCTAACATTGAAAGGAGCGGAAATAGGAGACGGCCCTTCACATTTGAGGCTGAACCCTGTTAAAGAAAAATTGGTAAGTACTTCTCAAAACGCTGAGATTCTAAAATTAATTTAATTAAAAGCTGCTTGCTTGGTACCGAGCGAGCAGTGGTGCACACCTACTCGGACTTAGCATAAAAGACGACTAAAAGTGATAAAGCTTTGCAGTTCTTAATCATACGTACCCAGGAGTCATCCTCGTCGTCGTTCTCTTGAGGAGTCCAGCCCTCGCCGTCATCATCGGTGGTCAGCTGTATGCGAGTCAGCATGTTGTTGGATAGGAGCTGTTGTGGACAACAACAAAAATCACACTAAAAAGTTTAAGCGAATTACACAGTGGTGGTAACACAAAATTTTCTTGTATTTTCGATTTTTTTAGTTTACTACAGCATATTTTTAGTGAGATTAAGAGAGTCACTGAGCTAACCAATGTTCTAAACCCTTCCAGCCTCAAATGCTGCCTTTGTGGACACGCTGTAGCCAGAATGCTATTGAAATGCAGATATCATTTTTTTTACCAGATAGAACTTTAATAAAGGCTTCTTCATCATATCAGCCGAAAAACGGCCACTGCTGGACAAAGGCCTCCCCCAAGGATTTCCACGACGACCGATCCCGCGCTGCCCGCATCCATGTGCAAAAAAAACGTGTAAGGCTTGCACGTTTTTTTATATATTTAGACAAGTAATATTGAATAAGTGCCATGTTACTTACACTTATTAATAAATAAGTTAATATTTCCAAACGTCTTTTATTGAAGATGTCACAATTAAACCTTGAAAATAGTTTTTAAAAATGGTCTGCATATTCACCCTACGCGGAGATGCTATAGGAAAATTAGGACACGTGTTAGTGTCAGACAGTGGAGGGCCAATACATAAAAATACATCAGGTGTCAATGTTTAGACATTTTAGGTACTTACCAGCGTCCTCAATCCTTCCAGCCTCAAATGCCGCCTTTGTGGACATGCCGCAGCCAGCAATTGTGCTCGGGCCGATCCTCCAGAACGCGGCCGGCGCACCGGCGCGTGAGGTGTTTGCGTGCGCTCCGCACAGTAGCAGGTCAGGGGGTGGTCGTCCGATGTGCCGAAACTCTCCACCTGTTTACGATATTTTATGGGTATAGTGATGGCAAAAACAATCGAAGTTGTAATTTTCATGGGGATCGATTGTCTTACAGTAATAGAGCCTAAAAATGTATGTGTGTATGTCCGACCGGTGCTCCAGTCCTCAATTACTAGACGGATTTGGGTAAAATTTGGGTTAAGAGAATATTATTTTTATATCTCCAGACGTTTTTTTTTAATTTCTCCTATCTCGATTTTTTAGGGTTGCCACCTTAATTCTAATCTCTAAACTTTTTTTATTTTTTTTCTCAAAATTAGCTCTTATGATTTGGCTGAAACTCAGTACTTACAAAACTATACCTTTATTTTATTTTATTTTTATTTATTAGGAAAACTTACAGCTAATTTACATCATAATATAGAACTAGATAGCAAAGTAACATAGCCATTATAAGTTTCCACCTATAGAACGTTAATGTAACATATTATTGTTATTAGATAGAAAAGAAAAAAAAATTGTCAAATGAACAAGTTGTCCTTTAGAAAGATATAGCTAAGTAGGAAGTACCTTCACAATAAATACATAGTATACTAAGATGGTGTGTACAAAGTGAGCTTAATTACTTGAATGGAGCACAGGTTACTATAAAGGTTGTTATATAGCTTACTATACGCTAAAGTTCGTTATCCGGGATGAAAATCGGAATAAGGTACATCCCATACAAATCCAGGTCGTTTTTTACTTTTATCAAATATTGCTCTAAAGATTTTAATGAAACTGTGAATAACAAGGACTTAATAAGGCCTTCTACATATGGTACTCCATTATTCAAAACCAAATTCACCTATTTCATTGCTACCAGGCAAGCGTAATATTTATCGTTGTTTTGTGTATTCCCGACTACGCCAGACGCGAGAAAGTGTGCATACAATCTGTACAATTTATTAAATGTCTGCTATCAAAACAAAGATGCTGAATCTGTCAAAACAACTATTCAATTCAGTTTATTTTCAGACAATTGCAGCCCATAATACTTAAAAACTATGTTAGTAAAACATAAATAACGAATAATAATAAAAAAACAGTCTACACAAAACCACCATTATTTTGCAGCCCGATTTGAGGGCGTCACATGATTTATTTATTTTATTTTTATTTTCAAATTTGGGTCGAGTAACATAAACTCATAGCGTGTTAGTATACTTATAGACTATGTTAGTAAAACTAAAATAAAATGGAGAATCAAATAATATTAATACTATACTTAGATGAATGAATTTAAAATTTTTTATGTTTTTTTTATTCACAATTGGTAAACCCTTGACAACATCTCACCTGGTGGTAAGTGACGATGTTGCCGAAGATGGAAGCGGGCTTACCAAGATTCCCCAACGCAATGGGGAGCTGGCTATCTTATCTTAAGTAAACTAATGTAGCAGTTTTTCAGCACAACGTTACCTAGTGGATCGATGGGCCATAAAGGCATTCTTATGGTTACTACAGGCCCATACCACAGTATATACAACCGTCCAACGCATATGATGTTTGCGACAAATCAAACATAACTAGTTCCTCCCTATCTCTTATCGTGTGGCACAATTAACCGTGCTATTCCAAGGGATAGACGGCGGTTGCCTGGTGTTGCACTCAGCATCACACGCGTCTATCTGTAGGGAATCTAGATTTACACCTACGGACGTGTGCTACCGCGACCTTCGTACACATCTGGAATCAGATGTGCTTCCTCGCGATGTTTTCCTTCACCGTTAAAGTAATCGGTAAGTATATATACGAAAAATTCGAAAAACTCATTAGTAGGCATATTGACCGCCCGGATTTGAACCCGGGACCTCTGGTTAGGAGTCATTACCGGTTGAGCCACTAGTAACTGGTGCCCTCTGGCGCTTCTAATGTATTGTCCCTAATGGTGACTAGGGCAAATGGGGCTTCATCTCCACGCCTCACCCCTCGGCTCCCACCCTGTTAAGACATCTCCGTTGGACGTCTGTATGGAATCTTTAGACTATGTCCGACGCCCGTGGTCTAATGACCTAGTGCAGCTCGCAGCAAGCTGTTGGCTGAACGCGGCTCAGGAGCGAGCTAAGTGCAATACAATCGGAGAGACCTGTATGCAACGGTGGACATTTCCCAGTTGACATGGTGCGTAGACATAATCTTCCCACTGCTGGAGCGCGGGTCTCCTCCCAAACAGCGCCCCCGTGACGTAATGGTTAGTCCATTCGCTTCACACCAGGAGGTTGTGGGTTCGATTCCGGCGGGGCCAACTTGTAAGACTCGGTTTGGTTGGTGGTAGGGCATTTTCTAAGCCCGTCTGGCTAGATACCACCATCTTATCTAAGTCTTGCCGCCAAGCATCAGTGTTAACAACATTGATGTGTTCCGGCTTTGAAGATAAGATAGCCAGTTCTCCATTGGTAAGCCCGCTTCCATCTTCGGCATCATCGTCACTTACCATCAGGTGAGATGATGCCAAGGGCTTACCAATTGTGATTTTTTTTAACTAGGGAGTGTGCCATACTCCACACATCCCTATGTGTCCCCTGTCAAGCCCGCATTACTAAAGGTTGTAGAGCTGGTGGCGAACCCCACCGTTAGGAAGTTTCAAGTCGCTATAGGCTTCTGACACGGCTAAACGAATACTACATAGTAAAAGCAATCGGCTGCAAGGACTTTGTGCCCCTAACTACATGGTAACGGTCAAGTAGTCACAGCCGTCCAGGTCATGACCGTGACAGTGGTTAGTTGACCTGTGCAATCGAGCCCACCACATAAGTCACACTGCGCTACGACCGCTTTGAGTGTGTCTTACCTGAGGCAAACTAGGCCAGCAGGTGATCTCGTTGTGGCTGAGATCGAGCTGTCTCAGTCCTGCTGGATACGACGTCACGTATGACATAGTCCTAAAAACAAAAACAATGCAAGTTAGTTTCTATCTCGATTCTGTTGTTAGCATGGATTTGATGCGACAAGCGTCGGTGGCGTAACGGCTAGGGCCGCCACCTCCTATCCGGGATGTCGTGGTTCAAATCCTGCCACGTACCAATGTGATTTCAAATTTAGATTTCATATGTAAGTTTATCCGACGCTCTTACGGTGAAGGAAAACATCGTGAGGAAACCTGCACACGCCTGCGGAGAAACTCGCAGGTTGAGTGTGAAGTCGATCAACCCGCACTGGGCCCGCGTCGTTGACTAAGGCCTGATCGCCCTCATTCATGGTAGGCTCGAGCCCCTCGGTGGGGACGTATATGAGCTGATATGAATGAATGAATTCGACTTTATTACTGAGTTTCCAAGACGAAGAGAAACTGATATGTTGATGATGCGACCAAAAACTTTTGCGCGAGGCGCGACGTGAAACATTGAGCAAGGCGCAAAGCGCGATGGTAGTTTGTAAGCCCAATCGGAGTTTGCTGTGAATTTGGGAGCAAAATGCGATATGAACTTGTGCGCAAAGCGTGATGTAAACTCGTAAGCGAAACGCGCTGTGAAGCTATGCGCGAAGAGCCATGTGAACTTATGCACGAAGCTTGAACTTGTACGCTAGCGGAAGGAAATAGGGTTTACCTAAGAGAGTTGTACGCCATATTGAGTCTCAGCAAGTTGGGCGCACGACACGCCAGCACGCGAGGGATGCAGGAGAACTGGTTGTGTGATAGATCCAGGGAGGTGATGCCGCCACTCTTGCTGCCCTCAGGTGGCAGGTCACCGCATGCTACGGCACCGCGCCACGCGTGCGCACGGGATGCTTCTAAACAGCTGTTATGGAAGAGAAGAAAACACAAAAAAGAATTAAAATTTGAAAAAGTTGAGGCGAAGTCCTAATTCAACACTTAAACAATTAAATTCGGTAATATGTAAAAAAACAGGCCAAGTACTAGTCGGATGTGCACAAAGTATTAAAAAAATAATGTATATTTAAAAAAATGTTTTTGCAGTTTCTAAAGAACATTTTGTATGGAAAATCTATGAACTTTGACATAGCTCACAGAATCGCTAAACTGAAGTGGCACTGGGCAGGGCACATAGCTCGTAGAACAGATGGCCGATGGGGCAGTAAAGTTCTCGAGTGGCGACCGCGCACCGGAAAACGTAGCGTAGGAAGGCCTCCTACGCGGTGGACCAACGACCTGGTGAAGATCGCGGTAAGCCGATGGATGCGCGCAGCGCAGGACCGGTCGTCGTGGAAATCCTTGTTGGAGGCCTTTGTCCAGCAGTGGACTATTTTCGGCTGATATGATGGTGATGAACTTTTTACAAATACAACTGCACATCTTCCGTTGATCGACTATTCCATTAAATTAAAAATAACAGGCCAAGCATGAGTCGGATACACGCATAGTATTCAAAAAATAAATGGTCATTCGAAAAAAAAAAGCAAATGTGTTTTTGCTGTTGTTAAAATCTATGAACTTTTTACAAATGCTAGTGCACATCTTACGATGGTCCACTATTACTCCTAAAGTAAGAAAGTCTAGTAATAGGAGCGTCGGTGGGGTGATGGCAATGGCCGCTACCTCCTGTCTGGTAGGTCGTAGTTCGAATCCTGCCACGTACTAATGTGTTTTCGAAAACATCGTGAGGAAACCTGCACACGACTGCGAAGAAACTCGAAGGCTGTGTGTGAAGTCGGCCAACCCTGGGTCACTGAGCCAGCCTGGTCGACTAAGGCCCAATCAGGCCCTAATTGAAATAGGCCCTAATTCAGTTTAGGCTCGAGCCCCTCGGTGGGGACGTATATGAGCTGATATGATGAAGAAAGTCTACTTAGATGTAATAGTTTTTCTTTTAAATTGATTTAGCTGGTAGGGGTGGGGGGTTACTTGGCTCTAATTAGCACTTTAAAGCTTGATAGTTCAGCAGTTTTCAAAGACCTATTCAACGATCCCCACACGATAGGGTGCGTCAACAAAAAAAATCAACCCCTCTTTACATTAACGATTTTATTTTACTACATTGTCGGCGTTATAATATGTATACCCATGCCAAATTACAGATTTCTAGTACTAAGTGTCTGAGCTAAGCCGCGGACAGACAGACATGGCAAAACTATAAGGGTTCCTTGTTGACTTCGGAACTCTAAAAATCTGCTATTGAATCAAAGATTTGAACATGTTCTATAAATACAGACTGGATTCTAAGGCAAAATCCGTCTCACAAAACAGGATATTGATATCAACGTCTATATACTGATTGAATTTAAGGACAAATTAAAAACTTTCCAAAGCACATGATTAGCGGGAGCGTGTAGGTATCTTTTCTTATACCTGGATTTTTTTTTAAAACGGGTAACGAACCGGCTCGCAGTCCCGGGTCAGACACGACATTAAAGTAAGCATTTCTGCACAGCTAAATACAACTAAGACATAAAAAAAACGGAAAACCGACTTCAAAAATAAATACACTCAAAAGTATGAAATAACATTTTTATGTATAAATACACAAAATTAACCAACAATAAAGTATCCACTTCAAAGACCTATGCCCCGGCAGTGGACACGTTATCTTATTACTCAAGTCTTGTATATGTACTGTTTTCGGAAACACCTCTAACAATTTGGATGCAATTTTGTATTTTGACAATGTTTAACTTCTCAAGTTTGTCTAGATATATGTTATCTTTGAGAAATCCCGTTTTCACACAAATAAAATACAGGGTCTTAACAAAGGTACGCACTTTTTTAACTGGAGCATGTACTCATGAAACTGAACAACTTTCCCTAAGAAACCCATGGTCAATTCGCTTTTGTTATTTTAATTAAAATTATTAAATTGCGTGAAATACACCAGAATACGCCGCGGCGGCGTAGCGAGCCGGCGCGGTCATTGAACTTTGTCAATACGCGGATACCAGCTGGGTTATTTAAAAAATAATAAATGCGAATTGACCATGGGTTTCTTGGGGAAAGTTGTTCAGTTTCACGAGTACAAGCTCCAGTTTAAAAAAAGTGCGTACCTTTGTTAAGACCCTATATATAATTTTAGTTATTAGTTATTTACTGGACTGTTAACTTACACAGCATTCCCAGTGCGATCGCCTAGACTCGGCGCGGAGTCCTCCTCTTCTTGCGATTCTTCTTCCAAAGATGGCGATCGCGAGTATGGTTTCTGTTAATCCCAGAAAAATATCTAAATAAATTTAACGATACAGCCTTTTAATTTAAGAACTAACCGCCTCTGTGGCGTAATGGTTAGTCCATTCGCTTCACACCAGGAGGTTCGATTCCCGGTGGTAACTTATGGTGGCAACTTGTAATACTCGGTTTGGTTGGTGATAAAGCATTTTCTAAGCCTGCCTGGCTAGCTACTACCATCTTATATAAGTCTTGCCGCCATACATCAGTGTTTACAACATTGATGTGTTCAGGCCTGAAGATAAGATTTTCTTAAGATTTTTTAAGATTAGGCAATTTTGGTAAGCCCGCTTCCATCTTTGGCATCAACGTCACTTACCATCAGGTGAGATGAAAATACGTTTAGTTTTTTTTTTATTACCAATTGTGAATTTAAAAAGACTAAACGTATTTTTACATACAGGTCGTTAGGTAAAATAGAGAATATTCTTCTACTTTTAACTACTTTTGTTCTACAACTTTGCTGAAATCCATACAAAGTTTGCGAATCGGCTCATCAATTTGTACGAGGTCAATAATTTTCTTTTAACTTGTAGAACAAAAGCTGCTCTGTTTCATTCAGTCCAAAATTCTATTTTACATAACAGCCTGTATAAAATTCATGAGTTATTATTCCTGCAAGGACATTCCAAGATTCATTTACAACTTAAGAATTGATCTTGTGCGTAGGATGTCTTCTTATTAAACAGTAAATGTCTTCGTAATTACTTTCTCAATAGATTAAAATGTTGATCACTCTGTATAAAACAATAAAGTTCTTTATACGCATATCCCGGCCAGAGTCCAGCAAGTCGATGAAGAATAGGGTATTTAACAGTATCAAAAAATAAATAAAATACTAGCATTGCCCGCGGCTCCACCCACGTGGACATCGTTTTCATGACGGGGGCTTGAGGGTGAGTGGTGCGCGAGCCGTTCGCGGCTAGCGCGCGTGGTAATGATTTAATGGTTTTCACTTCTTTGTCAAGCCGTAAAGACATGGCTCATCTATTAAAATACGAGTATATATCCTCATATATGTGTAATAGCGTCGGTGGCGTAACGGCTAGGGCGGCCGCCTCCTGTCCAGTAGGTCGTGGTTCGAATCCCGCCACGTACCAATGTGATTTCGAATTTAGATTTCATATGTACGTTTATCCGACGCTCTTACGGTGAAGGAAAACATCGTGATGAGACCTGCACACGCCTGCGAAGAAACTCGCAGGTTGTGTGTGAAGTCGACCAACCCGCACTGGGCCCGCGTAGTTGATTAAGTCCCGATCGCCCTAAGTCAAGATACGAGACTCACCGAGTCGAAGGAGCTCCCGCGCGTTAAACTCGATGCAATAGACATCGTGGAACCGGTCGGCGTCCCCGGGTCGCATATCTCTTCCTGTAACAAGCAAAATTATCTACAGGTCTAGCGTTTAACTTAGTAGCTGCCTGCGGTAGGGTGCGGTGCAGAGGAGTGACATTGGACGTAACATCACTGGAATGCGGGCGCCCGATTGGCCCGACTGAAGTCACACGTCAGTTACGTGACCACGCCCCTCTCGCACCGCTCCACTACCGCAGGAACAAACCAAAGACAGAAAAAAAGCCTATTTAAAAAAAAAACTAGAATTCCTATTCCAAATTTTAGCTCCTCCAAACTTCTTGGAATGCGGGTGCCCGATTCGACCGACTGAAGTCACGCGTCAGTTACGTGACCACGCCCCTCTCGCACCGCTCCACTAACGCAGGAATTTCTAAAAAAAAAATAGAATTCCTATTCCAAATTTTAGCTCCTTCAAACTTCTTGGAATGCGGGCGCCCGATTGGACCGACTGCAGTCACGCGTCAGTGACGTGACCACGCCCCTCTCGCACCGCTCCACTACCGCAGGAACAGACCGAAGAATATTTTTTTACTTTTTTGGTAGGTGGTAGGGCATTTTCTAAGCCCGCCTGGCTAGCTACCACCATCTTATCTAAGTCTTGCCGCCAAACATCAGTGTGTTAAAAACATCGATGTGTTCCGGCATCAAGATAAGATAGCCAGTTCTCCATGGCGTTGGGAAATCTTGGTAAGCCCACTTCTATCTTTGGCATCATCGTCACTTACCATCAGGTGATCGTCACTTACCATCAGGTGAGATAATGCCAAGGGCTTACCAATTGTAAATAAAAAATAAAAAAAGACAGAAAGGAAGCCTATTTCTAAAAAAAACTAGAATTTGTATTCCAAATTTTAGCTCCAAACTTCGTTTAACTTTACAATCGAGTATAGCTACCTTGGCTAAGGTTTGTTACAGAATGGGCGTCTTTCATACATAAGAGATACCTACTTTAAACAAAGAATACCAGCTATAACTACGTAGAGAAGCGACACACACATCTCCCCTCCGTTAATATATCGTCGCCCGCGCACGCGAAGTGGTAACGAGTGGCAGGGCCGGCTTTTTTACCTAAGGTGCAGTGTGCGTCACGCGTAGCATACAGGCCCGATACAAGGGGAGGAATCCGGGCTGGGCCACCGGTCTAGACAGGTCTCCAAACTCCAAAAACCTCGTCAGTCAGAAGAAGCAGTTTGAAGTGGGCGGCGACCTCGTACATAACAAAACAATCGGTGCCGTTCGCTCTTCTTACTTGAAATAAGTTTCTTTTCATCATCATCATCATCAGCCCGTGTTAATCCAAGCTGGACATAAGCCTCCATTAAATATCGCTACTTATACGGATCTTCTGGCCCTGCGCATCCAGCGTAGCCAGCAACCTTGCGGAAATCATCGCTCCACCTAGCAGGAGGGCTTTCCACACTACGTTTGCCTAAAGCAGTCTTCAGTTTTCTTTTATGAAGAGTTAAATCAAATGTAGATGCAGAGTATAGCCATCGCTCTCTTTATTAACCAATGGCAATACAATTAATACAGGCGACGACAGTTTAAAATAATTTTGAGAGCAGCAAGATATGGTAGGTACTAAAAAATTTTTGCTCTGAAACTTATTACTATTGTAGCTAAATCTTTAGATCAAAAAGCCATCAACTTAATCTAACAGTTACTTTACGGCAGAGTTAAGGAACTGCCAGAGATCACACTAAAATTATAAACGCGAAAGTATGTATGTTTGTTTGTTACATTATCCCGCCTAACCCACTGAACGGATTTGAATATAATTTGGTAGGTAGATAGATCAAGCACTAGATTTACACATAAGGTGATACAGGCATGGGGCTCGGGCGTAGCCGTGAGCAAAAGCTATTTGACGTAAGAAGCGCCTCTCAAGGTACATATGCCAACAGCATGACAGTCGAGCACTCGGCTCCGCGAAACTTCATCTAATTATAACTTTACGTCCGAAGTAAGCGACTTTTGCCGAGTTTGTAAAAAGAAGGGTTACTCACGTCCCCAGCAGGTAGATCCTTGAGATGGTTGAGTGCAGCGCCAAGCTCCTGCAAGCTGCGCGCGCGCCACACAGAAGATGGCAGCTCGCGCAGTTTGTTGTTCGATACATCTAGTGTGACTAGTGCTGGTAGGGAGAATAGCTCTGCCGGCAACTCTTCTAAGCGATTGTCCTGTCGAAAGAGACACAATACAATATCATGAGCTAGCTATTCTGACCGATCCGTTGGTTCAGTAATCAGTGCTCCTGTCTGCTGAGTCAAGGGCGTGGATTCGATTCCAACACAGGACAAACATTCGTGAGATGAACAGGTTTGTTTGCTCAGTGCCTGGGTGCTTAGATCTTACCACAAATTTCTATAATACTTAGTGGGTTTCATAAGTTCTGTCACATGTTTTGTGCGAAATAAATGACACAGATTGGTTTGTTATGCATACAATTTATATATGAAAAAGGTAGTTAAATACAGAGATATGCTATATATAAGGGGAGGTAGATAGGTTACATGCATCCTAAAAGTGAAGCAAAAAAAAAGATGCCAATTGGCATCTCTTTTCATAGTAGCATTCGGTAGGTACCTATTATAATGTGTGTGTAAATGGGTTCGATTTTCAAATGTGGTTTGTTAGTGCATAACCCATCTATGGTAACAAATCTCTGGTTAAATACAGATTATTATATTCATTAAAGTTATCTAAAATGCCCACCTGATTTTCAACACATGCCTTTAACCTACGCGGCCAGTCGTCAACAGCAGCACGCACGACTCCCATGTCAACAGCGGCTGCTTGAATGAGGGATGCCTCGCTTTTTGAGCTGGGGCGGAATCTTGGAATGGCTCTCCTCCAGCCCAGACTTGGTTCCGTTGGATTACAAAATGTGACACTAAACCCCATCTAAATTTGGAGTGACTTAAGGCATCCTTCATTAAAAAATCCGCTGTTATTGACATGGAAGTCGTTGACGACTGGCCGTGTAGGTTTAAGGCATGTGTCGAAAATCAGATAGTCATTTAAATCACTTTAATGAATATCATCATCATCATATCAGCCGAAAATCGTCCTCTGCTGGACAAAGGCCTCCCCCAAGGATTTCCACGACGACCGGTCCTGCGCTGCACGTATCCATCGGCTGCCCGCGATCTTCACCAGGTCGTCGATCCACCGCGTGGGAGGCCTGCCGCACCGGAAAACGTAGCGTAATGAATATAAAAATCTGTATTTACAATCTTTTTTTCACATATAAATTGTATATATAAAAACTAATCTGTTTCATTTATTCATATTCATTTACACAGAGACGAGATATAAATTTCATCGCTCAACGAGGAAGTGGAGTCCGAAAACAGATTTAAACTGTATGAAAATTCCACTATATCTGTTTCACTCTCACTATACTGCAACCTACGAGAGAAGTATGCAGTACGTCATACTCAAACGTGAGGCCATTTACGTGACACAGATTTTTTCTCTGTAGATATTATAGGAACTCTTTGGTTCTACTTTATTAACTGTCATCCACTGTCATCCTTTAAACCAGATTTCTGTTTGCGATTTTTAGCTTGAGCACAGTATAATAAGAGTACTGCGTACAGTATGGTCACTCCCTGCCTCTGGTTGAAAGTACCGCCCACCCCCGCTCAGATATCACCCAGCAATCCTAGAAAGTCTTATCTCACTCACACAAGCATGGTACACGTTCACCTACACGAGCTTAGACTGTGTGCGTAGGAACGCGTTTGTTTCATACATTTGATCGTCAGTGACCGAGGTGTGGCTTGAGTCTCCATACAAATTTGGTGACGTTAGGATATAACTACGAGTTCCTTAAGGACAGTTTTTGCAAATTTAAAAAGTTAAATAAGTAGAATAAAACGTTGAAGTTTCAATGGGCATGGCATACAGTTCGCTGAACAGTTTCGTAAGAAAGTTCTCAAGCTGGAGGATGTAGTTTTGGATTCAACCAGAAGACCTGATGCTCACAGCAAGCCGCTGGCCGCATGCGGCTCCGGGCGCGCTAATAAGTGCAGCACAATGGGTGAAAGCCGGTGAGCAACAGTGTACGTCTCCAGACTGAGATCATGAAGACACACAAGAAGTAACTAGTATGTCATCTGTGACACAAGTCCCAAAGGTAACGTTTAATACCTTGGCTACTGTAGCAAATTCTGGTAAGGAGCCGGCCGCGTTTAGGAAAATGCGGCGCGACATCCTGCGGCTTATATATATGTTACGTAACAAACTGGAGGATGTACACGTACAGCAGGGTCCTTTCCGCATACCGTCCCACTACACTGCATGCTACAATCAACAACCCCACTAGGGGTATACTCGTAACTTTATATAATCTTTGTGAGGGATCCGTCAACTTAGTTTTTCGAAACCTTGGTGATATACTAGTTATGTACTGGTTCATATCTATCTCACTAGGGATATACTCGTAACTTTATATAATCTTTGTGAGGGATCCGTCAACTTGGTTTTTCGAAACCTTGGTGATATACTAGTTATGTACCGGTTCATATCTATCTCCCTAGGGATATACTCGTAACTTTATATAATCTTTATGAGGGATCTGTCATTTTGGTTTTTCGGAACCTTGGTGATATACTAGTTATGTACCGGTTCATATCTATCTCACTAGGGGTATACTCGTAACTTTATATAATCACTAGCTGTCCCGGCGAACTTCGTACCGCCTTACACTACACTGCACTGCAATACAGTACACTACACTGCACTATACTACACTACACTTTACTGCAATACACAACACTACACTGCACTGCACTACACTGCACTACTCTACACTACACTGTACTGCACTGCACTGCGCTGCGCTGCTCGACGCTACGCTACACTAAACTACACTGCACTACACTATAATACACTACACTGTACTGTACTGCACTGCGCTGCGCTACTCGACGCTACGCTACACTAAACTACACTGCACTACACTACACTTTACTGCAACACACTACCCTACCCTACCTTACCCTAAATAAGAACCTTCTCCTGACAATAACGAACTCGACAAAAAAGAATTAGCGAAATCGGTCCAGCCGTTCACGCGTGATGCCGTGACCAAGGGAAATAGGGATTCATTTTTATATATATAGGTTATTTTTCGACCAAGATTAAGTTCATATGTATACTAGCATACCTGTAAATGCAGTTCTTGTAGAACAGGCGCGCTGTACACCTCCGGTCGTGATTTCTTTGGCTTTTTAAGCCGCCGTCCTTTCGTGTCAAAATCTTCTTCAAAAGGCTCAGAAATGGATGGGAGGCGTTCTAGCTTGTTCTGAGCTGCGTTTAGGTACCTGGTAAGTGGGAAATTAAGTTGATAAGTACGCGCTCAACGAAGCAGTCGTCTGGCGGCAGGAGAGCTTGTACGGGCGGCGACAGACACAGTAATAACACTGCCGTGCCGCCAGGAGGCTCGAAGTTTCCATACAAACGTAGTTCCGTGTCAATACATAAACGACTTGCCGGAACGAACTAAATATTTGCACTGTCGCCGCCTCGCACCGCAAACCGCGCGCTGCTGAAAGGCGAAGGCTAAGTTGAGCCTCTATGTACCAAAACACACTGTGGTCCAAAAACTTTGTAATTTGAGTCAAAGCCGACATCACTAGTAACTGGTCACGAAGCACTTCGCTGGCGCTTTAAATTAATTGCCCCGAAAGGTGACTAGGGCAATTGGGACTCCAGCTCCTCCGTTTAGATGTCTCCATTGGACGAGTATACAGATTCTTCAAAACTGTGGTTGAGTAACCTGTGATGAGCAGTGATATCATTCAGCTGGAATGATGATCATGATAATGACTTGTCGTAGCCGTGTGTTAACCAACCAACCATCACGCGGGTTAACCGACCATAAGCATCGTCAATACCTGAATGGGTTTGACTTATGGTGGCATTTGTCTAGACCGTTTCCGTGCTTAGCTAGGCACGCTAAGCCGTTGGTGTCGGATGCAATCACTAGGTGGCAGTCGTTAACCAGTGTCAGGTCCCTAAAGGTAGCCTAAAAAACTTCCCCGGACTTGGCCTTCGTAAGTGGGGTATGATTAACCTTTCCGAATTTGTGAAGAGACGCGAACCCCAGCAGTGGAAAATATTTTATTAAATGATCATGTATAATAAAAGCGTCGGTGGCTCAACCGGTAACGACTCGGTCCTTCTAACCAGAGGTACCGGGTTTAAATCTGGACGGCCAATGTACCAATGAGTTTTTCAAAACTTACGTACATATACTTACCGATTGCTTTAACGGTGAAGGAAAACATCGTGAGGAAACCTGCTCACGCCTGCGAAGAAACTCGAAAGTCGACCAACTTGCACTGGGCCCGCGTGGTCGACTAAGGCCTGATCACCCTAATTCAAGGTAGGTTCGAGCCCCTCGGTGGGGACGTATATGAGCTGATGTGTGTGTGACTGACGTGTATAATAAATTCTTTATTGAACAAAAATATTCACAACAAAAACACTTAGAAAGGACGTATACAAAGGTGGACTTATCTCGAATAGATCTCTTCCAGACAACCTTACCGGGCTGCGGGTTTACCTTACCGAAACTTGTATTGTATTCCTAGCATGCATACCTGAGACTGAGTAATGTGAACAGCTCAGCAGGTAAATGTGTTAACTCGTTGTTAGCGACGTCAAGTCGTGTCAGCGCGTGCAGAGCTGCGCGTAGACTGCTCAGTTTTGGATTAACACGGAGAACGGCTGCGCGAAGCCAGGTTATGCTGTGGAGAAATTGGACTTTACAGTAAGACTGTTTAATACACTCAGAGATAAATGCCATACGTTTAAGTATTCCGTATGGCATACTTCCATCTCATCGGATGCCGTAGTGAGAGTGAGACAAATTATTGATCTTTGCATTTATGAACTCTGAGCGTTCAAACTAACCCGCCAAAACAGTCATACTCCACCGAGTCGCCTAGAGGGCACTGAAAATTATCAACGAGACACAAATAACAAGTAACATAGAAATACAGCAAGTTTTCATCAAAAAACAAAACTAGACCTGTGAATTGAATGAAAAGCCATGAATAAGTTTGAGTCCCGGGACAGGAGTGGACAAAGATTGGGCGGAGGTGAGTGCTAGTCGGATTTTTCTACTCAGAGATTGTATAATTTTACTACTCGTACTTATAGTCTCAACTGTATAATAGGGATGACGAATGCTAGTCATCTGATTTACTTTTTATCATCTGTCAAAAACGACATATTGTTCTAAAAATGTTTTAAATACCTAGGCGTGACATCATAGTTTTGCAGTACTCATTTTGTGATTTTGGGGAATAAAAAATCGAAGACTTGATGGAAAACCATTCCGAAGTTTAAGTAGGAGGGCAATTTGGTGATCAAGAGTACATAATTTATTTATGCTGCTGTCGTCATCCCTATTCCAGCTAAATTAACAGCATATTAATACAAAGTCTTTAAATCTGATTCTTGACTCCACTTTTCCGTCGAGCCATTAAAAGAGTTTTAGTCTTTGGAGGCAATATAGAAACTTTGGAGTTTTATAAGAAGTCTGTGCGTCCCTATAGTAACTTGCGTAACTCCATTTCAACTTTTGGAAAGTAATATAAAATTGACAGTAAATCTTGGATTGGAAAGAAGCGGCCGTAGCCAAGGCCTGGTAGGAATTGACTGTTAGTGGCGTTTTACTCGGCTGTTTCCGTGCTTCGCAAGGCCTGTTGGAGCCCGTTACTATTAATAGATGGTAGCCGATTAGCCGTGTCAGATGCCTTAGAGGCGGCTCGGAAACCTTCTGACAGTGGGGTTCGCCACAAGCTATGTTACATTTAGCGATAATCTATAACAAGCTGTGACGAAGTCAATCTTTTTCTTTTTACAACCTTTTATTTAACTTGTAATGTATGTATGTTTGTTCGGGTGAAATCTTGCAAGTTAAATTTGTCCTATTTCCCGGTTTCCGATTAAGCTGAAATTTTGCATGCATATGTATATCGCGTGACAATACAATATTAAAAGCTTGTACCTAAAAGTTTTTAGGTTTTTCGAAAATATTTTTATTTTCAAATTGATTTTATATCATCTTTTGGTATATTTTTCCTTTTTTTTTTATTGTCTTTCCTGCGGTTGATAGACACGATACTGCCTTTCGCCTGTCTTTACTTTTTATCATCACCGTTCTATTTTATTAATTTTATTCGCCATTTTTATGTGTTTTAGCTCATTAAACTAAAGTGTAGGTGGCAAAATCCTATTTTAATTTAATTTGTTGGACGCTGTCCCTCCCTCCTTATTTAACATCTTTTGTGTGTGCATCGGCGTAGATGGAGGGTACGCCGCCGCCGTCGCATGGCACTAGTGGTCATCCCCTTTTATCTAGTTTGTTTGTATACATAATAAAAAAGAAGCCGCTGGGCAGATTGCTTTATGTGGACTATGTAATTACTGTGTGTATGTAGACGACATTGTTTACTTCTTACAGCGAAGCGTCAATAAATTGCGGTTAAGCACTTTAATACCAAATTATATAAAAATCACAAATTTTAAAATCTTATCAGATCAAAAATTGTAATACTGCAACAATAACAGATCTGATTTGATTACTGTGTTGTGACTTCATTTTAGATTTCGTAGTGACTTATATTCTTTTTGTCAGATTCAGCCAATCCTGACTGTTTTGTACCTATCACGTGACAGAGGTGCGCACAATAGGTCGCGCGTAAAAAACGTAACGCGCAAAGAGAATATAACAAACTACGTTTTCGATCACTAGATTTTACTCCTCATATTTTTTTCATACCGGGCGCCTTATATGCAAATCGATTCTTAAGTAATCTAAACACTTTAGACGTCAATTCGACGAGCGTCTTCCTCGTCATCCCGGTGAGCATTCCAGAAAAATAGCGTCACTAAAACATGTACTTTCGAAGGCTTCGTACGGCTAAACTATAGCAGATAAAAAAAAAAAATATTAGTAAGATTATTCTATGTTTTTTCAGATAAACAAATTTAAGTTTTGAAACTTGTGTGATATGATACCTATGGGTGTGGTGTTCAAAGTTCTCCACTCTCCCCCTTCCCCTCCCACCTGACGCCACACCATCCCTCACAGTAAAATGTGTCCCTGTTTATGAATTTGTCATTTTTTTGGGAAAACTACAATAGCTACGAAAAAATTCTGAACAAAAAACGTTCATGTCATTTTTTGATAGGCTTGATGGTATTCAAGATATAGCTAAGCCACATTTGAAAAAAAATACTATAACCAAAAAAATTAACAGCTCATTTTTTCTACACCTACAAAAGATACGGAATAAAGCTGATGAACTAAATTAATATTGTAATTTTAATCTACTGAACCAGCTATCATTAATTTCAGTACTCGATTTATTAAAGTAAACCTTTCCAGCAAAAAAAACGTTGAAGGATTAGAGTACCATACATCTAGTTTATCGCCGTAAATAACTAATTAGAATGTGATAACAAGCAATAAAATAAATAAAACATTTTAAATAAGAAAAAAAGCGTCGGTGGCTCAACCGGTAACGACTCGGTCCATCTAACCAGAGGTACCGGGTTCAAATCTGGACGGCCAATGTACCAATGAGTTCTTCAAAAACTTACGTACATACTTACCGATTGCTTTAACGGTGAAGGAAAACATCGTGAGGAAACCTGCACACGCCTGCGAAGAAACTCGAAGGTTGTGTGTGAAGTCGACCAACCCGCACTGGGCCCGCGTGGTCGACTAAGGCCTAATCGCCCTGATTCAGGGTAGGCTCGAGCCCCTCGGTGGGGACGTATATGAGCTGTAATGATGAAATAAGAAATTAGTATTAAGATAAAGCTCATCAAAAGTGTCGGTGGCTAAACCGGTAACGACTCGGACCTTCTAACCAGAGGTACCGGGTTCAAATCCGGACGGCCAATGTACCAATGAGTTTTTCAAAACTTACGTACATATACTATTACTTTAACGGTGAAGGAAAACATCGTGAGGAAACCTGCTCACGCCTGCGAAGAAACTCGAAGGTTGTGTGTGAAGTCGACCAACCTGCACTGGGCCCGCGTGGTCGACAAGGCCTGATCACCCTAATTCAAGGTAGGCTCGGGCCCCTCGGTGGGGACGTATATGAGCTGATATGATGATGATGATGAAAGCACATGAAAGTCGTTAAAAACTTTTTCCTGCTGTTTCTAAACTACTGGACCTCGGAAAAAGATTTGTCCTGAGAGATAAACAGTTTTCGAACAATGTCTCCGGAACCCTACACGATAAGTGGTCCGACACGAACTTGGCCGATCAATTTACGCTTTCTTACCGTATTTGCGCCAGCTGACATTTTAGCTCACGCCAGTTGACGACGACCGGCGTGGTGGGACAGAGAGCGTTGTACGTTAGCGCTGTATCGCCATCCCTTTCTCGCGCGTTGAATATGCTCTCGATCATGGTTGACTTGTTCAGTTTACATTCAGGATCGGCGTAGGCCTGTAGGGATAAGATTTGAATATAGAAAAAGACAAAAAATATTCAGCTGAAGAATTTTACCAAAAAATTTTCTTTCGGGAATCAAAAGCTTATTATCTTCCTTAAGGCGTTAAGACGACTCAACCCGAGCGGGTCGATGCGTGATAAAATAATATCGAACGTAACACTATTCATTTTAGGTTCAAATCAATGCAGGCGTCGACTTGGAGGTTACGTTGAGACCGAAAGCCCAAATTTAAATTTTTACATGTTTTTATTACTTTTCTTCACTTTCAAAAAAGTTTAAAAAATGTGTTCAATAGGGTATTTGACAGTATCTAAAATCATTTATAAAATATTATTTACTGAATAGCATTTTTCTACAAAAGCACAAAAAAATATTCATTTGATGTTTCAATCCATTTTAAATTTAAATAAGTTCTTCAGATAATGCTAGTAACACGAACAATTTCAGAATAAAATATCGTTTTAGATAGTTGATAAAAAGTAGCTCAAATGACTAGTAGTGAAATACCAGAATAAAATAGGTGTTAAAGTGGCTGATTCTTGTTTTTTCCGATAAATTTTTCAAAATAATGCCAACTACAGTAAAAGTGGTAATATTTGTGTCATTTTAATTAACTAAATTGATTTTTCATTACTTCAAGAATTGTTTTCGACAGCAGTGGTAGCAGTTTTACGCACTCTTTCAATAATTTGAATTGAATATTGTGATTTTACCCTTGTTATGGCCTTGTGTTGGTTAAGTGTAAGCAAAATATATATTAGTACTAACGTACAGTATGGACACTGCCTGCCGCTCTCTAGATTCCGACCTCACCCACTCGTCACCCAGATTGATACACATTGGTACTAGTTTGCTTCTCGAACGTAAAGTATTTCGCCGTGATTTTGTTCGTTCCGTCATTTGTGTTTTGCATCATTTCTCGCCCATAGTATGTAGTGTCCGGGTGTGGTGTAAGTGTCCAAACCTCACATACATACATTATTGCGACTGCCGCAGAAGAGAAAGAGAAAGAAGAATCGGTCTTGTTACGGTCTTATAGATGCGGATTTTTTTCTATTCTTTATAAGGCACATAAAAACGTGGTTTGAGATATTTCTAATCTACATTCAATATTTATAATAATCAGTTTAAGGAGGAAAACCTTGTCAGTAGTACTGCGATTTGGACGGAAACCACATTGATTATCACTGGGCTCCAGTCTTTTGAAGAGTGCGTATGATAGGACCTTGTACGCTGTTGGGAGCAGTGCTATTTGCCGTTAGTCAGTGCACTTCTATTTACAGCCTTTTTATATGGACAGGCCATTTTTATTAATAAAATATTTCGAAAAAGTAATCAGTACACTCCCTAAAAATTCGTGTTCAGCTTACGTGTACAAAATAACAATAGAATTGGCCCATTCATTGTCAAGAAATTTAGTTTTTAGTTTGTTTGGGAATGTGCTATTTATCTATTGTACTGAAATTATTGTCACTGTGCCGACGGCCTGGTGAAGGTCGCAGCACGGTCAACGAAACGATTCTTTTTTTACAGTGAGTGATTTTTTATCAGAAAACAAAATACAACATCCTTGGATAATGCTTGAACGATTAGTCTAAGAGTCCCCGGAGGCTCGAATTTCCATACAAACGTAGTTCCACTTTAATACAAAAACTACATGCTGGTATGAATCCAAACTTTGCGTATTTATTGAGTAGATACATATCGATCGGTTTTCATCGTAGTAAATTGAAATATAACTTAACGGAGGCTTTTGGAAAGTGGAACTACGTTTGTATGGAAACTCTAGCCTCCTAGGGACCCTAAATGACAACTTAAGAAATAGTCCTGACCTTTGTGGCTAGAAGGTTCTCGAACAGGTCTTTTAGGCCTTGCGCGGAGCAATGCCTTAGGGCCCTGTTGTGGGGGTCAGTGGCCCCGTTTTGGAGTAAAAGGGCCGCGGCGGCGGCGTGGCCCCCGCGGGCTGCCACCGCTAGTGCTGTCCAGGGGCCCTCGCCTATAGGAAACAAAAATTATCGACATACAAACGGACTATAAACTGCAACGCTTCTCAAAATATTATTAGTACACAGACTGGGCAAAGAACTTAGAAATAGTTTTTTAAGACTACACAACGAGCCATAACATTAAATAAATACATAAGTTCCAGGTTCGAACTTAACTGAACCTGGTAATGAATAAGATATTGGCGTCCAAAAATAGTTCAATTTTACCTTATTTTTACTGCATCTCATTTGTAGTACAAGTGCCTACCGCTAAACGCCTTATAGCGAGAGAGATAAGCGACTATGTTAGACAGATGTTCTTACCCTCGTCGGGATCGAACCCGCGACCCGGCGAAGCAGAAACTTGTCGCATAGTAGATGCTGAAGCACTACGCGATCTCCTTCGATCACGAGATTCCGTGGGCAACTGTATAAAAGGCAAAACAGTGTCAATTTATTATAAAAATTTTGAATTTATATGAATATTTTGAACTTTAATCTCAGAAAAGTCAGAAATTAAATTCTCTAGTAGTAGTAAGGAGAACGACCACTTGCAAATAGTCGCCCTGAAACAATTCAGTCTTTTCGCTCTTCTCTTTATTGAACAATCCATACTAGCCACCCTAGATTCGATCAGTAAGATAGTCTTTAAAGGGCTGGAAAGGTACACCGCGAATTCCGTATTTTCTAAGCCCGCCTGGCTAGCTACCACCATCTTTTCTAAGTCTTGCCGCCAAATATCAATGTTGATATCATTGGTGTGTTCCGGCATGAAGATAAGATAGCCAGTTCCCATTGCGTTGGGGAAGCTTGGTAAGCCCGCTTCCATCTTCGGCAACATCGTCACTTACCACTAGGTGAGATGTTGTCAAGGGTTTACCAATTGTGAATAAAAAAAAAAGCTCTAATTTGTTTAGGAGAGTGGGGATTACATACAGTGTCAAATGCCTCAGCTAAATCTAGGAATACACCTATCACTTTCCTTTTTTTATCAAGATTTATTACAATGTGTTCAGTTAGGTCTGATACAGCTAGTTGTTTACACTGTCTTTTTCCCGACTCTTGTAAGTGGAATGGATTATAGATCTTTTAAATACTTTTGGAAATATACCAGAGGACCAAAATAGGTTAGAAATATAAGTAATGAGTGCGATCAAAGTTGTAGAATTAGTTTTTAGAAGTCGAGTAGGGATTCCGTCCCAGTCTTTTGTCTTACTTATATCAGTCATTTTTCAGATTGTTAATGATTCCAGCAACCTCATGCTCATCGGTTTCCAATATTATGTTTCGTTTTATTTATTTTTTCAGAAACTTCGACATTATTTAATGTAATAACTATTTTATGACCATCAGAAAGAGTGTAATATGCACGTATTTTTTTGAATAAACATTTTGAAATTTGATACTAAACTTACTTTTCTAGGGGGCGCAGCAGCGGGCGCGTTGGCACTCGCACCGGCTTGTAGTAACCTGTCAATCATCCAACATTTCAGTTTCATTTCATCCATTATTTTTTGTAATCAAAAGGTTATGGGTCCGATAATCAAAATTGATTTCGCACTTTTTTGGAAGATAAACAAAAAAAATGGCAACAATTTACTTGGTTGTTGCGACTGAATTTTGTTTTTTTAACGAGCTTAGCTTTTCCAATTATTAGGTACATCAATTTACATGTATGGTGCACAGCCGCCTACTGAAGAAAATGCACTTTGACTACCTGGCACTAAAATACCTGATGAAAAAAATGAATTGAAATTACAAAGCAGTTTACTACAAGGAGATTTATCCAAATGTGCTTATAACGATTACAAATTTAAGGTCTTCATTTAAAAGTGTGTGTAAACATTTATTAAAAATAAATATTTTGGAATTGGAATTAAGAGTCTGGCCAACGAAAGCGTGTCCTGAAACATTCTTGAAAGTTTTAACATGGCAGCAATTTTATTCTGTCAGAGTCTGTCAAAGAACTGTCACTATTCTTGTGAAGTATAAATTCAGAATTACTTAGCAAATCTGAATCATTACGTATGACTTATTTTTGTTTTATTTAAATAAACTTCGTCATTATGTATAAACTTTTGAGGTCATTTTGCGAATACTATATTATGACACGAGTGTAAATAAAATTAATCTACAATCTACTTAGATGTAATCTTTTTTTCACGTCGGTTAATAATATAAAACTGCTATTGTAAAGTGTAGGAAGATGCTGGGTGTGTGGTATACTGATTGGGGCGCATATATTAACCTTCAAGCCATGTATACTGGCATGTAAAGTACCACTTTTCGAGCAACTGCTTATAAACACGAATGACAAACCTCTGCAATACTTTAGTGTGCCCGCGCCGCGCCGCGCGTGCCACGCAGCTGTCGCCGCCACACAAGATGTCCAGTCGGACGGGCCGCACGTGGTGGCATTTGTCTTGTGTGTCCTGTCAACAATACAATGATATTTTGTATGTTTATCATTTTTGACTATTTGGATCCATAACCATATAGTATGACTACTCCCTGCCGCTCTTTAGATTCCGACCTCACCCCCTCCGTCACCCGGATTGGTGCTAGTATGGTTGCGAACGTATAGGATTTCACCATGATTTCGGCGGTTCCGTCATTTGTTTTTAGGAAATGTCATTTCTCGCCCCTTGGTATGAAGTGTCGGGGATGTGCCATAACAGACAATTTAATGAGTGTGGCGAAAGGGTTGTCGCCTCCACACACACCGCCGCCTGGGACACAAGAAAATCCAGGGCCTGCGTCACCTTTTCGGCCTATGTAATTAGCTGAACCCGCAGGAGTGACGACTCGACATGCGCGGAGCCAGGTCGGTGCAGGAGGCTGAAGCAATTTAACCTAGTCTATCTTTACTAATATTATGAACCCGGAGGTGTGTCTTTACTACTGAATCGATTTTTTGGCAAGGAGCAAACGTAATAGGCAGAAAATTACTCGCTCACCGCTCTCATTCAAATACATTCACAAAATCGATAGTTATCGATAACGAGAAAAAGCTGTACAAAAGCTTTATCCAGTGACCTGGAGCCTTCTTATCAGGCCTATAGTAAGCGACCATATCTCAGTTCCGTATGTCACCACTGGCAACACACACTGGTCAGACCCTTAGTCTTAAGACACTGCGGTATTTGGGACGTGAAGATATTGCGAAGCTTCCCGAAAGCTGACCAACCGAGTTGGATTCGACGATTGATTTATTTCTCGAATTTGGACCTACCTAACTGGACTGTTTGTCCTAGGTATACATATTCGTCAACAACTTCGAGTGTAGAACCTTCAGAGGAGTAGGTGCGACACGGACATTTGAAACGACTTTCGTCTTGCCCATGTTCATTTTAAGACCCACTTGTTGAGAGGCTCTACTGAGGCTTGTTTTTATTAATAATTTGAGTGTGTTTGACTGCAACTCACCTGATGGTAAGTGATGATGCAGTAGAGGATGGTACACGCAAACTGAAATAATGCCTATTTGCTCTTGTCTTGAAGATCCCCAAACTATAGGAATCGGGAAACACTATCGTCGAATCGGCTATCGAGCATTGACTAAAATATCATCAGCGAATCGAAGGCAGGAGAATTACTCGCCGTAGATGTACATGCCGAGGCCACCCCAGTCCAGAACCTTAGTAACACTTTCTAGGGCAGCAGTGAACAGTTGAAATATGATATCTCTCTGACTTTCGACTTCCCTGATTTATTTATAACAACAAGCAAATAATAATTCCAGTTGCAGGACCGATTCGTTGTGGATATTCTAGGATGAGGCCTTGTTAAGCAGTGGACGTCTTTCGGCTGATATTATGATGACGAACATAAGCCTACCGCTGAACAGAACAACCGTCGGTCGCCCGGCGGCAGGCGCTCATGTGGGCGGGGACAGATGCACTAATAGCACCGACGGCTCTTTAGTCACAGTCTAAAGAATGCATACAGCCGTCCAACGAGGACGACTAGACAGGGCATAGTGCGGGGGCCAAGGGGCAATACGGGGGTAGGTCAAGCCCCAATTGCCCTCTTCACCATTCGTTTTAAAAAGAAATGCCCAGTTACGAGTAATGATAGATAGATAGATGAAACATTTATTCTTTACCACAACACAAATACAACGCGGTACACTTATATAAATAAGAAACTTAGAGTAACAAAGTGCTAGCAGTAACTTGCAGGAATACACCAGATGATAGTGTTATGTAAAATAAATATAGTTTAAAAAAACTAAAAAACACACTTTTAAAGCTCATCAAACTAAAAAGTGAAAAATAATTCTTAATATCAGCTGAAAACAATAATGAACGAAAAATACTTGTATTATTGTGAAAAAAGCGTGGGTTGCTCGGTATACGAAAAATATAGCACAAATCGCAACAATAAACTTTTAAATCTGTCCGTTTAAAGTGGGTCAAAATCGAGTGCAAAGGAGTCGGTTACAAACATATACATACATACATACATACATACATACAGGTGAAGCTAATATAAGCGTATTAATAACCATTATTGTGCCAAATCATATAAAGGCTCCGACTCAGCATATGCTGTGGCAGACCACTGCGCTGATATTCTGCCAGCACCGCTAAGAAATGCCGAACGAGACTAGTTCGTAAAAAGAACAAGGTCCAACAATTGATAATGGCGGTTTTGACGCCAAAAACAAAGGCTTTGTACTACTCTATGGACACTATGGTGAGCGGTAGGCCTACAACATACTTACAGTCTTGCTAGCGCTGCCAGTCAGCTTGCTTACTATAGCGTGGATGCCGAGGGAGATGCCAGCTCGCACTGGACTGGAAACTGGTGGTGGAGTAGGCGCTGATTGTGTGTCGTCCTGTTGACAATCATATAATGTTGAGGTATTGGAAAGAACGCTACGGAACGGTGCGAACGGATCAAAATTATAGTTGTAGGCACCCTATAGTTATATACTAGGAAACAAAATTGCCTAATGTTAACTATTTTTATGGAAAACTTTTTTTTTGCTACGAACTATTTAAAATAATAAACAGTTTACCTAGAGAACTGCAGGAGAAACATTTGAAAAATAGTGTTAATTCCAAAAACTTATTAAAAAGCATATGTTGGAAATGGAAGGGAACGAAATTATGTAAGTATATACTCCGAAATTAGCATAAGTTCTTCTAAAAATACTAAGTTCATATAATGTAACTGAAAACTCATTGTATGATGGAAAGCCCATTAGGCCTTTTGTTAGGAAATGATTGAACTCATATGTTTTTGTTACTGAAATTATAATGAATTAACATATCGGCAGGAGGAGGTGAGTGTCGCCTAATTACGCAGTCATCATCATCATCATCATATCGGCCGAAAGACAGCCACTGCTGGACAAAGGCCTCCCCCAAGGATTTCAACAACGACCGGTCCTGCACTGTCCGCATTCAGGTCGTCGGTCCACCGAGTGGGAGGCCTTCCTACGCTACATCTTCCGGAGCATAGACGCCACTCGAGACTTTTACTACCCCAAGGGCTATCTCTGTTCTACGAGCTATATGCCCCGCCGCTTTAGCGAATCTGTGAGCTATGTCGGTTAACCTTGGTTCTCCTACAGATCTCCACATTACTGATTCTATCGCGTAGGGAAACTCCGAGCAAATAACAACAGGCAGCAGTTTGCTCAGCAGGTTGTCGACAACTGTACTGTCATTTACCATAACGATTGCATTTTTACTATTGTGGTACATTTTGTGTCACTCTTCCCTGTTTATAATGTGGAGCCGAAACGGGAACTAAAGAGTCACCTCCAGGAGCGAAGAAGAAAAAGTAACAGTGGGTGTAAGCATTGGCGGGAGGGAATAAAGGCGGTAGCGGAAAAGGGATGACGACAGCATCAGAAATAATATGAACTCTTGATCACTAAATTAACCTCCTACTCAAACTTCGGAAAACTTCACTCGTTTTGTTTTCCATCAAGTCTTCAATTTTTAATTCATCAAAATCACAAAATAAGTACATAAATGACGCTGCAAAACTGTGACGTCTCGCCTAGGTATTTCAAACATTTTTAGAACAAAATGACGCTTTTGACAGATGATAAAAAGTAAATCAGATGACTAGCATTCGTCATCTCTATTAACACAAACTAGTCCTGTTCAGATTTGATCTTACCTGAATTATCACAGCTGGAGCGACATCGGAAGCGGTAGCGTGGGAAAGGTTTCCATAGCGGGAGCAAGACTTATTCATTTTAAATAACTTTTATTTAGGCTACATTTCACACAATACCTGTAATGTCCTAGAATAGTAGTACTTCACCATCTCTTCCCGAGGTTGTCGTAACAGGCGATTAAGGGGTTAAAAACCGGAGGGTGGGCAGCACAATGTCCTTTCCGTTTACTGTACCACAACACTGTACACAGGGATCATCAACCCGCCTGCCAAGTGTGGCGATTGCCGCAGATCCCTCGCAACTCGGGGGATGGATGTCTTTTGGCTAATAATGCCAAATCAGGCTGATTAGCAAGCTACATTTCTGTGCTTTTGTGCAGTATAAGTCTGAAATTGGAGCCTAAAGTATTCTGACCTGTTTATTAACAACAGGGAGCAGTTTGCAGAGCAGCACGTCAACCACTCTGACGTCGCCGTGCGCGCACGCAACGTGCAGCGCGCAGTTTCCGCGCGCATCCAATGCGTTCACGTCAAACACTGCTAAGTATTGCCATTCGCCGGTGGAGTCTCTGTTGAAAAGACAAATTACTTTTAATTAATTTAGTTATGAACGTGTTTGTATTCATAAATCTACAATATAGAAGATACCACTAGATCCTACTAGGTCGCTAATTTCTTTTCTTTAAAAGAATCTCGTTTTTTCATTATTAGTTGAAATATACACTGTGAAAGTTTTAACTGTCTACCTATTACGGTTCAAGAAATACAGTACACTAACAGACAGAACCAATAAAAACAAGTTTTTTATATAAAATTAAGATGCCTCATTTTTTTATTTATATTTTTTTTGTTTGTTGTTATAACGGCAATAGAAATACATACTCAGTGAAAAATTTCAACTGACTCTTATTACGGTTCATTAAATACAGCCCGCTGACAGACAGACGGACGGACGGAGGCTTAGTAATACGAGTAGGGTCTCGTTGGTCACCCTTTGGATGTCCGGAACCTTAAAAACATCTTTATTTAAATTAAGGCAATGTGATTCTAACTTTAACACATTGAAACTGGTGTAAAGACACTTACGTGTGCGTGTATGTACGCAAAAGGTGTTTTGGGTACGGGTAGTCTAGCAGTAGGGAGACTACATTCGCGTGGCCGTTCATACACGCTGCGTGGAGGGGCAGCCATTTCTCCACCGTTTCTTGCTGAAATAAATAAATAATAAAATTTTATGGATGGACTAAACTGTATGTAGTGTATTAAAAACGTTTTAGGCGCTTTGCACACGCCGGGGTTTGCACACGACGTTCCGGTCAATTTCACCGCCAACGATAGCACAAAGGGAATCCTATACTATCAACGCACATGGAGGCGTCGCGGTATTTTTGTCCTTCATGTGCGTTGGTAGTATAGGATTCCCTTTGTGCTATCGTTGGCGGCGAAATTGACCGGCCCGCCCCGCCCCGTCGTGTGCAAAGCGCCTTATAGTTGATTTCTTTCACGTCGTCGGTCGAACAAAGCAACAGATTGACGTTTTTTTTTTGTACAAAGATAGTTGAGGGAGTTGGAAATGACACAGACTACTAATTATAGTAGCCCGATTTAGTTTCCAAGGGATCTGGGAAAATTCATTTCCATTATGGCGCACTTCTATGTTGTGATCATGTAATGCAATAAAAAGTATTGTATTGCATGAAAATCACACTTATACGTGTCTCACTATACGTGTCTCACTTTCAGTACAGCAACCTATCCAATAATGGGGTCATTTCCGTGACATAGAATTTCCCTTCGGTGATACTAGAGCAACTCTGTGCTCTTAACTTAAAGCGACTTTTTTATATTATCTGCTACTCAACTAGGGGCTACATCTGAAGTACAGAACCGAATTACCTGAACAGCCTCTGGGAAACAGGCAAGCAGCAGTTTGACCATTTCAAAACATTTTATAACTGCTGTGTATTAGCTTCTATGGCTAAAATAAACGATTGACCCAGTGGCTCCGTTATTACCGCTAGATGGCGAATGTAGTATATAGCACTGAGAAATAAATAAAATGTCCCCCATTTGTCAATTTACTTGTAGGCAGCTATTTTAAAAGTCTGTACTTCGCAGAATAATCTAAATAGTTTTATGCCCCCATTTTTTTTTTCTAAACCTTGAATACTAGGTCTCCTCAAAGGTAACCCAACAAATGGTTAATTCTAATTAACCCGCTGGCCCAGTGGTCAGTGCTCCTGCCTGCTAAACCGAGGCTCGTGGGTTCGATGCGCAATCAGGGCAATGACGAACGGGTTCATTTTGTTATGTATATTTTAAAGGTCTATAAGGATGTATATCAGTCTGTGGTTCGCAAAATATATATATATATATATATATATATATATTAGATTTAATTACCTGAACAGCCTCTGGAAAATGGGCGAGCAGCAATTTCACCAATTCAACATGCCCGTGGTAGCACGCTATATACAGGGGACTGTACTTCGTAGCTGAGTGCGCACGCCCGTCAGCCCCGGCATCTAGGAGGGCCGCTGCTGCTGTAGCCAGGCCGGCTTCTGAAGCACTGTTGCAGAACGGAGGAGTTTAATAACGACCCGATGCATAAATGGGCCAACAGTCTTCAAGCTGAGTAGGGGACATGTTTTCTGCCATTCAAGGCTTGTATACGAAACAAGGAGATCCGTAATTGAAGTGGCAATGGGCATGCAGAACCGATCACCGGTGAGGAAGATATGGGGAAGAAGGTGGTTTAATGATCTAGTAAGACTCTCGGGATGCCGCTGGATGCACAAGTCTAGAAATCGTTCTGGGTGGAGGTCTTTTTATTTTTTTTATTAGGTGTTTACACACACTTTCAAATAGTCAAAAAACCTATTGTATATTACAAATAATGTCATGATTCAGATTACAGTCTCAGGTAATGGTATTTGCTATAGAATTAACATACATATCTTTGAATCTATTATTTTATAATATCCTCTTAGAGCACAAGTATTTTTGATTTATTCTCTGGCAAACTAGTTTTTTCTGATATTTTATTGTAGAATCTTATACACTGCCCCACAAATGACTTTTTAACCTCACTCAGTCTATGGGGGTGACCTGCAATCAACAGTTGACGATTCCGCCTAAGATGATGATGATGGATGATGGAAACGTAACAGATGGCCCTGTCTCACACACCATACAAAATAAATAGTCTGATGGCACAGTCACACCCTGGACACTTCATACAACGGGCCAGAAATGCCATTTCAAAAAAATGAATGACGGAAGAAACGAAAAAAGGTTTTAAGTTTGACAGCCGTCATTCGAAATTTAAAAAAAATTTAGTCCATGATCAATAGTTTCAGAGTTATGTTGCTTTTAAGTTTGACAGCTGTCAACAAAAATAAAGATCTCGAAGAGATCTATGATTTCTTTAAAGAAACTAGTAATCCAGGATCAATAGTTTCAGACCTAGGGTGGGTAAAAGTTTCACTGCGGTCAACAAAAATAAAGATCTCGAAGAGATCTATGATTTCTTTAAAGAAACTTGTAATGCAGGATCAATAGTTTCAGACGTAGGGTGATTTTAAGTTTCACAGCTGTCAACAAAAATAAAGATCTCGAAGAGATCTAGTCCAGGATCAATGGTTTCAGAGTTATGGTGGTTTTAAGTTTGACAGCTGTTAACAAAAATAAAGATCTCTTTAAGATCTATGATTTCTCTTAACTACTCGTAACTAGTAGTCCAGTATCAATAGTGTCCGACTTATGGCGATTTTAAGTTTGACAGCTCTCAACCAAAATAAAGATCTCGGCGACATCTTTCGTTTCTCATAAGAAACAAGTCAAAAGCCAATTCTTTCTGGTACGTAGACAAACGTCAATCAGGATAATTCATAAATACTCACACATATAACAACGTATTAGCACCATTTGGAGTTAGATTCACAACAATTCCAGCTGCTTTCCCCAGGGAACTCAACTTGACCTTCAGGTGTTGCACCTCCCCTCTAGTGAGGAGATCCCGTAGCTGTGTGTGCTGGGATGTGTGTTCGCGTTCTATTGCATCTGTGGACAATATATAACGTTTCTTCGTATTTGAAAATTATTTTACGGTTTGTTTTAGGAATACCCATTGTCTATTAAAAACAGATGGACAGACATGGCGAAACAATAAGGATTCCTTATTGACTACGGAACCCAAAAAATATTAGGTGTTTAAGTATAAAATTGCCGATTGGCAAAAAAAAGTTTAAAGAAGAAAATTAATATTAAGAAAAATAGTTATAAAAACAAAATTTATTCTCCAGATAGCATTAGACTATTAGAAATTAATAGCTGGTAAATGTATGCCTACTGTTCAGATATTTTGACAGCAAGGTGGCTTTAAACCCATGAAGACGGTTATTTACAACTCAATAAATCACTATTACAATAAATTACAACTAATAATTAAAAGGAAAAAATACACATTTTTAATATTAGGCTTTAATATAGTTTTTTTATTTAATATAGTTATCGCAGCAGTTTCTTCGTTACTAATGTCATATTTGATAATTACCCCACCCCGCATAAGATTTCGTCACTTTCAGGAAAATTTAAGAAAATTAACTAGTCAAAAAAATTACCCCATCTGACCACTAAGAAAACGCCTTTGTCCCATTCAATGGTACATAGCTCAGGATTGGAATATGAAAGAAATGTCACTAGTTACTAATAAAAGACCATAAGTAGTGTCACCATAAGGTCAATAATAAAAACCCATTAACTTTTTTGTAAAAATATGGCATTGAACTTCAAAAACTGAATCGGCAATTTACTTTAACCCCTATACTATATCGTTTGGAGCCGTAATAAGTTGATAACAGCGTTGAAGAGGCTTTTTCGAAATGAACTTATTTCTGCTTTCAAAACACATCCTAATGATAACAACCAAACATTCTAAACAAAAACAAGTCGTGAATGGTAGTCTACGGCTGCTGTGTCCTTGCGGGACACCTTTTATTTTATTGTGAAAAGTGGCAAAAGGCTTACGGCCCACCTGACAGAAAGTGGCTACCGCCGCGCCACCTAAAAACGATTACGATACAAGGGGCAAGTTGATACGGAGTCTTAATACTGTGCCAGAGGAGTCATTCGTGTTTTGCCGACCCTCGAGGACTAAGATGGAACGCCTCGTATGCCAATGTTCTTGCTGCCTGTCTCGCCCCACCCGCTGGAACAGAGCAAGCTGATTGGCGGCAGGTTTTACCCATTTGCTAATGTATAATTATATTAATTATGTTTTGTCATTGTTTTTTGTTTTTGACATTTTCATGAACTTGATGACATTATCTAACATTTAGATATGACTTTTTACTTTCTGTTTATTTTCTATGTTATTGACTTTATAATTAATTAATTGATTGACATTTTCAATGAACATTGAAATCGGTATTATTGAATTGAATTTTATTGTTATTATTGTTGACATTATGTAATATGTAGATTTTTAGATATGACATTTATTACCTGTTTATTTTTATATTTGTTGACTATTTATTAATTAATTGAATTTGACTTGACACAGTATTACGAATTACCATAGTTATTATAACACGCATAGGCTAAGTCCTACTAACAAGCTATGGATCACTGTTGTCTAAAAAATATATTAAATGAAAAAGTTCTACTAGTCTTCCGGCTGAGGTAATAATGATAAAACAAAAACAAACCTTCTTCCCTCCATGGGTCAGCAACATCATCTGCGAAATACTGCTTCACATCGAACGCATCTTCTGTTTCATCGTTGTCCTCTTCTTTCACATATTTCTGTCTCTCTCTCACGCGAGCTCGGGAACGCGCCTCATTGGCTGCTTTGCCTGCTTTGTAGCGGAGAGATCCGATGCGTTGTAGCATTACGAATTCTAATTTGACGGTTGGAAGCGATTACGTTTAAATTTTGGGAATTTTTGTTTTGTGCACTTTTGTACGTTTAACACTGTCTTATATTTTTAAATGTCATTAAAAAGACGTTCTTAAACTCACCCCGAGTTTAAGGGTTTGTGTAAATGTGACAGTCACAGCACAGTCTCTGATTGAATGATGCAGAATGATTAACTTAGTGAAGACAAGTTAACACTTATTGAAACAAGATTTGAAATTTGATATGAAAATGTTTTAATTTGTTAATTTTAAAAACTTGATCTTACAAGCTAACCTTTGTGATAGTCCGATTATTAACAATGTACGTTGGTATCATCATATTGTTCCAAGAACAAATCTCTAAAAGAGTACAGATCGGAGTATCGCGTGACTAACTTTGGTGTACCTCAGGGCAGTATCCTAGGGCCGCTACTGTTTTTACTATACATTAACGACTTGCCTCTTATAACAAAACATAAAGTAATACTTTTTGCCGATGACTGTTCCGTTGTTGTTCGCAAAGACAATACATCTGATTATAAGTATGAAATAAATAAGGTTATCAATGATGTAAATAAATGGCTCGAGATAAATAATTTAAAAGTCAATCTCACAAAGACGAAGTACATACAATTTTATGCTCCACAAGCTAATCCGTTGGATATCGAATTATGCTGTGAGAGAAAAAATTTAATGTGCCAGTAACAATGAGTTCCTTGGAATTGTTGTCGATCGTTTTACAGATTGGAAAGATCATATCGAGAGCATCGTTAATAAACTAAGTAATTTTATGTATGCTTTTAAAGGACTGTCTGATGTCTCCAAAAGAACCGCTATTTTTGCATTTCACTCTTATATTATGTCCAACATTCGGAATGGAATAATACTTTGGGGTAATTCCACTAACAAAAATCTGGTTTCCAAACTTCAAAAGAGCTGTATTAGGGCTATTTTTAATCTCCAACAAATAGAATCATGCCGTCCTTACTTTAAGAAGAACAAAATATTAACATTGCCTTGTTTGTTTGTTTTCGAGGTTTGTAAAAACAACCTAAGTATGTTGACATCAAAACAATCGACCACTAAATTTTCCTCTAGATATGCTTGGGATTTAGTCTTGCCAAGGTCTAAATCTGCCTTATTCCACAAAAATGTAATCTGTATGAGTGTATCCAGTGCTTCCAGATGCAAAAACGCAAAATACAGTAGATCAACTTGAAAATTACAGTGTCCCCATGATAAATCACCAAAAATTTACAAAGTACAGTGTTTGAATGAAAATTCAGTACAGTAAAAGAAATAAAAATACAGCATATCTGCTGTAGTTACAGTAAATCTGGAAACACTGAGTGTATATACTTATTTCTTGTTCTTCACATTGCTCACGTGTACCAGACGATTTTCTCCAAAACGCACACCTTTTTGAAGTAAATTCTAGCAGAAAACAATGCAAATACAAACTTATAAAATGCGGTTTTTTGGCGGGATTTGTGGTGGACGCATTCGTAGTTTTATTTAATTGTATTTGCATTGTTTTCTGCTAGAATTTACTTCAAAAAGGTGTGCGTTTTGGAGAAAATCGTCTGGTACACGTGAGCAATGTGAAGAACAAGAAAATAAAATGAAAAAGGACGTGAAACCCAATTAGCACTGGGTGCAGTTTTATAGACGCCCTACTGCAAGCGGGTGTTCTACCTCAGAATTGGGCTGCTGCAAATGCTATCAAGAACTTCAGAGAGATTTTTAATGCACCGGCACTAGCATTACAACTCAAAAAACAAATGAAGAAAGTGAAAATGATTTACGAATTCGCCTGAAGGACTCGTTTAAATGGCCAAGAAAAATTCACAACCGTTTACAATGCGTTACCAGGAAATATCAAAATGCTGTCTTTGCCCAGGTTTAAAACAAGTGTTTACAATTTACTGATTGAAAAATGTTTTTACAGCATAGATGAATATATAAAAGAAAAAGTGGACAGATTTTGTAAAATATAACTTGACATATTTAGCAGGTGGTTCTAATTAATTTAATTATTTGTCATTTTCTATAATTACTTTACATTTAATATTGCATGTTTTCTTAAGGTAGGTTATTGCGAAGACTTAATGTAAACCAACAATCGGCAATAAAATATTTGAGTTTGAGTTTAAGGGTAAAGTAATTTGTATTGGACAATCCACTTGGCCCAAAAAAAGTCCAGCAGAAGAGAACATGTGGTCACGATCCCCAATTTGGGAACTACGAAAAACCAACCATATTAATCAAACGAATACTTTTTAGGGTTTCATACCAGGCTTCGACCAAATATAATGGACCGACCCTATCTACACATCTACATATATAAAGCAAAGTCGTGTTAGTTACACCATTTATAACTCAAGAACGGCTGGACCGATTTCGGTAATTCTTTTTTTGTTGAGTTCGTTATTGTCAGGAGAAGGTTCTTATGTAGGGTAGGGTAGGGTACGGTAGGTTGTAGCGTCACGTGGAACGAAGTTCGTCGGGATCTCATCTCATTAATCTCATAAAAAAATTGTCAAATACACGCAAACACACACTCTGATCGCTATAGTCTACCGAATCTCACATTATAAACAATGACAAAGATAGAGAGACGTACTCGGAATGTAGCACGAATGAGTAGAGTAGTCCTTACTCTTTGAATGAGGTAACAAATTTTACTCACTCTAACCGATTTAGGGAAAACTGACCGACTGAGACGAAATGAGCGTCTACCTGTTGCCGTTATCAATATCAAGCAAAAACGAGCAAAAAAATCACGTTTGTTGCATGGAATATTTAAATTTATTTTATTCTCTTTTTTAGTATTTGTTGTTATAGCGGCAACAGAAATACATGATCTGTGTAAATTACAACTGTCTAGCTATCACGGTTCATGAAATACAACCTGGTGACAGACGGACAGCGAAGTCTTAGAAATAGGATCCCGTTTTTACCTTTTGGGTACGGAACACTAAAAATGGCCATAAAAATATGCCGCTCTCAATGATGTCTCTTGATTGAAATGAATAAATATAATAGGAATGTCTTAAACGACATTTTGTTCTTAAAAACTTTTGAAATACCTAGGCGTGACGCCATAGTATTGCTGCGTTATTTATGTACCTACTCATTTTGTGATTTTGGTGTATAAAAAATTGAAGACTTGACGGAAAACAGAAACGAGTAAGGTTTTTCAAAGTTTCAGTAGGAGGGCAATTTAGTGATCAAGAGTTCATAATTTATTTTTGATGCTGTGTCATCCCCATTGTTGTACTCGTGTGGGGGGAGGTGGTACGGAACCCTCGGTGAGCAAATCCGACTCGCAATTGCCCGGTATTTAAAACAGTCTAATGAAACTTTAATGATGAAGACGCTTGGAATAATTATGGTTCTTGGCGCACACTAAATATCTAACTTACTTGATTACCGAATTATTATTGTTTTTAAATCATTTGTCATCATCATTACAGCTCATATACGTCCCCACCGAGGGGCTCGAGCCTACCCTGAATCAGGGCGATTAGGCCTTAGTCGACCACACGGGCCCAGTGCGGGTTGGTCGACTTCACACACAACCTTCGAGTTTCTTCGCAGGCGTGTGCAGGTTTCCTCACGATGTTTTCCTTCACCGTTAAAGCAATCGGTAAGTATGTACGTAAGTTTTTGAAAAAACTCATTGGTACATTGGCCGTCCAGATTTGAACCCGGTACCTCTGGTTAGATGGACCGAGTCGTTACCGGTTGAGCCACCGACGCTTCTAATTTGTCATCATCATTTGTCAAAATCATTTGTCATAAAACTCATAAATCTATTTTACATTGTTTTTGTGATTAACTTTCATGTAGTGAACATAAGTAATCCTTACTAATATTATATATGTAAAAATGTGTTTGTTTGTTACCTTTTCACGCTTCAACACCTCGACCAATCTCGATGAAATTTGGCATGCTGCCTGCCTGTGTCACTGAGAAGGACATAGGTTACTTTTATCCCGTGAAAATAGCATAGACCGATGTAGTTTCTGAGAGAACTGAAAAATAATATTTTTTTGGTTATTTCAAGACCGCAACGGAACAATGGATTGGTGTGATTTTTTGCAGAGTAGCTTGACGGAGTGGGAAATGACATAATTTACTAATTAGCTAGTATATATATATAAGCGTCGGTGGCTCAACCGGTAACGACTCGGTCTATCTAACCAGAGGTACCGGGTTCAAATCTGGACGGCCAATGTACCAATGAGTTTTTCAAAAAAAAACTTACGTACATATACTTACCGATTGCTTTAACGGTGAAGGAAAACATTGTGAGGAAACCTGCACACGCCTGCGAAGAAACTCGAAGGTTGTGTGTGAAGTCGACCAACCCGCACTGGGCCCGCGTGGTCGACTAAGGCCTAATCGCCCTGATTCAGGGTAGGCTCGAGCCCCTCGGTGGGGACGTATATGAGCTGATATACATAGCTAGTATAATCTGACATATTTTTCGAGGGATCGCAGTCGGCATCGCAACGAAGCAACGGATTGAAGTGATTTTTGTATAGAATTGGTTGAGAGGGGGTGGGAAGTAACATACACTGCTAATCAGAATAACCCGATATAGTTCCTGAGGGATCTGGAGAAAACTCACGTCCACGCAGCACTCACCCTCAAAGACAGCCATAAAAACGATGGCGAAGCCGCGGGTAAAAGCTAGTTTTTAATAAACACTACTAGTCTTATCGCCACAACATAAACTTCATTCAAAGCCAGCGTAAGTCCCTATTTTTTGGAAGAAAAGAAACCTGCAAGAACGCCCAAGAGGAACCGTGCCAATCGAACGGGCCGCACGCAACACATTTGACTGACCACCTCTCTAATTGTCTACCCGATAGCAGAAGCTCTACAGCACATGTGTAGTGGAGTGTGCGACGTGTAATCCGGTAACGGTTAGGTAACGACAGTTAACAGTACACTGAGTAAACGTTTCGCTTGAGCCGTGTTTCAGCCTTCAGCTAGGAAAGTGATGTAACTTCACGACTAGATTATTATTGACTTTTCATTGGAATTACCTTGCCTCGCCTGGTGAGTGGTGGTAAGTGGCGATTATGCCCAGATCAAGTATATTGTTTACCTAGTGAGCGAACAACCATTTTAAAGTCGAGAGTGTTTCTTTGAATCCAGAGCGGGCAAAGGATTCTAAAGTAGAATCCTGAGCGCATTGAGAGATTCAAAGTACGTTACTCGAGTTGAAAATAGTGTCGCTCCCCAACGTGGACACGTTACTCTACTTTATAACACACTCTACAACTAGACAACTTGAGACTGAAGCTGACCAAAATGCAACACATTTCCAGAGTAGTGCAAAGAAAAACGTGCAAATTTGTCACATTGAATAAACTAATGTTCTCCGTCATGAGAACAGAACTGTATTATCAAGCGACTTCCAAAAAGGAGGAGGTGCTCAATTCGACTGTATGTTTTTGAAGTGAAAACTTCTTTAGCGGCGTTGTGCACTTGTTTTGTAATGGGTAAAAAATGTTAAACTCGCGTCAGGACACGTGACCTGATCGAAAATTCGTAAGACGGATGGAGTAGTGAAAACTTCTTTAGCGGCGTTGTGCACTTGTTTTGTAATGGGTAAAAAAAATTAAACTCGCGTCAGGACACGTGACCTGATCGAAAATTCGTAACACGGATGGAGTTGATTTTTTGATGATTTTTCTGAGATATAAACTTTTTAATGTAATATAAATGCACAACGTTAATATTCAAGTTTTCACTTCTGCCGGCACTCCCGGAGAGCAACCCGTCGTTTGTTTTTTTATGTGTGTCACCTCCGAAGTTTTGACTGGGTGAACCGATTTTGATGATTCTTTTTTTATTTGAAAGCTAGTGCTTCCCGTGTGGTCCCATATAAATTTTATCAAAATCGGTGTATTACTTAATTAGAAAATTAACATAAACCAAAAATAATATTGCAAAATTGTACGATGTTGTGTTGCGATGGAGGTCGGTTTTTTAACGTGTTCATCTTTTTGAATTATAATGGTATAATCCATGTAAAATACATCTGATTCCATTTTTAATTTATCTTTCCTGCAATAAGAAGGTACGCGAGTTTAGGGGTATTTCTTGGAGTGGTACGTAGAAAAAACGAATTGGGAACCACTGCAGTAGAGTAAACAGAGAGAAAGAAATCAACCTGTCTGTCACTCGATACTAACGCTAAGTATCGATCCCGCGCATGCGTATAACCGCGTCCGCATCGCGTGAAATAGAGTAACTCTATCCGTCTAGCTATGTTTGCGCTGCTGGGTTTGCTTGTGGAATACTAACGTTAACCGCAGGTGGGTTTAGCTATAGCAAGTTCTTCTGAAACGGAGCATTGAACAAAACAACTGTCTTTGACATTAAACAGGGTGTAATAAAACTGATGTAGGAGGTGGCGTTAATTGAGGCTTCACTCATAAAAAAATTTGAAGTCTCCATACAAAAAAAAAACACAAAATAGATCAATAGCTGATCAATCTTTTGCTGCAAAGAAATAATTGGAAACGATAAACACGATAAAAAAACAGATTTTAATTAAAATAACCAGCAAGTACATTTTTTTTTATTTTTACTTTTTTCAACCCTCGATTTCGGGGTTTGCATTATTTTCTTAAAAGGATTTCGCCTTAACAAAGGAGCCGAGTTGGCCAAACTTATTGTTGTACTGTCGGCAGTGGATCTAAACCAACACTATAATCGTTGTGGAGAACCAAGAAGAACTATTTTCCGTAATCCAAGGGCCCGCCCGGACGGAAGCCCTACAGCCCTACAGCTTAGGTCAGTTACGCAACCGTCCACATTTGGGCCATGTTACTGGTTAACAACAGCATATGGCTCTGAGATATAATAAGATAGTTAGCAATTTTAATAGAATTTCACAACACGTAGAGCGTCGGTGGCGTAACAGCTAGGGCCGCCGCCTCCTGTCCGGGAGGTCGTGGTTCGAACCCTACGTACCTATGTGATTTCAATATTAGATTTCATATGTACGTTAATCCGACGTTCTTATGGTCAAGGAAAACATCGTGAGGAAACCTGCACACGCCTGCGGAGAAACTCGCAGATTGTGTGTGAAGTCGACCAACCCGCACTGGGCCCGCGTGGTCGACTAAGGCCCGATCGCCCTAATTTAGGGTACGTATATGAGCTGATATGATAAATACGTAGGTATAGGAAAAGGTACTTAGCTGAGCTAAAGATTTAAGGAAAATTTTATTCTACATTAGTTCTATAATCTGCACAAATTTTACTCGCAGCCTGTGTTGCTTTTTTACCATTTTGAATTAAAATTTCAAAACGTACCTAGCTAATTTCTTCGTTATGTACTTCCGCTCATTTTCGTAGACAGAAATACAATTGAAAAAAGACGGTTTTTTTTTAATTATAAATATATTGTTCACCTTTCATAATTTTATTTTAACCAGCCAGGTACAAATAATACAAGCAAAGTGATTTTTAGGCTTTCGTACCTAAAGGGTAAAAACGGGATTCTATTACAATAGTATATACATATATTAGTACTACTCGTAACGTACACTATGGACACTCCCTGCCGTACTCTAGATTCAGACCTCACCTCCTCGTCACCCAGTTTGGTTCTCGAACGTATAGGATTTCGCCGTGATTTTGTTTGCTCCGTCATTTCTTTTTAGAAATGTCATTTCAAGACCGTTGTATGCGGGGTTGTATGTAGTGTCCGGGGTGTGTTATTACTAAGAATCCGCTGTCCGTCCGTCCGTCTGCCTGTCCTTCTGTCACCAGGCTGTATTTTATGAACCGTGATAGCTAGACAGTTGAAATTTTCACAGATGATGTATATCTGTTGCCGCTATAACAAATACTAAAAATTAGAAAAAGTGAGTGTCCATACAAAAAACGTGGTCTTTTTTAAACGTGAAGAAACTAGCGCCATTTACTATGACGGTACGGAACCCTTTATGCGCGGTTCTAACTTGCACTTTACCGGTTTTTGATTACAAATTTATACTTAAAAAATACGAAGAAACTGTTTCTGCGGCCTATCATTTTTGGATTCACAACCACTCGGTGATGATTTGCGCAGTTCAACTGTTAATTAATTAATGGTGAATTTATTAATTTTCTAAATTCCGTTGGCACATAACACGTTGACAGCTTTACTCATACCATGGTTGTTTGTTACTTTGCTATATTCTGACGCAGGTTTTGCCTAGTGTGAAATTACGAGGCACAATTAAGTTGCTTAACAAACATTTTTTAAGACATCTTTCAAGACTTATTTATTACTAGCTGTTTCCCGCGGCTTCACCCGCGTGGACAGCGTTTCTATAACTTTTCGAGGGTGCGCAGTGCGCGAGCCGCAAGCGGCTCGCGAGCGTGGAAACTCAGGTAGCCTATGTCCTTTCTCAGGGTCTAAAGATTGTCTGTGCCAAATTTCATCAATATCGGTTGAGAGGTTTTAGCTGGAAAGCGTAACAGACAGACAGAGTTACTTTCGCATTTATAATATTAGTAGGGATAGCGGTCTTCATCTCAAAGGATTTTTATAAATCAGGTGATCGATTTGATTTATGGATTGAATCACTTTAATTTACTCACTTTGAAAACACCTAAAATTATCTTTGAAAAACCTTAAAACTTTTAGGTACAAGCTTCTAATATTGCATTGTCACGCGATAAACATATTCATGCAAAATTTCAGCTCAATCGGAAACAGGGAAGTGAATCAAATTTAACTTGCAAGATTCCACCCGAACAAACATACACACATTGCAAGATAAATAAAAGCTTGTAAAAACGTTTGCACCAATTCTAACTGAGCCCTTTCAACGCAGCCTTAACGTAACCCAAGGCATTTTGTTATTTAGGCAAGATATTTACTAATGAAATGAGACTGGTTTTTTTCTATTTATGTAGCGGTTGCCTTAATTTTTACTGTGTGGGTGTTCTGATTTCTGAAGTGTGTGTGTGTGTATTGGTGGTGTTTATTGAAGTGGTCGGTGCTCAATGCTACTTGCGTGGTTTGGTCAATCGTGCAGGGTAACTGACTTGAAGCACGGTCATTAACTGGAAGGGTTTGACTGTTATTGTGGGGCCGTTCTATGATTACCGCTAAGACATGGCCCCATTTCACAGAGTGTATTAATCAGTTTTTTTTTTCTTTCTAAAAAGATGAGTCGCAAATAAGTTATGCTACCTTTTGTTTCATCATTACAGCTCATATACGTCCCCACCGAGGGGCTCGAGCCTACCCTGAATCAGGGCGATTAGGCCTTAGTCGACCACGCGGGCCCAGTGCGGGTTGGTCGACTTCACACACAACCTTCGAGTTTCTTCGCAGGCGTGTGCAGGTTTCCTCACGATGTTTTCCTTCACCGTTAAAGCAATCGGTAAGTATGTACGTAAGTTTTTGAAAAACTCATTGGTACATTGGCCATCCAGATTTGAACCCGGTACCTCTGGTTAGGTGGACCGAGTCGTTACCGGTTGAGCCACCGACGCTCTTACCTTTTTCTTTTATTTACATTTAGTTTACATTATTTTAATTTAAAAAAAAGTATGTTGCAGAAAAATATGCTACTTTTTGCTTACATTATTTTTATAAAAAACTGGCCAAGTGCGTGTCGGGCCACGCGCAATGTAAGGTTCCTTAGGTGCCATTATCGCGTCCTTATCTAATTTTCAAATTTCCAAATCCAGCGATTTAGTTGTTAGGGGGTGGGGACACTCGATTCCAACAAAGTTTAGCACTTTCAAGCCTATTTTTTCGAAAACGAAACCCTAAATTATAAAATGGTCTTAGAAGACTCACATATATTTTTTAAGCTCTAACCAACGATATTCACATTTATAATATTAGTAGGAGGTTTTGGCGGCATATATCACATATAATATGTGTCACATATATTATTCTATGTCGGATATTTTATTCTACGTCAGATATTTTAGAAACACTTGATATCTCGTATATTTCCAGTGGATTTGGCAGCCTGTACCTTATAAACAGTATTACGTGATAAAACTATGTTCATATGAAACACTACCAGCTTCTTTCAAAAATGCATATAACGATACCCTACGAAAATAATTGAAAAAAAGGTTCAACCCCTTTTTAATTTGTGGCGTTACGGCTAGGGCCGCCGCCTCCTGTCCGGGAGGTCGTGATTCGAATCCTGCTACGTTCCAATGTGATTTCGAATTTAGATTTCATATGTACGTTTATCCAATGCTCTTCGGTGAAGGAAAACATCGTGAGGAAACCTGCACGCGCCTGCGAAGAAACTCGCAGGTTATGTATGAAGTCGACCAAATCGCACTGGGCCCGCGTGGTCGACTAAGACCCGATCGCTCTAATTCAGGGTAGGCTCGGTGCGGACGTATATGAGCCGATGTAGGCTCCTAAATATAAACGTATATTTTTTAGTTTTAAAATTCAGATGTAAGGTCCTAATTTATACTGACCAGGTGGCATGTGGTCGGCTTCTGGCTACTGGGCCGAGGGTCGTGGTTTCGATCCCCACCCACGGAAAACATTCGTGTAGCGAATAGGCACAGCCTGGACATTTCATACAACGGGCCAAAAATAACATATCAAAAAAGGAATGACGGAAGAAACAAAATGGCGGCGAAATCCTATACGTTCAACAACCAAGCTGTAACAAATCTGTATCAATCTGGGTGACGAGGGGGTGAGGTCGCAATCTAGAGAGCGGCAGGGAGTGTCCATACTGTATGTTAGTACTAATATTATATATACTTTGGAATATATTTGTTAGCTCGGTGTCTGGTATTCTACTATACAGGATGTAACAAAATTGGTGTAAGTTCCGTTAACTGGGGTCTGGGGCTTCTACTCATCATACCGAACAACTTTTGTTCTACGACTTGTCTGAAATCGCGAAAAAAAATCTTCATACAAATCGATCAGCTGATCGAATAATTTTGTGCAATCCAATTTTTTTTAGAGTTGACTATGGGTTCCTAGGGGATAGTTGTTCAGTATGATCAGTAGAACCCACAGAAAACGGGTTCGTATATCTGTGTACTCATTTAAACTTATTTAAGTACTTATGTATATCGGTCTCTGGTTTCCATAGTAACAGAGAACTACATAGTTTGGGGCCAGATTAACGTGTGTGGTTTATCCCCAAATATTAATTTTTAAAAATATTCAGGGATAAATCACACCGGGTATCTTGAGTGGTTGAGTTGATCACGCAGGTTAACTGACCCGAAGCACGGTCATTACCTGGATTACCTGTTAATGGCATTTTTCTCAACCGTTTCCGTGCTTTGTTACGAACATTAAGACGTTGGTGCCGGTTGCTATCACTAGATGGCAGTCGTTAAGCCGTGTCAGATGCCCTAGACGCGGCTTGGAAAACTTCTGAAAATGAGGTTCGCCACTAGCCCTAAAACCTCAACCAATTCTCGGATTTGGCTTGTGTGGGATATGACCTGACCTTCCCCAGTTTGGAAGACACCCGTGCCCCAGAAGTGGGAATGAATATGGGTTAAATATTTATTTGTTATTTAATTTGCAGTTAAAGCCGTCATCCTTTTCATCACAGGGTCTTCTCGGGTTCTGAACACCTTACCCGAAGGAAGTTATAGTTGATTCGCCAAAAAGAACCTACATTCATTATCATATCCCCTCATATTCGTCCCTACCGAGGGGCTCGAGCCTACCCTGAATTAGGGTACCACGCGGACCCAGTGCGGGTTGGTCGACTTCACACACAATCTTAGAGTTTCTTCGCAGACGTGCGCAGGTTTCCTCACGATGAGCGTCGGTGGCGTAACGGCTAGGGCCGCCGCTTCCTAAGCGGGAGGTCGTGGTTCGAGTCCTGCCACGTACCAATGTCTTTTCAAATTTCGATTTCATATTTACGTTTATCCGACGCTCTTACGGTGAAGGAAAACATCGTGAGGACACCTACATTAGATATAAATAAAGTCTATAATGTTATCATCATAACTGCAACCATCATTAGCGGATACCCTGTTATTGGTTTACTGTGGAATCCTACAAATTTTTTTTGTTATTGACCATTAGTGGCGTAATTAAATAATTGCCAACGTTAAAAAATTATAAGAACAACCGACTTCAATTAATTGTTTTTTTAAACCGACAGTGAGCAACGACCGCTTAAGCGACTTATTATCATCATATCAGCCGAAAGACGTCCACTACTGGACAAAGGCCTCCCCCAAGGATTGCCACGACGACCGGTCCAGCAGAATCCCGCGACCTTCACCAGGTCATCGGTCCACCCTGTATAGGATCTGCCTACGCTACATCTCCGGTGCGACTTATGCGACTCACTCAGTCTGAAAGAGACGTTTACGACATCAAAAGATAGATGTCCGATCAATTGGTACAATTGACCCCTTGTTACAAACTCGTTTAGTTTGTCCCGAACTTTGACCTGCACGTCTTGATACTTGAGTTATGTACGTAGAGATGACCAACTATGAATGTATATAAAGTCTCACTGAAATACCTAAATACTATTAAATGAATAAGGAGCTCCTTTAAACCAAACAATAACTTCTCAGTAACAGTGGACATTGTGTGTATCTTTTTAACCTAACAAGGAGGGCAATATTTATCGGGTGTAAGTATGTATGTATGTCTGTTTCTGAAATAATAAATAATAATAATGAATAACAAATAATAATAATGAATAACAAATAACATTAATAAATAACAATCAATTAATATAGAATTTTAATTACCTAAGACAAGGTATGCTGAAAAAAATATCTAAAGTTGACTCTTATTTGAGACGCTGTTAACTGGTCTGCCAAACTCGTTCTTGTGTTTAAGGGTCCCCGAGAGGCTCGAGTTTCCATACAAACGTAGTTCCATTTTAATACAAAAACTACATTCCGGAATGAGTCCAAACTTTGCGAATATATTGAGTAGACACATATCGATGTTTATAATTAGTTTTCATCGTTGTAAATTTCCACATAACTAAACAAAGGCTGAAATTAATTTCGTACTGAAAGTTTGAAATCTCTCTTATTTTTTTATGTTTTATATTAGTACATCGAAAATAAATACAAACATCGACATGTGTCTACTCAATATATTTGCAAAGCTGGGATTCAATCCGGCATGTAGTTTTTATATTAAAGCGGAACTACGTTTGTATGGAAACTCGAGCCTCCTGGGGACTCTTAAGTGCTATAAGTTATTATTCGAGTTACGCTTTGTACTGATTAACATAGTCACTACTACACAGTTAATCTGTTTCCTCCAGTGGGCAAAAACCTTTAAAGACTTAACTCGTTGGTCTAGTGGTCAGCGCTCCTGTCTGCTACACGAGGGTCGTGGGTTCGATACCTACCCGGGGCATTAATGTAACAAACAGGTTTGTTTGCTCTGTGTCTGCGTGTTTCATATCTACAAATTTATATTATATTTAAACGTAGGTATGTAAGTTGTATATCAGTCTCTGGTTCTCATAGTACAGGAATCTTAGTTCGAGGCATGATTAGATTAGATTAGATTTTTTTATTTCATATTATCAATGTCATATTACAATGAAGCTTATTAAATAATTAGTCAAAGGGCAATATGATCGTCAGAATAGTAATCACACTAATATTATAAAGGCGAAAGTCTGTGAGTGTGTATGTTTGTTACTTCTCCACGCAAAAACTACTGAACGGATCTGGCTGAAATTTGGTAGGTAGACAGATTAGGACCTGGATTAACACATAGACTACTTTTTTACGCTCGCGCACTGCGCACCCTCGACAAGTCATAAAAACGTTATCCACGAGGGTGAAGCCGCGGGAAACAGCTAGTAAATTATAAAAGTCAAAAATAAAAAGATAATCAAAAGAAAATTAAAAATAAGAATAAAACACATTGATAACAATGTCAAAATAGTGTAAAAATGATGAGCGTGTGTGATTTGTCCCCGAACCATCATCATCATATCAGCCGAAAAACGTCCACGGCTGGACAAAGGCCTTCTCCAAGGATTTCCACGACGACCGGTCCCGCGCTGCCCTCATCCATCGGCTTCCTGCGATCTTCACCAGGTCGTCGATCTACCGCGTGGGCGGCCTGCCTACGCTAAATTTTCCAGTGCGCGGCCGCCATTATATTATATTGAATTATTATATAGTTAATCAAAAATACCTTCGAAACACAAAGGTTCCGTACCACCACACCATTATTCTCATCAATTTTTTGATAAAGATAAGATACCAAGCAAAAAAGATCAACGCGAGCGACAGAAATACACTTTTATTTTATTCAGTTCGGACTTCTATAACGCACACTTGGCTTACCGTTTTTATTATGATACAGCAAAAAAAAAACAACCTGTATGGAGACCTCCTTAATTTTAACCCGACTGCCTCAGAAGGAGGGTTGTGTTTTTCAAGTGTATGTATGTATGTAGATTTCTATCGAATATTCGAATGTAACGACACCTTATCGTTAAAATTCTTCAAGCATATATAGGATCATAGCATTGATGCTACAACCCCGTATATATAGGATGACTTTTAATTAGTTCTTGATAGCAAATGTAGGTACTCGTGATTACAAACAACTTTCCCTAAGAAACTATATGTCCAATATGAAAAAAAAAATTTGGTCCTTCATACATTTTTGTCGATTTGATAACTTGTTATGTATCGAGGACCTAAAATTTTTTTCTGATTCGACATATAGTTTCTTTGGGAAAGTTGTTTGTAATCACGAGTACATTCATATCCTTTGCTATCAAGAACTAATTTAAGGTCACCCTATATATAATCCTGTGCATGACATAGGACTAGAATATATTTTTACCCGACTGGTCAAAAAGAGGGGTTAAGTTTTTACGCAGTTGGGTTTTTTAATTTTTAATGAATTTCTAAAGTTATTTACTTTCTTTACCGCGCGTAAGACTCACACTTGGACAGTTTTAATTTTTTAACTTCAGGATTATAACCACAAATTATAATTATATCACAGTCAGTTTCACGCTTGTTTCTATTACTGTTTTTACGATTGAGAAAAAAAAATCTTTTAAAAAAACACATTTCTTGTATGGGGAGCCCTCAATTTTTCGCTGATATAATTTTTGGATTTTGTCGGTAATCCTCACTAATAAATAAGTTTATTCCCGGTAATCGGTTACTTTTATTCCTGAGATATTCAGGTCGCGAAAAGTCGAGACATCTAAAGTTGAAATTAAACTTAACTCCTAAAAAGAAAACTATTTATTTTATCCTCTTTTTTTACTGGATACGCTGATTAATCGTCCGTTACCCTACCACTACAGCATCTTTGATAGAAAATGATACGGAAGTCGTTAAAGTAAGCGTAAGCGAATCAGAACCTTAATACGACAGCTTTGAAGCTCAATTCCTCAACCACCTCCGTGGCGTAATGGTTAGTCCATGGCGGGGTCAACTTTGTAATACTCGGTTTGGTTGGTGGTAGAACATTTTCATAGCCCGCCTGGCTAGCTACCACCATCTTATCTAAGTCCTGCCGCCAAGCATCAGTGTTAACAGCATTGATGTGTTCCGGCTTGAAGATAAGATAGTAAGATCCCTATTGCGTTGGGTAATCTTGGTAAGCCCGCTTCCATCTTCGGCATCATCGTCACTTACCATCAGGTGAGATGATGCCAAGGCCTTACTAATGGTGAATAAAAAAATATAGGAAGCTATTAAAGACATTTTGAGAAACGACGAATCAACTGCTATGGTTATCTCAAAATAAATCTTAAAAAGAGCTTTTACTGTTTAAAAAAAAACAGGCAAGAGGTCTCCTAATCTGGAAACACTACTTATCATCATCATCATCATATCAGCCGAAAAACGTCCACAGCTGGACAAAGGCCTACTTATACAAAGCATTATATTTAGTCAAGCCTACTTCAACATAGAATGAAAGGGTATTTTCTATTACGGGAAATGTAGTCAGTAAGATATAAGGTAAGGAATCGTCTGTCTGATAGTGATAAAGCTTTTCATGTTTTAGTTTGTCTTAAAGGTCTTCCAGGAGACTTGAGTTTCCATACAAACGTAGTTCGGCTTTTATACAAAAACTGCATGCCGGATTGAATCCAAACTTTGCGAATATATTGAGTAGACACATGTCGATGTTTGTAATTAGTTTTCTATGTACTAATATAAAACGGAAAATAATAAGAGCAGTTTCAAACTATCAGTACAAAATTAATTTTAGCCTTTGTTTAGTTATTTTTTAATTAACTACGATGAAAACTAATTACAAACATCGATATGTGTCTACTCAACATATTCGCAAAGTTTGGATCAATCCGGCATGTAGTTTTTGTATGAAATCGGAACTACGTTTGTATGGAAACGCGTGCCTCCTGGAGACTCTTAAGGCATATTTTATTAAAATTAGTAAGCAGACTTAAAGACAGTTATTCTTTTTAACGCATTAATAGTTTTCTTCAATAAGGTACGCACATTTAAACTGTCAAAACTGTGAAATCTTTATAGTGAGATTAGTTATGTTAAGTATTATGTATGATTAGAAAAATATGATTGTTTTCAGTTAGAATTTACAATATTTGTTTTAAGCTGATTGTTGATTGAGAATGTTGTGATTTTTTTTTTATATAAAATACTAGTATTCCCGGCGAACTTCGTACCACCTTACACTACACTACACTACCCTACCACAGTACAATGACCCTACCCTACCCTACACTACACTAAACTACTACACTACCCTGCCCTACCCTGCCCTACCCTACCCTACTCTACCCTACACTACACTACCCTACACTACACTACCCTACCCTACCCTTCCCTACACTACACTAAACTACACTACCCTACCCTACCCTACATAAGACCCTTCTCCTGACAATAACGAACTCGACAAAAAAGAATTAGCGAAATCGGTCCAGCCGTTCACGCGTGATGCCGTGACCAAGGGAAATAGGGATTCATTTTTATATTGTGTTGATTTTTATAGAAAAACAATTGAAAAAATTAGGCGGGGGTCTCCATACAAAAAAACGTGTTTCTAAAGGTATTTTAGAGAAATTTTTGATTAGGCTCTACCCTACCCTAACCTACCCTACTCTACCCTACACTACCCTACACTACCCTACCCTACCCTACACTACACTACACTAAACTACACTACCCTACCCTACCCTACATAAGACCCTTCTCCTGACAATAACGAACTCGACAAAAAAGAATTAGCGAAATCGGTCCAGCCGTGACCAAGGGAAATAGGGATTCATTTATATATATATATAGATTGTGTTGATTTTTATAGAAAAACAATTGAAAAAATTAGGCGGGGGGTCTCCATACAAAAAAAAACGTGTTTCTAAAGGTATTTTAGAGAAATTTTTGATTAGGCTCTATTGTAAAAACGGTAATACGTATATACAAGCGTGAAACTTGGTTAAGTACAGTAAGTATTAATACTGAAGTAAAACAACAAATAATAAAAATTGGCCAAGTGTGAGTCGTACTCGCCCTAAGGAGTCCGAACTAAATGACAAAATATAATAACCAGATACAGAATCTTCTTTAAGACTATTGAAAGAGAATTTAACAAAAAGATAGGTTGCTCCTCCGTGAGGATAGTACATAACGCTAGCTGATTAGATTCTCTTTGGATTATATCTTTGTGAAGAAAGGAGAATAAATATGAATGAAGCGCATAGGTTACACCAAGGAATGGGTCATCTTTTCCAAGGAGGTTTTAATGCTTACAATAAATTTATCCCAAGCCTTATTGTAATCTATATAGGGTAATATTAAAAAAAACTTACGCATGCGTACGAGTGCCTGTCTAAATTAAATATGGCGCAATTTTCGTAAAGCTGAATTGAGTTGTTTTAGTTGTGAATACGAATAAAATTATGAATAGTTAAATTATGTGTAATAAAAAATATACTTAAGTGTATGTATAGGAAAAAACAAAGTGAGATTACTCCCGGGACACTTAAAATGAGCAAGTCGCGTAAAATGAACTATGATTGCCGAAACCTTGATAGGTATTTACCCATGTATTTTGTTTTTCTGTCACGGTCTTATTTTATTTTACCTGTTTTCTTACAACTGTATTGAAATATATCGTATGATACATGGGTGTAAAAGGAAATGACAAACTCTTGATGATGGTAAACCCTCGCCTGCGGCTCGGGCTCACAGTCACTCGTTTGTTATTTACCTTCTTACCACCCTTGTATCATAAATAACTATTTTAATAGGGTACCTATTGAAACTAAAAAGTGTGCCTACTGCTTTCTTTGAATTGTAATTTATTAACTTTAAAATGTATTTACTCTCTGTAATTTCGCAACAATTTCACCAACGTTTTATTCGCACGATTAATTTCACATAATCAGTACAAGGTGTACTAGTACACCGCATTTTTTCACATCAAACACGCAAGTTCCCAAATAACTATCCACTTTAAAATATATAATAATGTAAACTATCAACTCAAATAATAAAAAAAAAAAACATTTAAACTGTCACTATTTTTATGCACTTTTAGTTTTGCAACACTTTTTCAAATAAACACTTACGTAAAAACATGTATTCATGCAGTGATCATAAGTTTGTAAACATGCCGCAAACTAAACAAACTATACTACACCGTTATTTATCATTTAATTTTATCAGTTATATTAACAGAAGTCGCGACGCGCGGCGTTCACGCCGTCCCACGTATTACTGTATTCATTGGATTTCATTGAGTATGTATGAGACATAGACATCTTACTCTAGACGTGGCTATCCGACATTTTGTTTGAAAAAAAAAAGCTTGTTGTGAATTTGTGAATCTAAGAGGCCGTGATTGGACGATTTTGAAATGGTAGTGTTGACGTCGCCTGCAAATAATTCCGTGGACAGCTCTAGACTAAAGGAACTAAAGCTGGTGAAAGCAAGGCGACTGTCTTCTATTTGCCTGCAGAGAGTAAGAAGTTACTTTGGCCATATTTCTAAATGGAGCAAAGATATTAAAACAAGGACACGACAAGTAGAAAGTAAAAGGCGTAGAAATAAAGAAAAGAACGAAAGAAGTCTATAGTTGAATATTTAGTCAGTGTGTCCACCGACACTGCGCCGCCTGGCACATAACTATATGAAAACGCGGCTGCCCAGGATCTATGAACAGGCACAGTAGTAATAGTTCTTTAGGTAAAACGCCCTATTAATAGAAACTCATCGACATGAAAAATAAACCCATTTTTCATGTCGACGAGCCTGTCCTTCAGCGTCATCATATCAGCCGAAGGACGTCCACTGCTGGATAAAGAGTTCCCCCAAGAATTTCCACAAAGACCGGTCCTGCGCTGCTCGCATCCAGCGGCTTCCCGCGACCTTCACCAGGTCGTCGTTCCACCGAGTGGGAGGCCTTCCTACTTTACGTCTTCCGATGCGCGGTCGCCACTCAAGAACTTTACTGCCCCAACGGCCATCCGTTCTAAGAGCTATGTGCCAATCTCACTGCTACTTAAGTTTAGCGATTCTGAAAGCTATGTCGGTTAAATTGGTTCTCCGGAAATTCCGAGCATAGCACGCTCCACTGCCCTTTGGAAGCCCTGTCCTTACAAAGAAATTTTTATGGTCTTTGGTGTGTGGCCATGAAAAATAAAACTGGCGTGGAATTATTCAGTACATCATCACCATCATATCCGCCGAAAGACGTCCACTGCTGAACATAGCCACACAACAAACAATATTCACTCACATCGAGGCCGGTCCCATGCCGGTGCCGCACATCGTACATCGTACATCCATAAAAGCAAATCTTTGAAAAAAAATCCACGCAGCCGAAGCAATTAAGTAAGTGGGTATGTTTATCAGCCTCTAATTTTAATAGCAAAACCTACTATGGCAAAACTTGCAAATTTAGGCCAAAATGACTGTGTGTGAAATGTCTTCAAGTTTATGATAGAATGTTTTATATTATAATGTAAAACAAAAATCTTTGCTCTTGCTTGACCTTGTCCGACTTCAGAAAACCATTAATAAATAATATTATACTAGCTTTTTCTCGCGGCTTTTCCCGCGTGGATATAGTTTCTATGACTACTAGGGCTGTTTGATAAGTCCTTTTTAAAAAAAAATATTTATACAACCTTTTTTGGTAAATGGCTTTAACACTGGCAGGTACAATCTTCCACATGAAGACTGTCAAAAATTTAGTAAAATAAACAAGAAATTGCCACTTTAACCATTGCTTGAATGTGATCACTTCTAAATTTTTCACAACTATGGAAAAATCGGCATTTCGTGCAGTTATAAAACAATTTTTTATTACTTTTTTAAAAGGGCTTATCAAACAGCCCTCGTACCTTTGAGGGTGAGCAGTGCGCGAACCGCAAGAGCGTGGAAAAAATTTCATCATTCCAATCAGCTCATATACGTCCCCACCGAGGGGCTCGAGCCTACCCTGAATTAGGGCGATTTTTTTGTCCTAATCTGTCTACCTACCAAATTTCAGCCACATACGTTCAGTAGTATTTGCGTGAAAGAGTTACAAACATTCGTACATACATCCATACATACAAACTTTCGCGTTTATAATATTAGTAGGATTAATGCTTCGGACGAGCTATTAAATTAAAATGTCAACATTTTACGTGTATCATGCAATAAAAAAGTTGTAAATTAAGTCTCATTTTAGTCTCTTTGCTTGGGAACGACATTTAACATTGACTGACTCGGTGGCTCAGAGGTTAGTGCTCTTGACTACTGATCCGAGGGTTGTGGGTTCGATCCCCACCCAGGGCAAACATTTGTGAAATGAGCAGATTTGTTTACTCTGTGTCTGGGTGTTAAATATCTATATATGTATGTATTTAAACGTATATAAGTATGTATATCAGTCTCTGCTTCCCTCACAGGGAATCCTACTTTGGGGCCAGATGACCACTGTCCCAAAATAAAAAAAAAAAAAAAAAACATTAGATCTATTTTATGCAGGATATACTAGGGGTGTTCAATAAAAAGTGATAATGAGAATGACGCAATTATCTTTTATTAAATGTTATTTTATTTTTCGACGTAGTCACCTTTCAGGTTTATACACTTTGTATGTCTTTTTTCTAAACCTAAAATTCCCTTTCTAAAAAAAATATTTTTCCTAATCCCTTTAAAATCGTGTACGGCGGCGACTACTGCGTCATCATCTTCAAATTTCTGACCCCTGAGATGTTTCTTTAACCGCGGAAATAGGTAGAAATCACTGGGAGCAAGGTCTGGGGAATATGGAGGTTGTTCCATTAATTTGAAGCCAGCTTTTTGAATAGCAGCCATCGCAACTCTGGACTTGTGCGCGGGGGCGTCATCTCGGTGAAACAAAACAACTTTAGCGAGTTTGCCACGCCGTTTCTTGCGTATATCCTCACGCAACCTTATTATTTGTCCTGCGTACAAAGTCTCCGTAATAGTGACTCCATGAATAAGGTATTCAATTATTACCACCCCTTGCTGTCCCAGAAAAGAGAGCCCACGATCTTACTGGCAGATGGAATCGCCTTAAATTTCTTCGCAGTTGGAGATGACGCCACCTTTCCAAATCATGGACTGTTTTTTCGTTTCCGGGTCATAATGGTGGGAGCCATGTTTCGTCCATAGTTATGAGTAGAGCCAAAAATCGGTCTGGATCTTGTTGTAACCAATCCAAACAGCTTTGTGAATAAAATCGGTCTGGATCTTGTTGTAACCAATCCAAACAGCTTTGTGAATAAAATCGGTCTGGATCTTGTTGTAACCAATCCAAACAGCTTTGTGAATAAAATCGGTCTGGATCTTGTTGTAACCAATCCAAACAGCTTTGTGAATAAAATCGGTCTGGATCTTGTTGTAACCAATCCAAACAGTTTTGTGAATTTCTCAGTCTCGTTTGTTTCTGCGCGTCAGAACAGAGATATGCTATACATAAGGGGAGGTAGATAGGTTCCATGCGTCCAAGTGAAGCAAATAAAAAGATGCCAATTGGTATGTCGTTTCTTAGTAGCATTCGGTGCAACGGAAGCGAACTACCTATAATATTGTGTGTGTAAATGTGTTCGATTTTCAAATGTTGTTTGTTAGTGCATAACCCATCTATGATAACTAATCTCTGCGTTAGAATTCAGAAAGCATTCTGGGCACCCAGCGCGCTGACATTTTTTTCATACCCAAATGGCCGTGTACACTGTACAATACTACTATGTTTACTGCAAATAAATGATTATTATGGAAACTTTCTATTGAAATTTTCACTTCTTCTGCTATAAAACAAACAGTAACACGGCGATCCACCAAGACAATGTTTTCAACCTTTTAAATCATTTATTTAGTCACTGCCGATGTAGGGCGTCTGTGCGTGGGTCGTCATAAGTGGAAGTTCTTTCTCGCTTGAACTCAGCACACCTCTATGGAGGAGCATGAAACCCCAATGTTGCTCTCAAGTCTTGATTTACATGCTATTTATCAAGCAGAGATATTTTACTACCGCGCGAACTTCAATTTTATCCATTTTTAAGAACACGTTCCGACACGACGCTAACAAATTACTTACTTCCATTTTAAAAAAAACTTAAATTAAAAAATTAAAAACCCCCGACAAATAAACCGCTAAAAAGTAGAAAATAATATGTCTTGGCCCTTTAAGTTTAATATAAGTATTTATATTTTGATCTAAGAGTCGTCGCCGAGACATATTATTTTCTACTTTTTAGCGGTTTTTTGTCAAGGGTTTTTTAAATTTTAAATTTAAGTTTTAGTTCATGCTTTTAAAACTTTACGTATCTCAAACAAGATACCTTTGCTGTAAGTTGATAAGGAATTAGGTATCCTGCAGATTCCAGGAAATGCTGCAGCATCAGGTCAAGGTTACCATGTTCTATCTTACACCTATTCGTTGAGACTATGAGCACAAATACGATGCCTCTGCTGTAAGTTGGTGAGGAGTTGAGTATCCTGCAGATTCCAGGAGATGCTGCAGCATCAGGTAAAGGTTACCATGGTTTTGCAATGTTATTACAGTAACAGGGGCAGCAAATTTGGAATCGATCAGACCCGTTAAGTTGCCCACATCCCTTTATAACCTAGATAGAGCTCACAGTTTGCTATCGAGACCAAATCGTTCTAATATTATAAAGAGGAAGTTTGTAAGTTTGTGAATCTCTGGAACTATTGAACCGATTTTGAAAAATCATTCACAAGTATACTATCTTTTTTTTAAATATTTTCATAAACTTATGTTACTAATATATTATGTATTTTGGTGTGGTGTTACTGGAACCAATAAACGTATTTCTTTCTTTCTTTTAGTAGAAAGCTACATTATTCCTGACTGAAATAGGCTATATTTACGCTCGCGCACCACTTAACCTCAAAGACAGACATAATAAAAACCCAGCAAGCCTTAGGTACAGTGATCACATATAATGTGTAACATCTGACGTAAGTAAAAAATCTACTGGCCTTCTGGCCTCCGGTCTCGCATTAGGCGGCATGACCATGTTTCCTTAGCGTTCGTGACTGAAAAAACGCTTTTCCTGTTACACACGTCCCTTTTCACGAAATCACTCCCACAGAAATTACTCCCACCCCACATATTGCAGAAAAGCGAAAGGAAAGATGTTACATATCAAAAACGATGCCCACGCGAGCGATGCCGCGGGCAAAAGCTAGTCATAGATATTATTATTTTAAGCCTAACGCCACGTCGTCCATCCGTCCGTCAGACCATTGTTATCTCTCTATTAATTGCTTAATTAAACTCTTTATTGACTCGACATTGGCTGAATTAGCTGTGGAAATCTGCAACGGCTTTAGAATTTAGTCATACCATCTAGTTTATATGTATTAAAGAATAGCTGTTTGATTTCCCAAATTGTAAAAATGAAATAAAAAATAAAATTGCTTACTAATTGGCTCTACATTGGCTGAATCACTCTAAAGATGTAGGAGCCAATGGAAAATTCTTGAAGACAGGGCAATTGGGCGGGGGCAGAGGGGCGAGCCCAGTGTCAGTCACCATTCGAAACAATTCATTCAGGTACAAGAATGTATAGCCATGTACCCATCCATGCGACAGAAGTGACCAAAGGCCAGTAATGTCGCATTTGACGCAAACATCACAGGATTTGGACTACTATTTAGTAATCTGTGCTTTGGTTTTGTTAGTCTGTTTGAACTTTTACAGTAAGTATATGTGTTACTTTGGCTTTGTTAGCCTGTTTGAACTTTTACAGTAAGTATATGTGTTACTTTGGCTTTGTTAGCCCGTTTGAACTTTTACAGTAAGTATATGTGTTACTTTGGCTTTGTTAGCTTCTTTGAACTTTTACAGTAAGTACTCGTATATGTGTTACTTTGGCTTTGTTAGCCTGTTTGAACTTTTACAGTAAGTATATGTGTTACTTTGGCTTTGTTAGCCTGTTTGAACTTTTACAGTAAGTATATGTGTTACTTTGGCTTTGTTAGCCTGTTTGAACTTTTACAGTAAGTATATGTGTTACTTTGGCTTTGTTAGCCTGTTTGAACTTTTACAGTAAGTATATGTGTTACTACATTATGGCGTCTTTCGTGGCTACTAATATAATTGTTGAAATAAAAAACTCCCGTGGCGCATCGGGAGCCGGGTCGTTCCTTTCCCTCTTAGATGGTTGAGAGGAGCGATGGCTGACTCTCGCGTTATACTCGTGGCTGAGTGCTGTCCGTTTGAACTGGCCTACACTTGTCAAAGGCGTTCATGACATTCAATGATTTTAATGTATAACTTCTTGTGTTATGTTGTTTTCATGTTCTAATGACATTATTTGTTTTTTTTATATCACGGATTGGATTTTGACGTTATTAACTAATGATTGTTTATTTCCTTGATTATGTAATCACTATTTTATGACTATCATAAAGAGTGTAATATGCACCTTTTTTGAATAAATATCTTAAATTAATTAACAGCCAAATCGGAGAAACTTAAATTTTGCAATTTTTGTTTTTCGCCATTTTCTTTTTTTTAAGGTCCTAAAATCTGCCCAGGGTGTATGTACTTACACTGTTTTATTTTCGGCGAGTATTAAACCATCTAACTACACCTACATTTTCTTTTATCATAGCGTTCTTTTAACCGCCTCGTGACGGACTGGTTAGTCCATTCGCTTCTCACCCGGAGGTCGCGGGAACGAGACTCGGTTTGGTTGTAGGTAGGGCATTTTCATAGCCCGCCTGGCTAGCTACCACCATCTTATCTAAGTGTTGCCGCCAGACATCGGTGTCAACAACATTAATGTGTTCCGGCTTGAAGATAAGATAGCCAGATCTCCATTGCGTTGGGGAATCTTGGTAAGTCCGCTTGCATTTTAGGGGTCTACGTCACTTACCATCAGGTGAGAATATGCCAAGGCTTATCAATTGTGGATAAAAAAAAGCTGACACCACTTTCAAAAAAAACTGAATCTAAATCGGTTCATTCGTTTGGGAGCTACGATGCCACAAACACATACCTATAAACTTATAACGCCCCTTCTGTTTGCGGTGGGGGGTGTAAAAACTGGAGCACGGTGCGCGAGTCAATATTAGGGACTACAGTTTTTCTCATGGGGCCAGTGTCCTCACACTTAAACGGTTTTCAACCGACTTCCAAATAGACAGAGGTCTCAATTCGACTGTATGATTTTTTTTGTATGTTTGTTACGCGATATCTTCTCAGATTGGGAACCGATTTTCATGATTCTTTTTTTAGTCGATAGTGTATGCTCCCTAGTTGGTCCTATATAAATTTTATCAAAATCGGTGTAGTGCTTTATTAGATAATAATTTTGAAAAAAAACCGACTTCAAACAGGAAACTAAGGCTCTCCTGGATTTCTCTGGGATGCCATCATCAGATCCTGGTTTCTTTATGATGATACCACCCTTGGGATATCTCCCATTAAAATCGGTTCATAAACGATGAAGTTATCCGCGAACACACATAAAATATATATACGGTCGAATTGAGAAACCTCCTCCTTTTTTTGAAGTCGGTTAAAAAATAACAAAAACAAAATAAATAATGCAAAATTTTACTAAGTTGTTGCGATGGAAGTCGGTTCTTTAACGTGTTTAGCGTTTTCGATTACATTTTGGGACGAGAAAACAAAGATTAATAAAAAACTCGATCGAGATAAAAACTTGTTTTAAATGAAATTAATAGTGTTCAAATGTTAATATCGTAAGTTTTTAAGGTGAAGACATTATTTAACTTATTTAGTTTCTCGATCTCCATACTTCTTAATACCAAAGGCCGCAAAGCATACATACAAAAATTATACAATAAGTGTCAACTAATAACAGCGTAAGCTCACATTATGTGAGTAATATATAATGAAAAATATGGATACGCCATGACCTGGTCTTCAAGATGAAGACCACTATTATATAAGACATAGATGAGTTGAAATTGTTAAGCAACTTCTAATTCCAGTTGAAAAAAATCAAAATTGCGAATCGAACATGGCCGCTATACAAGCCAAAATACTCAACGTTGATGTAAAGTTGGTATGTGAGGGTTTTTCGGGTAACAACATCGTGAAAGTTTGGAAATCCGGCTAAGCATCAGCTCGGAGAAATCCCTATCTGTATGAATCTCAGGTGGACTAACTGTCCTCCTGAACACTTTTCAATGGGACTTTTTTCGGATCTTATTGCAAGAGTTTAGATAATAGAAAACGCTAAAACACGTTAAAAATCCAACTTCCATCGCAACAACTTAGTACAATTTTGATTTATTTATTTTTGGATTTTGTAAATTTAAAATAAAGTTTATCACCGATTTAAAAATATACATATATGGGACCAAAAATATATCGAATAAAAAAGAATCATGAAAATCGGTTTACAATTTGCGAATTAATCGCCTTACACACACAAAAAAAACATACAGTCGAATTCATCTTCGTTTTAGGAAGTCGGTTGAAAAGAAATATTGACACCAGGGCCTGGTCTTGGAAACAGCCGTGGCCGACGGCAGAGCGGCGACGGCGGCGCGGTGATTAAAATAAGTAGATAGCAAAAGTGTGCGTCAAGGTTTTTATTAATTAGTAGCTGTTTCCCGCGGCTTCACCCGCGTGGACCACGTTTCTATGACTTTTCGAGGGTGCGCAGTGCGCGAGCTGCAAGCGGCTCGCGAGCGTGGTAAAAAGTAGCCTATGTCTTAATCCAGGTCCTAATCTGTTTACCTACCAAATTTCAGCCAAATCCGTTCAGTAGTTTTTGCGGGAAAGCGTAACAGACAGACAGAGTTACTTTCGCATTTATAATATTACTAGCTGTTTCCCGCGGCTTCACCCGCGTGGACCACGTTTCTATGACTTTTGGAGGGTGCGCAGTGCGCGAGCCGCAAGCGGCTCGCGAGCGTGGTAAAAAGTAGCCTATGTCTTAATCCAGGTCCTAATCTGTCTACCTACCAAATTTCAGTCAAATCCGTTCAGTAGTTTTTGCGGGAAAGCGTAACAGACAGACAGAGTTACTTTCGCATTTATAATATTAGTAGGGATAGCTGTTTCCCGCGGCTTCACCCGCGTGGACCACGTTTCTATGACTTTTCGAGGGTGCGCGGTAAAAAGTAGCCTATGTCTTAATCCAGGTCCTAATTTGTCTACCTACCAAATTTCAGCCAAATCCGTTCAGTAGTTTTTGCGGGAAAGCGTAACAGACAGACAGAGTTACTTTCGCCTTTATAATATTAGTAGGGATATAGTAGGGATTAGTAGGGATTATTTTAATTTCCTTGTTTTGTTTGAGTAAAGCACTGTACAGGCCTCGGTCGGAACGGCGATTGCTGGATTCGTATTATTAAAGGCCTCAGCCGCGGTTATTATCCCGGCCTCACTTATTTCAGTTTTTTTTAGATCTGTAGCAGTAATAGAGTAGTGAAGCCGGGACACGTACAACAGAGTTGTGGGCACCGTGGTGCGCAGCAGTAAGTTGGGCCTTGTCTGCGCAATGCCGCTCTTATTGACGAGCTCGCATTTTCTTTTGGACCCGTCATCGGCCACTCTGTTGGTAGTGTGATGGAACGATCGATCACTTTGATAGGTCGCCGAGATAATAATCGTTCTATGGCAGAAGAGTATGCAGCGACAGAGGCGTCCTTTGTGGACGCTGGCGGGGCTGCGAGCGGAGCGGAAGGTGAGCCGAAGGGCGGCGCGGTGTAAGTGTTACGCAGCACTTGCTCAGCACATTCGGTTGACGTCACAGCTGGCGGCGGTGCAGGCGGCAACAAAACTACTGACTTGAAACCGTGGAAGCCAACATTTTGAGCCCGGCCGCGCATTTCATATCAGTATTCGATGCCTCCGGTGACCTATATACCGTCAATGAGTCAAGTAGAAAAGTGACTTCTCGATGTAGCTTAGCAACATTCACTTGGGATGCCTCCAGTTTTTTGAGGTCATCAGCCAGAGTTGCCTTTAAGGAATCGATGTTTTTAAGGAGACAGGTCACATCTACGTGGTCGATCGTCACGGGAGGGGGCTTATGTGATGGGCATGAGTATGACATTGACGTGGTGTTGATTCATAATTCATAATATTTTATTTGCAATATTCATTACACGTCAAAAAAAACCACAATAGTCAATACTTATGAAAAAGTCATAATAATAAAAGAAATAATGTAAAAACAATAATAAATTTGTATTATTTTATTACAGTTTGAGCGCAAAAAATTCGTCTATAGTGTAGAACGCCTTTTCGATCAGCCAGTTTTTAAGTTTCCCCCACCAGGTGAACTGACCATCTAGTGCACAGCTCGAAGCAAGCCACTGTGGTTGCACGCCAGTCGGGAGGGCGGTAAGTGCTGCGTAATGGGGAGGGGAGGGGACACAGTCTAAAGAATACATGCAGACGTCCAACTTGGATGTCTAGACAGGGCATTGTGCGGGGGCCGAGTTTTTAGTCAAATCTCGGGACACTTCATACGTTTAGGCGGTGGAACAGGAGAGGCTGCCCAGTGAATACTAGCGAGTCGGCTTTGACGCAAATATTAGAGGATTGTAAAGCTGCAACTTTTCATACAAATGGCGTTAACGATTATATTGGCAAATAAGCAGTGAGGAGCGCTTAGCAAAAAAATCAGGAAAATTATTCCAGCTTGATTTTTCGGTTTGAAAAAAGATATGTTATATTCAAGGATATCACCTCGGGTCCTTGTAAGTTCATTACACGATTAGATTAACTTGATTCGATCATAAAAAATCCCAAACATAGCATAAATTAAAGCAAAGCGTGTAAACATTTGTGTTTTCCAATGCCTTTAAGAGGATTGTGAAGCTGCGACTTTTCATGCGAACGATTTTCACCTCTTAAATGTCAACCGATTTGGACCAATTTTTGATAGGTTGTTAGTCAGAACAAAAGCTAGGCTTGTACGTTTTTGTTTTTTCGATAAAGTTAATTGACTATACAGGCTAGTTCGTTGTTCCAGAAAAAAATCGGAACCCATATAAACGGATAATCCGATCCCAAGATGAACTCGTAGGGCTATGTCACGTCATGTCTTGATTACACATGAAAACACACGCACTCGATCACGCACACACACAAACTCACACATACATACACAAACACACACACACACACATTGGCACTTACCATAAAAACTTTTGTGATTTTAAACAACTTTGCTTATCTCAAATTGTATACATACCTAATATGATTATCTTTTTTTTTTGTTCACCGACCCCTACTCAAAATGTACTCCTTGTTAAAAATAATAAACTTATTTTATTTTATTTTAATAATTTAAAGGATTGTTGACCGCTGGTCATTTGAGTTACTTTTTATAATCTGTCAAAAACGAAACTTTTTTCTAAAAATGTATGAAATAGGAACGCGAGATGCCATAGCTTCTCAGCTTCATTGATGTACTAATATTGTGATTTTGTTTAGTAGTTAAAAATTAAAGGGGCTTGAGCCTACCCTAAATTAGGGCGATCAGATTAGGCCTTACTCGATCACGCGGGCCCAGTGCGGGTTGGTCGACTTCACACACAACTTTCGAGTTTCTTCGCAGGCGTGTGCAGGTTTCCTCACGATGTTTTCCTTCACCGCTAAAGCAATCGGTAAGAATGTACGTAAGTTTTTAAATAAACTCTTTGGTACATTGGCTGTCCAGATTTGAACCCGGTACCTCTGGTTAATCGGTAAATATGTACGGAAGTTTTGAAAAACTCATTAGTACATTGGCCGAACTGATTTGAACCAGGTACCTCTGGTTAGAAGGACCGAGTCGTTACCGGTTGAGCCATCGATGCAGTTAAAAATTAAAGACGCAGTGCAAAATAAAATGAGCAAGATTTTTTTATTATTTCAATACGACGGCAATTTATAAACTAACATTTTCATTCGCAATTTATTAAGGTTCCGTAGTCAACAAGGAACCCTTATAGTTTCGCCATGTGAGTCTGTCAGTCTGTCCGCGGCTTAGCTCAGAGACTATTAGTACAAGAAAGCTGTAATTTGGTATGGATACACATATTAATCACGCTGACAAAGTGGTACAATAATTTTAAAAAATAATAAGGGTACCTCCCCTACATGTACAGAGGGGGTGAATTTTTTTCGTTGACGTACCCTATCGTGTAACGTACCGTTGAATAGGTCTTTAAAAACTACTGAGGGTTTGCTAAACAACTTTTTAATTCAGAGATCAGTTTGTGAAATGTTTAGCTTTAAAGTGCTATTTTTTGTTAGAGTCGAGCCTGTCTGTGCTTCACCCCCCCTCCCCTCCCCCTCCCCTCCCCCTCCATCTACCAGCTAAACTACCATTTCAGGACATCTGAAAAAAAATGTAAATAGTACGACATTATAGTCAATTTAAAAGGAAAACTAGTAGGCTTCCTTAGATTAGGAGTAACAGTCGACCAACTTAAGACGTGCAGTTAGATTTGCAAAACGTTCATAGATTTTCCATACAAAATGTTCTACTACCAACAGCAAATATAATTTTGTTTTTTGATATATACTTTTATTTTTAAAAAGACTACGAAACCCTACTATGCACGAGTCCGACTCGCACTTATCCGGTTTTTTGATGCAGTCCCTATCGTGGACCCGTGAATACCCGTCCACACCAGATGTTGAATGCTACGCGATAATGTATGCGCAGCGTGACTACACAATTTTATTGAATTCGGGTGAAAAACCCATTGGTACAGAGGCCAGCACATAGTATCGTAGTGCGATTCTGATCCATACGCATACGGCTTAAGAACTGTACAAATTCCAAAGTGTCTAGCTTGATGTGCTGGCCACTGTACCGGGATCTCTGGTTAGGATGAGCCACCGGCTGCTGAAGTAACAACGACAATGAGTAACGCTTACCTCGTGCCTGGCGCAGAACTAAAGCCGCGTGTCTATGGTTCCCCTTCTCGGCTAAGCCTAAAGCTGTGTTCCCACTCGCGTCCACTATAGACAGGTCTGCACCGGCCGCTATCAGGGCCTTCACATTGTCCATGTGCCCGCGCTCTGCTGCTATGTGGAGCGCCGTCTAAAACAAAATAATGAGGGTTACTGCCAGAGATATGCTATATATAGGGTGACTTTTAATTAGTTCTTGATAGCAAAGGATATGAATGTACTCATGATTACAAACAACTTTCTCAAAAGAAACTATACGTCAAATCAGAAAAAATTTTTGGTCCTTGGTACATAACAAGTTATCAAATGGGCAAAAATGTATAAAGTACCAAATTTTTTTTCTTCATATTTTGACATATAGTTTCTTTAGGAAAGTTGTTTGTTATCACGAGTACATTCATATCCTTTGCTATCAAGAACTAATTAAAAGTCACCCTATATAAGGGGAGGTAGATAGGTTACATGCGTCCAAAAAGTGAAGCAAATAAAATTATGCTAGTTGGCATGTCTTTTCTTAGTAGCATTCGGTGCAACGGAAGCGAACTACCTCTAATATTGTGTGCGTAAATGGGTTCGATTTTCAAATGTTGTTTGATAGTTCATAACCCATCTATGGGTTACAGACTTGATGATGATGATGATCTATCCGACCGATTTCGGTCATGGCGACCACTTCGACTCCTAGTCGGTTTGCCGCGCGTGCGCTCGAAGATGGTTTATGTAGTCAATCTTCGCAGCGAAACTCCTCGCGCACTGAGGGCATTTAAGTATGCCACCTTCGTAATTGTATGAAATGGTCGCAGGTGGTCGGGCTTTTAACTGGTCGCGTTTGATATCAAGGTCAGACTTTGATCACATATAAAGGAATTCGATCCCCGCTTTATGCAAAACCACAGTATATATGGGCTTTTAACTGGTCGCGTTTGATATCAAGGTCAGACTTTGATCACATATAAAGGAATTCGATCCCCGCTTTATGCAAAACCACAGTATATATGGGCTTTTAACTGGTCGCGTTTGATATCAAGGTCAGACTTTGATCACATATAAAGAAATTCGATCCCCGTTTTATGCAAAACCACAGTATATATGGGCTTTTAACTGGTCGCGTTTGATATCAAGGTCAGACTTTGATCACATATAAAGGAATTCGATCCCCGCTTTATGCAAAACCACAGTATATATGGGCTTTTAACTGGTCGCGTTTGATATCAAGGTCAGACTTTGATCACATATAAAGGAATTCGATCCCCGCTTTATGCAAAACCACAGTATATATGGGCTTTTAACTGGTCGCGTTTGATATCAAGGTCAGACTTTGATCACATATAAAGGAATTCGATCCCCGTTTTATGCAAAACCACAGTATATATGGGCTTTTAACTGGTCGCGTTTGATATCAAGGTCAGACTTTGATCACATATAAAGAAATTCGATCCCCGTTTTATGCAAAACCACAGTATATATGGGCTTTTAACTGGTCGCGTTTGATATCAAGGTCAGACTTTGATCACATATAAAGGAATTCGATCCCCGCTTTATGCAAAACCACAGTATATATGGGCTTTTAACTGGTCGCGTTTGATATCAAGGTCAGACTTTGATCACATATAAAGAAATTCGATCCCCGTTTTATGCAAAACCACAGTATATATGGGCTTTTAACTGGTCGCGTTTGATATCAAGGTCAGACTTTGATCACATATAAAGGAATTCGATCCCCGCTTTATGCAAAACCACAGTATATATGGGCTTTTAACTGGTCGCGTTTGATATCAAGGTCAGACTTTGATCACATATAAAGGAATTCGATCCCCGCTTTATGCAAAACCACAGTATATATGGGCTTTTAACTGGTCGCGTTTGATATCAAGGTCAGACTTTGATCACATATAAAGGAATTCGATCCCCGCTTTATGCAAAACCACAGTATATATGGGCTTTTAACTGGTCGCGTTTGATATCAAGGTCAGACTTTGATCACATATAAAGGAATTCGATCCCCGCTTTATGCAAAATCACAGTATATATGGGCTTTTAACTGGTCGCGTTTGATATCAAGGTCAGACTTTGATCACATATAAAGGAATTCGATCCCCGCTTTATGCAAAACCACAGTATATATGGGCTTTTAACTGGTCGCGTTTGATATCAAGGTCAGACTTTGATCACATATAAAGAAATTCGATCCCCGTTTTATGCAAAACCACAGTATATATATTAGTACTAAGCAAAACAAAATTCAAAAATCGACAAGACAGTTGTTTGACAGGAGACAAAGATATATATTTTTTATATTCACAATTAAGGGCGTCGGTGGCGCATCGGCAAGGGCCGCTATCTCCTATCCGGGAGATCGTGGTTCGAGTCCTGCCACGTAGCAACGTGTTTTCGAATTTCGATCTCATATGTACGTTTGTCCGACGCACTTACGGTGAAGGAAAAAAGCAAACCTGCACACGCCTGAGAAGAAACTCGAAGGTTGTGTGTGAAGTTGACCAACCCGCACTGGGCCCGCGAGGTCGACTAATGCCCGGTCGCCCTAATTCAAGGTAAGCTCGAGCCCCTCGGTGGCGACGTATATTTGAGCTGATGTGATGATTCACAATTGGTAAGCCCTTGGCATCATCTCACCTAATAGTAAGTGACGATGCTGCCGAAGATGTAAGCGGGTTTACCAAGATTCCCAAACGCAATGGGCTATCTTATCTTTAAGCCGGAACAAATCACTGCTGTCAACACTGATGTTTGGCGGCAAGACTTATAAGATGGTGGTAGCTAGCCAGGCAAGCTATGAAAATGCCCTACCACCAACCAAACCGAGTCTTGCAAAGTTGACCCCACCGGGTATCAAACTCGCGACCTCTGGGTGTGAAACGAATGGACCTAACCATTACACCACGGAGGCGGTTAGTAGACCAATTAATTTGTATAAGCCTAAAATAATATTTTTTGCCTGCCTTCAAAATGAGCCGGAATTGCTTCCTTCACTTCTTCATGGGTATGATTTTTTTTTCTCGTAGTTCTTTTTTTTAAATTTGGGAACAAATAATAGTCGCTGGGTGCCAGATCCGGGCTGTAAGGTGGGTGCACCAGCGATTCGAAGCCGCACTTGTTAAGAGCAGCAGTCGCAACAGGGCTCTTGTGAACCGGTGCATTGTCATGCAATAGTATCACACCTTTTGACAGCTTTTCCCGCCTTTTTTCTTTAATGGCTTCTCGTAGTCTTTCTAATAGCGTTGCGTAGTACGTGGGTCATACTGAAAGTTTCTGGATTCTGATAAATTAAAATAGATAAGATGTTTATGATTAATTTATTGTTTTCAAAGTATATACTCTCACTATTTACACATTTTTCCATTCGTTGGAACCACTGTGTGAAGCAGTGGATCTAGTCTTCAGTAGAGACCTCTTCAACGGCTTCTTGGAATGCATTCACCGCCGCTTCTGGGCTTGAGAATCGTAAACCTCTAAGTTTATATTTTATTCTTGGGAATAAAAAGAAGTCGCAAGGTGCGAGGTCCAAATTTGAAGCCTTCAAATACGCATTCGTTCTCTTAGCGAAATGTGCAGACGCATTATCGGGGTGAAGGATGATATGACTGCGAGGACGCTTTTCATGAACTTTTTCTTAGACACTGGGCAAGTAATGGTTTACATATCAATCTGCAGTGACTGTCCTTTGATTTTCAGGCGACACTGTTACATAATGTTCCGTTTTCCCAAAGAAAGACGCAACCATTTTTTTGCCAGTGCTCCTTCTCCTCTTTCCTCTTTTGTTGGCAATTTTTCAAAAGGAAAGACCCATTCTACTAACTGGCTTTTTCTTTTAGGTTCGAAACAATACACCCAGGTTTCGTCATCTGTCACGATATTAGACAGCCAATGACTCTCCTCCATTAAACTTTTCTATAATTTTTCGGCACCACCTACACGCAGTCGCTTCTGGTCTTCCGTTAAATCATGCGGTATCCTTCGAGTGTAAAGCTTCCGAACCTTCAGTTGCTCATGCAAAATGTTTTGCACTTGACTCATTCCAATGCCTAATTCAGTACGAATTTGCTGACAAGTAATTTTTTGTCAGTCTTAATTAGTTGTCGTACGGTATCGATATTAGATTCAGTAACCGCAGTCGCCGGCCGACCTTCACGTACATCGTCATGGAGATGATCTCGTCCACGTCTAAATTCTCCGAACCACGAATACACAGAGCTACGAGATGGTGCTTCATCTCCAAACGCTAGTTGAAGTCTCTAGCAACTCTCTTGTTGACTTAAGCCGCAGCAAAAATCGTAAAAAATCATTTAGCGAAAATTTTTACGATTAAATTTTATTATAATAGCGACACACAATTCTCTGAACCTCGCCAAGTTGAAAAATAAAACGACAGTCTCAAAAATTAAAAAGTAATATGTTCCTAGAGAGTTCCATTTGCAAATTCTGTTAGTGCTTTTTTATTTTATTTTTTGTAAGTGGCCAGTTCCAGAAACTTTCAGTATGCCATAAGTATGTCCCAGTTATGGTGACACTCTTATCTTTGTTGTCGATCATGAGAATCCCTGTTAAATCCTAAAAAAATTGTAGCCATCAGCTTTCCGGCCGATTGAACTTCTTCGGAGGAGGTGCACCCTTCTTATGCCACTGCAAAGACTCTTGTTTCGACTCAGGTTCAAAGTGATGAACCTGAGTGGTCACCGCATAAGTATAAAAAAGCGTATTCGGTATTCAATTTGCTCCATATTTGCACGTTTATTCCGAAATATATCATTGAAAAGCAATATTTTAAAAAAATGACGGTTTTAGCTCGACATTTGACTTTTTCTAAAGAGTTCTCATACAAAATAAGCAAAAAGGTTTTGTAACTTTTTACCTCCTCCTGCTTCATTCCGGGAATTTTTTAACCACCCTCGTAGCTCCTACAGAACAGTCCTTCCCCACTGAGTTGCAGTAAATTCGTACATGCGTCCAGCGACTTGCAAGCCGTATAGATCATGGCATCTAAGTTGAACAGGGCGCAGTGTCTTAATTTCAGGTCTCAATCGAAGAACGGGACGCGGGGGTAGCGCGCACTAAGAGACACCAGCCCCCCGCGTAACCCGCGCTACACCAGCGCGCTCCTTATCTGTGCGAACGACCGCTATTTGTCTCCAACTTATACGTCGCGAATTGTACACCTTTAGAGGCCATCCAACATATGGTCTTTGTTTACTTTTGATGGTTGTCGAGCAGTAAATAAATAACAATGACATGGAAATTCCTCAAGTTCACTTAAAGGGCGATGGAGCTAGCTAGTTTACCTTCGTCAGCGAATCAGAAATGAGGAGATCCGTGGAACTAAAGTAACCGATATAGCTCACATAATCACTGAACTTAAGTGGCAGTGGCCGGGCACACATCAGAAGACGCAGCAACCCACTCGGTTGACCGATAACATGGAACAGCGGAAAGCCGCCTGGATGCGAGCACCTCAGGACCGATCGTTGTGGAATTCCTTGGGAAGGTCTTTGTTCAGCAGTGGACGTCTTTCGACTGATATAAGATAGCCAGTTCTCCATTGCCTTGGGGAATCTTGGCAAGCCCGCTTCCATCTTCGGCATCATCGTCACTTACCATAAGGTGAGATGATGCCAAGGGCATACCAATTGTGAATAATAAAATAATAATAATATGAGGATGATTGATTTCGTACCTTCCCACCGCTGCTGTCATCGCAACGAGCATCAACATTAGCACCGGCAGCTATAAGCGCTGACAGACAGTGGCTGCGCTCAGCTAAAGCAGCCGCATGCAGCGCTGTGCGTTGGCACAAGTCCACAGCGTCTACTGCTGCGCCGCTGAAATTAAATAAAGACGTTACAGGTGAAACTGAATGACCATCGTGATCAAAAAACTTCGCTACAATTTTTTATCCACAATTAGTAAGCCATTGGTATCATCTCACCTAATGCTAAGTGAAAACTTCTGATGTAAATAACCGCTATAGGTCCTGGAGCATTCTGTTCTTTAGCTTTTTTGTGCGCCATAGTGTTTCCCCCTCGCCCCGCCCCCTAAAACTATGTATTAGACAATAGTCCTAAGACCACGCGGATTTTGCCACGTTACGTGGCACCCCACAAACAGGACTCTCCGTGCTATCAAAATCGATGGGAATCTTGAAGATCATTTTATTAACACATTTGATAAGCCCTTAGCAACACCTCACTTAATGATAAGTGACGATGATGTCGGAGATGGAAGCGGGCTTACCAAGACTCCCCAACGAAATGGGGTAACTGGCTATCTTATCTTCAAGCTGGAACACATCAATGTTGTTAACATTTATGTTTGGCGGCAAGACATAAATAAGATGATGGTTGCTAGCCAGGAGGGCTTAGAAACTATCCTTCCATCAACTAAACGGAGTCTTACAAAGTTAGACTCCACCGGGAATCGAACCCTCGACCACCTGATGTGAAGCTGATGGACTTAACCACTACGCCACGGAGGTGGTGAAACCTTTGATGAAATTTCTTACTTTGATAATATCGCAAAATAAATTGGGTTATCTATCAGCTGATCGATTTGTATGAAAGGTCCAACAATATGTTTTTGTGACTTTACCAAAGTTGTAGAACAAAAGTTGTTTAGTTTCGTGAGTATAATCACCAGTTAAGAGATTTGCAGTTATTTTATTTAATTTATTCTTATTTTATGGTTTATTGTACACAGGAAACATAAATTACACATTTTACAAAGTAAGGTCACACAAGGGGTACAGCTTATTTCTTAAGAAATTTCTTCCAGCAGACCCGGTGCAGTTATATACCAGTCACCCTATCGTATAGTATTAAAAAAATCGGCCAAGCGCGAGTCGGACTCGCGCTCCGAGGGTTCCGTACCACCACCCTTCTCCACATAACTGTAACAATGATCTATTCACATTACCAACAAAAAAACATCAAAGCGAGCCAAAATGTTTTTTCTTTTTCATTCAATTTGGACTCCTTAGCGCGAGTACGACTCACACTTGGCCAGTTAATATTATTAATTCTTTTAATTTAGGATTCGTTCTATAATCTCATCAAGTTTCACGCTTGCATGTAGTACCGTATTTACGATAGAGCTAAATCAAAAGTACCTCTTAAATACGTATAAAAAACGCATTTCTACACCCCTTCATTTTACACTTTTTCCATTCTTTTTATTATCATTTTTAAACACACTGCATCTATTAAGACCATGTCTCAGGACCGGTCGTCGTGGAAATCCTTGGGGGAGGCCTTTGTTCAGTAGTGGACGATTTGTGGCTGATATGATGATGATGATCTATTAAGGTTAATGAAATACAGTCCGCTGACATACAGGAGGACAGCGGACGCTTTAGGGTCCTGTCGGTCACTCTTTGGGTGTACGGACGGAACTTACTAAACTGTAAAATTATTCAAATTTATGACGTTGTTTTATTACCCGACTACCAAAAAATAAGGGTAATGTTTTCGTAGGATATATGTATCTTTTTTCTTTGGCTGAGCCTGTAGTATAAAGGATTAAAAGATTTAGAAATGCCATAAAACATTACTTCTGAAAAATCTGAGCAAAAAATAAGCTCGAGCTTCCATACAAACATCATGACAAACTTCCGGATCGAATCTTTTTAAAAATATATTGAGAATTTTTATATACATATGATGTCTACATTTCTCGTAGAACAGATGGCCGTTGGGGCAGTAAAATTCTCGAGTGGCGACCACGCACCGGAAAACGTAGCGTAGGCTGGCCTCCCAATCGGTGGACCGAAAACCTGGTGAAGGTCGCGGGAAGACGCTGTATGCGGGCAGCGCAGAACCGGTCGTCGTGGAAATCCTTGGGGGAGGCCTATGTCCAGCAGTGGACGTCCTTCGGCTGATATGATAATGAAGATGATGTCTTTGCATGTGATTGATGCACCATCCGTTATAAGTTTTAAAATAAATTGTACAGACACACTGTGCATACTTTCTGTACAACCTTCACCGTCTGGCGTAGTCGGGTATACACTGAACAACTAAGAGGTGTATTAAATTTGATGAAGATTAACACATAAATTGGGTTTGTATGGGAGGTACCTTATTCAGATAATTTCTGGAATGAACTACCCAGTGCAGCTTATAGCACGACTTTGTAGGTAGGTAGATAGGGCGTGGGTTTGAAATGAAGATGAAGAAGATGCGTGCTACAGAATTCAATTTAATGCTAAAACTAAGCCCTAAAAAAGAAATATACGAAAATTAGAAAACATTATACATATTAAATTTACACTATACACAAACGAATTAAACATATAATGATATAATACCCAAAATGTGTCTTTTAAAGGGAGCAACCGTTAAATATATCTGATTTAGGTAATTTTTGTGAATGTCATGACAGCGCATGCGTGGATAATAAATAGATGGAATGAAAAGAAGACCGGATGAAAGAATAATGAATAACAGCACACTGCGCTACAAGCTGTAGCCATTGTCATTAACAAAGTTTCATTCAAGTTTTGAACCTGGATTTATATGGGAGGTAAACCTTATTCCGATTTTTCCCATGAAAACGAACTACAGCGTACAGTAGGCTATATAAAGTTATATAGGTAAGAAGAAACCACCGAAATCGTACCGTATTTTTATTTTGTGTACTGAAGAATGTGACAAATGGGAGGAAGCAATACAAAAAGAGTTAAATACATTAAGTGAAAACAATACATGGGAGATTGTTAAAAGTGTACCAGAGTGTGCAGATGTGGTATCTAGCAAGTGGGTATTGTGTACCAAGGATATAAATGGTGAAAAAGTGTATAAAGCTAGACTAGTGGCCCGTGGATTTGAGCAAAATGACTGTGATTCAGATGTGTACTCTCCTGTTGCTAAGTTACCTACCTTTCGCTTATTCCTAGCTGTGGCAAACAAAATGAAATTTCCAGTTCATCAAATGGATGTGGTAGGAGCTTTTTTACATGGAGATATCCATGAAGTCGTATATCTAAAACTTCCAGATGGTCAGGTAGCTAGGCTAAATAGGTCTTTGTATGGCCTGAAAAAATCACCTAAATACTGGAATCAAAAGTTCGATGAATTTATGTCAAAACAAGGCTACTTTAAATCAAAAAGTGACCAATGCCTGTACTTCAAAAAACAAGGTAAAACATTAATGTACGTTCTACTGTATGTGGACGATATTCTATTTTTTGGGACTGAAATTGAGTCTTTTAAGAGTGAGTTAAAAAATAGTTTTAAAATGAAAGACATGGGTCTAGCATCTAATTATTTAGGTATTGAAATCAGTCAGAATGGTTCTGAAACAATATTAAGTCAAAAGAAATACTTAACCAAAATCTTACAAAGCTACAATATGAATGACTGCAAAGTTGCAAACACTCCAATTGATCAAAATTTCAATTTTGATCTTTTGAAAAGGGAAAGAGCTGAAAGTGCTGAGGTAGAAAAGAAATGCAGGCAAATTATAGGCAGTTTAATGTATGCAGTTTGCGGTAGTAGGCCTGATCTGTGTACTAGTATATTTTTCCTTGCAAGATATCAGCATGTAGCAAGTGAATATTTATATAAATGTTTAAAGCGAGTGTTACGCTATATAAAAGGAACAATTGATCTTGGTCTTATATTCAAAAGTGATAAATCAAATATAATTGGATTTGTTGATGCAGACTGGGCAGGAGATACTGTGACCCGCAGGTCAACTTCTGGTTACATGTTTTTTGTATTTAACTGTTTAGTTTCCTGGAATTGTAAAAAGCAAAACTCTGTTTCACTATCTTCAACTGAATCAGAATATATAGCACTCAGCAGTGCAATTTGTGAGTCAATCTGGTTACAAAATCTACTCATAGATTTTAATTTAAATATTGATATAGATATTTTTGAAGACAACCAGTCTGTAATAAAGCTTGCTTACCATAAGGAAAACAACAAGAGATTAAAACACTTAGATATTAGGTATCATTTTATTGTGGAAAAGATTGAACAGTTAAAAGTTTCCTTAAAATATATAATGTCAGAAAATAATTTAGCTGACTTGCTAACGAAGCCATTAGGTAAGATCTTATTTGAAAAACATAGGAATGCTATTCTTAGCAATGTGTAATTAAATATAAGGATATTTTTTTTGGATTTAACTATCTCAGAAATTAAAATTGTTTTAAATATAGTGGATAAGTTTATGCTGTAGAGAACCATTCATTTTATGTTCTGGATGAGTTTAGATGTTTGTGGCCATTTTTTCAATGTTTAGAATAAACATTTAAAATTGTAAGTTAATTAAAAAATAAATGTTGAGGGGGGCTGTTGAAAATAGCAACAAGTATTTTTTAAATATGGTAACATTAATGAAAATAATAAAATTAAATAATATTAATATTATTTAATAATTTATAAAAAACCAGGAATCTAGCATAGAAAATTAAACAAAAATTTATGTAAGTATTCACATAACCTTTTAATTCGGAGCCTCGTGTCAAAGAGAATATAACACTTTTTTATTTTCATTAATGTTACCATATTTAAAAAATACTTGTTGCTATTTTCAACAGCCCCCCTCAACATTTATTTTTTAATTAACTTACAATTTTAAATGTTTATTCTAAACATTGAAAAAATGGCCACAAACATCTAAACTCATCCAGAACATAAAATGAATGGTTCTCTACAGCATAAACTTATCCACTATATTTAAAACAATTTTAATTTCTGAGATAGTTAAATCCAAAAAAAATATCCTTATATTTAATTACACATTGCTAAGAATAGCATTCCTATGTTTTTCAAATAAGATCTTACCTAATGGCTTCGTTAGCAAGTCAGCTAAATTATTTTCTGACATTATATATTTTAAGGAAACTTTTAACTGTTCAATCTTTTCCACAATAAAATGATACCTAATATCTAAGTGTTTTAATCTCTTGTTGTTTTCCTTATGGTAAGCAAGCTTTATTACAGACTGGTTGTCTTCAAAAATATCTATATCAATATTTAAATTAAAATCTATGAGTAGATTTTGTAACCAGATTGACTCACAAATTGCACTGCTGAGTGCTATATATTCTGATTCAGTTGAAGATAGTGAAACAGAGTTTTGCTTTTTACAATTCCAGGAAACTAAACAGTTAAATACAAAAAACATGTAACCAGAAGTTGACCTGCGGGTCACAGTATCTCCTGCCCAGTCTGCATCAACAAATCCAATTATATTTGATAAAAAACCAGGAATCTAGCATAGAAAATTAAACAAAAATTTATGTAAGTATTCACATAACCTTTTAATTCGGAGCCTCGTGTCAAAGAGAATATAACACTTTTTTATTTTCATTAATGTTACCATATTTAAAAAATACTTGTTGCTATTTTCAACAGCCCCCCTCAACATTTATTTTTTAATTAACTTACAATTTTAAATGTTTATTCTAAACATTGAAAAAATGGCCACAAACATCTAAACTCATCCAGAACATAAAATGAATGGTTCTCTACAGCATAAACTTATCCACTATATTTAAAACAATTTTAATTTCTGAGATAGTTAAATCCAAAAAAAATATCCTTATATTTAATTACACATTGCTAAGAATAGCATTCCTATGTTTTTCAAATAAGATCTTACCTAATGGCTTCGTTAGCAAGTCAGCTAAATTATTTTCTGACATTATATATTTTAAGGAAACTTTTAACTGTTCAATCTTTTCCACAATAAAATGATACCTAATATCTAAGTGTTTTAATCTCTTGTTGTTTTCCTTATGGTAAGCAAGCTTTATTACAGACTGGTTGTCTTCAAAAATATCTATATCAATATTTAAATTAAAATCTATGAGTAGATTTTGTAACCAGATTGACTCACAAATTGCACTGCTGAGTGCTATATATTCTGATTCAGTTGAAGATAGTGAAACAGAGTTTTGCTTTTTACAATTCCAGGAAACTAAACAGTTAAATACAAAAAACATGTAACCAGAAGTTGACCTGCGGGTCACAGTATCTCCTGCCCAGTCTGCATCAACAAATCCAATTATATTTGATTTATCACTTTTGAATATAAGACCAAGATCAATTGTTCCTTTTATATAGCGTAACACTCGCTTTAAACATTTATATAAATATTCACTTGCTACATGCTGATATCTTGCAAGGAAAAATATACTAGTACACAGATCAGGCCTACTACCGCAAACTGCATACATTAAACTGCCTATAATTTGCCTGCATTTCTTTTCTACCTCAGCACTTTCAGCTCTTTCCCTTTTCAAAAGATCAAAATTGAAATTTTGATCAATTGGAGTGTTTGCAACTTTGCAGTCATTCATATTGTAGCTTTGTAAGATTTTGGTTAAGTATTTCTTTTGACTTAATATTGTTTCAGAACCATTCTGACTGATTTCAATACCTAAATAATTAGATGCTAGACCCATGTCTTTCATTTTAAAACTATTTTTTAACTCACTCTTAAAAGACTCAATTTCAGTCCCAAAAAATAGAATATCGTCCACATACAGTAGAACGTACATTAATGTTTTACCTTGTTTTTTGAAGTACAGGCATTGGTCACTTTTTGATTTAAAGTAGCCTTGTTTTGACATAAATTCATCGAACTTTTGATTCCAGTATTTAGGTGATTTTTTCAGGCCATACAAAGACCTATTTAGCCTAGCTACCTGACCATCTGGAAGTTTTAGATATACGACTTCATGGATATCTCCATGTAAAAAAGCTCCTACCACATCCATTTGATGAACTGGAAATTTCATTTTGTTTGCCACAGCTAGGAATAAGCGAAAGGTAGGTAACTTAGCAACAGGAGAGTACACATCTGAATCACAGTCATTTTGCTCAAATCCACGGGCCACTAGTCTAGCTTTATACACTTTTTCACCATTTATATCCTTGGTACACAATACCCACTTGCTAGATACCACATCTGCACACTCTGGTACACTTTTAACAATCTCCCATGTATTGTTTTCACTTAATGTATTTAACTCTTTTTGTATTGCTTCCTCCCATTTGTCACATTCTTCAGTACACATTGCTTTCTCATATGTTATTGCTCCAATACTTGTGTAACATATATAATCATCATACCTAGCTGGCATTTTCTTTTTTCTTGCAGGTCTTGAGGAACTCCCTCCTATAATATCCTGTTCTGTTTCCTTTTCCTCTGCAGGAGTTGGAGACAACTGAACTACTCCGCTCTGTTGACGTTCGCACTTGTTTTCTTCGCTGGTTTTTTGTTGTCCTAACTCTTCTTCTTTATTCAGGTCTTTTCCTGGTGTGTCCACTAAAATCGAGCTATCGAAAGGCTTGCTGTAGTTGTCTGAAGACTCATAGCTGTCACTCATCTCATCCATAGATCTCAAATCAACTTGAAAAATATCAAGATTTTGCAAGTACTGTGATGGATCCGAAGACTTAGTTAAACTTTTCTCCATATTTTTTTGTTCAATTTCGCTTGAGTTTTTTGTATCACTACTTTTAATAAAAATCACTTCACGTTTGACAAGAACATCATTTATTTTTGGAAAATAGACACGAAAACCTTTTGATGTTTCACTATAACCTATAAAGTAACCTATCTCAGACTTAGAGTCCCATTTTTGTCTTTTTTGTTTTGGAATGTGCACTGCCACACAGCAACCAAATTCTTGCAGCTGTTTAATATCAAACAATGGTTTATTGAACCACAATTCATATGGTGTGACATCCTTTACCCTACTTTTTCCTGTTCTATTTAGTATGAAAACAGCTGTGTTTATGGCCTCAGCCCATAAACTTTTTTTTAAATTAGTGGACAACAACAGGGTTCTTGCACATTCAGTTATTGTCCGAATTTCGCGTTCCGCCCTACCATTTTGTTCTGGGGTGTAGGGTACACTAGTTTGGTGTACCACACCAAAGCTTTCTAAAAAACTTTTCATTTCTTTGTTGACAAACTCTGTACCACAATCACTTCTCAAGATTTTCACAGAATAACCAAGATTTTTTGTCACAAACTGCAAAAAACACATCACCTTATCACACACTTCACTCTTGTTTTTTAAAAAGTACACAGTTTTATACTTTGTGAAATCATCTTTTATTACTAGGTAATATCTTGCCCCACCTAAAGAAATTTCTTCCATTGGCCCACACAAATCTAAATGTAATATTTCACCCGGCTTTTCAGCACATGACTGGCTCAATGGAAAAGGTTTTTTATGTTGTTTACCTTTTAGACATGAGACACATGACCCTTCTTCACATTTATTTACCTGAATGTTACTCCTTTTTAAAACCTTTTTCACATGTTCCATATCTTGGTGACCTAACCTATTATGCCATTCACCTAAGGAAATAGTAATAGCACAAGAACTATTCAGGTACAAAAACTCCATTATGAAAAGTTTTCCCCTTGGTTTCGATATTGCAACACAACAGTTATTTTCATTTAAAATCTCACAACAAGTTCTATTCATTTTCATATTAAAACCTTTATTTATGACCACTGAGACCGAGAATAAATTAACCTTTAACTCAGGGACAAACAAAACATCACACAATGCTGTATCAATCCACTCGATCCCGTTATATGCCTGCAAGTTTATATCTCCTATCCCTGTGGCACAGATAGTGGAGCCATCGCCAATGACTACATTCTTAGGTTCATTTAATTCTTTGAAAGTAGAAAATAGATTTCTATCAAAACACATGTGTTCGGTGGCTCCGCTATCCATCACCCACACATTTTCACACCCATTAAATGATGACAATAGAGTAGCATTAAATGCATTATGAGCTCGACCAATCTTAAACCAACAATCTTTCTCAATATGACCGGGTTTTTTACACACAGTACAGACTTTACCGCCAGATTTGTTGCTGTTTAACTTGCACTCTTTTTTATAATGACCAACCTTGCCACATTTAAAACATTTCCTGTTCTGCTTAGCCACAAGTAAAGCCGTTGAAGAAGATTCCTCCTCCTTTGCATTTCCAACTTTGGAATGATAGCGTTGCTCCTCCACCAGAAGTCGTGCTGTCAGCTCGTCCATGGTTTGTTTTTCTTTTGGAACAGACTCCCATGCAGATATGAAATGATTATATTGCGCTGGTAGACATGTAGTAATCTTAGTTATAGCCATGGAAGAATGGACCTCCGAGCCCAATGTCTTCATAATGCACAGTAGATCTTCGACTCTAGACAAAAATTCCGACATAGATTCTCTTGGCTCGTACTTTAATGCAAAGAACTTTTCCTGTACTAGATGCAATGACAATTCTCCTTTTTGCTCATATATTGTGTGCAGTTTTTCCCATATTTCTTTTGAAGATTTACAGTTGACTACCTGAGATATGACTTTGTCTGATAGCCGCGTCACGATGATACCCTGGGCCTTTGCATCTTGACTGATCCATTTTGATTTGGAATCTTCATCTTCCTTTTTTGGACTGGTACCATCCACTATATCGAATACTCCTGCTGCCATCAGCAGAACTCGGATTTTGAATTTCCACACATTCCAGTTGTGGGGACCCTCCAATTTTGAAAAAGCGTCGTGGTTATTGAGGCTTGTGACCGCCTCCATGATTTAATGGCGATTTGACCACGCCAACAGCGCTGCCGACCCAAATTTTACCTCTGTAATCGACGATACCACGCTTAATTCTTTACCAAAAACCAATTCTTTGACTGATTAGAGCATGTCTGGGCCCATAACCAGATAAAAAACCAGGAATCTAGCATAGAAAATTAAACAAAAATTTATGTAAGTATTCACATAACCTTTTAATTCGGAGCCTCGTGTCAAAGAGAATATAACACTTTTTTATTTTCATTAATGTTACCATATTTAAAAAATACTTGTTGCTATTTTCAACAGTAGTGAATGGGGCCAATCCCATCCAACCTTGAACGACACATAAGGCGGCTGGAACTACGGAGACTTATGATTGCGGCAATGCAAAAAGCAATCCTTCTCGACAATGCCCGGATAGTCCGACGCTTTCTCTCCCCGTCACACTTCTTAATGTGGGGCACAATTAAATAACCATTTTATCCGAGGGATAGACGGCGGTTGCCCGGTGTTGCACATTGCTTCATCCGCGATCACATGTAAAACATTCAGAATTACACCAACGGACGTGTGTAACGCGACCTTCATACACATCTGGAATCAGATGTGCAGGTATCCTCACAATGTTTTCCTTCACGGTTGAAGCAATCGCTAAATATAATATGTACGTAAGTTTCGAAAAACTCATTGGTACATTGGCCGTCTGGATTTGAACCCAGGTTAGGAGGAACAAGTCGTTACCGGTTGAGCCACCGTCGCACTGAACTCCAGCCGACTGAGCTTCCGCTAGAGGTGCTCCTGCCACTTTGCCTCGTGTCAAATGTGCAGTGTAGTGTGTGTAAACATTTTTTCCATAGTAATAAAACGGAACTAATTACAAGCTTTTAATTAACTTGCAATCGGGTGAAATCTTGCAAGTGAAATTTGACTTACTTCCTGGTTTCCGATTAAGCTGAAATTTTGCATGCATATGTATATCGCGTGACAATGCAATATCAAAAGCTTGTACCTAAAAGTTTTTAGGTTTTTCGAAAATTATTTTGCATAGAAACTCGAGCTTCGTGACGAACTTTATTAAATTATGGAATATTCTTTGCTTAATACTCACTTGGACAGCAACTCCTGGACCAACTCCACATTGTCCCACAGTGCCGCCTGAAAAGCATAAGAAAAACATACATTTAAGAACGTTGTCCTTCGCCGCCGTCCATACAAATCATAGTCTACTTATAATTTGAAAACAAGAAGTGGTTTTATAAAAAAACTAGCCTTTTCAAGCGATTTCGTCCGTGTGGAATTGTTACCTACTTAGGGCAGAAATTTTAATTTTTTAGGATACTTATTTTGCAACTATATTTAATACATATACAAACTGCTATGGTTTATTGTATAAAGCTCATTTTAATACATTTTTAAAAACTACGTTTTTTGTTTATCCATCCTTTGCTAAAACTTAAAATATTTTGCGGGTTTGATACTAGTGAGCACACACATAGAGTTGCCCTTGGAAAACTGAAAAAAAAAGTCACATCCTGTTTGTCAAGAAATCATACCTGTATCAGCGACATACACTCTCACACAGTCACACATAAAGTACTTTCACAGATAGGGGTACACATTGACGTCACCATTGTTCTTGTGTTGTGAACATCTTTGTGGCAATTATTTTTATTTAAGTACCTACACTACATAAGTATGCTTTGGGTGTCACCTACCCTCATCATTAAATTAAATAGTCTTCGACTTCTGTGCAATACAAAAACCCGATAGGGTTTCCTTTGTACTGTATTAATATCTTTATGTTTGTTCTTTAAAGCAATAAATAAATAAAAAATAAAAAAAACGGGTTTTTTTTTGTAAATGTACACCTGCAGCTTTAAGCGTCTGTCCTAGAGCTTTGTTAATTGTTATTGCAAATGCTGCCTTCAGGGTAAACTGCACTTTTTTGTAACTGAAATGGTAAATCGGTCGGAATTATCTTTTATAATTATCAGTTAGACCAGCTTTACTATACGGCAGTGAAACATGGCCTACAAGAAAAGTCCATGAACCGAAACTTCATATCACCGAAATGCGAATGTCGCGATGGGCGGGCGGAGTCACCCTCGAAGTTAAGATCCGAAATGAGTATGTCCGGGGCAGTTTTAAAGTGGTGCCTATCGCCGACCAGATTACAGAATCCAGACTGAGATGGTATGGACATGTGATTCGACGACCCGATAGTCACGTCGTGAAAAGGTGCCTCGCTCTATTGCAACCTGAAAGAGAGGAATGGATAGACCGGCAACTACATTGATGACTTGTGTCCAGAAGGACATGAAGAATGCTGCCTCTCCCCGGACGACGCGTACCAACGCGTCTCAAGATTACGAAAGCCGACCCCGCATAACGAGAAAAGGCTAGGACGAAGAAGAAGGAGAAGGAGGTCGGAATTATTGGTATACGTGGAATTTTAAAAAATCTCCTGCCATTTCAATCATGATTATAGCTTTTATAATGTTGCATCCCAGGTGAGTAATTTGCAGCTGTGTACCATTACAAAGCCTTGGTGCGTCAAGATTTCTCAATAACAGGACTGGAACACCAACTTTCAGCCTCAACTAATGGGAAGGTACTCCTGATAATTTTAAAGAGTTCAGAAAGTCTATAGGGTACGATGTTAGTGTTTAGTGTCCATAATATTGGTGTCAATTTGATAAAACACGATTTAACTTATTTGACAGGACTAAACAACATTTACGCATTCTGTCTTCTTCTTTCTATATGGAAAAGACAAGGATATAATGCTTAAATTTAGTTTAGTCCTGTTAAATAAGTTAAATCGACACAATTGTCTACTGAGAGCTACTCGACAACATCCTCGTTATTTCCGAATCTTCCAGGCACGCGGCTTGCAGGGAATTTTTGGTATAGACCTTCCCAGGTATGTGCACAACAACTCCACAAAGTTCTATCTTAATCGGTCAAGTTGTTTTGACGTTATTAAGATCTCTAACAGACAGAGACAATATTTTAATACATTAAAATGTATTTAAAACATATATCTATACAAGTAGGTATATTAGTCTCTGGTTCCCATATTACTGGGAATCTTAGTTAGTATGCTAGTAATAATATATATACTATGGTTAGGCGCCAGATGATTAAGTGTGACTTGTCCCTTAATATCATTATATTATTAAGTTTTTAAAGTCTTATACAGAAATATCAGCGATAAAATTGCTTGCCTATTGTTACATGTTAAGAATACACTGAAAAGAAATTTTAATACTCAACATGTCAGGTGGTGTTTTAAAGTATCATTAACAATAATATAAGGATTTTTCACTAAGCATGATCACCATGGATCGGTTGTAAATTCAAAATTGCCAATGCCCAGTATTTGCTAGAGGCCAATGGGGAGGCTGCCACAGATTGGAGTCTTTGTGAACCATTAGAACTCCAAAATCGCATTATTCTTCTGTTTTACTAAAAAACTATGTTGTATTTTAAGCTTAAGCCATAGCCAGGTAAATTAGCTATGTTATATTTTTAGCTTAGGGTCCAGACACCATTGCCATGGTATCCTAGAGATGGCAAAAGACGCCGAGGACGACAACAAATGCGCTGGGAGGATGAGCTTAAACTTACTGTGGGATCCAAATGGAGAAGAGTTGCTCAAGACCTTACACAATGGAAGCTACTAGAGGAGGCCTTTGCCAACAGGCACACTGAGCTGAGAGACATCCTATAGCAACTTTAACTTACAAAAAAATAATTCAACAAAGCCTAAAAGATCAGATCTCTCACCCAGTTCGAAGGGCTAAATAAACGAGGATTATTTTGGAATGTGGGACAAAACATTGGGACTAACGAGGCATAAATCGGACTGCATTCTAGCTGCAAATTTGTAGTGCGGATGCAGTTAAAACACAAATCACTACGAGAACTGCATCCAAACTGTATCACAATAACATCCTAACTGCAAATTTGCAACTGGAATGCAGTCAATGTGTCTGGACCCTGATATACATTTTCCAGCTCTTTTAATTTTGTGTGTTGCCAGTGATGACATATGGAACTGAGACATGGTCGCTTGCTATGGGCCTCATAATAAGGCTCAGGGTCACCCAAAGGGCAATGGAGTGTGCTATGCTCGGAGTTTCTCTGCATGATCAAATCAGAAACAAGGATCCATAGCAGAACCAAAGTAACCAACATAGAGCTATGTCGGTTGGCAGTGCACATAGCTCTCGTAGAACAGATAGCCGCTGGGGTTGTAAAGTTCTCAAGTGACGACCGCGCACCGGAAAAGGTAGCAGAGGCAGGCCTCCCACTCGGTGGACTGATGACCTGGTGAAGGTCGCGGAAAGGTACTGGATGCCGCCCGGGCGGAACCGGTCATCGTGGTAATCCTTAGGGGAGGCCTTTGTCCAGCAGTGGATGTCCTTCAGCTGATATGACGATTATGATTATATTTTTTAGATATTTTTTTTTATTGTGGCTTTAATAAGGGTTGTCTAAATATTTCACTAGGATCAATGAATTAATTAATAGTTACATTTCCACTATATTTGTGTAAAAAGAACAGAACACATTATTTATTTAAAAATTGCTGACTAAAGGCACTTTGAAAATATGTCAATTGCAAATGAACTTTAAACTGATTTTTTCCACTACCAACAGTTTAACTTTGGCTTTATTCGCTGTCCTTTTTCATCCTAAGCAAATTGTAATGTATTAGAATGGAAAAAATACATTATTTCATTATTAATTCCACAAATGCTCAATCAGGTGCCCCCATGCATAATGCTAGTACGACATGGAGCCTGAGCGGATCGCACTACAGACAAAAGGAGAAATTAAATATTTAATTATTTTTTGACCCTCATTCATATTCAAGACAATTGAGTGTGTAAACAATGAAAATTCTCAGTATTCTCAAGTTTGCACACCTCACACAAGAGAAACAACTCAAAGAATAATTGAAACATAGTCATTTGAGTTTCAAATAAAGGTATAAAGTGTGACGTCATTGATGTACTAATATTGTGATTATTATTTAAAAATTGAAGATGCAGTGAAAAACAAAACGAGTAAGGTTTTATTGGATATTCAGTAGGAAGGCAATTTATGGAATAACGTATCATAATTTATTTTCGACGCTGTCCAACTTGATTTTTATTCCAATCATACCAAGTCTTCTTTCCACTTCTTTCAGGTCTAGAATAAATTACTATCATGTACCTGGTGCAACAGCCGGCCTTGGAAGTTGTCTTCATCCGGAGACAGGTCCATTTTGACACTTTCAGTCAAAAATTAACACTAAAGCCTTACATTTCCGGGCAAAATAGGCGTTCAAGCGTAGAGAGGCAAAAACATCTGTTTTTTACAGAAAGAGTAAAACTTTTTGTAGCACTACTTAAACTGACTAATTTTATTTTTTTAGGTACTTTTGCATCAAGTTTTCACAAGAAAGAAACTGACTGATTTTCTTTCTGTACTTGTGCTATAATAAAATCGTAAATTGTTGAAGACAAAAACTCGATCGATTGTTTGGGAGGACTAAACAGCATTGACAGCATCCATCCATGTCGTCATCCACAGATTATATTTAAAACACAACACATAGATAATCGGTCCGGTCGGCCCAACGATACACAATCTACGAATAAACAACTCGTAATGGCCGGCTTGTAAAACGTGTCATGGACTTAAATAGGGTACTTTCCACTTAGTCAAATCAGTTAATTTTGACATGAAAAGAAAGGTCTTTAAAATCACATGCGGGGTAGCTGTACTAGGCCAGAAAACTGAAATGCAACGAATGTAATGAAAGAGACTTAGATCTGATTCCGGTAGAACCGTGGACCGTGACAATTTAGTGCGAGAAGTAAAAACTTCCGATTGTAAGTACAGTTTCCTTGGGAAAAATGTTTTTAGATTTATGGACATAAAAATGTTATCCTGTCAAGGAGTCTGAACTGAATAAAAAAAAATTGTTTGAGAAACAAGGGGACAAAGTAATTATATGTTGTTCTGAAAGCATTGCTTTCGCTAGGCTCACAATTCAATATACGTCAGTCGAGAATAAAATATTTTGGACATCATTGACACACATGATTTTTCATTACAACGTTTGATAGAAATAAACTAGTATGTGGGTACCTATAAACATTGGTTTAGTGTTATGTCTTCTAATTGGTCCACGTTCGTAGTAACCATTCGCGAAACAATCAGAAGTGAGACACAAAACTCCCAACAGAGAGAAAAGTAAAATTTTGTTCGTAATTATTGAGGAACCAATCGCCGTTTTTCAATTAGGTTTGATGAAAAAACATTTTTCTGTTTAAGGCTCCAAAGCAGTACCACATAAAAATATCGTCGGAAAGAGTAAATCCATACAAACAAGTAACAAAACGCCAGACCACAGGCCGAGCTCCCTGTGAAGCCACAAGCTGAGCTCCGTCTAGATCAAAGCCAGGAGCATCCCTCCTGCCAGTTCACTGACCTATATCGCTGTAACAGTTCATCGTAACCATATCTTCACTTCAATTGTTTCAATCTTTGACGCTCAAAGCGACTCACTGACAAAAACGTTTCAGGTTAAAACAACGGACGTGTGCCCCGACATAGCCAAATGTTTTTAATATATGTCCAAAACGATACTTTGTTCTAAAATAATTCGTGATATACAAATATGACGCCACAAATATGTAAAGTTTTGGATGAACTTATTTGGAGATTTAACTTACTACGTACAAAATTATAAAATAATGAAAGACTCAAACCAGGTTTTCAGATATTTTAGAAGGTATGCTATTCGCTGAATAATATTGATTACCAAATTTATTTCTGATACTGGAAAATACACATCCACAAGGGCCAGCTATCATCAAGCCGACCATTTCTGGTTGCGAGTTAACGTAATCTTATTTACTTCATCGTCACTATATTACCGCAACTGAAACACATCCACAGCTGGACAAAGGCCTCCTCCAAGGATTTTGATATATATCTGATATACATCATAAATATCCGATATTATCTGATATACATCATAAATATCCGATATTTTGATATTTATTTTAAAAATCGTATATTTTCAAACCCCGAGAAAAAGTCATATTAACGGGGGTCGGAATTTAACGGTTTTCGAGTTAAAGCCCATTAAATTTTAAAATTTTGTATGAAAATTTTAAAATTAAATTGACTTCGACTCGAAAACCGTTGATTTCCGACCCTCAGTTAATATAACTTTTTCTGTTGCAAATTAGATGTTGTTTATCCTCTTAAAAGCATTTGTACTACTTACAAGTCACCCTGTATAATCACACTAAGCACGCCTCCAAAGATGTTATTTTTGAGATAGCTGGAGCAAAAAAGAGCTCTGTCGCTGTGCAGTTGCCTTTTATGTCCTTGTACTTTTTTTCTTGTTTAACTCGTTTATTTTATTGGCCTGAGTTCAAGTAATTTTGGTATGCGATATTTAGTCGTCGCGACTGCAGCGCCACCGTTGAAATTATAAAAGTGGGTATCAAACTGTCTCGGCGACAACAATATCAAATAGCAGTACCAAAAAATAAACTTCTTACCACTTACAAAGAACAAGGGCTCGGTTTATAATAGAAAATTTACATTAAAACCAAATAATTCCACATAAATAATTTCACAATATTAGAATAGTAGATAAAACCACGACCATCTTTTTTACATCTCTATCAACATACGGCAGTCCTTGCTTTAAAAATTTTCATTTTTCGGCTTGCCAAATGTAAGAACCAATAAGTTTTTATTTTGTGAAGAAAAAGTTTTCAATCGTGCCACGTATTATTGTTCCCTTCATTTTTATCAATTTATAGCTACACTAAAAAAATTATGCCGCGCATTATTGTTTCCCTTCATTTTTATTGATTTGCAGCTAACTTCATTATGTTTTCGATTCGTAATGTTGGCAGCATTTACGACAACAATGGGTGGGAATCGGTGGTACTGCTCGAATTTTTCATTATTTTCAGCGCTGTTTAATTTCGTTTATAGATAGTCTATAGTATTTTTGCAGCGCTGAGACGCTGAATAGTGTGAAACAAGTAAGTGTAAGTTTATTTCTTATTTATGTCGCAGGTAAATTGTAGAATCAGTTTTTTTGCAAATCGGTGCGCCGCGCCGCTTTTTAAACTACTGAGTTTAAATTCAGAATAAGACCGATTCGGACGGACGGAAAGATAATTGGTTAGGATAAAAGACCATTTCTTGTTCTAGTCCTGGGTTCCGTCCTAGTCGGTTTAATTCGGGGTTTCTTTACTCACAAAGTGGCGCGGTGTTTTGTAATAAAGCTAATTCTACAATATAGCTGCGACATATACTCATATACCACTCACTAAGCATGTAATCATCACATCACTACGTTGTTTATACCACTTGTATACTACGACGGTTGGTCGTCTAGATAGAATAGATGAATCTATGGATTCTTTGGAGTACTAATATATATACTGTGGTGTAGGTGTGAACAAAAATGGCATGACTCGGTTTTCTTTTTAATTTGTAGCTAGCAGTGCTATAGATGAATTTTTGTAAGAAGACTCCTATAATCAATACTTTGTAGCTAAATCCTGTGATTTGCTTGTTTTTGCGATGTAGTGTTTGTGTGATCGTGCGTGACGTATAAATCGAGGTAGGTTTAGGTGTGGTGTGCGGTGCCAGTAGCCCAGTACTGTGTGTTACATTTTATTTATTTCTGTACAATGAACGATGACCCATTGTGTGTATATGATATGCGTAGACGTTCTCTTGCGCTATTTTTTGTGAACTTTTTAAGATATTCAGACAGCTGATGAAAAATACAGTGTTGAAATTCATAAAATCGATATCTAGATTCATGAAATGGTCGCCGCCGATGCGACATTTAGTCGTTTACGAAAACGGAATGGCTTACTTTTATTTTAGAAAATACAATATTATTTAAATCTAAAAAGGACATTGTAAAAATAATCAATTTAGCACTAAATCAGAAATAAATAAACTCAAAATTCGCGCGAATTGTTAAACGCCTCAAACAGTTGGTTCGCAAATTTGCTAGAGGTCGCTAGTGTGTTATATGTTGTACTAATGTTGTATTGTTGTTGATTGGTGGTTGGTACGCATGCGTGCTGCATACTGCAACTTCACACCAAACCCTACAGTCGCAGTCTCAAGTGAAACTTCGTGTGGGGCGGGTTATGTACGTACTTTATTGACTATTTCCAGTATTATTTCCTGAATTTTCAAAAGTGTCGCAGTGCTGTGCTGTGTATTTTCGTATGCATTGTGTGGTGCGAATATTGGAACGCTCGGTTGGCTGTGGAATGGAGTTCGGGCTGTGCGTCTTGGCTGTGTCACCAGTTTGGCATTCAGTATGAGCCAGGGAGGATCACGACGCCCTTACTCGAGAGGGGGTCCCCGCTGGCATCCCCGCTACAAGGACTACTGGGATTATGAGCAAAATTACAGGTTTGTGTAGACATACGTTCTTATTGGTCGCAATTTCACTTTTTACGCAGTGCGAGATAAAAAAAAACTCCGTATTATGTAGGTAGTAACATAATTGCTGCAGTTAAATTTTGCTGTATTATCGCTGGCTGCTCCGGTTTCCGTGTGGTTTAGATAAAAAAAAACTACCTACATTTGGTTTTGTCAGGGCTCCACTGTTCGTTATGGTTCGCTGTGTGGAGCTAACTTTTTATTATTATATAATATTATTTTACGGCGTGGTTTCACTACCGTTCTGCCAGCAACGCGTCGTTGGCTAAATGAAAGCAAAGAGATTGCATAGCGACGATCTCGCGGCTGGTGTTTTTTTTCTAGATATAGCTAAGCCGTCTAGATTCTGGAATAGTGTTTCTAAGTGTACAAATACATAAGACATAGATACAATATTGTCCCGTTATAAGGAATCATCTGTTAAGACTTTTTATGCTGACTTAAAAATAAGCATAACCATCGGCTTAACTCATGTGGAACTAAAAAAGAATAAGAGTAGCCTGGATATATGTCTGTATATGTTTTCAACGGGCTGCGGCTACTACCAAGAAAAATATGGTGTATGAAGTTTAGTAGCGTTTCCATGGTGTACTATATTTTCGTACTTGCTTTATTGACTTTTCTCTATTTACATCTTACTTTGGGACCCAAACCAACCCAAACTTTGATAGAAAAACTTGCTCAATGTAGTCCCGTCTCTATGCTATAAGATAAAAATAAACCTAAAAATCTCAGTCTTGCTGCCAAACATCAATTTTAACAGCATTAATGTGTTCCGACATGTAAATAAGATAGCCCGGTCCCCATTGCGTTGGAGAATCTTAATAATCCCACTTTCATCTTTGGCTTCATCCATCATCACGTTACGATCAGGTGAGGTGATGTGGTTGGGTTGCACCTGACCAGGCTGCTATACTAAATTAAAAAAAAGTTTGTTAGATTTGATGATTGTACTGTAAAAGAGCCTTGCTTTGCGAGGCTCTCCCCCTACGACAGCCTGGTTATATGCACCCCAACCGATGATGCCGAGGGTTTACAAATTTTGGATAAAAATTGTAAAATTGTTACAGTTATAACTTTTACTGTCTTTCTATAGATCTTGACCTTTCATGTAAGTCATAATCATGAACCATTTACGGCTACTACAAAAAAAGATACATTTCATTGTAATTAGCTGGCAAAATCCTTTTTTGCCCACCTACAGAGATCTGTAACAATACGGATATAATTGATGTTTTACTGATGATTAAAAATATTTTATATTCCTTATTGAAAAGTTCCATGCCCCTTCCATCTTTATATTGCTAATATAGGGAGTTAGTCACTGTTGATTAGCCTGTGGTGCTGTGGTGCAGCCAAAGAAAACCACCCAATCTCTTCTGAGGGTGTCATAAGAGGTGACTAAGGAATAAAAAACGAGATGGGCAGCAGAATCCTTTCAGTGTACTGTCTCACCGCAATGTACACTGTGATCGCCCACCCCTATACTGGAGTGCCAACAGAAATTAATAGAGGTATGCAACCACGGCGGCGTAACTCTGCAATGGATTAAAGGGCACAGAAACTCAAAGCAACCATGCGGCATACAAGCTCCCCAGGAGAAGGTCAGAACTTGTGGCTGTGGGACAGGAACCTTTAATACCCTATCCATCAGGCTGGCTACGGTAAGGCAACACACAAGAAATGAACACAATTTGTACTGGTCTAGTTTGGAAACCTGTAGGCAAGCTTGGTTGGCCCTGCTGGCAACTAACCCTTACATGGCCTATTCAGAAGGTTCATGTTGCTTTAAAGTTTGCAAGAAGCCATTATTAATGTTCTATATGGTAAAAAATACAAAAAAATATTTAAATCATTTTTAACAGAGTAATTATTTATTTTCCTAAATGAACCACAAAAAATATTGATTTTTGCCAACGGTTTTCTCTAAACTATATTGCATGTGCACCTGGGACTTTTACTCTTGTGTTTATGATTATAAAGCCTATTCAACAATGAAATGAATAGAAAATTTCCGAATTTTCAGCTCTTTTGTACATTGTGTGATGTGATGATGATCATGATAACCTCAGCCAAAGCAGGCTGATAAGCTACCATATTAATACTACATGCTGGTTCATGGGTTCCACTCTCATTCAGGACAAAGGGGCTTGTTTGTTCTATATATATCTGAACTCAGAGTTGTGTGCTTGTGTGTGACTCATAGGTACATATGGCTGTAGTCATATCTTGCTTTTTATTTCACTACACAGATTGTGTAGCAAATGCCTGTGTTATGTATGAGCATTAAGCGTGAGGAAAGCATCTCTTTGGTATGTCTGGATGTCTAGCTGTTCTCCTCTACAGGTCGTATTGCTCAACCAATCCTCGTGAAATTTTGTAAGATTGTTCAATTATTATATGGACTTTTTTGACGATTCAGTTTTTGGAATTTTTCAAAATAGCAGAGCCAGGGGATTTGAAAACGTAAAAAAATATCATATTTCAGCCATTTCGAAAAATTCGCGAGGTCTACAGCTCACAGAGCTACTAGTACATACTTTTTGTATGGATTGCTACTTGAACGTAATGCAAATCACATTACTTTTAAATGTCATTGTTATCTGTTGTGATTATTAGGTTGGCATACACAGCCGACACTGTGCACTTTGCTCTGACAAGCTTGGCATTCTACATCAATAACTAACCTCGTAAACCTTTACTTATATTTCTTTTTAGGGTTCCAAAGCTAAAATTGCAAAAAACGGAACCCTTATAATTTCTTTCACGTCCGTCCGTCTCTCACAGTTCATTTTCTCTGCCACTATTAGACCTACGGTACCTGATAAACTTATTAGGTACACATACTATGTATATGTAAATAAAACATTTAGATGTGTACCCCTCAAATGGGGTATCCTCAAAATGTGTTAAAGGTTTCTTTAAACTTATTTATACTTTACTATTAAAGAAACATTTATGAAATATTGAGCTCCAAAGGGACACCCTTCTCATTAAAACTTAAAATTTTGAAAAATACAAATACCTTCTAAGACTTTACTGAAATAAGCAAATAAAACGTGGTTTGATCACAAAAAAAATATAGTTTACATGCTCTTCCATACAACTGAAAGTCGTATTGGACTATCCCTCTTTTATAGATACTTTTGTACTGACCCTCTACCCCCCCCCCCCCCACCTCCGACTAACAGCGATCGAGAAAACATTTTCAATGTTAAAACCCTTTGGAAATCATTGCCATACATAGTAAAGGCACACCCTGGAGACTTCATACAACGTGCCAGAAATTACATTTCAAAAAAGGAATGATGGAACAAACAAAATGGCGGCGAAATCCTATACGTTCGACAAACACTTCATACAACGGGCTAGAAATGACATTTCAAAAAAGGAATGACGGAACAAACAAAATGGCGGCGAAATCCTATACATTCGACAACCAAACTCTGACTAATCTGTATCAATCTGGGTGACGAGGGGGTGAGATCGCAATCTAGAGAGCGGCAGGGAGTGTCCGTACTGTATGTTAGAACTAATATATGTATGTACTTTGGTAAAGGGCTCTCTCTTATCGTGCAGCACAATCAACCGTGCTATCTAAAAGATAGACGGTGGCGGTTGCCTGGTGTTGTACTTAGCATCATCAGGACATTTAGATTTACTTTACACCTACGGACGTGCTAGTGCGACCTTCAATACCCATCTGAAACTAGAATATGTGCAGGTTTCCTTGATAGCCAATACCTTGGCCGTCTCCGGATTTCACCCCGGGACCTCTGGTTAGGAGAACCAAGTAGTTCGTTACTGTTGATCCACCAACGCTTTTTAGTTGAGGAAACTATAGCTTATAGTCAACGATCTGTATAATGTCATCGTCTGCAGTCTGCGTTCCGTTACTGCATATAACGAGTTCCACATACAGCGTGTCAAAGACTTCCGGTATACTTCTATGGACGAGGCATTATGAATTGCAAAATCAAATGTTCTTCAACCCTAACGAGCTCTCGTCCAGCCATGTACTGAGAGTGACGTATGACTGAGGCTGACATTTGGCGGATGTAGGCTCTACATACGCTGTAATTTTAAACAAGTGCAGGGACACGGGTCTCTAGTTGAGGGAGGGGGTGGTGAGAGGGCACCTAAAGAGAGGGGGATAGGAAAATACCGGGAAGTGACGCGTCAACTGGCAAAGAAAATATAGCAGTCGAAAAAATTAATTAACTCCCCGGAAACGGTCGAGAGTAGTGATTATGCGTGATTGTCGCCACCACGTTACAATTTCAAATGTCCTCGTCCATTTTAAAGAGCAGGGTCTCTGAAGTGTGTGGATTGTGGTGTGACGTGTAAAAACTCGTGCGTGTGCGCTCTCAGGTAGCGACCTTCGGGTTCAACGGCCGCCGCCCTAAATATACCACACGGATGTGAGCCGTCGCATGCGGCTCGTCGGGACTGGAGCTAGTCCCCGACGATCTGCATGTAATAGGTACAGAGTTTTAGCTTCGAAGCAACATTTCTTTCAAGGAGACTTCTGTCGATAGTTCTTTTCGTGGGCATTGTTACATGAGCTTTACTGTTGTCCACCCTGTCAAGGAGATGGTCCTTAGTAGCATTTGTCTGCGCATATGCAACAACATATCTAGGAGAAAAAATGAAACCTAAGGTCTCCGTTAAGTGCAGATAGGGCACAACATTAAATTGTGGCCTGAAACTGCAGCCGACCCGGCTCCGCACGTTACGACTCGTCGTTAGTTTGACCGAAAGGGGGTAGACGCAGGCCCTGAGGCCTGCGCAGACCTGCGTTTCCTTGATTGTGAGGGCAATCCTTTAGTGTCACTGACAATATCGTCTGTTATTAGACGCAAAATACTGTGACTGTTAAGTGTAGGTAGAGTTCAAGCTGAAATAGCGGCTGTCCTTCAGCCGACAGGGACTCGTCGTTTGTTTGACGGAAAGGGAACGCAGGCCCTGGGGCCTAGGCAGACCTGCGTCTCCTTGATTGTGAGGGATATCCTTTAGCGACACTGACAAAATCGTCTGTTATTAGACGAAAACCACTGTGACCGTTAAGTGTAGGTAAGGTTCAACCTAAAATAGCGGTTGTCCTGCAGCCGACCGAGACTCCACGTTTTTTTGACCGAAAGGGGACGAGGGCCCTGGGGCCTAGGCAGACCTGCGTCTCCTTGATTGTGAGGGATATCCTTTAGCGACACTGACAAAATCGTCTGTTATTAGACGAAAACCACTGTGACCGTTAAGTGTAGGTAAGGTTCAACCTAAAATAGCGGCTGTCCTGCAGCCGACCGAGACTCCACGTTTTTTTGACCGAAAGGGGACGAGGGCCCTGGTGCCTAGGCAGACCTGCGTCTCCTTGATTGTGAGGGCAATCCTTTAGCGACACTGACAACATCGTCTGATAATAGACGCAAAATGCTGTGACCGTGGTGGTGTCCCTCGCGAAACCGTGAGCTCCTACTCGTACAATCGCTGCTATATTAGTAGGAAGAGTTTAGCAAAGAGTAGAAAATATTACGACCGTTTCTCTTTCCTATCATTTGAAATTTGAATCCAGCGGTACTCGTACAGCGGTGCTTTTGGTACAGTACATTTCTTGGTTTTAGATACTTACTTTAAGGCGACCCCCGTACCTAAGTAGCGCCGTCATCAGTTGAAAAAGAATTACATTTGAAGAAGTGCAATTTATTTCAACATATCAGCTCATATACGTCCCCACCACAAGGGGCTCGAGCCTACCCTCAATTAGGGCGATTGGGCCTTGGACCATGCGTGCCCAGTGCGGGTTGGTCGACACAATCTTCGAGTTTCTTCGCAGGCTTGCGCAGGTTTCGTCACGATGTTTTCCTTCACCGTAAGAGCGTGGAATAAACGTACGTATGAAATCGGAATTCAAAAATACATTGGTACGTGGCAGGATTCGAACCACGGTCTCCCGGATAGGAAGCGGCCCTTGCCAATACGCCATCGACGCTTAACGTTATTTAGAAACAATCAACTCTGTGAAATATAGTTCGGTGTAGTTAAAGGTAGCGTAAGCACCAAAAGCGAATTATTTTTTAACTGATGGCGTCGCTAGTTAGCTGGGGGTAGGCCCTTAAAGGGCGGAGCAGACCAAACGTGCGTGGCGTGGCGTGGCGTGGCTGCGCGTGCACGCATGGGTTTGAAATGTACTAAATTCTATGAAAGCTGCCACACCGACTGCGTGACGTAGACGGTGCGTGGCAGCTAACGCAACGCGCACGCAGAGCTGCAGCTAGCTGACAAACCGAGCCCGCGCACGCAGGGAGCGGAACGGCAACCTCGCACACGCGAGAGCTGCGGTGACGTTGTATTATATGGCATTCCCTGTTGGATGTCACACCGCGCACGCGCTTGTACGCAAGAACTGGTGCTGCGCGTGTGCACGCAAATCCATTTGAATTTATTTACAAAATACGGTTGTTTATTTTCGCAATTGAGACAGGTTTGAGTTGGGAAACAAAAGAAAAAGTCATAGAAATTGTGAGGAAATATGAGTGCCTGTACAACGTGAAACACAAAGATTATAAAAATAAAGTTTATATGACTTTACTATGGGAAAGAATCGGTAGTAGGTTCTTGGGATAATAGCAACAATACCGCTTCTTCATCAGATGAACTGCTGTTGTCTAACATCTTGTCCACAAATGCAGTCAAGCTTCTTTGTTGAATAAAAATTTTTTCGAGCACTCAATATGGCTTCTAGGATGTGACTTGCACGTCCGTGCACATAGTGCCTGCGTGACGTGTGCGTGCCAGCTGCTGCACTGCTTTTGCCGGTGTGGCAGGGCTGCACGCGCGTGCGCACGTCACGCAACGCGTCACGCCACGCGACGCATTTGGTGTGGCCCGGCCTTAAGAGCACTCACAACATACGCTCCATCTCTCCATTTTCTAGGTCTGTAAAGCTAGCATTGTAATTTGTTGCTCGAAAATTACTTGAGCAACAAAATTCTCATTAGGGCAACTAATTAGCATCAAATAAGCACTAAATTTATCACTACAAATAAATTTTGTTGCTTGAATAACAACCGAGCTTCAAATTAAAATGCTAGACGGTGTCAATGCTAGCTTTAGAGACCTCCATTTTCTATGTATACAGTTGTGGTCATATAATTAGGAACGACCTTAAAGTATACATAAACAAACTATATGTATACTGTAAGGGAACGTCTGATATCACACAAAAAGTATTAGTTTTCCAAGATGACGTAGTATTTTTTCTCTAAAGATGATAATATTTAAAATTTTCTCCAACGAGAAAACTAACTAGCTCTGTAAGGAACATAACTGGTATGTCCAGGAACACTCAAAAAAGATACCTTCCATATAATAAATTGAAAGATGTTGACTCTCCTGCAAGAAGGTACAGTCAAAAACAGATCACGGGTAGTATTGCGGGCATACGCGCACGGAATAAGAGCGGAAAAGTCTCTACTGTACATAATTATGTTCTCATTGTAAGAGTGCAGTTTATTTTCATATTCACAATAACCATTTAAAGAGGCCAGCTCATCAAATTAGACACTCGTAGTGCGATTCTGATCCATACGCATACTGCATAAGAAGGGTACAAAGTCCTGTAAGTGTCTAGCTTGACATGCTGGCCTTTGTACCTACTTACGAGGGCTGGTTGATAAGCAAAGCATCCGAAATGAGCCATTTAAAAATCTAATAAATTAAAAACAAAATTGTCAACTGTCACTAATCACGGGAGTACTCACCTAAAATATTATTATTTTATCGGCTACATTGTGCTTGAGAATTTTTTTAAAATAATTCAGTGTTCTGTATTAAAATGGAGAAAACAGAAATTCGTGCGGTCATAAAGTTTTACGTATTGAAAGGGAAAACTGCAACTCATATAAAATAAGCTAGACGCTGTTTTAGGGAAATCTTTTCCGTCGTTGAGCACGGTTGATAAAGCGTCGGTGGCTCAACCGGTAACTTCCTCACCAGATGTCCCGGGTTCAATCAAATTTAAACGACCAATGTACCATTGAGTTTTTCGAAACTTGCGTACATAATACTTATCGATTGCTTTAACGGTGAAGGAAAACATCGTGAGGAAAGCCTGCGCATCTGATTCCAGATGTGTATAAAGGTCGCGTTGCACACGTCCGTAGGTGTAAATCTAAATGCCCTACACGTGACCGCGGGTGATGCTAAGTACAACACCAGGCAACCGCCGACTATCCCTTGGATAGCACTGTTAATTGTGCCACGCGGTAAGAGAGAGAGAGAGAAGATTGAGCACTGTCCACACATGGGGAACGATTTCAAACGCGGGCGACAGAGCTGTGAAGATGCTCATCGCTGTGGACGGCCGAAAGAAGTAACCACCCCGGAAATTATAAAAAAATCCATGAAATCGTAATGAACGATTGCCGTTTGAAGTTGAGGGAGATAGCAGAGATAATAAACGCTCCCTCTTAAACGTGTTTTTAACATTTTACACGAACATTAGGGCATGAAAAAGCGCTGTGCCCGTTGGGTGCCGCGTTTGCTCACTGCAGACCAAAAACAACATCGAGTAGACGTTTCAGAGGAGTGTTTGAGGTTCTTTACGCGCTTAATTCAAGCGAGTTTTTGCGACGTTTTGTAACGGTCGACGAGACTTGGATTCACCACTGTACACCAGAGACCAAAGAGCAGTCTAAACAGTGGACAAAAAATGTTGAACCCTGTTTAAAGAAAGCTAAGACAAAATTATCGGCAGGCAAAGTGATGGCAACTGTTTTATGGGATGCTCGTGGAATAATATTTGTGGATTACCTCAAAAAGGGAAGAACGATAAATGGGCCATACCGTAACGCGGCAACGCGTTGGTGATATTCTTTCTTCTTTCATTCGACCTATTTCATTCCATCTTTTTGTTCTATTACTCATGCGCTGGCACAAAACAATCCGTGTGACACATGTGTTTTCAAAATTAAAATTCTATCATCCAACAACTGTTTATGCGATAAAAAACCAACCCCCCCCCCCTCGGTACTGATATTCTTTCTTCTTTCATTCGACTATTTCATTCCATCTATTTGTTCTATTACGCATGCGCTGGCACAAAACAATCCATGTGACACATGTGTTTTAAAAATTAAAATTCTATCATCCAACATTAAACATTCAATAAACTTTCTTTATAAAATAATTATTCCTGCTGCTTGCTTAAAAGACCCTTTTCGGGTAATATAAAATTGTTTTTGTTATTTATGATATAAATTTAACGTGTTCAAATCCTTTTGTAATTCTTATATATTTCTTTCTAGATCTTCATTTCAAAAATAAACTTATCTGTTTGCACGTACGGTTTATTACCCACGCCCTGCCTACCCATACCTCCCACCCTACCCGCGGGGCTACAATATTGTGCGAATTTGCTGAAATCAATGTTAAACGGCCGCATTTGTCAAAAAAAAATTGTTCCATCACGACAACGTCCCAGTTCATACAGCGTCATGAACTGCACTTTGAACTATTGCCCCACCCACCTTATTCACCAGAATTGGCCCCCTGCGACTTCCATTTGTTCCCAAATCTGATAAAGTGGCTAGGTGTACAGAAATTTTCTACCAATTCCCAAGCGGAGGTCGCCGTAAATGACATTTTGATAGCCTGGAAAAAACCTTCTTACAGAACGGTATCCTGGGCCTGGAGAAACGGTGGTCGAAGTGCATCGAGGTAGAAGGAAAATACGTAGAAAAATAAATGGTTTATAATGTTTTTTCTTGTTCATTTCGGATACTTATCAATCAGCCCTCGTATATACGTACGTATTATGTAGTCTCGTTAGCAAGAAATTAATATCGAGTGAAACTGAATAACTTTCACTAGAATGTGTTTACAATCGAGCGATCAACTTTTAGTAGGAATGTGTTTAGTTACATATTCTAGACCACCTGCCTCAATTCCCTATCATTATACGCATTAATCCTGGTAATAGAAATATGGTTTTTGCAGCAAAAAAAACAACAACTACGAGTATGTACGTACATGTACCTACGAGTATATTATGTTGATTTCTAAGGGATGTGTGACCTTCTACCGATGTCGGTACACTTTGCTATAAGTTCAATGCTCCGAACAAAGCAGCAAGCTGGTGTGTATGTAGCGTCACCTGGCCCTATCCGGGATTCGAACCCGACACCTGGTGCACGCACAGTTGGTCAGGCTAGCTGCATGCAGTGCATTAAATTTATAATATGCCGTGTGTGAAGGAACTCAAGTCAAAATTAAATATGTAGGGACAATATACGGACCATCTGGCGTAATAATAGTTATCTAACTATATATATAAAAATGAATTGCTGTTCGTTAGTCTCGCTAAAACTCAAGACCGGCTAGACAGATTTGGCTAATTTTGGTATTGAATTGTTTGTGGAAGTCCAGAGAAGGTTCAAAAAGTGAATAAATATGAAAATGCTCGCAATTAAATTAAAAAAAAAAATATCAGTCAAAAAATAATTAGTTTTAGGGTAGTGTAGGGTAGGGTAGTGTAGCGTAGGTGTACTGTAGTTAGGGTAGGGTAGGGTAGTGTAGTGTAGGGTAGTGTAGGTGTAGTGTAGTTAGGGTAGGGTAGGTAGGGTAGCGTGGGGTAATGTAGTGTAGGTTAGGGTAGTGTATTGTAGTGTAAGGTGGAACGAAGTTCGCCAAGACAGCTAGTAACGTTATAAAAGTTATAAAAGTGTGTAAACCTTAAAAAAAAACAGTTTTCTATCACTTGAAAAAAGAGTAAAAAAATATTAAGATTTTGACGTGAAACTTCTTTAAAATCTGGATCGTAACTAAAGAGACTCAAATCTGTTTGCGTTTCAAGACGAGGCTAAGGTTCCATAGCCATATCACCTATATTTTGGACGTGAAACGTCTTTAAAGTCACATTAACTAGTCACTATAACCATATGGCGACGCGGTAGTCCATTGTTCTAAGAAAAATCGGAATAAGGTACCTCCCAAACATATCCAGGTTGTTTGATACTATTTCTCAAAATAGCTGTAACGATTTTAATGAGACTATGAATAATCAGGACTAAATAAAGCCTACTGCACTTGGTACTTCATTATTCCAGGAAGAATCTGAGTAGGGTACCTCCCATATAAACCCATATTATTTGTAGAAAGGGAGAACTGCAGCTCAGACCGATAATAGCTACTAAAATTGTCAAGGGTTTATCAATTGTAAATAAAAAAATAAATTAAAAAAAACAGCATTTCGTAGTGCCCTATTTCCTCCTCCAAAACTAAAGCAATTATATTCTTTTTTTCCAAAATATTTAAAATAAAGCTTATAATAACCTACGCCTATAATTTTTAATTGAATTTTTTCATTAAGTATTGATATTTAATTTATGAGGGCGCTACTCTGGAATACAGATGTCAGCGACGTGGAAGGAGCTTTATTAAGAAGCTCTTATTATAAACGCCACTTGCGGCCCGCGCACCGCGCACTCTCGATATCCACGTGAGCGAAACCGCGAGCAACAGCTATTGAATATTAAATGAAATCATTTTTTATATTGAACTAGATCCTCTCACAATACAATAAATAAGGTTTTTTAATTTATTACCATACAATTTTGAAACGACAAAACAGAATGGAACCCAGAATAGTTTACAACCACCTTTTCAGAGAGCTACATAAATACAAATAATAATACAGATAGTTCCTTTCGTCTCTTTCCCGTGTTTGTGATGTTTGCCGTAAACCTCCTGTTTGAGAGAAACAAAGAAAAACCGAACTTAAAATTCCCAATTATATTACTCCGATTGTATACAAGCAAAGGTCTGCCTTCTTTGTTTAAAATATTTTTGTCCTTACATATTTTTATCCGACTGCACCAGAAGGAGGGTTATGTTTTTCCAGTGTATGTATCATTTATTTCTTTCTTTGGCACGCTCTGTAGCGTAGACGGCTTGATGGATTTTGGAGTGCGAGCTGTCGTTAGATCCGTCTTGATCCCGTAAGTGACATAGGATAAATTTTTACCCGACTGGCCTTTTGGAGTGCGAGGTGTCATTAGATCCGTCTTGTTCCCGTGAGTGACATGGGATAAATTTTTACCCGACTGGCCTTTTGGAGTGCGAGGTGTCATTAGATCCGTCTTGTTCCCGTGAGTGACATGGGATACATTTTTACCCGACTGGCCTTTTGGACTGCGAGGCGTCATTAGATTGGTCTTGTTCCCGTGAGTGACATAGAATACATTTTTACCTGCTTGGCCTTTTGGAGTGCGAGGTGTCATTAGATCCGTCTTGTTCCCGTGAGTGACATGGGATACATTTTTACCCGACTGGCCTTTTGGAGTGCGAGGTGTCATTAGATCCGTCTTGTTCCTGTGAGTGATTTAGGATACATTTTTACCCGACTGGCCTTTTGGACTGCGAGGTGTCATTAGATTGGTCTTGTTCCTGTGAGTGACATAGAATACATTTTTACCTGCTTGGCCTTTTGGAGTGCGAGGTGTCATAAGATCCGTCTTGTTCCCGTGAGTGACATGGGATACATTTTTACCCGACTGGCCTTTCGGAGTGCGAGGTGTCATTAGATCCGTCTTGTTTCTGTGAGTGATTTAGGATACATTTTTACCCGACTGGCCTCTTGGACTGCGAGGCGTCATTAGATTGGTCTTGTTCCCGTGAGTGACATAGGATACATTTTTACCTGCTTGGCCTTTTGGAGTGCGAGGTGTCATTAGATTCGTCTTGTTCCCGTGAGTGACATAGGATACATTTTTACCTGCTTGGCCTTTTGGAGTGCGAGGTGTCGTTAGATTCGTCTTGTTCCCGTGAGTGACATAGGATACATTTTTACCCGACTGGCCTTTGGAGTGCGAGATGTCATTAGATTCGTCTTCTTCCCGTGAGTGATATAGTATACATTTTTACCCGTCTGGCAAACAAGGGAGTTAAGTGTTTATGTAACCTGGTTTTTAATTTTTTAAATTAATTCGTGTAGTTATTAAAAAATCCATTATGAAGCCTTTGGCATCATCTTAAGAATACATATTATAGTGGTGATGGGTTTGTCCTGTGAAAGAATCGATGTTACGACCTCTAGCCTAGCAGTCAAGGAGTACTGTTCAGTGTCTACCAGACCCACTAGTCAGTCTGTTTACCTCTCCAACACAGTCTAAACAACCAGAAACCAAGGTTAAAGGGAGCGGTCGTAGCTCAGTGCGACTTGCGTGGTCGCGTCGATTACGCAAGTTAACTAACCATAAGCATGGTCAACACCAGGATGGGGTTTGATTGATATTGGCGTTTAGGTGTCTCTACGGTTTCCGTGCTTTGCGAGTCACGCTTAAGGCATTCGTGCCGGTTAACTAGATGACAGTCATTAAGCCGTGTTATAAGCCTTATTATTATAGACGGCTTGAATACTTCTGACGGTGGGGTTTGCCAATATGGCTGGTAGCTAGTACGTTCGGACTACTCTGTAAAAATGCGTGATCGATCATACATGGAAAAAAACCTCCTTTTTTGAAAACGCTTGAAAGAAACATTTTTCTGCCGCGCGCGTTGGTTCTTTTGTTTGTAATGAATAGGTATAAATTTTATGTGTGAACAGGAGTGGTGGTCCGGGATCCTCAGTGGGCGAGTCCGACTCGCACTTGGCCGTTTTTTTATATTTTTTACTCACGTATTGACAAACAGGTTTCTGGAAAGTTGTGCAGCTTCTATCGTAAATTCATATCTTTGTGATTTTCTCATTACAATGACTTGGTTTATTAGAAATAAGTTTAGTAGGTAGGTACGTATTATATTTCAAATAACTTTTCTTGTTGCTTATTTAGGGGCACCAAAATCAGATCGTTGTATAAAATGTGATGCACACTTTACATGATGTGATACATCCCTACCTACCTACCTATATACTTTACGACGACGCGGCGATGAACTAATGCATCGTACATCGTATACCTGCTGTCTGCCCAAGCACAGATCAAATAAAAGCCCCAAAGGCCCACAACTCCGTCTCTACCGACTGAGTTTTTGTTGAAGGCGAGCTGGCGGCCATTTTTTGCTGGCAACCTTCTTAAAAGCGCTTTTTGCCGCGCAGGTGAGTTCAGAGCCTTACACGAAAACCGACCTTAATATTAGACCATTTTAGGACCACTTTCGGAAGTTGATAGGGCAGTAAGGCAGGGATGGGTAGATATAAAATAAAAGAGAAAAAATTATAGGTTTCTTTGGGTGGATTGGAATCGAGATTTGAGAATGTTGCTTTGCCTCCGGATGTGGTTAGAATATCTTTCGAAATACGTGTTGAATCGGAGTTTCCAAACCTTTGATAACATCCAAGAGAACCGACCAATTCGAAGGGTTTTCGTGTATGGACGATAAGCGCTTAGCATTAACTTAGTTTAATTTGATATTTAATCACGTTTTTAAGAATTCGCATTTATTTCCTAAACACGGTGATAGACATAATTTCAATTTAATAAATGTTAATAAAATTGATACTGCCTATTCGAGACTGAGTAAGGTTAAGACGTCATTGTCATTGTGGGGCAGTGTATAAATTTGTACAATAAAATTCCAGAAAGTGTGTTTACTTTGCCTGAGAATTGAGAATAAATTCAAGACTCATGTCAAAAATTTTCTATGCTCTAGCTACGAATAGCTAGAGGATCTTATAAAATTATAGATCATGTAAATGACAAGGGGATATGTATTGATACACCAGCCAATACCATAACTTGAGTCTGTAATCTGAATCATGTCAATATTTTGTAATAGACTAAGGTTTTTTACCATTTAAAAGTGTGTTTAAACTCTTATATTTGAAATAACTATTTTGGAATTTTTGGTATTTGGAATGATTAGGCTGAAAGGTGGACACATTCATCATTGTTTGGCCTTTTGCGTCTGTAACAGACGAGACGGCTTAGTCTAGTCAATGTCGATGTCGCTGAAGGATTGTATTATACAAGGACCCTGGTCCGCGCCGCCTGGAACACAATTAGGCGCGGGACATACACAGGCGGCGCGGCGCGCGGTCGGGGGCTCAATACATTTTCTATAACGCCGTCGTCGTTTTGTATAACTGTATATCTTGCGTCGCGTCGCTTCTATACATATTGTATGAAATATTTAAGGAGCGGCACCGCGCCACGACCACAACGCGCCGGCGGCGACTGATGCCTCTTGTGTGTGTCCAGCGTCACCCTCTGGCTAAAAGAGATCGCCGCATTTTCAGATTTAACACTAGTTGCTCCTAACGGAAACACCCTTAGCTACCCATCTATTTCCAGTAAATTGTTTTCATGACCTAGGCGAACCAAGTGTCGCTCGGAGTCTTCTAGGAAGGTAATGGCATCAACTCTTGTGTAGTACATTAAACTAAAAAAAATTTTTTTGTGTGAAAACGAATTTTCTCATGGATGAGACTTATCTAGATAGGTTTGGAATGTCAAACATTACCGAAATTCAAAGTTTCATCCAAATCGTTACAGCCGTTTCGCGTGAGTCGTGAAACCAATTATATACAAGCATTGCTCACTTAGATCGGTAATATTACAGATTTTCGTTATTTTTGACGTCAATTACTCCTAAACGATAGAAAACCCAAGGTTGAAAAAAACACCTTTATTGTTGATGATGTTCCTTAAAGTCAAAGCTATTAGAAACACGATTAAGCAGTTTTGGCTCAATAAAAAAAAAATCCCAAAGATAGGTCTACACCGTTACTTTCAACTCTAGTTACATATGACTAATATTTTGAAGTATACCTACATTTTAAAAATACCCAACAATATTTATAGTCAGTAATGTTATAATTTTTTATACTTTCATTGTAGTTTTTGATTGAAACGAAAAACCATTGAAAAAATGAAAGTGTGGTTATTTTCTTTACTCTTTACACGCAAATAAAAAGACAGAGACAGCTGTTCCAATCAATACCTTGTCTTAAAGTAATAAGATTTACGTACGTGTTGGAAAGGAAACCATTGGGAAGAAACCTGGACGCCCGCGCACTTGACCTCGGATGATTTTAATTGTAACACCTAGCAATTGATATTTTTTTTATCAAAGTATTTACTTCAATAAAAAATCATCATCAAACATGATGGTAAGTGTCGATGATTCACTAGGATTGTGGTGGTAACGCATTGCAACTTGCTTGACCCCGTCGATCACGCAGGTGGACTAACCACGGTCAAGCCACAGTCATTACGTCGTGGATGGGTTTGGCTTGTTAGTGGCATTTATCCCAACTGTTCCGTGCTTCGCAAGGAACGTTAAGACGTTGGTGTCGGTTGCTACTACTACATGGCAAACGTTAAGCCGTGCGGCTAGAAAACTTCGGACAGATGGGGTAGGCCATTAGCCCTCCTACAACCAACCCTCACCAATCCGAACTTTCCCCCCGTGTGTGTGAAGTGGTGTCTAACCGAAGAGATCTGTGCCCTAGCAATGGGGGCCTTATGGGTTCTGTTCATATCACACATATTTATCTTGCTGCCTAACTTTTTACTTTTGCGTATAAGATTTTTCTACTTGTGTTGTTAAAGTCCAGCTTAAAGTTAAAGAGGAAACGCGGACTAAGGCATTTGAATAAAATGTTGCTGTCTCCCTCCCCCAAAGCTCTCCGTGTAGGGCAAGAAAGGGAGAACTGCAGCGCAGACCGATAATAGGCACAAACATTTACCAAAACAGCATTTCGTAGTCCCCTATTTCCTCCTCCCCCCCCAAGAGCAATAATAATATTTTTTTTCAAACATAATTTTAAGAAAAACGCTTAAACTACTATGCCTCTGTGTTTTCGTTTCATTGTTAGCGTATTATTATTTCGGCGAGTGTCTAATAACGTTTCATGTTGTATAAACTTTTTGAAAAGTTACATACATTAGTATAGTAATAGTAGTCATTATCCAGGGAGGAAACAGTGCCATTTTTTCCATACGTGGACTACGTTTGTATGGAAAAAGTGGCGACCGCGTTTCCTCTTAAAAATAATAAGAAAAAATACGTGAGGTGTATGTGTATGTATGTTTACAGTAAGGCAGTCAGTCACCTTTGCAGCCAGTTGTTTACCTTGCTGTTTCTACTGCACTCTTTGTTGTTCTTTTATTTTTAAAAACCGGCCGGGTGCGTGTCGTACTACGCATAGTGTAGGGTTCCGTAGCCATTACTTTGTAAAAAACCGACTTACATCATAGATTTCTTAAAAAGTATTACACCGATTTTGATAAAATTTATATAGGACCAACCTGGCAGCATACAGTTATCGAATAAAAAAATAATCATAAAAATCGGTTCATAATCTGCGAGAATATCGCGTTACAAACATACAAAAAAAAATTGTACGGCAGCTCGCACTAAACTTTCTCGACCATTTAAAAAAAAAACATAATATTTATACATAAATTGGATTAAAGCAATTTGTAATCATTTTGATGAAATCATATTGCATGATCAAATATATATTTATGCGTATTACATGACAATTCAATAGCTCCAACCATTTGTGAGTAAATCGCAAGTTTCAATTTCATTTGTACGATTTTTATCAAACCAATGGCTATTACTATACAATAGAAAACATGAGCAACTCTGACGTGCAAAGTTTCATCAAAATCGTTAGAGCCGTTTTTGAGAAAAGAAAGTATTAATTTTTATTGTATGACAGCTACTCTTGGGTTTGACGGTACGAAAAAACTTTTGATAATCCCTTGATTAAATAATTTTAAAAAACTTCCAAATTTCGTCCCAAACGGACTAAAGAAATAGCCTATAGTCCGCTCACAGACAGACATGCAGACAGCGGAGGCTTAGTAATAAGGTCCCGTTGGTTCTTAAGTTCCAAATTTTGTCCGAAACGGAATAAAAATATAGCCTACAGTCCGCTCACAGACAGACATGCAGACAGCGGAGGTTTAGTAATAAGGTCCCGTTGGTTCTTAAGTTCCAAATTTTGTCCGAAACGGAATAAAAATATAGCCTACAGTCCGCTCACAGACAGACATGCAGACAGCGGAGGTTTAGTAATAGGGTCCCGTTAGTTCTTAAGTTTCAAATTTCGTCCCAAACGGAGTAAAGATTAGCCTACAGTCCGCTCACAGACAGACATGCAGACAGCGGAGGTTTAGTAATAGGGTCCCGTTAGTTCTTAAGTTTCAAATTTCGTCCCAAACGGAGTAAAGATTAGCCTACAGTCCGCTCACAGACAGACATGCAGACAGCGGAGGCTTAATAATAGGGTCCCGTTGGTTCTTAAGTTCCAAATTTCGTCCCAAACGGACTAAAGATATAGCCTACAGTCCGCTCACAGACAGACATGCAGACAGCGGAGGCTTAGTAATAGGGTCCCGTTGGTTCTTAAGTTCCAAATTTCGTCCCAAACGGAGTAAAGATTAGGCTACAGTCCGCTCACAGACAGACATGCAGACAGCAGAGGCTTAGTAATAGGGTCCCGTTGGTTCTTAAATTCTAAATTTTGTCCGAAACGGAATAAAAATATAGCCTACAGTCCGCTCACAGACAGACATGCAGACTACGAAGGCTTAGTAATAGGGTCCCGTTGGTCACCCTTTGGGTGTACGAAACCCTAAAAACCTATTCAACGATACGTCAGTCCCCATACGAGAAGGTGCACTCGATAAAAATTTTGATCTACTCTTTACAAGAGAAATTAAACACCTAAAAAATTAAAATCTGTCATTTAAACCTTTTTTTTAAGTTGGTTCATAATTGTAAAAATTCTTGATTATCCATGATTGACGGACAGACAGAACATCTTATAAGGGTCCTTTATATCGACTACGGAACCCTAATAAAAACTCTTGCCTCCGACATTATAACAAAGAAAATATAAAGGTACTTAAATGCTTTGAAAATACATATACTTTTTCTGATACTACTCTCTTTTTTTTTTTAACGAACTGTCGTACATACCAATAAATAATTCCAGGTAGTCTCGCTACCTCGGATTTGAAGATCAGAGAATGATGAGGGTATGAAGCGTCGGGTCTCATCCCAAAATTCCTAAGAAACGAAAGTATTTGAGTACGAAATATATTTTACGGTCTTCTGATGTTTTTCGTGATTATAGTAGGTTGTCGTCTATGCTAGCTTTGAAGTGCAAGACGTAATCGAAATCCTTTTTTTTAACCGACTTCCAATAAGGTGAATGTTCTCAATTCGACTGTGTTTTTGAAAACTTTTTTTGAATAATATTTCTTAATTATTATAGTTACAGTCAAATGCCCAAGTCATACCTAAATTTCCATCCAATGAGTCGAAACTTTGTTTTACCCTGAAAAAAGGTCATTTTTCCTAGTTCCAAAATTTCTTGTGAATTATTTCTCTCGCCTATACAAGGAGCGCTCATCTCCGCCCCTATGCATCGGGAAGGGCTTCGAAGGGCCCGAGGTCGTTCACCCGCGTTTTGGGGCCCTGTCCGCCTGTGACATGGTGCAAATAAATACAGAGGGCTCGCTTCGTATAAAGGAATTCGTTGCGTGTCGACCCTTGACACGTTTTGGTAAACAATTGTGTGCGTTTCGGGCCGAAATTAAATAGAATGTCTCATAATATCTTCACTACATATTTATTTTTATATTTTAACAGAGGCGCCTCTGTTGGTTGAATTTGGCAAAAAAACTATAGTATTTTATAAACTGAAGAGTTTCTAGAATATCTGCAGAGGGAAATTCTATGTCACGAAAATGACCTCACGTTTGAGTGCCGTACGGCATACTCCTCTCAAAATATTTTTGTAGTGCGAATTAGACAGATATAGTTAATTTTCATAGAGTTTGATTTTCTCAGCTACGTCTTTTAAGGCGAGGCATTCATTGGAACAGTTGTCTCTGTCTTTTTCTTTACGTGTAAAGAATAAAGAAATTAACCACACTTTTGTTTGCCCTTTTCAATGTTTTTTTGTTTCAATTAAAAATAAAAACTACAAATAATTTAAAAAATATCCAACTGGCATATAGAAGTGCGTGTTTAGACTAATCGACTAAGAAAATTAAGAGGTACTCAATCGGTCTGGTTTGCCTGTAGAATGCAAATCTCTGTTAAAAAAGATTTCTCTGATACGATTTTTTCTGTTATAAAAGTTAACAGATCGTGTTTCTGCAATTGACAAAATGAAGTCATTGAAATGAAGAATCAGGTCACAAAATATCACTTTCATTATATGTTTTGTATATGCTGAGAAAAATCGAGATCCCTGCGACCAAAGTTTCCTATGCGTCGCCTTAATCTGTTACTTTACTCCATTTCTCCGTTGTCAGCCATCTTTCTCCAGCGAGCGTTTGGCAATGTCACTGGTTTGCACTGAGATCGCCTGTAAGTAAACTGTACACTTTGTGAGCAGTGCCGTCTCGAGCTAGTTTAATAGAGGACCCACTGTATCCTACTGCTCTGTGAGCCTGCGACGTCACCGCCCCTTTGTGCTCTAAGCTACGCAGTTCCAAAATGGTGGTGCGTCACTTTGCTTGCCAGTACTCTGTAAGGGAATATGCTGCGTAGTTTTTTCATGTCCATATAATTACTAATCAGCTTGCTTTGTCAGAAGACGTCCACTGCTGGACATGGGCCTCCCTCCCCCGAGTTGGGGGTATTGCCGTAACGCTTGGGAGGCGGGTGAGCGATCGCAGTGTAAACTGTGGTGGGTACACGGAAAAGACGCTGCTGCCCATCCTCCGTTTTAGAGCCTTTACGATGCCCTCGGCAAGAGATGGGATGGAGCTGTTTCAGGGCCACAACACAGGCCAAATAATCGACTTCAATCATTAATCATAAGTATACATAGCTTATTAGACGGCGATATTTCATAGTATTGAGCGTCGGTGGCGTAACGGTTAGGGCCGCTACCTCCTGTCTGGGAGGTCGTGGTTCAAATCCTGCCACGTACCCGCACTGGGTCTGCGTCAGCCCACTAAGGACCGATCGCCCTAATTCAGGGTGGGCGCGAGCCCCTCGGTGGGGGCATATGTATATGTTATGAGCTGATATAATGATTTTATCGTATTAACCGTTCCTCTATTGTCAGTGCCAAGTGCCGGCTAGAAAGTCGGCCGAAATGGTTAAAAAAATATATTACGGCAGTATTTGCTTTGTCCACGCTACGGCTTCTGATGAATCTGATGCGTGGTCGCCACCAAGAACTTTACTGCCTTTATGAACTTTATGAGCTACTTGCCCCCCGCTCACAGCCACTTGAGCGTAGCGATTCTATGATTTACGAGTATGTCGATTACCTTGCTTTTCCTACCTACCTTCACCACATTAGGAAACTCAGATCATACTCGTAGTTTGCTCCATCTTTCGAGCTTTCTCTAACTAATATATGCTACTAACTTTTACCAATCTGGACTTGATATGGTATGGTAAAAGAACACTGCTAGAACATTGCCAGTCATATGCTCTCGTCTTGGCTACATTTTATATGAAAATTGTAAAGTGTTTTAGTGGGATTTACATTTAATAACAGGTCTCCACTGTTTAAGCACAAATATTCTCCCAGACTCGGGAAGGCCATTAGCATGGTCACTTTTCAACCGCCTCCTTAGCTCAGAGGCAAAGTTCACTGGCTTTACACAGGAGGTCGCGGGTTCGATTCCCGGCGGGGTCAATTGTAAGACTCGGTTTGGTTGGTGGTAGGGCATTTTCTAAGCCCGCCTGGCTAGCTACCACCATCTTATCTAAGTCTTGCCGCCAAATATCAATGTTGATATCATTGGTGTGTTCCGGCATGAAGATAAGATAGCCAGTTCCCCATTGCGTTGGGGAATCTTGGTAAGCCCGCTTCCATCTTCGGCAACATCGTCACTTACCACCAGGTGAGATGTTGTCAAGGGTTTACCAATTGTGCATAAAAAAAGAGGTTAAGCCATTCTCTGCACACTGGGGCCAAGTCCGGATTGCTGGAGGTTGTGTGGCCAGGCTAGTGGCTAATCTAGGCGCCTCTGATATAGCTTAACGACTTTCTAGTGACAGCAACAGGCACCAGTGGCCCAAAGTACCTTGCGAAGCACAGTAACGGTCGTGATATATGCCACTATCAGTGAAACTCATCCAGGTAGTGACCATGCTTATGGCCAGTTAACCAGTGTGATCGAAAGCGACACAACCACGTAAGTTGCATTTAGCTGCAGCCGTTTCAAGTTGCAATGATCTCGCATATTTTTGGCAAACGTAGGTAATATCGACAAGTGAGTTTTCTTTTAAAGTTCGTTCTATCATTAATTAACCACATCTTTGACGGCTCACGACAAACAAGATTGAACTCAGAGCGGCACCTTTGACAAAGTGTTTGTCGGGAGCCGTCAAAGATGCGGTTAATTAACTATAGTCGTGTCTGTTACCCCCAAGCCCAGGCCCTAATAAATTCTTAGGTCTCTTTATCGAAGTAATATTTTAGTCACATAACAACCTCGTCAACGCTGCTCAATTACTATGCCCAACATAATGCTACAAAAAACCATTGTATTTCGTCATGCATCGCTACGTCTCTTTCGCACTTATGCGTTCGCTGTGGAGATAGATAATAACGTCATTTTTATATCTCCTAAAATAAGCTGGGAGAATGCTGTCATGGTAGAAGGCCATTCGGATAATCTCAGATCAGAAAACCTGACGCTTCGCGCTAGCGAGCAGGTGCTGCTCCAACCTGCAGAAGGTTTATAGTCGGGTTTATAATCCGACTGTCTTTATTACTCGTACATATTATAACAAACCAGCCTTTGGAGCTTCACGATAAAAAAATATACCCAACTAACCAATTTAACCAAAAATAAATAAACTGAACTCTCCACGAAGACCATACCTTCTCGCAGGAGTATCTAATATTATTCAATTTGTATGTGAGGTACCTTTTTTAGGATTTCCCTAGACATACCGCTGCTGATAGCATTCGCTGCTAAGATTTGTCGATTACGTAAATTTGATAAATAAACTTAGAGCCTATTTGAAGTTTTTTTTTTTTAATCTTTTGTATGGGAGGTATTTTTAATTTTTTAAAATTATAATTTAACCTGAAAAATAATATAAAAATCCTCTGTTAAAAATTTCATCCAAATCGGTCCAGCAGTTTTTCCGCAAATCAGCTATACATACACACCGTTTTTTTCTTAACCATGTTTTTGATATCTATAAGTGATATGCAGAGCATTTTCGTCCAACTCTCGTAGTCGGTTTTCCGATAGTCACATAAGCTTCTAATGGGTGTCATAATAAAAGTGCTATTTAAATTTTGTGGCATATTTTTCTCGTTCATGTGGCAACTCTGAAATTTGACAGTGGTCACCTATGATTGTTCCAATTATTTAAAATGGAGCGCCATACGAAAAGAGACCGCGGTATCATTGTGAAAACTCGTTACAAAAATGGGGCCGGAATCGCATGAAATTATCAAATTCTTTTTGTCAAAGGTGTGGCTGTGTCTCACCGATGACGCGTTGGATGTGGGCCTTGAGCTCAGAAATTGTTTCTGGTTTATTCGCATAGACCCGAGATTTCAAAAATCCATGAAGAAAGAAATCGTTCGACGTTAAATCGCATGATCATGGTGGCTGGCCAGTGTACATTAGAGTTTCGTGAGATGATTTGATCTGGAAATCGTTGCAGCAATAAATCGATTGTTTCATGCGCGATGTGGCAGGTGGCGCCGTCCTGCGAAACAACATGTCATCTAAATTCATGCCGGCCAGTTGAGGCCACAAGATCATTGAAGGATTTTCATCAGTTTACATACTCTTTGTCAAGCTGTGGACTTGTCGGTTAAAAAACCAAGCGTGACGTCATAGTTTTGCAGCTTCATTTATTTACTCATTTTGTGATTTTGGTGAATTACAAAGGTTTTTTTTCAGTTTCAGTACGAGGGCAATTTAGTGAGCAAGAGTTCATGATTTATTTTTGATGCTGTCATCATCCCAATCAACATAATCTTTCATTATTTAAAAGAATCAGGTATGTAAGAAATGATACTTCATTGCCGGCCTATGTTAAGCATGCAGAATTCAAATTTATTTTAATAACCAAGATAGCATTCAGAGGAAAATGTCGTAACTGTCTTAAACAATATACCTACATATTTTAAATGGAAAACTTTAACAAAAATATTGAAGAATATTCTATCTACTATATAAAAATAAGTCGGAGTTTCCTTCCTGACGCTATAACACGAGAACGGCTGGACCGATTTCGCTAATTCTTTTTTTGTCGAGTTCGTTATTGTCAGGAGAAGGTTTTTATGTAGGGTAGGGTAGTGTAGTATAGTGTAGGGTAGTGTGTGTAGGGTAGGGTAGGGTAGTGTAATGTAATGTAAGGCGGTACGCGTAGTTCGCCGGGACAGCTAGTAACAATATACATAAGTGCCATAAATAATGAAAATGACACATACTTACACCCGAAAAACATTCTGAGCTGTCTGTTGAAAGTTTTAAAAGTCTTTAAATACCTACCCCAAGCTATACATATATTCAACAATTCTTTAATAGACTACAGCATTGTCATAGTACAAGAAAAGTTTTTACTATGGCATTGTGTACCTATACGTGCTGTTCGCTATCTAAATAGCATTGACTAAGCTGTTTGCAGGTACGCTCAGCTGAAACCTTGCAAAAGTTATCGAGAACTGTATGTAGGTGTTAAATATTCTAAGCGATGGAACAAACCATACCGAAGTAACTATTTAGTAATCTGTGACCATACACACGCCAAGTTTTAAGCGAAACTAATGAGTCAGCGATAATATCGATATTATGGAAATGTTTTGGTTACAGTTGTTATTTATTATGTTTTGTTACTTACCAAGACGGAGGCTGCTAGTTTTCAAAACGGTTAGACATACAGGGCAAGCGTGCGCAGGCCGGCTAAGGGCGAGATGGAGCAGGAGGTCGAGACCTTACTGTCACGTCGCCGCTCGGGACAAATCATTCAAGGAACAAGAAGCGTCAAGCGCCATATACATACATGCGCTAGAGAGGTTACAAGTTACCGCTTATTCCCAGTGGTCACCACTAGCACTGTCCTCTTTGGTGTGACGATAGCGAAAAAATCCTATTCGTCACCTGGGATGAGAAAATTCCCATTTTTTGCTAGTGGTATAAAACAAAAAAATATTTCCACTTATCGCCACCACCTAAAGAAATTAGTCGAGTTTAATTATTAAAATAATTGTTTTATTGAAAGAAAAGCATCATGTATTTCTGGTATGTATGTCAGGCTTAATCATCGAGTTCGCTCATTGAGAAAAATGAAATTGCGTGGTCAATTATATACGTTAATTATTAACTAAGACTGTGGTTGTCCGTTTCATAATTTCCGAGTTTGTGGCGTTGTCATCAGCTCAAGAACTATAATTTTTTTTAAAGTACCATTATTAAAAAAAATATTTTTCTTAAATACTCTTTATTTTTAACAAAAAAATAGAAAAATAATTTGTAAATGTCTTAAGCATACCCAATTGCGCATTTTCCTTTTGCTCAATGGACGCCTTCGGTGATTGAGCCTGACATACATATTAGAAATACCTGATGCTGACTAGAAAATCAGTCTTAATATCCATAAAATAATTATGTTAATTATTAAACTCTACATATTCCTTCCTGTGGTGGCGCGAAATATAAATATTTAATTAATCAAGAAATTTCCTAACGAAAATAAAACCTGACACCTAAAAAAAAATATTGAGTTCTAAAAAACTTACATTGCCATCTATCTATCCATCATGATGATGATGAGGATCAATGATGATGATAATGAGAATCATGATGATGATGATTATGAGGATCATGATGGTGATGAGGATCATGATGATGAGGATCATGATGATTATGGTGAGGATCATGATGATGATTATGGTGAGGATCATGAGGACCATGATGAGGATCATGATGATGATGATGATGGTGATGATGATGGTGATGAGGAGGAGGATGATGACGCTCTTTATTTTTATCAAAAAAATAGAAAAATAATTTGTAAATGTCTTAAACATACCCAATTGCGCATTTTCCTTTTGCTCAATGGATGCCTTCGGTAATTGAGCCTGACATACATATCAGAAATACCTGATGCAGACTAGAAAATCAGTCTTAATATCCATAAAATAATTATGTTAATTATTAAACTCTACATATTCCTTCCTGTGGTGGCGCGAAATATAAATATTTAATTAATCAAGAAATTTCCAAACGAAAATAAAACCTGACACCCCAAAAAAATATATATTGAGTTCTAAAAAACTTACATTGCCATCCATGATGATGATTATCATGATGATGATGATTATGAGGATCATGATGGTTATGAGGATCATGATGATAAGGATGATGATGAGGAGGAGGATGATGATGATGATTAACTTTCTTAGTGTTAATTTATTACATTAACATCGCGCGCCCCAAGGACTATATGGTACTGGTAAATACTGCATAAATAAAAATAATAATTTTATAATTGCATAAGTTAATAAAAAATTCTATGCAATAGCTTTACCGCGGCAGTCCCCGAGTGCCACACGTCTTTCTTTATTACTTTTCTTCACTTTCGAAAAAGTTTTAAAAAACCTTTTCAATTAAAATGAAAGGTGTGTTAAATTCACCGATTTTTGTGTGTTGGTTTCATCAAAATTAACTATTTGTTATATGTACATATATTTTTTTTATATCAAAAGTGGTAATATTTTCAAAAAGTTGTATTCAGTTAAATCGATTTTTTATTACTTCAAGTATATTATATACTAGCTGTCCGCCCGCGGCTACGCCCTCGTTGTTTTCGATTTTACCGTGGGAATAAGAAGTTTTCCCGGGGTATACTAGCCGTCCGCCCGCGGCTATGCCCTCGTTGTTATCGATTTTACCGTGGGAATAAGAAGTTTTCCCGGGGCAAAAAGTAGCCTAAGTCCTATTCCAGGACTTATCCTATATGTGTGCCAAGTTTCATCCCGATCTGTCCAGTGCTTGAAGCGCGTAAGAGTAACAAACGTCCATACACACAAACTTTTACATTTATAATATTAGTAGGATTTTTTCCATAGTGATAGACTTACACGTCTTTCAATAATTTGAATTGAATATTGTCACGCCTGCGAAGAAACTCGAAGGTTGTGTGTGAACCCGCACTGGGCCCGCGTGGTTGACTAAGGCCTAGTCGCCCTGATTCAGGGTAGGCTCGAGCCCCTCGGTGGGGACGTATATGAGCTGCAATGATGATGATTGTCACTTGACCCATCTTAAAGCCTTAAGGCGTTGGACCACTGTATGGATTATTACACTGTGGTTCGTTATAAATATCGAACTTTGTATTTGACACCAACAAAGAAATTTTATTTAAAATATTATGAGTTAACAACGTTATCGGTGGTATCCGTAGTCTGCAAGACGCGGAAGACCTATAGTGTTAGGGAACGTACCCATACTACGGAACCCCGTTTAGGGGGGGGGGGGGGGTGCGGAAGACCTATAGTGTTAGGGAACGTACCCATACTACGTGACCCGTTTAGGGGAGGAGGCGGTCTACAAACGACGCTTGGTCACAAGGGCCGGGCTTTGGTCTTCGTCACGAATAAAGACAAAATTTTTTATTTAACTTTCTGTTAGCAATAAATGATCATCATCATCATATCAGCTCATATACGTCCCCACCGAGGGGCTCGAGTCTACCGTAAATTAGGGCGACCACACGGGCCCAGTGCGGGTTCGTCGACTTTACACACAACCTGCGAGTTTCTTCGCAGGCGTGTGCAGGTTTCCTCACGATGTTTTCCTTAACCGTTAAAGCAATCGGTAAGTAAATGTACGTAAGTTTTTGAAAAACCCATGGGTACATTGGCCGTCCAGATTTGTACCCGGTACCTCTGGTTAGAAGGACCGAGTCGTAACAGGTTAAGCCACCGACGCTTTTTTTTTTGCTTTTTTAGCAAAAAATGATATAAAACCATATTTATGAATTACTACGTGAAAACTCGAGGGGTGGGAATCTTGTCTATATTACGGGTGCTCACCGAGGGTGGTAAAATATCGATAATAATGGGTCATTTAGTGTGGGTACGTTCTCTTACTGGTGTTGGCCTCCAACAGGGGGGGACTGATGATCTCGTGAAATTAGCAGGAAGCTGCTGTGGAGCAAGCTAAGTGCACAATAATAAAATTCATTGTGTTCAACTGTTGACATCCTCGGGCTGATTTGATAGCATTGCTATACCATGGCCACATACCATTTGAGACTGTCATTAGGTGATAATAAATTTCGAAAAACCTAAAAGCTCTTTGGTACAAGCTTTTATTTGAAAATAGTTTTTATGCTCAAAAAGCCAAATGCTCAAATGAATATAAAAAACGGTTCCAAATAAAAAAAAAAGTATTGTATTTCCTACGAGTCTATAGAAAAAAAGAAAGAAGATTCTTGGATATTGACTCCACCTCCAAAGTTCATCATCAGATCAACTTCAAAATAACTATAGATGTATTGTCACCGGAATTCCAAATTTCGCTCTAAAATCGATCGCATATTTTAACCTAAACAAACATACAGACATACATACAAACATTGCAAGTTAAATAAAAGCTCTTAAAATGTATAGAGATAGAAACCCTTTATACCGTCATGTTTTTTTATATGCTAACGTTGATCGTTTGTTTTTTTTAACAGTTTTTTTCTACTAAAGTGATACGACAATAAAAGATTTACATAGGTACTTCATGTTAAGTTTCAAGTGAAATGTGACATTGGTATTTGAAATGGCTAAGCCTGGTATAGTGGGAACCCTTTTCAAACAATAGTCGCCTTCCTTGCACTTTTTTTTATTCATAACTAGCTGTCCCGGCGAACTACGTACCGCCTCACATTACATTACAGTACACTGCCCTACCCTACCCTACACTACTCTACCCTACACTACACTACCCTACCCTACACTACCCTACCGTACACTACTCTACCCTACACTACACTACCCTACCCTACACTACCCTACCGTACACTACCCTACACTACCCTACCCTACCATACCCTACACTACCCTACCCTACCCTACATACACTACACTACCCTACACTACACTACCCTACACTACACTACCCTACACTACACTACCTTACACTACCCTACACTACCCTACCCTACCCTACAGTACCCTACACTACCCTACCCTACCCTACACTACACTACCCTACCCTACCCTACATAAGAACCTTCTTCTGACAATAACGAACTCGACAAAAAAGAATTAGCGAAATCGGTCCAGCCGTTCTCGAGTTATGCGCTTACCAACACATTTTTATATATTAGACTAGCTTTCCCGGCGAACTTCGATCCACTTTACACTTCCCTACCCTACACTACCCTACCCTACCCTACCCTACCCTACCCTACACTACACTACACTACCTTACTCTACCCTACCCTACACTACACTACCCTACCGTACACTAACTACCGTACCCTAAAACCAATTATTTTTTGACTGATTATATTTTTTTAATTGATAAATATCATTTTTTCATACTTATTATCCTACTCCGGACGAAGACAAATGCAAAAACACAAAAATCATAAAAATTGGTCCAGCCGTTCTTGAGTTATAAATGGTGTAACTAACACGACATTCTTTTATATATATAGATATAGTTTGGTAAGCCCTTGGCATCATGTTTATGATTAAGGAGTGATAAAATAAACAAATAATGAAACGACAGAAGAAAATGGATTTTTTACATGTTTCTAAAACGAAAACCTATATTTTTTTCTGACTGACAACCTAATAAAAATTGGTCAAAATCGGTTAACTTCTAAGAGTTGAAAATCGCTATCGCCGTTTGTATGAAAAGTCTCAGGTTCACAATCATCTTAAGACCAGTAGCCCCCGTTCCCCCTGCAGTCCTCCCTTCACACCCGAATGATTCCTCATCGTGTTTTTTTTCTTCATTTTTTTTACTGAAAAAACTGTTTTTGCCACTAACTTGTACCGATAAGTTTGAGGCAAAATGGAAAAAAAATCCATAATTATTACCTAACGACGACCGGCGACCTGAGGAAGGTCGCGGAAAGCAGCTGGATGCGGGCAGCGTAGGAGGTCCGGTCGTCGTGCAAATCCTTGTGGAGAGAGGGAGGAGTAGTGGATGTCTTTCGGCTCCATCCATACGATGAAATATTTATTGTAAATACAGCTATCAACATTTAATTTTCACTGTAACTGTTTTTATTTCCTTTTTTTTTACTTGTTTGAAACTCTGCAAAAACGACACACGCTGTTCAAGTATGTCTGGGATGAGAGGCCCATATTATTTTATGTATAAAACTTAATATTTTAATTATTAAATTATTAATTCAGTGCGTTAATGATTAATAAAACATTTTGCTTGAATATAGGTATTCAATTTTGATTTCATTTATTATATTTACTTCAATTTATTTTAATTTTTAAATACCTAAGTATGTGACTGTACAATGATTAATTATTTTAATAAATATCAATAACTTTTAGCTTTCTGACTTTAAACATCCCTAAAATTTAATACATACATAGAGCGTTTTTGAGCCCATGTTCTATGGCGGCCGCAAAATGCCAATGAAAATGTTTACAAAATGTAAAAAGAGGCAGTTTACGCTATAATATCCCTCATATACTTGGGCACAGAAATGTATAGAGTCAGTTAAAACTCTAGATGAAATATTTTCAAATGAAAAATAAATGGTTACAGAAATTGATTAAATGCGAAATTCCTTTTAGCTTATGAAAAAAAATAATTAGATATTATGGTAATTTACGAAACTTCATTTACAGTTTCCATTTTATAACTTCAAAATAATTCCATTAAAAAAAGAGTAGGTTATATATTAAAAGTAACATTATTAGCACTGCGTAGAAATGATTCAGCGATCAGCCATTTCGTCAGTCTGATATCTTAGAGAAAACAAATGATACTGACTATCAATATTAAAAATAAAATGCAGTCATTTTTAACTATGTTTCATTTTATGGCCAGTAAACATCAAAACAAAAAAGTTTTGAGTTTTTGTTATTGGCCGCTATTCTCATACATACAGGGACAGTGTGCGACGGCAGTTACGATGTAAGAATCTAGGAGCATATTAACCATCTGTGGGCACGGCGGCAGTGCCCCCCGCCAAGTAGAGCAATTGTACAAAGGCACAGTCGTATCATCCTTTTCTCGGAGCCATTCAGGTCATTTTCGACCCCCTGGAACTTCATCGTTGTAGATAAAGCTAGAAGCCTGAATTCAGTGACCAAGAGGTCATAATATAACTAGGTATATTCCCAAATTGCAATCAATTTGAATCTGTAGTTTTAAAACTATTGCAAGTCAAAGTTCCTTAATTTTGTCACCGACACGACACACTCACTCACCTATCATCAAAATTCTAAGTTAGATCTAGGTATTCTAGCAGACACGCAAGCTTCAAATTTTGAAGCAAGGTAAAACCTTGCGCAACATACCGCAATTTCAGTACAGTTTTCTAGTTATTCGAACTGCATGTGTAACTTTGTAATCCTATATAAATAGATCTCAAATACAGGCAGGTTGCAAAGTTATTTTTACAGTTCATAGAATTTTTAGTCACACTACTTAAATAGATAGGTACGTAGGTAAATAGTGGATGTACATAGTTACTATTCACAGACGATGTGTCGTTTAATATACCTATACTATACTGGCGCAGCGTGTCGAAATCAAGTGATGAGTGATGAGATCTTATAGCAGTTGAATTCAACACCTCGTCACCATTTTAGCCGAAAAACGTCCACTGCTGGACAAAGGTCTCACTCGAGGATTTCCACAACCACGGCCCTGCGCTTCCCGCATCCAGTAGTTTCCCGCGACCTTCACCACCTAATCGTCAGTCCACCGAGTAGGAGGCCCTCCTACGCTACGTCTTCCGGTGGGCGATTGTTACTAGAGAACTTTATTGCCCCAACGGCCATCTGATCTACAAGCTATTTGCCCCGCCCACTTTCACTTAAGTGTCGCAATATCGGTTAATTATCACATGAACTATTTACTGTAAAAATGAATGTTGCAATGGAAGTTGAAATATTGTATGTAAATTACGATCCTTGTTCACCCCGAGTTGTCTCTAAGTATACTTGGAGATGTTTCGTGTTTGTTCCATTCTTTGTCATTCTCTATGTATGGGAATATTGAGTCTTCGCGTGTAATGCTGGTATAAATATATTAAACAAATAAAGATGCCTAATATTTATAAAGGTCACTGTAACAATATATCACAAAGTTGTTGGATAGATGCTCACATAGACAGGTAGGTACTGAATAAATTATTAACCGACTTGGTTTTACTAATTAGAATTTAAATACATTCAAATTTAGTTATGTACAAAAAGTCAAACATTCACAATAAACAATTAACAATAAAAATAAACAATGTCAAAAAGTTTAAGTCGATTGATTGATTAATTGAAAACACTTTATTGCACAACATAAGAGAAAAAGATACAATGATTAAGGAAGTTGTACATATAGGCGGTCTTATCGCTAACAAGCGATCTCTTCCAGACGATATGTCTGGAAGCCTATATTCGCCTCAGCATGGAAAATAAATTGCTTACTATTCTTGTCCTTCTTGACTTCAGTAATGCTTTCAATTCTGTCGACTTCGATGTGCTTCTTGCTGTTCTTCGTACATTTAATCTTTCCTCTTCAACTATCTCCTGGTTTAATTCTTACCTGCGGGGGCGCTCTCAGTGTATTCGGACTGAGGAGTCTTCTTCAGACTGGTGCACATTGTCTGCGGGTGTCCCTCAAGGTGGAGTGCTCTCACCTCTCCTATTTTCTATGTTTATTAACACCATCTCTACGCCGACGACTTGCAAATTTACAAACACTTCCCGGCGTCCGATCTCTTAGGTGCTGTTCAGGATATTAACAGAGACATGCAGGAGATATCGTCTTGGGCAAAGGCTTTTGGACTGTTGGTAAATCCTAAAAAGTCACAGGCTCTAGTTATTGGGAGTAGGTACATGCTGAACCAAATTAACTTCTCACCAGCAACATCCGTAATATACGATGATGTAGTTATTCCCTATGCTAGTACAGCTAAAAACCTTGGCATTATTTTTGACTCAAGTTTGTCTTGGGTTGCTCAACTCAACGAAGTCAGCCGTAAGATGCACTTCTCCTTTCATGCTCTGAAACGTCTTCAATATTTCCTTCCACTAAAAACCAAAATTTCCTTGTCTCAGACTCTTCTTCTTTCTATTCTGGATTACGCTGACACTTGCTACTTAGATGTAACAGAAGAACAGCTCAACAAACTAGAGCGTCTCCAGAATCTCTGTCTTCGATTTATTTTTGGCCTGCGTAAATTTGACCATGTCTCCCAATACCGTCAGCAACTCAAGTGGCTTCCGATTCGTCTTCGCAGGAACACTCATATCCTTAGTCTCCTTTTCAAAATACTTCACAATCCTTCTTCTCCATCCTACCTACGGGAACGCTTTAACTTGCAGCGTCCTCCCGACCAGCAATCCCGTGCTCATCTCAAATCTCTCCTTTCTTTTCCCACCCATTCTACCGACTTCTATTCATATTCCTTCTCCGTGCATGCGGTTAGGTTGTGGAACTCACTTCCGCACGAGATTCGCGATAGTCAGAGTCTGTATTCTTTTAAATCTAAATTAAAAGAACACTTCTTGTCTTTTCCTTTTTAAAGTTAGCCATATTTATTTTATAGTTTATTTATTATATTATATGCATTTTATTATATTTATGTAATTAAATTTATTTATATTATTATATAATTACATTATGTAGTATATTATATTATGTATTATTTTGTAGGTACGTGGTATTTATTTAGGAATATGTTGTCTTTCTTAATGTACACGTCTTCTGCCATTCTTTTGTAATTTCTCTTTCCTAGGTCTGCTGGAAGAAATTTCTATTAGAAATAAGCTGTACCTTTTGTATGTTCTTATCTAGTTTAATGTTTGTTTGTCCCTATTTCTGTGTGCAATAAATTGTGAAATAAATAAATAAATATGTGTATCCATCCGAAGGCTTCGTTAGTCTAAAAGGTCTCCCCTGGACGTGCCCGAGGGGAAGGTCCATCACGCTTGCAGCGTTGCCGCGCTGAATCGCGATAGCCAACCTCTGCATCAGGAAGGCCACGGAGCGAGGGTCACCCCTTGTTTTACATTAGATTTTACTTTTTTTTTTTGTTCCCCTTTTCGGAGAGAAGGAGGATTAAAAATACTTTGACGCATTCCCAGTACAACCACCTGAGTACTACCCACTAAAAATATCCTTGGATTTTAAGTCTACTAAGACTTGTAAATCCTTCATCGGAGCGACTGATACCCGAGAGGGGGGGCGCGTAAAAGGGGCGCTGATAAGGGTTGCCCGGGGCGCTCCTGATGGGAGCTACCGCTTTGAGAATTACAACTGTTGTGCTAGTGAGAGAGGAGGGGGTGGGTTGTGTCATCCGAAGATTGACACTATCGGTTCCTCCCTGAGCTGTCAGGAGGCAGTTCAGGTCGGCTGAAATTTGATCGGTAGGATCAGACAGTATGATTTCACACTATCACAACTTTTTGCGGTAGTAGAACTGCGTTGCGAGACTTTGCATTTTTGTACATGTTTTGGATTTAACATTTACCAGAAATCAAGACTTAGGATCATTGGTGTCTGAGATGCAGCTTTCGACGTGGAGGCATACATACCCGGACTGTATTTTTTTGCTGAATTAAACAGATGTCACAAAATTAGTATAGGATAAGCCGTACAAAAACCACCATAAGGGAACTTCTGAAGGCGGGCAGGGGGATCACCGCGCCGCTGGCTTATTTATTAGCCACGTAAATCGGCCATTTTGAATGAGTTTTTTGTATACGTTTCGGAGACAGCAAACAGTTACGTAATTTATGAATTAATCGAGCCGAAAACGCTACAATTTTTGTTGGCCAAAATTCATTTCAGGAGATTCTTTCAGTTCAATAACTTACAAATCGCCCCTTTCACTCATTCGTGTGTCACTTGCTTTTCCATCTCACTCAGTTTCACGAAAAGCCCACGTGACGTGCGAAAAGTTGGGAGCATAACCGAACCCAAACGCCCTAAAACTCTCGCTAGCAAGTCGTTACTTGGAATAACCACGCCTATATTATCAGCTGTGCTGGTTTACAAACACGGTGACGTCACAGACGCGTCGCGCAAGCGCACAGCACACGTGCCCCTCCCCCCCTCACGTGTGCGCGAGCGAGACAAGTAATATTCGAGAAAAAGAGACCGCGGTATTGATAAACAACTGCCCTAACCAGTTCTTTTGAACCGTGTATAGCTTCCTCCTCCTACGTGTCTTGTATAGGTTAATGGCGGTATGTATGAGAGAACTGAGGTCTTTCTCGCTGGTCGTTGCAATACAAGTATACGTTCTATAAATGGACCTGACTGCGTTGCGTACTTGCGTAGTACATATTTGTTATTATTGAGAACTGGTTTGGTTATTTGACTGTATCTTGGATGCTCGTTGCTAGAGCTTAGCGCTTGTTGTTAATTTGAACTACGGAAATAAGTTGGTATCGGTGAAGAACCAAACCATTGTATTATATGTCGTATATTATCGGTAAACGCTCTGCTTCGCCATGTTTGAACTCTATTGATTGGTAGTAGAGTCCAATAGCCTGAATGTCGTGGGAAGCCGCTGGAAGCGGGCAGCACAAGACCGATCGTTGTAGAAATCCTAGGGGGATGCCTTTGTTCAGCAGAGTCCAAAAGTTATTATAGCGCTTATAGATACAGAACCAAGTCATAAGTCACTGTGTAGAACATTGTTTCATAGTTCTCGGATGGTCTTTGGATATATTTCTCATTTGGTGCAACATCGACGTAACACTTTTTTGCCAAAATTGACTTGCGTACCTACATGTCAAAACAAGTATCGAGGTTGTTTACGTTCGGTGAAAAATCAATGTAAATGTATTTCCATAAGCTTTGGCTAGACGGCGTTGACGTATTGTTGCATTCATAGTTAGATTGCTACTTCTCGGATGGTCCTTGGATATTTGCTCATTTGGTGCAACATCGACGTAACACTTTTTGCCAAAATTGACTTGCGTACCTACATGTCAAAACAAGTATCGAGGTTGTTTACGTTCAGAGAAAAATCCAATGTAAATGTATTTCCATAAGCTTTGGTTAGATGGAATTGACTTCATTGTTGCATTTATCCCTAACCATATGGCGCATTTACACTCAGCCCTGTTGAATACAAATAGGTCACTCGCGCTGTCACTGCTCATGTGTCGCTGCCTCTGCCATTGCCGCGATTATCGGCTTTCGTGTTGAAGTCAAAGACTCGTGTCGATGCTGCCGCATATAAGTATTTAGGGCAATATTTTTCAGTGGCAGGAGCAGTAGCAGTGGCTGAGTGTAAATCCCGGGATAGACTTTCTGGAGCTACAAAGACATTTTGTAGTTGCGGTGAGGGGCTCGGCCGTGGAGAATGGTCGCTCAATCTCTGGCGGAACAACGACGGAAAAGATGCGTCGTTGTTGTTCCTCCAGGCTAATGTAAGTTATGAATTATGGAATAAAACAATTACGTACAATTGTTTCTTCATTTTTAACCTCCTTCAAAAAAGGAAGATTAAAAACGATACGTGTGTAAGTAATTTTGTTGGAATGGCACAGTGATCGTAAACTACCACGTATTTATCAGAAACTAGAAATCGAAGTGCATTTTTTTTTTCTTATTGCATTAGGTATCTTTCAACTTAGGGAACAATGTATAGGTTTCATTAGAAATCGGTTTTGTAGCTTTTAAGACATGGACTATTATATGTTTGTAAAGCAATCATTGGAAAAACACGTCGTCGCCTTAACGCAGCAATTTCGTGACTGAAGTCGATTCTTGTTAACGTTTTTAGCATTGTTTTTACCTTTATAATTTTACATTGGTTCAAAAAAGCGTCGGTGGTGGCAATCGGTAACGACCCGGTCCTCTTAACCAGAGGTCCCGGGTTCAAATCCGGACGGCCAATGTACCAATGAGTTTTCGAAACTTACGTTCATACATTACGTATTGTTTTAACGTCGTGAGGAAACCGGCACATCTGATTCCAGATGTGTATAAAGGTCTCGTTGCACACGTCCGTAGGTGTAAATCTACATGCCCTACACGTGACCGCGGGTGATGCTAAGTGCAACACCAGGCAACAGCCGTCGTCTATCCCTTGGATAGCACGGTTAACACTATAAATAGAAGAGATTGGTTTAACGGCTCAAAAGTCGGCGTAGCTTTATTAAAGATGTGCTGCGTCTGGATGGTGACGCCTCAAATTCACGCTCGAGACCGGCAGAAAAGATCTCCTGGCCACATGGAAGTATTAAAAAAGACTCTGGACTCAAGTTGGCTGGAGCAAAAAAAACAGGTGGGTGGAGGTGGAGTTGCTTATGCGGTTTCTCTCCCCAGTTAATGGCACACCTTTTGTCCTGCTCTGCTCGTCCTAGCACCAGTACAAAATAATGGAGAATGCAGTACTGGTGGTAGAGTATTGGCACACCCTGGACACTGCATGCAACGGGCCAGAAAAGACATTTCAAAAAACAAATTGATATCATTGATATCATCGTTGATATCATTGGTGTGTTCCGGCATGAAGATAAGATAGCCAGTTCCCCATTGCGTTGGGGAATCTTGGTAAGCCCGCTACCATCTTCGGCAACATCGTCACCACCAGGTGAGATTTTGTCAAGGGTTTACCAATTGTGAATAAAAAAAAATGGCGGCGAAATCCTATACGTTCGACAACCAAACTATAACCAATCTGTATCAATCTGGGTGACGAGGGGGTGAGGCCGCAATCTATAGTGTCCATACTGTATGTTAGTACTAATATTATATACTTTGTTATTGGTCTGTAAAAAAATAAGTCAAAGGATGGACTCTCGATAAGGAAAACAATGATGACATTGTCAGTGGAGCAATTCCTAGGTACCTCATGCTGTCCAGCCATTTTAACCTCTTATTGTGGATGATTAGCCAGAATATCGCCCATCCTAAAACAATTAATTTTAGAAACTTGTTTGAGTGTCCGCTTATTACTAACCTCGTAACCCAAATCGATAATTTGAACGGTTTAATTGGTGTTAAATAATATTATGATGTTGGTTATATGCATTTGCATCAATGCGGAATAGTTTTGGAAGATGAAACAATTTTCTATACCCAATAAATTTTCAAAGTCAATTACGATAATGACAACGCTTAAAACGTAAAGAAAAACGGACTTCATACTCAAAATTTCGGCGTTAAGGGTCCCCAGGAGGCTCGAGTTTCCCGTTTGCATGGAATAGTTCCGCTTTAATACAAAAACTACATGCCGGATTCAATCCAATCTTTGCAAATATATTGAGTAGACACATATCGATGTTTGTAATTCGTTTTCGATGTACTTATATAAAACTGAAAAAAATTAGAGAAGTTTCAAACTTTCAATACAAAACTTGTTTAACTCTTCGTTTAGTTATGTTAACCCTCCAGAGATAAATAACTTCGTCAAAAAAAAACCCAAACTTATTCTGTATATCTACGAGTACATACAACGACATTAAAGAGACGGCTGGTAAACTGTGGAGAGAAAAGCCACGGATAGAGACTACTGGATATCTTTGGAGGAGGCCTTTACCCTCTAAACAGGGGTTCATGCTAATTTTAAACCACTAATTAATTCGAAATAAAGTAATGATAATCATATAATAATAATAGTTTATAAAACATTAATCATATCAAAAATGTATAATTACAATGCACGATGATTTTCATTTCCACTTTTAAATTACATTGATTCATAATTAATAATAATTATTTTTGTGATAATTCTATAATTCCACTTATATATTGAGTAGGTATATGTAAAATGTTTTAATTAGTTATTAGGCATGAAACAAAAGGCTTTATTATTATTATTATTTAGTTATGTTTCAATTGACGGCTATGGTAATCTTCCCATTACTTATTCTTGACCTTGTTTAGAGCAATTAATGTCCTAAGTAACCATTTTTGGACTTATACTTTTGGAGTTGAAGTTATGCGATTTTTAAAAGGACGAGAGTTGCAATTAATTTGTTAGCGCCTTGACTGCTTCACGAAATTTAAACCATCAACTTCCAATATAATATACTCGCTAGTATAGTGTATTTGCAAGTTGATGGTTTAAATTTCGTGAAGCAGTCAAGGCCGCTACCCGCCCCGGCTTCGCATGGATAGTAGAGCATATTATGACTGCATTTTTTTTATAAAAGAGAATACGTATAGCAGATACGGTCGTTGTGGAAATCCTTGGGGGAGGCCTATGTCCAGCAGTGGACGTCCTTCGGCTGATATGATGATGATAGTAATATTTTGACCAATTTATACAAAATCTTATATACCGAAACCTTCCTTATGAAACACTCTATCTATTAGTAAAAACCGCACGAAAATCCGTTCAGTAGTTTTTGTGTTTGTCGCGAAAAGACAGACAGACAGACGCGGCGGACTTTGTTTTATAATATGTAGTGATACCTAAACTAGCACAGGGTCTAGCATACATGGTCTGCCGGAATTACCAGGTGGACTAAGTTTCTCTTCGAATTCTATTAGGATATGTCTTGGGGGAAAAGAAATGGTAGACAATATGTCTTTATGGGCTTTTTTTTTCACATACATTTCCATTTTTGTACGGAGTGTAATCTTATTTTGACAAATCACCTATCATGTGGGCTATCAAATTAACGTAGGATCTTATTATTAGGATTCTCCAGTCAGAGAAAACAGTTCACGTCCTTATTCCTGTCGGCCGGGTATAATGGTTCCTGTGCTAAATTATTTATTTATTTGAATCATGTAACAAAGTATACAGACCCATATTATACATAAAAACTATACATAGAATAAAATTATAAATCACTTAAAATAATTAGCACTAGGCGACGTAGAGCTGCCGCGGAATCTACGAAACACCACACCCTTCTGCCAGAACCTCCCCCCCCCTAGTGGTGGACTACAGCTGCTCAGTTGGGACTCGCACGACAAACACAGAAAGAATAAGAAGTGTATAAAACGCAGAGCGCAGCAAAATATTTTCACAAAAACACCCAAAACGGTGTCAAAGCCGCAATATTGTATAGTTCGGTAAGAACATAAGTAGGGCGCGATTGCCGAAATGGTCAAAGAAATGAGGTCGCAACTCGCAAGTACCAGCAGATGGTTTCAGAGGCTACTCGTTACGCTCCAACTAAAATGGAAATTCTGCTTCTGAAATCGTGCTCAGATAATGGATTATGCATAAAAATCCCACCGGATCGGTCGGTTAAGGCTTCTGGGCATCCTTTACAATAAAAACAACTCCGAAGAGTACCAGTACTGAGGAACTACTGTGATATCTATATCCCATTTAAAGTAGCGGTTCTCAGGCCGTATAAGCATTGCATTAGCAGTCCATATTACCATTAAAGGTGTCTTGGGGACACTCTTAACCATTCCCTTATCCACTCGACCTTTTGCAAAGCAATTTTGTGGTTTGATCAAACGAAGCTTTCATTGGCTAACAATAAATAATTTACAAGTAATTCGATGAGAATTTGACGGTGAAGGTCGTGGGTTGGCATTATGATGCCAAGGACTTATCAGTTGTTGATTAAAAGAAAGCGTTGTGGAAATTCTTAGGAGCCCGTTGTTCAGCAGTAGACATCTTTCGGCCGGTTTTATGACGATGGTAATTTTTACCCGAGTGCGGCGAAGGTAAAAAAGAGGGTAATGTATTCGAAATAATTTAAAATATAGTAATGTATATATTTCGAATACAAAGTTTCTACATCACGCAAGGATGCCGTTTTGTTCGGTGTTTTGCATAGTACACTTTTTATCCACAATTTCGTAATTTGGAATCATTTCACCTAATGGTAAGTGATGACGATGATGCTGAAGATTAAAGCGTGGTTACTAAGATTCCCCAACGCAATGGGGAACTGGCTGTATTATGTAAGTCGGACGGAACACATAAATGTTGTTAACACATTGTTATCATTGATGTTTGACGGCTAGACTTAGATCAGATAGTGGTATAGCTAGCCAGGCGGGCTTAGAAAACCACCACCAAGCAAACCGGGTCTAGTTTTTTTTAATTTCATTTCGTTTTAGTACCGAGTCCGCCGGGAGTCGAACCCACGACCTCCTGATGTGAAGCTAAAGGACTTACCATTAGACTACAGAGGCGGCCTGGAATCGAACCCGCGACCTCTTAATGTAAAGCTAATTACGAAACAGAGGCAGTCATCTTCGGCGTCGGCTTTTCAATTTCTGTTATGAATTTCCTCTCGTATGAGTTAATGAGTTACGAATACCTATCTGGTTCACGTTTTTTAATCTGTCAAATGCAATCACATTCACGTCTCAAAAACCCTATAAATTTATACGAAATTGTTTACTAAGCATGTTTGAGTAGTAGCCATAAAAGGGTGCGCAAGGCTACATGGACATTTTAATATCGCCATCGCATCGTGGTAAAAGGTATATTTGTGTCTTTGCTTTGACCCCATAGCAAGCATCGAAAGCCAGATGTTTAAGCGTACCAATACATTAAAACTTACTACGTCTCAACTCTTTTGTTTATAATTCAACCTCCCGCCGCGTTGTATGTTGTGATATCATGTCATTTGATTGGTATTATTTACTGTCCAATAATAGAACATGGCGTCACAGAAATAGGTAGGCACAACAAGATTATCGAAAAAGTTGGTTCTAAGGAGGCTAATATTTTGGTTCAGTTGATACGACACTTTGTAAATACAGAGCTCTGCGCATCTTTACAAAAATGCCCTCAGGGTGCTGTTGGGTCTGTTCCGCTTTTGTAGCTCCTCCGGCATGTTTGCGGAGGGACAAATTGATGGTTTCCACGCCATCATTAGGAAACTCTGTGCCTCAGTACTGGAGCGTCTGCGTTTTAGTACCAACAGTATTCTGGGCCATAGCTTTTTCTAATCTGTGCCTGGGCTTAGTCGCCTACACATGGAACCTTCCATCTCGTTTATTTTGTCAATGGAGTAAATTCTCAGCGTTCCTCTACCGTGCTCAACCTTAATAATTTTCGAAAAACGTAAAGCTTTTAGGTACAAAGCTTTAATTTGAAAAGAGTTTTTATGCTCAAAAAATCAATTGCTCAATTGAATATAAAAAGTACACGGTTACACTTACAAAAAAGGTGAGCATAATAAAGTCTAGTTGTTTGGATTGAAAAATAAAAGGCGATTCTGGGACCTCGATTCCAACTCCAAAGTTCATCATCAGATCAACTTCAAAATATTAAAAGGATCTATCTTGAAAACTACAAATATTCATCAATAAAATACATTCGCATTGAAAGGATCTATTGTCACCGAGAAAATACGGTTTCATTGCAAATTTCAGCTCAATCGTGCCCCTCGAAGTCACTCTAAAATCGATCGTATGATTTGACCTAAACAAACATACATACGTACATACAAACATTGCAAGTTAAATAAAAAGCTTGTAAAAATAAACCTTATCCCTTAATTAAATTAATTTACAACAGTGGTTTCTTGTGGCAACTGCAACTCACTATAAACGTGTCGTTTCCGCGTTTCGTCTCATTTTTCTCAGAGTGCGAGTCGTGTTGGCGAGGTAAATTAAGTATTCTTTTTGTTTCCTGTTTCTCGTTTGTGTTCTTGTTTAGCTCTTTTCATAGCGTCATAAAAAATTATTCTTTTATCTAGCGTATTCCAGCCTGCGCCGAGGCACACCCCGGACATTTCATACAACGGGTGAGAAATGACATTTTCTAAAAACAAATGACGGAACCAAACAAAATCACGACGAAATCCCAAACGTTCGAGAACCAAACTAAAACTGATCTGCATCAATCTGGGTGACGAGGGGGTGAGGTCGAAATCTAGAGAGCGGCAGGGAGTGCCCGTCCATACTGTATGTTAGTACTAATATGTATACTTTGCCTCGGCCGAAGTATATATATTAGTAGGTACTGACATACAGTATGGACACTCCCTGCCGCTCTCTAGATTTCGACCTCACCCCCTCGTCACCCAGGTTGATACAGATTGGTTTAAGTTTGGTTCGCGAACGTATAGAATTTCGCCGTGAATTCATTTGTTTTTTTAAATGTAATTTCTCACCCGTTGTATGAAGTGTCCGGGGTGTGGCCGGGGTCCGCTTTTCGATACTTGGCCCGATCTTTTGCATCTTCCTTCGTAAGAATGTTCAGTAAAGAAGATTTTCTTGTTTAATTCCAAAATTTTAACGCTAGCTTTATAGACCCGTGGTGGCCAAAGCTGCCTTTAGGGTAAAGTACTTATAAAAATATTTTAGTTAACGGTTTCATGTAGTCCATATAAATTCTAATATCAATGTTGATATCATTGGTGTGTTCCGGCATGAAGATAAGATAGCCAGTTCCCCATTGCGTTAGGGAATCTTGGTAAACCCGCTTCCATCTTCGGCAACAACGTCACTTACCACCAGGTGAGATATTGTCAAGGGTTTACCAAATCTGAATAAAAAAAAATTGCTATACTGTTCAAATACACAATAAATCAATTCAATAATAGACATAAAACAAGAAAGATGTTTTTAATGGATTTCGAACGGAAAACAGACGCGTTTCCTCCAAAACGCCATTAAAACAATAGTCATGGTGGCTGAGCTGAGATAAGAGACCCAGTTGTATGTGTGCAACGGTGTCATGGTGGTCGGGTGAAGGTTGAGGGGCACGTGGGACGGTGCGGTGTTGCGAAGCCAACCATTCAATACTTGGGTTAGGGTCGAGACCCACTAATAATATTGCTGTGTATGGCGATTTCCCTAATTATTCGTGATACACCCCCGCATATCACCTTATTTTTTCAACAATGGTAGACTTCAGTGACACAAATAACAAAAACTATTTAAAAACAGTGGAAAAACAATGTAAATTAAACTGTAAAAATATGTAAATGAATGAACTAAACGAAAGAGAGCATTATTATTACAGAGTAAAAAATATTTGAGTTTTTTTCAGTAGAAATTCACACTTAGGTACCTTTTCACATGTCACTCTTCTTTGGATAACGGAGCTTTTTTATGCAACAGCCAGTTGCCCGAAAGGTCGTACGTTATATGTCAGTTTACAGTGCGCAAAATTGATGTGACCGCATTATGTGCTTTTTACTTTGCCGTTTTTTAACCAAAGTTATAGAATTTTCTTCTTTCAGACCCTTGAACAGAGAATTTTAAAGAGACAGTTTATATCTTTGTGAAGAAAGGAGATTAAATATTTCCTAAGGTAGCTTGTGTGAGAAAGAGATAGATTGATGACGCATCAAACGCACAAGGAACATGTTATCTCACCTTATTTTTCTGTTACTGTCCTTTTTATTTTAAATGTTTCCTCGCCACTGTATTACATGGGTGTAAAAGGTAATTGGCAAACTCGTAACGATAGTAAACCCTCGGCTGCGGCTCGGGCTTACAATTTTCACTGGTTTGCTATTTATCATAACATAATAATATCATAATTAACTATTATTTATGTACAATTTACATCAACAGTATTGTTAAAACTAAACGTGTAACTTACAGTCAACGTAGTAGAAGCCGCCCACAGCATAGTGTTGTTTCCCAAGAGCTTCCTCGGCAGGATAATTTATATTGCAATGAGTAACTAGTATCTGTGGCAATAGTCTCTCTTACGAGGTTGTAGCAAGAGAAATAAAGGCTCGCCGAAGCATTTGGCTATCTCGTGATTTCCCATCACTTGGAAATCGGAACCGGACTCTTCTTAGCATTTGTTGCGCTTGCGACTATGCAGCGCTAATTTTTTAGCGGTGAATGTGTCTTAACCCTGAGTGTAGTTGTCTAGTCGACTACCTACTACCTCTTACATCGGTGAATAAGAACCTTTCTAAAACTGAAGATGATGATAAATTGAGCATAATGAAATCGTATGACTCAAGAATTACAATTTTTTTGTGAATGACGGGTGTGCAAAAAAAATCGCACTGAGAACACCTACGCTCAAAATCTAAATCATTTATTTGTTTGTACGCGTGAACCAAACAAATTATTAGTGAGAAGAGTAGAAACATTATGGGTCTCAAAGAACTATAGAAGTACGTACACAGTGTAGATTTCCTAGGGATGAAACCCTCTCAAAGGACTCTCAATAATCAATATTTCAAATGACTTCCTCCGCAATGATAACACTGTTTGCAGTATAAGAGTGAAAACTCCATAGTTTGACTCTGATAACTTTTGTCAGTTTGCGTGGTCTCCAAAACAGATACATGCCTTAAAAAATATACATGCCTCAAAAAGGATATATTATATGTCTTAAAAAGAACACAGTCTGAGCGGATATTAAGTGTTTTTCCTTATGAAAATTCTGCGTTGAGGTCGGATTTTGAGAGGTTTGTGATCGTCTAAGAAATAATATGACCGACGACCTGGCGTAGGTCGCGGGTAGCCGCTGGATGCGGGCAGCGCAGGACTGGTGGTCGTGGAAATCTTTGTCTATGGACCTTTCGGCTGATATGACAATGATAATGAGTTTACGTAAACCGAAAAAATATATTTAAAATAAATTATAAAGAAAGAAAAAAGAATGTTACATTGCTGATGATAATAATTACAATTCTATTTTTGATACCTGATTGGTGTGGTTTCTTTACTAGAGAAGAGAATAAAATTAAGAAAACAAAGATGATCCACGCACATGTAACCTGTTTTGTTTATTTATAAATGAAAATTTGGTCTAGACTTCATTTTAAATTAGTTTTCTTACCACTTTTTCATTTCTTATTGAAATTAATTTAAGGTACCGAAATTCGGTAGATCTAAATGAAAATCGGCAGATTTAGAACAACATTCGGCTGAAGACGAAGCTCAATAAAAATTTTCGAATTTCGGTTATACCGATTGTGAAACGAATTTCGTTGCACCTCTAGCTATAATCACTTCATGATTCACGCTAGTATAGAGCAAAAACAAATAACCTTTATAAAAACACGTTTTGTGTATGTGGACCTCCTTATTTTTTTTTACTTTTTTAATTTTGTGGGTAAATCTCCCATAATAACTATGATGGTTAAAAATACAGCCCTTTAAAAGTCGGGCAGACAGGCAGACAGGCAGACAGACAGACGGCGTTACCAGACACGGAACCCTAAAACCTATGACGTGAGACCCAAAATTGGAGAGACAGTCAGGTTTTTCTGAAATACAACCTTCGATTATCCAATAAAGGTCGTGCGCGTTGCCGCTAACGCTGGCGAATAGCGATCGAGTGACCTTGGCATGGTTGCCACTAGCCTACTGGCAGTAGGACAAAGGCCGATCACAAAATCTCAAGATTAGATTTATACATAGTTGTAGCAGTCATAGTATTCTTTGGTGGTCGTATCTTTTGTACCTGCCGCCAAGCATATGCAGACTCCGCTCCTGTACGTGTTTAAGTTATCTTATCAACCGACTTCAAAAAATAGGAAGTTGTGAACCGATTTAAAATTAAAATCAGCTCACATATTCAAAATTTTTTATTTTTAAAATTAAAAGTGGCAAACAACTTCCAATTTTTTATTTTTTAAATTAAAATCGGCTCACAACTTCTTTGTTTTGAAGTCTGTTGATAATTTAAACACTTATAGGAGCGGAGAGTCTGTATACTCATAATATGTTTGGCGGCAGGTTTATAAGATCCTTACCAGAAAATAATATTATGACTACTACAACTACCCGTATATATATGTGTAAGTTTGATATGCCTCCAGAGTACCTAATCCCAATCTTAGGTATATACATTTTATTATAATCGGGTGAGTGTTTTTTTGAAAACTAACTAAATCAAACTAATTGAAAAACCGACCGCATAAAAACGTAACCCCTTTTTGGCCAGTCGGGTAAAAATGTATCCTGTCACTCGCGGTGCCCAGACGAAACTAACGACATCTCGCACTTTAAAAATCCATCAAGCCGTTTTGGCTACAGACCGCACAGTGTTTTTTGAACCCTTGAAATCTGACATTTCTCCTTAGATCAATAGACCTTATTATTCTGAACGTAAGAGTAAAACTCCCGCTAGGCCATTTTGCTTAGTTTAAGAGTAAAAAAAAATTGTCCTTTTTAAAGAACTTGAAAAACTAAAAAAAAACTTCTAATTCTGAGGTGTTGTTAATTTTTTATATATCTTATTTGATAGATCTATTATATATCTACGTTTTATGCTTTACTGCGTTCTTATTAGTTCTTATTATATTTTCATTTTTTAGATATATTTTTTCTTCCAAAGTACATCGTTTCCGCAATTGAAAAAAAATTGAAATGCAGAAAATGTATTGCAGTATTTTTATTATTTGCTGAACATGTGGACTATGGGAGAAATTAAGAATTGAAATTTTTAAAATAGGGATTGTATATTTTCATGAGGCAAACGAAAAATACTTACGGCAACATTAGTGTCCATTATCTTTGTCGCGTGAAATTGACATTCATTATGGTGTAAATATATCAATTTACATTGTCTCCAGTTTCAATTCTACAAAATCAACTCGTAAAAGCCTGAATAATTATGAAGAGCAATTAATGCATAATATAACGAAATTGTCTAATAGAAATGTACAGGCGCTATTTTTAAACTTTAAATTCTTAATTACTTCACATGATCCGTAATTGGTAATAATACTGCAGTAAACAGACACGATAAACTATTTTTAAAATACTAATCAATTGCGGAAACAAAATATTGGTAGAAAAAAATAATCTAAAAATTAAAATATACCATATTCACGAAAACTACTTATGGAAAAGGAACGCAGTAAAACATAAAATGTAGATATACATACAAAAGGTCTATCAAATAAGCTATTTGAGAAATTATCAAGAACTCTTCATTAGAGGAGAATATTTTTTAGTTTTTCAAGTTCTTTAAAAAGGACATTTTTTTTCTCTAAAACTAGGCAAAATGGCCTAGCGGGAGTTTTACTCTTACTTTCGGAATAATAAGGTCTATTAATCTAAGGAGGCGAGTGAAAATCGATTTCAAAGGTTCAGAAAACACTGTGGAGCGTGCCAAAGAAATATATACACCATCCAAATAACATAACTCTCCTTCTGGCGCAGTCGGGTAAAAAATTGCAGAATTGTGCTGTTTGTTGCAATTGAAGTCGGTTTTTAACGTGTTTAGCGTTGTCAATTATTTAAAAATTCTGAAATCGGAATCCCTCGGTCCCCAAGTAGGCGTTTTGCACACGACGGGGCGGGGCAGGCCGGTCAATTTCGCCGCCAATGATAGCACAAAGGGAATCTTATATTACCAACGCACATGGAGGACAAAAAGACCGTGCCACAGGTGCCCGGCGGGCACTAGCAGCGCGGAATGTCCGTGGCTGCCCGCCACAGATCACACAAACCAGTTTGTATGCAGTAACGCAGACGGCGGCGCGGGGCAACGCCACCCTGAAGAACCTAAAGAACGTACTGAACTGACCGCCTCTGTCCCTCGTGTGCTTTGTGTACGCGGCGAGGGGAGCCGCGGGCATCGACGGGCAGATGCGGTCTTTATTGCTTCGTGGTCAAAAAGACTGCCCCGCCCCGTCGTGTGCAAAGCGCCTTATCTGGGTGCGAAACACCTTGCGAAGTTCCGCAGTCCTCGTATATGTACTTGTATATCCTTTACTCGAGTTGCTTCGCCACTATATCGGCCGGTACCTCCATACCTCAGCTCCAGGACTTACTAGCGATCTAATTTATTTTTATTATAATTAGTTCTACAACGTGACTTCCTTTCAAGATAACTATCACCTTCCTTCAAGTGCGTGCTCGCGCAACCGGCTAAAACTATCAAATAACTGACCTTCCTGCATTGACCTCGCGTTAGCTTCCGCGATTCGAATCGCGACGTCATCTCGCAATGTTACAATGCAACCAGTTTATAGTTCTCTACAAGAGTTTGTACGTGCATTTGTGCTTTCAGACACAAAGATAAGTTTGTAATTTAATAGTAAACGAGGAGGACCCGTGATATACTCCGCAGCATTTTTTTTTTAAATTATTTTTTATCATGGACATCGAGAAGATGCGCGAGTGGCTCGCCATTGTCGTTGCCGGTGTGCGAGAATGCACCTAGCTTCTCCAGCTCAATCAGTTTAAGTGGGAAATAGCTCAAATGAAAGAACTCATTCCAGGGAGTGTTCTTAGACTTAAACTAACCGTGTGCTTCAATTAGAACCGAAAATATTGAGAAAAAAAGCTACGAAAATCATGTTTGGGTATAAGAGCGAAAGTTAGGTGATTTTCAATGCTTGATGATGACAAATTAGTGCATCAATAACTTTCATTAAAAAAAATAAGCATATCGGTTGGGTAGAACGACCCGAAGGACTCTCATTAGATCATATTATATCAACACCTATACGTCCCCACCGAGGGGCTCGAGCCTACCCTGAATTAGGGCAAATGGGCCTTAGGCGACTACGCGGACCCAGTACTGGTTGATTGACTTCACACACAACCTTCGAGTTTCTTTGCATGCGTGTGCAGGTTTCTCACGATGTTTTTCCTTCACTGTAAAAGCGTCTCATAAACGTACATATTCGAACCACGACCTCCCGGACAGGAGGTAGCGGCCATTGCCATTACGCCACCGAAGCTCGTCACATTAGATAAATATATATTTTTAATATATTGAGAAGTTCGAAAGGTGATTTCTAATGCTTGGTGACAAATCTTTTAAAATAGAAGGTGTTGATGCACATACCTTTCATAAAAAAAAATCACATCGGTTGAATAGAAGTAGCAAGGTGCGCGAGCCGCTAGCGGCTGACGAAGGTGATTTCTGATGCTTGATGACAAAGATGTGAACACCTTTCATCATTACAGCTCATATACGTCCCCACCGAGGGGCTCGAGCCTACCCTGAATCAGGGCGATTAGGCCTTAGTCGACCACGCGGGCCCAGTGCGGGTTGGTCGACTTCACACACAACCTTCGAGTTTCTTCGCAGGCGTGTGCAGGTTTCCTCACGATGTTTTCCTTCACCGTTAAAGCAATCGGTAAGTATGTACGTAAGTTTTTTGAAAAACTCATTGGTACATTGGCCGTCCAGATTTGAACCCGGTACCTCTGGTTAGATGGACCGAGTCGTTACCGGTTGAGCCACCGACGCTTCTTCCACGAACACCTTTCATAAAAAAAGTAAATTGGTTTGATAGAACGGCCGGACGGACTCGCAATAGATTTCACAAACTATTTTTATTTATTATTATTTATTTGTATATAACGATAGATGATGGATGACAAATGAAACATTCCGGTGCCAATATATATAAAAAAAAACTAAACCCTTATAATTTTGTCATATCCGTCCGTTTGTCGGTTAGTAGATAAGTATGTAAATAGGGATGACGACAGCATCAGAAAAAAATTATGAACTCTTGATCAGTAAATTGCCCTCCTACTTAAACTTCGGAAAACCTTACACGTTTTGTTTTCCATCAAGCCTTCTATTTTTAATTCACAAAAATCACAAAATGAGTACATAAATGACGCTGCTAAACTATGACGTCACGCCTAGGTATTTCTAACATTTTTAGAACAAAATGTCGTTTTTGAGAGATGATAAAAAATAACTCAGATGACTAGCATTCGTCATCCCTATTGCGATTTGGCACCGTCAATTTTCTCTGTTACTATTAGACCACCTACCTACCTACCTACAGTAATCTAAATGTAGTATAATAATACAACCAAGAAAAAAAGACGATATTATGTCGAAAAATATTTTTTTTGTTAGCCTCCTCTTCCTGTAAAGTATCGTGAAGAAATGATTACAGTTTTAGGTTTCCGGAGCCAATATGGCTAAAAACGGAAAGTGTCCGTCTCTGTCTATTATTAGAGGTACGAAAATGACATTAGGTGCACAAATCTAAAGCTATGACTACTTTCAATACGTTATTGTTAATACGTCAAAAAAGTTTTTTTTCGGAACCTCACTATATTTAAAATGGGGGTTATTTTTGTGTATCACTTCGACTAGGGTAGTGTGGAGAAGATCTTAAAAATGACTTAAAAGGTATCTATGAACACGTTTTGCTTTTGCGACGGTCATATGTTTTAATCATTTTGAATCTGTTTTTATATCATTCTGTAAGTCCTTGGCATCATCAGCTCACCTGATGATAATTAACGATGATGCCGAAGATTGAAGCGGTCTTACCAATTTGTTTTTTTTTAAATGTTTTTTTTAAGTATTTAAAAAAACCCCTTTTGTCGCGCATTCTTACCTTCATAGTATCACTTACCATTTTTATTTAAAGTATCTTGGAACACGTTCTTAAGCAAGTTGCATTTGCGACGGTCATATTTTTTGTTCATTTTAAATCTGTTTTTTTTAATATTATCCTTTAATATAAGCCTTTTAAATGTTTCTTAAGTATTTCAAAAAAGTTCCCTTGTTGCTGCATTCTTACATACATATACCTTTTTTTGCTTAAAGGTATTTTTGAACACTTTCTTAAGTAAGCTGCATTTGCGAAGGTCCTATTTTTTGTTCATTTTGAATCTGTTTTTATCATCCTTTAATTTGATTATTTTTTAAATGTTTTTATGTACTCCAAAAATGTGCCCTTTTGTCGCCGAATTCTTTCCTTCATCGTATCACGTGCCTTTTTTTTACTTAAAATGACTTAAAAGATATCTTTGTTAAGTAAGTTGCATTTGCGAAGGTCATATTTTTTGTACATTTTGAATCTGTTTATCATCCTTTAATTGAATATTTTTTAAATGTTTTTTTATGTATTTCAAAACTTTCCTGTCATCGCATTCCATCGTCACACTTATCTTTTTTTTTGCTTAAAATTACTTAAAAGGTATCTTTGAACACGTTCTTAAATAAGTTGCATTTGCGACGGTCATATTTTTTGTTCATTTTGAATCTGTTTCTTATATCATCCTTAATTTGTTTCTTTTTGAAATGTTTTTTTATGCATTTCAAAAAGTTCCCTTTTGTCGCCGAAATCTTACTTTCATCGTATCACGTACCTTGATTTAAAAGGTGTCTTTGAACACGTTCTTAAGTAAGTTGCATTTGCGACGGTATATTTTTGTTCATTTTGAATCTGTTTTCAATATCATCCTTTAATTTGATTCTTTTTTAAATGTTTTTTTTGTGTATTTCAAAAAAGTTTCCTTTTGTGGCCGCATTCTTACTTTATTGTATCACATACTTTTTTACTTTTAGTATGTTCACCATCATCAACTCATATTACGTCCCAACCGAGGGGCTCGAGAATTAGTATTAATTAATAACCCTGAATTAGGGCGATATGGCCTTAGTCGACCACGCGGGCCTAGTGTGGGTTGGTCGTCTTCACACACAACCTGCGAGTTTCTCCGCAGGCATGTGCAGGTTTCCTCACGAGGTTTTCCTTCACCGTAAGAGAGTCGGATAAACGTACATATGAAATCGAAATTCGAAAACACATTAGTGCGTGGCAGGATACGAACCACGTCCTCCCGGACAGAAGGTAGCAGCCCTAGACGTTACACCACCGACGCTCTATCTATTTTAGTACATTTTATTAGATCAAAGAGCTGGTGGTAACAGCATATTTTTGTGAAATTACTTAATTGGTTGCCCCGGCCCTCCATCGTTAATATTTAATCGTGCTAGGATGGCTAATAATTTTCACAATGTGTTTTCATATATTTGTATATATAAAAAAGAAAAAGTGACTGATGAGTGATCTATCAACGCACAGCTCAAACCACTGGACGGATCGGGCTGAAATTTGGCAAGCAGATAGGAATTATAATGTAGACGTTCGCTAATAAAAAAATTGGGAAATTCCTATAAGAACGGCAAAAAACGGGATCTGCGCGGGCGAAACCGCGGGCAACAGCTAGTTTATTCATAAAACACGTTGTATCATTACAGGCTTATACAGGTTGTCCCGTAATGAGGGGATCAAATTGAAATAGGAGATTGCTCAGCTAAGTCCCTAAGCTAAGGTCCTATCAGATGAGCTGAAATGTCCTTAGTAAATTTTTATATTTTTAAAAAAAATTGCTTCTTTAATTTTGTATGAAAAATGCAAAACCGGTTGCCGTGGAAATCCTTGGGGGAGACCTATGTCCAGCAGTGGACATCCTTCGGCTGATATGATGATGATGATGAAAAATGCATTTCTTTAAATGTTCCGTGATTTTGTAAAAAAAATGTGTACCATAATAATAAGTGTGCAGAATATAAAAAAAAAATACTTCGTCATTTTATCCGTTTTCCAACAAAGTACTGAAGTTTAAAAAATGTTTAACGATTAGATTATAATAATACAAAAATATTAAATAACTCCTGAAGTCCCATACAAATTTCCAACCATTTTCTGTGGTTCAATAGATTCCGTTTTTTTCGATTGGCATGCAAATCAAGCTTACTCAAATGATGTTTAATGCTAAGGGCTAATAATACAAAAAGCAATGCAAATTTTTGAAATTAAAAAATCACGCAAAGGAAGTATGTAGTCAAATACAATATTTGACTTAATGCTTCCCCTTTGCGAGTTATTTTACATTTTATTATAATAACCGATATATATTTTTTAAACTTTAGTACTTCGTTAGAAATCTGATAAAATAAGGAAGTTTATTTCATAATCTGCACACTTATTGTGCTACACTATTTTTTCACAAATCAACGGTACATTCAAAACAAAGAAATGCATTTTTTGCACAAAATTAGAAAAAGAAAAATTTCTTAGTCTATATTATGTAATTTTTGATTTTTGAATTTTTGACATGACAGGACTACTAAGACTTCGCTGTCCGTCCGTCTGTCTGTGATCAGGCTGTATTTCCTGAACCGTGATAGCTAGACAATTGAAATTTTCACAGATCATGTATTTCTGTTGCCGCTATAACAAGAAATACTAAAATTTACAAAAATTGAAAAAAATAAGGGGTTCTCCATACAAAAAACGTGTTTTTTTTTAAACTTGAAGAAACTAGCGCCATCCAGTATGATGGTACGAAACCCTTTGTACTAGCGCCATCTAGTATGATGGTACGGAACCCCTTTTGTGCGGTGCTGACTTGCACTCTGCCGGTTTTTTTTTTACAAAAAAAAGGATATTTCAGCTCAATCTGATACCTAGGTCCTTACCTGAGAGCTATCTCCCATACCAATTTGATTCACTCATTATGGGACACTCTGTATATCATTCCATTTATAAACCTCACGTTTTTCATAGTTTTGCGTAACTTGACACAATACAGCGACTACCTGATCCGTTGTAACACAGCAGCGTAGCGAAACGCACAGTCGTCAAGGACTCGCGTAACTTAACACTTTAACAACTACTCGTGCTGAGCTGCGTAGATACAAGTACCTATATGTCGACAAGTGGTAGTGGGAAACTATATGGATAGGTACAAATCAAATACCTACGAGTATAGTGGAAAAAAAAACGAAGTTCAGGCTTTGAGACATTATGAAATCTAACACTGTTTTTACAGATGTCGATAAGTGGTCAAATACCTACGAGTATAGTGGAAAAAAAAAACGAAGTTGAGGCTTTAAAACATTATGAAATCTAACAGACTGTTTTTACAGTCAGTACTGTATGGTCAAAGTATATATATTAGTACTAACATAAAGTATGGACACTCGCTGCCGCTCTCTAGATTGCGACCTCACCCCCTCGTCACCTAGATTGTTACAGTTTGGTTGTCGAACGTATATGATTTCGCCGCCATTTTGTTTGTTCCGTCACACTCCTTTCTTGAAATGTCATTTCTGGCCCGTTGTATGAAGTGTCCAGGGTGTGGTATGGTTCCCAAAAATCGATATACAAACCAATGTTTTATATTTTTTCTCCAGTGAATCCGCCATAATCACTATTTATTTTACTATTTACCAAATCACATCCGGATTCCGTGGAGTCTAGATATTACATCCTTTTTTATTAATATCCAGATTTTTGGCCAAAAATGTGGTTACATACACGACATAACCCAGTTTTAAAATTTTTTTCATCATCATCATCATCATATCAGCCGAAGGACGTCCACTGCTGGACATAGGCCTCCCCCATGGATCTCCATGACGACCGGTTCTGCGCTGCCCGCATCCAGCGGCTTCCCGCGACCTTCACCAGGTAATCGGTCCACCGAGTGGGAGGCCTGCCTACACTACGCTTTCCGGTGCGTGGTCGCCACTCGAGAACTTTACTGCCCCAACGGCCATCTGTTCTACTAGCAATGTGCCCCGCCCACTGCCACTTAAGTTTAGCAATTCTAAGAGCTATGTCGGTTACTTTGGTTCTCCTACGGATCTCCTCGTTTCTGATTCGATCACGTAGAGAAACTCCGAGCATAGCCCTTTGGGTGACCTTGAGCCTTCTTATGAGGCCCATAGAAAGCGACCATGTCTCAGTTCCGTATGTCATCACTGGCAACACACACTGGTCGAAGACCTTGGTCTTAAGACACTGCGGTGCCCAGCCGAGTTGGATTCGACGATTTATCTCTTTCTCGAAGTTGGACCTACCTAACTGGACTGTTTGTCCCAGGTATACATATTCGGTAACAACTTCGAGTGTAGAGTCGATAAATCGATAGTCAATTTGGCACCGCTGGAGACACTGTAACACAGCCCAAGTTTCGACCGAATCGAAGGCTTTCTTATAGTCCACGAACGCCAAGCATAGTGGCTGATTGTACTCTTCGGTCTTCTGTATAATCTGCCGCAGCGTATGTATGTGGTCTATGGTACTAAATCCTTTCGGAAACCGGCTTGTTCGGGAGGCTGGAAGTCGTCAAACCTGCGTGCGAGACGATTCGTAATGACTCTCGAAAACAGTTTGTAGTCGAAAAAACAGTTCGAATTTGTTTAGTCTAAGAGAAGTCGGATTAAAGCCGGCTCACACATCGTAAGGACGTCTTGATATAACGAGAAAATAGTGACAAAATACTGTAGTCATAATTTGTAAAATTAATGTATAAAATTCGAAATGTTGCAAAGTGTGTGTGATACGATAAATAATATTTACTGAAATTTAAAAAAGGACAAATTTTTGAAGTATTGCCAGTTTCTCTGCAAATCCGTAGTAGTAATTTATTACATATACTTAGTCCAGTACCTGACTGCAGTCCTGTGGGAATGTTCGCGTATGGATGGAGATTTTTTTTCCAGGAAAGTTTATTAAGAGTCAGGAGGAGTCTTAGTAAGTATTTTGGATTTAAGTGGATAGCCGCGACCCGGTGCATTTTCCAGCTATGACGTTATCAAAACCAAGGTTTGTATATCGATGTTCCTAAACAAAAATAGAAACCCTAAAAACTGGCCTAATGTGTTTCACCGGCATTTTCGGATTCAGCGGGCTTGAATTAGTAAGAAAACACCTTTTGCCAAAAAGTAATATGATGTGCTTGTAGACTCATAACGAAAGCCTTTTTACCCACTTGCCTAAAAAAGAGGGTAATGTTATTCGGGTGTATTATGTATTGTAAGTATGTATGCATTGAACCTGTAGCCTTAACAGCTTGATGGAATTTTGAGTGTAAGGTGTCCATAAATTCATCTTTATCCCGTATGAAAAACACATTGCGTGACATATCAAATAAAAAAACTTGTTGTGAGAATCTCAAATATGTTTTTCTAATAGTTTGGAAGGTTTTAAAAAAAGGCGATAATTGACAATTCCACCTTATCTCCGGAACTACTGGGATCTAAAATCTTGAAAAAATCACAGTAGGTATATATGAGGTTGAACGCATAGATTACAGCGAAATCTAAAATTCTTCCGTTCCTGCAGGAACAATGAAATTTCTGTAGTGCAGAATAAGTAGACCGCCATTTACCTAGAGCAAAGTATGTATTGACAGGTCTCATTCTGTTGGTAGTTAAGTTTTGGTGCGGAACCCTGTTTGTGTGACTCCGAATCGCACTTGGCCGGTTTTTTTAATATGATTGCATGTGCTTTGTTTTCGTTCTCCTAACTTGTTAAAAATACTTTTAAAATAAAATATTGGTCGTTTTAGCGGGCAGTAGGGGAAAAACAGTTGTCACTGTCTTTTTCTTTACGTGTAAAGAATAAAGAAAATACCCACACTTTTGCACATTTCAATGTTTTTTCGTTTCGATTAAAAAGTTCAATTAATTTTAAAAAATCCAACTGGCATATTGAAGTGTGTGTTTAGAATAATGTACTAAGACACTGATAAACCAGACGGTTTTGCATGTAGAATGCAAATATCTGTTTTAAAAGAGGTTTTCTTTTGATAGGTACATTTTTTTTGTTAACGAATCGTGTTTCTGCAACTGACAAAATAAAGTTATTGAAATGAAGAATCATGTTTCTGCGACCAAAGTTTCCAACGCGTCGCCTTAAGCCAAACATACAATAAAAATATTAACTACCAAAGAGCACTAACCACTAGTTTCGAAAATCCAGCTCACTTTCGCGTGGCGTTTTCGAAATTCGCAAAACGTGCTGTGCGAGCAATAATTATGAAAGTTATTACGCATGCGCAATGCGCCGAAAAGCGTGAATGTCTGTGCATAATTGATATTGGGATAAGGTTTTTGGCACTGTATATCAGACTCGTGAATTTACAATACTCACTCGTAATAGCCTTGTAAATAATAATTCCCTGATTTATTCTTTCTTGGTGCCGAAAATAAATGTTTTCTATGTACTCGTATATGTCTGCATGGAGTCACTAACAAAAGCGTAGATAATCGAATTCGCTGGCGTAAATCCTAGTTCAACAGTACATGATGGCAAGTGATTTTTAATGTAATTATTGAACAATATAATATTCTAGCTTTTGGCCGCGTGGACATCGCTTTTGACCGCGAGTTCGATCCCGCTTTATTCCATCCCTTAAAAAAGGAAAAAACTTACTACCCCAATTATTTATTTTACATTTTAAACCAGAATCACTTTAGCAGCAAAATACATAGGAATTACAAACTAACGATAGCCTTTATTTATTTATTTATTTATTCAGTCATAATTGGTAAAGACCCCCTTAATTCGTCAATGTCGCAAAATCCGTCTCTTACGTATTAGTTACCTGCCTGCCAAATTACAGGGTTATAGGTCAAGTAGAATTAGAGATTTCGCGTTTAATGAGTGAGTTAGTTACCTTTAGCTTTTATAAATTAAGTAGATGTGTTAAAAAGAAAGGTTCTCACTCAGTGACTCATCAACGCCCAGCCCAAACTGCTGGACCTATAAAGCTGAAATTTTGAACATACAGTATGGACACTCCCTGCCGCTCTCTAGATTCCGACCTCACCCCCCTTGTCGCCCAGATTGATACAGATTGGTGCTAGCTTGATTCTAGGGTTTCGCCGCGATTATGTTCCGTCATTTGTTTTTAGAAATTTAATTTCTCGCCCGTTGTGTGAATTGTCCGGGTTGTTACAGAGGTTAATGAAGTAGACAAGAAAGATTTAGCCCGGATTTTTTAAATTCCCACGGGATCGGGAATAAAGCGGGAATGAAGTTGCGGGGGCAATAGCTAGTAAAGAATAAATAAATTACTTTATTGGTCTCATGTAAAAAAGGAGACAAACTTTACCAATAGATAGGCTCCGGTGGTATACTACAGCAGTAGGGATGTTAAGGATTATCATATCAGCCGAAGGACGTCCACGGCTGGACATAGGCCTCCCCCAAGGATTTCCGGAATGTTAAGAATAGTTAACTACAAAAAAGTAGCCCATTAAAGCCTTCGATGAAATGATGTAGTACTGATCTATACCAGTAAAGCCGAGCCCTGTTTATTTACAAGTCTTCGGCCTAATTGCGACTCGAGTCCTTGTAAATTGGTTTTTGTGAGGCGCCTAAGTTTTCTTAATCCATAATTGGGAAACCCTTGGCATCATCTCACCTGATGACGATGATGCTGAAGATGTAAGCGGGGTCACCAAAAAGAGAAATGGCTACCTTATCTTCGAAACGGAACACATTAATATTGTTAACATTGAGGTTTGGCGGTATGACTTAAATAAGATGGTGGTAGCTAGCCAGGCGGGCTTAGAAAATGGTCTTCCACCAACCAAACCAAGTCTTACAAAGTAATACTCTGCCAAGAATCTAACCTCCGACCTCCTGATGTAAAATTAATAGACTTAACCATTACGCCAAGGAGGCGGTCAAACATTACAGGATTTGAGAATTCTAATGGGTAGAAGCGTCAAACCAGTGGATTAGGACCTTAATAAACGACCTTTAACCTGTAACTCTCTAGCTAGACATTAAGATGACGTACAAAGCAAAAGTTTCCAACAAATTTTTAAACTTGTCACCCCGCTCAGAAACACAGCGGGAGCCACAAAAATATTGTTGTTATTGAGTAAATCGAAAATAAAAACAACAAAAAATGGAAATGGCACGTATCCTTTAGTCACTTTCAAAGTTATTTAATTTTTTCGATTTTATTTTTATACTAGTGTTAACTGAGTACAAAATAGGTATAAGTATAATTATACCATCAGCTGAGATATTGCCAAGGGCTTACCAATTGTAGATATTTTTTTTTTGAGGTAACTGCGATTTTTTCCTATCGAGAAAATTGTGGTTTTGAATTACTTAAATCAGCCCTGAGTCAAATATAGTCTTTTATAATAATTAGGAATTTAATTATATATTAAGCATAAGTGATATATAAAATGTTTATTTTGCTATACTAGTCCATTTTAATGTACGCCCGCTGAAAACCTTAATACCTCAGCCATAAGTTACACCGTCATACGTTTGCTACTAAAAACGATGTTTAAAAACTTTAACAGCACGTTTGAGACCGCTCGATACGTCGTCACGTGTTTGAAAAAACAAACGTGTTTCCGCTTATTTCGTAACTTCGTAAAATCTGTTCGAAACATGTGACAAAATATTTGACATTGTACATATTTTAGAAATATCATAATTGAGGAGCCAACCGTCATAATAAGGAAATACATAAAAATTGGCGACCGCGCACCGGAAAACATAGCGTTTGTAGGGCTCCCAATCTGTGGACCGATGACCTGGTGAAGGTCGCGGGAAGCCGCTGGATGCGGGCAGCGCAGAAACGGTCGTCATGGAAATCCTTGGTTAGGCCTATGTCCAGCAGTGGACGTCCTTCGGCTGATATGATGATGATTACATAAAAATTTATTAGTTTAGTGCCATGGACGCTTAGATTTTACGCGTATTATAGCAATTTCGTAATGCCCATTGGTTACTTAGGTTGGAAACTAAAATAACATTTTAGTTTAAAAAGGTCGCCAAAAACTAGGAATTGCAGTCGATAAAACCAAACATCTGTTAATTCATCGACTAACCGACCGACGTTATCAAAACGTCTACCCTGTCTTAAAAAAACAGAGTACATGAAGATTGGATTTAATCTACATGAGACCTCGGATGATGCTGAGTGCATCAGCAGGCATCCGCCATACTTGCTCGAGATATATTATGATAGAGGAACAAACAAGCAATACAAGTACGAGTACTTGCATAGCCTGGACGCTAAAAGGACTTATTTCATGGTCCAACTCTCACTCCCCCCCCCCCCTCTCACTCATCGTGTGGCACAATTAACTGTGCTATCCAAGGGATAGACGGTGAGCTTTCATTACTCCATTAATATGGCTGGTGTATCGTGAAATCTGTTACGTAATGACGACACCCGTCAATGTATAACGAATTGTGGTTTTTAGGCTGTGGTAGCGTAGTTCGATGGTCATGGTACATAGTACATCGACAGTGGCCGCTTTCACAAATCCGATCTCTTTACAAGTGACAATTTAGGGCACCCCATACTGGAAACTATAGGTAGCTACAAATAAACAGCTGTATGTGGTTTGGAAGACAAACCAGAAGCAATGGACTTTGCAGGTGTTGTGTAGGTGTAATTCATAGTTTAGACACACTTTTTTTGGTCCTTTTTCAAAGAAAATGGAATGGAACCCATAGGCACACCCCGGACACTTCATACAACGGGCCAGAAATGACATTTCAAAAAATAATGACAGAACAAACAAAATGTCGGCGAAATCCTATACGTTCGAGAACCAAACTGTAACCAAGTTGTATCAATCTGGGTGACGAGGGGGTGAGGTCGCAATCTAGAGAGCGGCAGGGAGTGTCCATACTGTATGTTAATACTAATATATATACTTTACCATAGGTCTGCCATTTAGTTGTGTGCGAGGTTATATAAAAATCTTTTTTTATCAAAAAATAAACTGACTTCAGATGCAACAACGCACTAAAAAGATTAAAAACATATAGTGAGAAAGACTTTTTACACCATAATATGTTTGGCACACATTAATTTAAATTACGGTTTTTTTAGTCCGTGCCAAGTCTGCCAAGTTTAACGCAAAAACAGAAAGTTTCCGAGTTACCAAATATCCACTATACCAGATGCGGGCAGCGTAGGTCTACTTGAACTTTTATAATGATGCATTTATTATCGATTAAACATGAATAAAAAACGCGCTTTTCCATAGGTTTGTATTACTTAGAAATCTTCAAGACGAGAGTGAATAGGCACTATTTGAGCTTGCGTGTTACTTCCTCGGCTGCATCGGCACTTACCATCCGGTGAGGTGCAGACAAACGCACTCAAATTTTTAATAAAAAAATACTTTAAAAACTAAAATTTCAATTAATATGTTACGTTTTTATTAAGTTACTTTCTTGTTTGTCTATCGTTCCAGGTGGAAACTTGCAACGGATTTTTAAATACTTTCTGTTTTCCGATCATGCAGAAATTTTGTACACAGCCTTTGTTCCGATAACGACACAATATAGTATATTCAATATCACGGTAGATCCAATATGGCCGCCTTCACAAAATGGCTGACTACCCGTTTCTTGAGAACCCCCTCGACGTAACGTAGTAGAAAACGATAAGACAAACGATAATCCAAAGTGGCGGACATAACAAGCTAGATATGACTATAAGAAACAGACAGACAGACATTAGAAAACGAAAAAGAAGAAAATGTTTAAAATAGATTAAAAATAATTTATAAACCACGTAATTAAGTGCCTTAAAAATAATAAAATAATCCTCTGGGGGTCTCGATGACCCAAAAGGACACATATACACACGTAAAACCACATCATCACCACATACATGCTTACAGGTGAACTCGAAAAGCTTGAGGCGCATCTTTCTACTAAGATATTAAAACCTAAGCTTTCATGCTCATTCATTAAGTTTCATGCGCCCCACGTTTTTGAAGTTCATCTCTACGTGTGTGGTGGTGGTGGTGGGTGTTTTATGTGTGTATTTCCTCTTAAGTGATCAGACCCCCGGAGGATTATTTTATTGTTTTTAAGGTACATAAAAACATGGTTTTTAGATTATTGTTAATGTACATTAAATATTATTTATATATAATTATTATTTGAATCTTGTTAGTGTGTTTTGTTGCCACTGAAGTCTATTTATTTATTGTTAAGTAGGTTGCTGGTAAGTTTTTATTTTTCCTTTTGAACCTAATTAGGCCTACAACAGATGGCGCCACATGTATATTCTTTATTGTAAACAAACATTTAAATGACAAAAACTTAGAGAGGACGTGTACAAAGATGGATTTACCTACTTTTTATTTTTAAAATATTATTAAAAAGTAAAATTAGTATATCTTCAAATACCATGATCAGATCCTTGCTAAATTGAAATGGAACCAAAGTATGAAATGGACAAAATCTTAATTGGCAAGAGATATGCTGTATTTGGGAAGCGTAGGACCGAACGTAGTAGAAATCCTTAATTGAGGCTTTTGTCCAGCACTGGACGTCTTTCGGCTTATATGATGATGATAATGCTATAAAAAAACAAATATACATATGGATTAAAAGTCTCCTACTTGCTTTGGATGGAAGTCGGCTAAAAACGGATCTTTATCAGTCAGGGTATGAAAACCAGCTGTGTAAGCTGAGGCTCTGAACTGTCTCTGTTTAAGAATATCTTTTATTTTAAACAGATTTTTTTTTTTCGTCTCTGTTTAATATCTTTTGTCGAGGAGGCTGCTTTTATTATTATTATTTATTAAAAACCTGACAACTCCTGACTCAGTAGAATATACGAGTATCCTATGACACTTCAATCTAACAACACGTCGTATTTCAAAATCCATCAAGCTGCAGGCTCAGCCAAAGAAACATACATACCCATGCGCACAAACACCCGAAAAACACATGACCTCCTTTTGGGCATTCAGGTAATAAAAAAGCAACGTTTACTCTACGTAAATACTCTCCTTGCCCGTTTCTCTCGCCCTTTCGAGCCCTCGCCTCGGGCCTTGTGACTAAATTACCAAACTGGTTGCGAACTGTAGCTGTTGTGCTTCTTGTTCTTATACGTACGTACTCGAAGTATGTCGTAAGTAACTTAAATATACTGTTATTTGCAGTTAAGAGCCTGCTGGAGTTCATAAATCCCATACAAACGTAGTATTTGATTCATTTGTTAACGAAAGAACCGATTTTGAAATAATTTTACATCGATAATCGGATGACGTATATCTGTGTCTGTACCGCATTACTTTTTTGAAAAACGAGTATTAGAAGAATTAGAAATCACCTAACTTTCACAATTCTCAAGTTGATACTCAAATTATATTCTCATAGCTTTGTTTCTCTATAACTCCGGTTCTAATTAAGTTGATACTCAAATTATATTCTCATAGCTTTGTTTCTCTATAACTCCGGTTCTAATTGAAGTAAGCGGTTCGTTTTGGTTTAAGTACTCGAGGAACGAGCTTTTTTATTTCAGTTATTGCCCACTTAGTTATTAATAATAATATTTAATAAGCCTAGCTTTTGTTCTGACTGACAACGTATCAAAAATTGGTCCAAATCGGTTAACATTTAAGAGGTGAAAATCGTTAACGCCGCTTCACAATCCTGTTAAGTATATTAATTATCTTAAAATGGGGTTTAAAACAATAATAGAGTCCATTAACTCTTACAGTTTTTTCCCTACACGTATTCCAAACACACATATCCTACTCTGACCGAATGACGTAAGCGTGTGACGTCACTCCTTTGTTGCGCTGTGCTCTTGCGCACCACGTCGTTATGTTGTGCACTGTGTACAACACGATGCTGCACGCTAGTGACACTAGTAGATACCTTTGAATGATAAGCAGGGATCGTTTTGCTTTGTTTAAGCGAGTTTTTCCAATTGTCCACAATATCTACTTGGCCATATTGTTCATGTCGGAGAGTGCGCTAAATAACTACACGCTCTTTAAGGGTAACTTTTATTCGCCAAAAAAGGCACTTGGTAAATTCTTCTCATGAAACTGAACAACTTTCCCAAGAATTTTAGCGAAAAGAAACCGAATTTGAATAATTGGTGCCAATTTTTTAGTTAAATTGTAAATTACCCAGTGTGGAAAGCCTTGACTCTTCTTGCTCCGAATATATAAGTATCTTTGGGAAACTGGTTTAGTTACATGGCAGCATCTACCAGTTGCCGGCTTTCAGCGAATAATTAACTAAACCAAGAAAAATCAAGAACCCACAGTATTACAACGTAGCGGCTGACAGTAGCGCAACGAATGTACTTACGCAGAGCAACGGAAGCATACTTGCGGGGCAGCGGGCGGCGGGGCTACTGACTACAGGCTAGTACTTACGCTGTACTTCGGTGGCGCATCGTGCGACATCAAAGGCGTTGCGCTAGTGTAAGCCATATCGTAATACTGTGAAGAACCCGTCTGCAATTCATAGCTCAAAAAGCAGGTATCTTATAGATGTCACTCAGTGATCTGATCAAGACTAATCTAGCGACATTTCGCTCTCCTAAATCAAGTAAGCCGTTTAGGCTACAGGCTCAGCCGAAGAAAGAGACATATATACACACACAAACACCACACTCGAAAAACATTACCCTCGGCAGTCGGGTAAAAGTTAGTATTTTATAAGAGGCACATTGAGATGTTACCATCTTTGTTGTTTTACATATTGTTCCGCCTTGGCGGTTCGTGGGGATTCAAAAGTAGCCATTGGGCTAATCTGTCTACCTGCCAAATTTCGTCCAAATCAGACCAGAGGTTTAGGCGTAAACACGTATCAAACACGCAAAGTTTCGCATTTATAATGTTAGTGTAATATGTTTATTTTGTCTTGTACTCCAAGCTCTACATTGTAAAGGCACAGAAATAGTTACACTATCCACTGATAACCGGTGTGAATGAATTATTAACTGGTATCATCACAGTAGCTATCTGTCTTTAATGTTGATTGCTGTCCCTAAAGCGACTTCCATTATAACACTTTATTACTAGTGGTTTGACTTATGTCTAGCAGGGGAGGTATATACCACTGCTCGGTCGATACCTGCCGCCAAGCAACTTGCTGTGAGTGGGCCAGGCTGTGAGCCTTCTAAGGGGGCTAACCAACCTGTAACGCTTAACTTTAAGCGTCTCTAGTGAAACTTAGGCCTGTGTCTGGTGGCCGACAAAGTTACGTAGTTCAAAATCAAGTTTACCTTAGTACTTGACGTCGTAAGGTTTGATTTTCAACCGATTTCCAAAAAGGAGGAGGTTATCAATTTGACTGTATGGTTCTTACGCGATATCTTTGTGGATTGGGAACTAATTTTCATGATCCTTTTTTTATTCGATAAATTATACTCCCGAGTTGATCCCATATAAATTTTATCAAAATCAGTGTAGTAACTTTTCTTTTTAGAAAAAACTACAAAGTTGTTGAGATGGAATTTTATTATTTTATTTTTATTTACTATTGGTAAGCCCTTGGCATCATCTCACCAGATGATTTTCTCATGTCGGTTTTTTAACATGTTTGGCGTTTCCAGTTATATCCATCGTCGTCACTTACCATCAGGTGAGATGATGCCAAGGGCTCATCAGTTGTGGATAAAAAAACCCATTTTATTTCGTTGTTGTAGGGAAAACTAGATCCGTCGAATCATCCGAAAAAAAAATTTTATTCAACATCTTCGATTGTATTCTCATTTGACTGAAATTGCTTCATCATCATCATCATATCAGCCGAAGGAAGTCCACTGCTGGACATAGGCCTCCCCCAAGGATCTCCACGACGACCGGTTCTGCGCTGCCCGCATCCAGCGGCTTCCCGCGACCTTCACCAGGTCATCGGTCCACCGAGTGGGAGGCCTGCCTACACTACGCTTTCCGCTGCTAGGTCGCCACTCGAGAACTTTACTGCCCCAACGGCCATCTGTTCTACGAGCGATGTGCCCCGCCCACTGCCACTTAAGTTTAGCAATTCTGAGAGCTATGTCGGTTACTTTGGTTCTCTTACGGATCTCCTCGTTTCTGATTCGATCACGCAGAGAAACTCCGAGCATAGCAATTGCTTATAACGAAATATTCCTTGTAGTTGATATCTTAGGTCAGGAGTTATGTAATTCAACTACAGTGTACACTGTGTATAACGACACTCGATATAACGATTCACTCTTTGAAACGTCAAATTTTCTGGCTCCAGTTGGTTTACTTTAACGCTAATTTCTCTCTGTATAACGAAAACTCTCAAAAACGTCACCAAATGCCCGGTCCCTTGAGTGTCGCTATATAGAGTTTACACTGTATATATTTCATGAGTTTCCCTGAATATTGCTTTTAAGTATCTTGATTGCTCACAACAAAGGTAGTCGTAACCGCCACGTCATTGTGCACACTATTATAAACGTTATTGCAGTGTAGGTTCGATTGAAATTTGTACTGTAGGGAATCAAGGTGCTAATTTGAGGGTAAGAAAAAAGCTTACCATTGTATTCTTGCAGTTGCAACATGTAGGTAAGAAGAATTTCATTGTGTTTTCAACCAGATACGGCACAGCCAGCGAGCTTGAAAATGAACTGTTATCGCGCTGTTATGATAAGCTCAATGTAAAGTGTTTTTGATCCGGCGTCTGGACCTGCTATGTTACAGTACAAGACATAATACTAAGTACACTTTAAGACATTTCATACAAAACGTGATCTTTTGAAAATGTATAAAAATTACTTTAGACATGTAGGTAAAAAGAAGCTTTCAAGATGAGCAAGTGCTAATTTACCCGTGATAGCTAGACAGTTGAAATTTTCACAGATGATGTATTTCTGTTGCCGCTATAACAACAAATACAAAAAATTAGAAAAAGTGAAAGTGGGGTCTCCATACAAAAATCGTATTTTTTAAACGTGAAGAAACTAGCGCCATCTAGTACGGTGGTACGGAACCCTTTGTGTGCGGTTCTGGCTCGCACTTGGCCGTTTTTTTTTTATTTTCATAGAAGAGTGGTAGCGGTTGTAGAACCCAATTTTCATTGTCTAAGCGTTTTTACAAAAACCAATTTAAATTAAATTCATTAATAAGAACTGAGAGGGTAAATATAGCACTTGCCCATCTTGAAAGTTTCTTTGTACACTACACAAAAGACTTATCCCTAAGGATTTTTTTATAACTTTTCAAAAAATCACTTTTTGTATAAAAAATCTTAAATTATTTCAAGACAGTGTTGAACAGTGCCTTACTAAACCTCCTTCACTCCTTGTGTTGTAATGTTATGTTTGTTTAGAGACTTATGTTGAAATCGTACATAAGACTTTTTTTCTTGCCCCGCGTCTGGCCCGGTCTGCTCCGCAAGCATGCCAGCATTACGTACGTTCCTATAACACATGAAAAATAATACCGGCGAACTGCGGACTTGCGCATGGTGTCGTACCGTAACATCTATGTAGAAGATCCTACTAGATGTCGCTAGTTTCTAAACAAACTGCAAAAGTAAGTGTGTTATTTATGGTGGCCCCACTTTATCAAATGAAAGGGTTTGCTGAGAAGAATACGAAATAATTAAAATTGTTTTCAAATTAAAGCTTGTACATAAATGGTTTTAGGTTTTTCGAAACGAGCGAGTATACAGCTTTATCTTTGCCTTCCGGATGCAGCAACTTTCCCCCACTACTGCGCCTAGCGTTCTTGTTACGTGACTGGACATGTGCTCTTCGTCCGCCCTTTGTGTGTGTTTGCTACCGCTTTTGTTTACTACTCTTCTCTTGTCTTCCACAGCGATGGCAGCAGTGCCGGCAGTCCGAAAGAGGCTTGCGTGGCGCAGTCACCACCTCCCGCCGCTGCTAAGCGGGACATGCGCGATATGCGAGACATGCGGGATATGCGCGACATGAGGGACATGCGCGACATGCGTGAAATGAGAGACATGCGTGACATGAGAGACATGCGTGACATGAGAGACATGCGTGAAATGAGAGACATGCGGGAGATGAGAGACTTGCGTGATGTGAGAGACATGAGACACTCACACCAGCACCACGATCTACGGCATCAGGATCTCAGGCATCACGATCAGAGGCGGCTTAGTGTTGGTAAGTATCTTAACTTCTCTCTTAGAGTGCGTTTCATCAAATAGTTCCCTGTGACGTCATGTTGGCTAACCTGTCTGTTATGCATAGAAAATGTATGCAAAACAGATAGGTTAGCCAAAATGACGTCACAGGAACTATTTGATGATGTTTCATCTTGCTCGACACACGCATAACATGACGAGAGACACGAGACACTCGCCCTACGATCGACGGCATCGTATTGTAATCTTATCGTATCGAGTTGGGATCTGTCAAGCATATAACGACAGGTGTGGTAGGAAACGACAAATTTTATGGCTTATAGTCAATGCAACACATATCTACTATTTAATCCACACTACACCTAAACACAACGATTCTTCATTTGTGTTGCAGTATCACTAAATAAATAAAGCCATAATTGAATTAAAAACACCAAGTTGAGTCTGAGGAAGCAAAGACCTATACTACCAATATGATAGGTGATGGTTTAAGGAGCATTATCAGGGTTCTTCTTGATTATCTGCCGGATTTTAAACAAGGACTTCTACTCCTAACTGTGTATGTTGATGTATTGAAGTGAGTTTCTTTTGGGCTTGGCGTTTCCTCTCACTTCGCTAACATTTCCCAAAACGTTGAGTATACGAATGCCGCGAGGTAGAAAGGAACTTTGTATGAGATCGCAAAATATTCAACTTTACATACGTGTAAGTGCTATTCTTACTTTCGAGCGACGAATGAGTGAAGAAGGTATTGTGATGGCAAAAAAATAGAAGTTGGGATTTTGATGGGGATCGATTGTGATACACTTACAGAGTCGAAAAAAAAATGTGTGTATGTGTGACTGTACGTCCGTCCAGTGCCCTAGTTACCAAACTACTAGGCGGATTCGGGTCAAATTTGGGTTAAGGAAATATTATTTTTCTATCTCCAGGCGTTGTTTATTGTTGATTTGTGTATACCCGACTATGACAGCCGGCGGAGGCTTCGCGAGATAGTATGCACAGCGTGGCTGTAGAATTTATTTTTATTTTCATTGACTAAAATACTTTTACTTTTGAGTCCGAATAAATTTTCTAAAGAATTCATTGGCAATTACTTAAAAATACATTAGATCTTATACGAAATTTGCTTGTGGGATAATTGAATTGACGAAGATCAAAAATTTTTGCGAATCGACTAACTGATAAAGAATCGTTAAAGAATGTTATTCAATCAGATTCAGGAGTATAAGTTTAGGAGAAAAAGCTACGTTTAACTTCCGTTAGTCATATGACAAAGGATCCTAAGACCAGCTCCAAGATCACCAAAGGCCTCAAACTTGGTGTGTTTACAGGAGGAGGCGCGGGTGGCTCGCGCCGCGCCGAGCGACGCGCCGCTGGGCCCTCAGAGAGGAGGAGACCAGGTAGCTTATCCATACCATCATTTACATCATCCTCATCTACCTGTGTCTGTCTGCTCACTTTATGTTATCATTTCTGTCATTAATTCACAAATTTTTCCTACTCACAATTCACAAATTTTATACCATCACCTTCTCTATCCCTATTTCCTATCAATTTCAACGTCACCTAAATCAGATCGACAAATAGGTAGTTTATCCATACCATCATTTACATCATCCTCATCTACCTGTGTCTGTCTGCTCACTTTTTGTTATCATTTCTGTCATTAATTCACAAATTTTTCCTACTCACAATTCACAAATTTTATACCATCACCTTCTCTATCCCTATTTTCTATCAATTTCAACGTCACCTAAATCAGATGGGCGACAAATAGGTAGTTTATCCATACCATCATTTACATCATCCTCATCTACCTGTGTCTGTCTCCTCGTTCTTACATTTTGTCATCAAACAGTGTACTTATATATCTTATATCATTTTCTTCTCTTATTGTCATTATGCACTTGATTGTCTTCTCACTCACTTTTTTTTTGTATCATCACCTTCTTTTACCTCTATCATCAATTGCAACATCCCCTACGTGTGAGAGAAGAATCAGATTCTTACATTTTGTCATCAATTAGTGTTCTAATTTAGTTTTCTTCTCTTAATCACATCAGCTCATATATTATATTATATAATTGTCCCCACCGAGGGCTTACCTTGAATTAGGGTGATCGGGCCTTAGTCGACCACGCGGGCCCAGTGCGGGTTGGTCAACTTCACACACAACCTTGTTTGTTTTTCCTTCACCGTTAGAGCGTCGGATAAACGTACATATGAGATCGAAATTCGAAAACACATTGGTACGTGGTAGGACTCGAACCACGACCTCCCGTATAGGAGGTAGCGGTCCTTGCCGTTGCGCCACCGACGCTTCTCTTAATATCATCAATTTATTTTTTTCTACTCACTTTACACTGATTTTGTAATATCGCCTTCTTTTATCATTATTAGAAAGCGTTAATGGCTTTAACAATTTCACTCGAAATGTTACGAACTAACGACTCGGTCCACCTAACCAGAGATCCCGGGTTCGAATCTAGAGAGCCAATGTATGATACATACATAATACGTATTGCTTTAACCGGTGGAGGAAAACATCGTGAGGAAACCTGCACACCTGTTTCCAGATTGTGCTTGAAAATCACGTTGCACACGTCCGTAGGTGTAAATCTAAATGTCCTAAACTTGGACCGCGGGTGCAACACCAGGCAACTTTCGTTTCTCCCTTGGATAACACGACAAGAGAAGATTTGTGTTATCAATCGTACGCAACGTCATCTATTTCAGAGCAGAGGGGAAGAGGTAGCTTGTCCTGTCCATACCATCATACATCATGTTTACATTTCATTTACAACCTGTGTCATCTCCTCATAGTCTTACTTTAAGCCCAATTTATACATTGCAGTGCCTTTACACGTACGTCCTTTTCCTCTAAGATCGCGGATTGAAGGGGCGAAAGGGCCTTCATCAAATTGCTACCTATTCAACGTCATTGCTTCATCCTCACGGAGTTTTAAAAAGTTTTTGCTTGATTGCAATTGTGAAGTGAGGTTTCTTCGCGAGTTTCCTCGTAGTTTAACCGCTCGGTTGCGACACAGTTATGAAAAGATGAAATTAATATCCTCATTGCGTTTGTAAATGGATTTCTTGTGAAATCATCAGTGGGTGGAAATTAATTATTAACTTCTTGAAGTTCTAAACTTCTTTTTCCTTTCAATGTCGTTAATTCAAATTCTTCATTGTGTTGTTTTGGAATAACTTAAAAAAAATATGAAATTACTTTATTTTACAACAAAAAATGAAAATTAAATAAGTTTGTAAGTTTTATGTAAGTCTGCCTTTACAATTTTATACTGTTTTGTGTGTTAAATATCATTTAAATAACATTGTTAAATTATTTTTTTTCCTTGGATGACAGATCTTTAAGTACACGATAGGATCCTGTGTAAATATATTCCAATTTATTTCCCGTCTGATTTCTGATAACACTGTCAGTACATACATTTAGACTCAAAATATGCGCGATTCGTACTTGTATTTGGTAATTTACCTAACAATATGAATAGAACTGTTAAACTATTTTATCTCTGATTCTTATTCCAAAGAGTTAAAGTATCGTTTACAGAGAGCTTAAGCTGTTTGCAGAGACAACTTTATTATTTATAAATTACAAAGTAAATCTGTATTTTACAGAAAGATGAATCCGGTTTTATGTCAAAGTAATGACTGGATATTATTGTAATGTATTTACAGCGGACCCTATCGGGTAGGTACTTGGAAAATATTATTTAACACAAAAATTATACAAAATTGTTTACATCATAAATTTATAACCGTTAATATCGTACCACAAAATCTGTTCCCGAGGGTGTCGTAAGAGGCAACTTAGGGATAAAAAAAAACCGGGGGATGGACAAATGGGGCAGCGCACTGCGATCGCCAACCCGCCTGCCAAGCGCGGCGATTACGGCAAAGCCCCCCCCCAACTCGGGTGAGGCCTATGTCCAGCAGTGGACGTCTCTTGGTTGATGTGATGATTAGTTTATATTGTATTTGAAATGTAGGTGCATTGTCAGTTTAAGGGCGATGAGATTTAGTATGTGGGTGCGTAAATGATTGAAATAAGCATATTTAAATTAATATAATGATTAGTGCAAGATTTGTAGAGTTTAGGTAGTGCATCGGAAGTGTAACTAGGTCAACGGCCGTACTGACCCGCCACCGACGCACATAAAGTGCTTGACCTTAAGTTTTCCATATAGTAATTGTTATAGATATGTAGTTTTAATCAGAATATTTGCACGCCTTTTATTCCAAATTAAAAAAGGCGAGCACAGTAGGAGTATATTGAAAACTATCACGCCCTCGCGCCCGTCTGTTCTTATTCCTGGAATATCCAGTCGGTCCGTTTGGTCCACCTCCTCGTACGTCCACGATCCTGGGACCTTGATTTCACCACCAAAGTTCATCATCATATCATCTTCAAAATACCAAAAAAAAATCCATTGTCACCGGTAATTATACCAAACCATTCTTCATACAAAATGTCAGCATAATCAGACCCCTGGAAGTCGCTCCAAAATGAATTGCGAAATTTAACCCGTACAAATAAAACAAACAAATAATTTTGTGAATTAGGGTGACAGCTTGTAATAAACAAGATAAAATTTTCGTAAAATTTCGATAGCTGTATTTATCGTACAAGAATCGCTGAACTAAGTGGCACGTAGCACATCCCTACGAGCTGTAGAGCAGATGGTTATGGAAGTTAAGTAAAGTAGAAGACATAGCGGGTAGGCCTTCTACTCGGTGGACCGACGACCTGTTAAAGGTAGCAGGAAGCCGTTCTTGAAATCCTTGGGGAAGGCATTTGTCCAGCAGTAAACATCTTTCGGCTGATACTATAATGACGATGATAATGATTTAATAGAAATATTCATTATATCAATATAAATTTAATATGTAGTTTTGTGTTTGACAGTTTGCCCCTAACTTGTACAGTTTTTCTGTAAAATGAAGAAAAAATAACACGATGGAAAACCTTATAGGGGCTGGGGGGAAGAAGGACCGTAAGGGGAGGTTGGGTGCAACTAGTTTTTGCTATTATCTTAGAAGTCCAAAGAACACACCTGCAAAGTGACATTCCTTAATCATTTAACGCAAGGTCAAAACCTTACTCCCCTAGCTAATCGTATAATACTCTTTATTGTAATCTTAATGCGCACTAGCTATTGTTTGATGATATAATTTTATTACATTTGCTAAAATATACCGTTGGGCCAAGACAATGAGCGTTTTTCTTCTTTTGGTTTTTTACCACGCCAAGGGATGGCGACACGGTTGATCTTTGATTCACGTTCCTATTTGCGCAGGTCTTTCTGCCATTTCTATTTAATCTTATCCCGCGCAAACATAAAAACTTATCTAATATATTTATAACTTCACTGAGTAAAATCAACAAAGAAAACTTTTGTGTTGCTTTTTACAAGCTGATGAACTTGATAACACACACTAGAAAGAATGGCATTCACAAAATCACTAACGAAACGTAATAAAACAAACGTCACAGTTGACATGACATCCAAAACAAAATGTTGCCATGAATAAAACTTTTCATTTTTGTTACCGTTAATTTAATAATTTGCAGTTATGAAAAAGTAAGATTTCTCAATTTTCTTTGTATTTTTTTTCTGTAAAATATACTAGATATTGTTAAATAATTGTTTACTCAGATTTTTTTTTTGTTTTACATGTGGCATAAAATTTAAGATCGATAGTAGCGACATCTAGTAAGCATCGTAGAACCTGCGATAAAAATGGCCATTCAACGCGAACATTTCTTTACGCAATCTCGACCGTGTAATTAGCTCGACTCACGCCAGTTGCTCCTTGCTATGGGGAAAGTGCGAGCGATCTCTACAGAGAGCTAAGTGCAATGGCGCACCCGTGTATTGTCGATCTTCCTCTTTCCATTCAACCAATAAATTCAGATTTTAGATGATTTAGATTGTTTTCGGCATTGGTGTGCTCTTAATTGAACAATAGGGACGACGACAGCATCAGAAATAAATTATGAACTCTTGATCACTAAATTGCCATCCTACTCAAACTTCGGAAAACCTTACTCGTTTTGTTTTCCATCAAGTCTTCGATTTTTAATTCACCAAATTTAATAAATGACGCTTCAAAACTATGACGTCACGCCTAGGTATTTAAAACATTTTCAGAACAAAATGTCGTTTTTGACACATGATAAAAGTAAATCAGATGACTAGCATTAGTCATCCCTATTATCATCATCATATCAGCCGAAGGACGTCCACTGTTAGACAAAGCCCTCCCCCGAATATTTCCACGATGACCGGTCCTACTCTACCCGCATCCAGCGGATTCACGCGACCTTCACCAGGTAGTCGGTCCGCCGCGTGGGAGGCCTTCCTATGCTACGTCGTGCGCGGTCGCCACTCAAGAACTTTACTGCCCCGACGGCCATCTGTTCTACGAGTTGTTTGTTATATATTAATTATAAATTTACCATCAATAGACATACTTTAAATGCAGGAGTCTACCATTGTAGTTTGAGCCTCATGCAACCAGCGCGCAGCGGCTTGCCGTCAATCGCGGTCACGTGTAAGACGTGGTAGATTAGCACCTACTGGCTGGCGTGTGCTACGTGACCATTATCGCATCTGGTTATCACATACATTGTTTGTGGTTGTGGTATAAGCGTACCTTTTGACCGCGACGATGCTTTTCGGTAGTTTTTTTGTTTTTTATACACAATTGGTAAACCCTTGACAACATCTCACCTGGTGGTAAGTGACGATGTTGCCGAAGATGGAAGCGGGCTTACCAAGATTCCCCAACGCAATGGGGAACTGGCTATCTTATCTTCATGCCGGAACACACCAATGATATCAACATTGATATTTGGCGGCAAGACTTAGATAAGATGGTGGTAGCTAGCCAGGCGGGCTTAGAAAATGCCCTACCACCAACCAAACCGAGTCTTAAAATTGACCCTGCCGGGAATCGAACCCGCGACCTCCTGTGTAAAGCCAGTGAACTTTGCCTCTGAGCTACGGAGGCGGTTAAGAGGAGGTAGTCGCGCAGTTCTAGGGGCGTGATACGTTAGTCACGTGCTTTGACAATAACAGTAGAACGTAGTAAAAGAAAGTTTCAAAAAATAGGACAGGTAGGTCTCCAGGGTAACACACTATATTCTAAATGATATGTGGGGTTACATCTCGTGTTAGATGCGGGACTGCAATTCACATGTTCGTATAGCCACTCATTTCACCTGTGTGTTACTCAGATACATTTTATAGAGTAGGTATGTCTGTCTGTATCTCGTTTCGTCGTGGCTGGCGGTAACAGCTACAATAGCAGCTGTTGCTTGGTAGAATATTTGAAGGCTGTAGTTACTTTCTGAAACGACGGATGCTTATAAGTTATTACAGTATGTTTCCCTTCAGCAGGGGCGTACCAATCAGAAATGGCACCCAAGACAAGCATCAAAGTTGCGCCCTTTCGTAAAAAACATTTTTATCTTCCATTTTAGAACGATAATAGTCCGTTAAAATGCACCTTCCTGCCCTCTGCGACGCAATTAAATCTGTTTTTAAGGTCCCGTACATCTGATAAAAAATCAACCCTTTTTAGAACATTCGTGTGTCTCTATGTCCGTCCATATGTCACAACCGATTTTCTCTGAGACTGCTAGACAAAAGAAGATAAAATTTTGTACGTATTTAGAGTTTGCTGACCCAATCACGACCGTATAGGGCAAATAAATGAATCTAGCGCCCCCCTTTGAATGGCGCCCAGGGCAAAATCACCGACCGCCAGGCAACGCCTCAGTTCAGCGATAGGCCTATAACTTACCGAATGCAAGTGTGGTCGGGTGGATCCTATAAGGGACCGCAACTGCGAACCCCTCTTGTGAATTCAGTGAATTTCCACTAGTGGCAGGACTGGCAGGGTAGGTCAGACTGGACCACTATCATTGCTCGCTTTTTACCTGGCGCGAAGGGTGAAGCGAGATTGCCAACGAGAACATTGAGGGTCGGCAAAGTACTGACTCCCCTGGCACAGTATTAAGACTACAGCCAGTCATAATGCTGTGCCCCTGGTGCCACAGGCGGTAGCCACTTTCCATCATGTGGGCCGTCAGCATTTTGCCACCTTTAAAATAATAAATGTACAAAATGCCCACTGGTGTTACAGTTTTCGGAATATCACCACCACCATTGTCATATTCGCGCGCTGTCGAGTCACTTTCCTTTTTGCGCGAAACGTCATTTCATTACGCATAGCATAGTTTCGTTTCGCTGGTTGCGTAAGGCTGCGTTCTCATCGCATTGTACAAGAAGATGAGGTATTGTTGACCGTGTGTTTCGCCTATTACACCTAGACCACAGTATATACTCGTATATTAGTATTAACATACAGTATGGACACTCCCTGCCGCTCTCTAGATTGCGACTTCACCTTCCGTCACCTAGATTTATTTGTTCCGTCATTCCTTTTAGCTCAAATAATACTAACTTACACAATGGAGGAAGTGACTACGTGTTGTATTGTATTCGCATACATCAGATCCATAGGTGTAAATCTGCTCTAATACCTTACATGTGACAGCGGGTGATATTAAGTGCAACACGTTAAGTGGTTAATTACCCACACAATAAGCTCTAAGAATACTAACTTTCTTATTGGCCTGGTTTGGCATGTAATCATTAAGACGTCCATTGCTGGACGTAGGCCTCGTCCAATTTTTTTTGCCGTAAATATTACTATGACGTAAAGCAGGATCCTCCAGCACCAAATGTGTCTTCGTCTGCAACAACATGGTAACGAGCGGCCAGTTGCTACGACACGTTAAGACTTAAGTCTAAAGAGAGAAGCACATATACCACCAAGTGTCCTTTTTTGTTTCATTGTGTGTGAATTCTTATGTAGTGTTGTAGTTTTGATAAGAAAGAGAGAGAGAGACTGACTGCACACAAGCGTCTCCTGGCTCATAGGGCCGTAGCGCTAATTTCACGCGCGTTATTGATAAGAAAGAGAGAGAGACTGACTGCACACAAGCGTCTCCTGGCTCATGGGGCCGTAGCGCTAATTTCACGCGCGTTAGTCTTTAAAATATTATGTCTTCATGTACCATGTCATCGCGTAAGTAGGTTAAGTGATGGCTCCGCTGTGTGCTCGCCTTATTAACCTCGATTTAAGAAGTGTGAGAATTTCTTATCGTTGTATGATTACTATGATTAGGAATATATTGAATAGATAGAGAAAACTAATTTTTGGACATACAGGATAAATATTTTTCGAGGTCTTGTGTTGGACGTTGATTTAAAACTTTCTTTAAAACTTAACTACAACGCGTTGTACTATGATGTTGCAGATTTTATTAGTGGACTAGCCTACTGTGTGTGAGGCTCAGAAAAAGTGTTTTTTTTACTAGCGCTAGTGACGGACCGAAGTTTCGGTTACGGCCAGTTTCGGCCATACTTTCGGCTTCGGTCAAAAACCAACCGAAATTTCGGCCTCGCCGAAACTTATTTAGAATGTGTTATTTACAAGCTTTTATTTAACTTGCAATGTTCGTAAGTAGTCCGGTTCAAAATTTGAAAGTTAAATTTGACCTACTTCCCGGTGGTCGATTGAATAAAGTCGTATTCCCAGTGACAATAGATCATTTTAGTATTTTGAAGTTGATCTGATTATGATCTCTGGAGGTGGCATCAAAGTACCAGGATCGTTTTTTGTTTCGTTTTTTTTTATAGATTTACTACGCTTGCCTGTTTTTGAATTTAGACATGCATTATGGGGGAGGGGGGAGGGGGTTCCTATAATGTACAACTTATGAATGTTCAGCCCGATAACTCGTGTCATGGACTTAAACTGAAACAAAAGAAATAAAATCTTGTTACAAAATGTTTTTAGGTTTTTCACAAATTATTCTTCTTTTTATGTAAGAACACAACATTTACTAAAGCGATTTTTTTTCCATTCTTCGTAAGATAAGGAGTTATTGGAGCGAGCGCTCCAGCCAAATCCTCACAGATCACTAACGGTACTGTGACATAGACTACTAGTTAACATAGCCCGACATAATTTCTGGGGGGTCTGGAGGAATCTAATTTCTATGCACCCTCGAAGGCAGTTATAGAAACTTTGTCCACGCGGGCGAGGCCGCGGGCAAAAGCTAGTTGTTTACTAAATTGTCCTCCTATTGATATTTGAGAAAGCCTTACTTGCTTTGGTTACCATATCATGTCTTCAATTTTATATTATCAAAAGCAAAGAATTACTAATCAATGACACTGAAAAACTATGTTTTTTTATACATTTTTAGCCCCCGACGCGACGCAAATAAAAGGGTGTTATCAAGTTTAACGTGTGTATCTGTGTGTCTGTCTGTGACATCGTGGCTTCCAAACGGGTTGATTCAATGCGTTTTTTTTATTAAGAAGCTAGATTAACCGAGATGGTACTTATCCATGTTTGATTTAAATCCATTCAGCCATTAAAGGAGATGGTCAGCAGCTCATCAAAACTGTAAGAGGTAAAGATGTGGTGCTTTAATAAAAATAATGTACACCCTCAGCAGATTTGGGTGCAATTAAAAAATAGAAAACCAAATGGCCGCCGAAAGTAAAGTTGCTCTGATTTGGCTGAAATTTGACCAAGGGGGTTTTTGATTTCACTTATTATTTTAAAAAACAGTGAAGGAAAACATCGTGAGGAAACTTGCACACATCTGCGAAGAAACTTGAAAGTTGTGTGTGAAGTAGACCAACCGGCACTGGGCTCGCGTGGTCGACTAAGGCCCGATCGCCCTAATTCAGAGTAGGCTCGAGCCCCTCAGTGGGGACGTATATATGAGTTGATGTGATTATAAAAAAAATCTTTTCTGATGATAAAAAGTAGGCAACTGAAATGACTACATTCGACTACCCTGTTAAACCACTGAACACTAGGGACCATCACCAAAGAGGGGGCACTCCGCCCTTATTTGTTTTCATCTCCCGTTAGCTCCTCTTCCCTCTGCCGTCTCCGCTCCATTCTACTCAGTTGTCGACAGAGGGCGATAATATAGCTATTAAGCTTTGACCTCCTCTTTCTCTTATTACACCGGCATTTTTCGATAGTTTCACTATTTCTAGTCGTGGGTGACGAGTAATATTCCTAGCCTAATATCATAATATTGTTTCAGAACTGCGTGTGAGTCCGGGCGCTGGCGCTGGTCCTTCAGCTGAGTCGCACTACAACCATCCCCCACACCACCCTCCTCACCACCATCACCATCACTTGGTAAGTTTTAAACCAATCAAAGTGGGTTTTTAAACACTCGTTGCCTGTGCGGGGATATAAATTGTGGGAGCAGGACGCCACGTATAGTGCGCCCTGTCGCACTTACGGGCCTTAAAAGGCATAGTGATGCTCTACGCTCGTGTCGATGTCCCAGAGCAGGTAACTAGGCGATCCTTACGGCCATTGTTGTATGCTCCAGCGCGCGCCTTGCTGCTTTCTTCCGGGAATCGATAAGCTGTGCACTGCATGCGCCCCACCCTACCATATCGATGGTGTATGGCCCCGTCGGCAGCGAATATCCAACACCACTTTAGACTAATTTTTACTTTCGAGCGACGAAGCAGTAAAGAAGGTATTGTGATGGCAAAAAAACTCGAAGTTGAGATTTGGATGGAGATCGATTGTCTTACACTAATAGACTCTAAAAAAATAAAAAAATGTGTGTGTGTGTGGTCTGTATATCCTTCCAGTCCTCTGTCTGGTACCCAAAATACTGGACGAATTTGGGTGAAATTTGAGTTAGAGCAATATTATTTTTGTCCGGGCGTTTTTTTTTTCAAATTCCCCTTATCTTGATTTTTATGGTTACCACCATACTAAAAAACTGGTTTTTTTTCTCAAAAATGGCTGTAACAATTTTGATGAAACTTGCTATGTTACTATCAATTTATATGGCCGACAGTACGCGGTAGTCCTTTGTTTCCAAAAAAAATCGGAATAAGGTACAAATCCGGGTGGTTTTTTAATTTATCTCAAAAATGGCTCTAACGATTTTATTCCAAATGTGAATATTATGAAGGCCTACTGCACTGGTTACTTCATTACTCCAGGAAAACCTCCCATAGAAACCCAAATTAATTTTAAATTTTTATCCAGTCGGTATACCTAGATTTATTCTTTGCTACTTAGTAAGTGTAATGTTTGTTGTTGATTTGTGTATACCCGACGGTGAAAGAATGTACAGCGCGGCTGTACTATACATTTATTTTACTAGCTGTTTTAGTGTAAGCATTTTAATGTAACACTGTAGGCATTGCGAAATGAAACTTCCTTACGTTGACTGTTTAATAAGGTCGCACGGGTAACTTGTTACCGCTTAGTCAGTAAGTTTGTTGTGCGCAAGAGCGTCTAGGCAGCGCTCCTCATTAGATAACGCGGCGTGCGGAGCCCCTACCTTCACATCGCGCGTCCAGTTATTTTCCAGTTGTTATACCAGCGACGGGAGCGCTGCACTTTTTTTACTTTTGAGTGATCGAGGAAGCGAGCGGCGAGCGACAAAGAAATATGAAGGTATTATTATCGCCATATCAACTGAAGGGCGTCCACAGCTGGACGAAGGCCCCTCCCCCAAGGATTTCCACAAACACAGGACCCTGCTCTGCTCGTTAGAACAGATGGCCGTTGGCGCAGCAGTTCTCGTGAGGCGAGCGCTTACCGGAAGATTTAGCTAGGCAGGCCTCCCAATCGGTGGACCGACGACGACCTGGTGAAGGAAGCGGGAAGCCGCTGGATAAAGGCATAGTTATGGCAAAAACAACTTTATATTTTGATTGCTATCCATTGTCTTATACTAATAGACTCCAAAAAAAAATTATAGACTAAAAAATATATATATTGATGTGTGTGTATGTGTGTGTGTTTTGTCCGTCCGGTGCTCTAGTGCCTAAACTACTGGACGGATATGTACACAATTTGATTATTATGTATTTAATGACTCCAGACGTTTTCTTCGAATTTTTCTGAACTTCTTTTTTATATAAAAATGGCTCCAACGATTTTGAAGAAACTCTGTATGTTACCATAACTTTATGTGGCCAACTACACGCGGTAGTTCGTTATATTTTCAGAAAAATCGGAAAACGGTACCTCTTACACAAACTCAGGTTGTTTATTACTTTTCTCAAACATGCTTGGAAATTTGAGCATTATTTTGACAACCTTCTTCGAGATAAATCGAAATTGCTGTACTGACCAAATACATGCGAGCGGCGGCCGGCAAAAGTTGTATGAAAATCCATATCTGTCGTGTTTAGAGGCCAAATAAATTAGTATGTTAACTCATACATGTGTGTCGTGTAATTTAAAAAAGGAACTATATTTGACTCCTAAACATGGCAACCAAGGAGGTAACTTAACAAAGGTTTTATTTAAATTTTGAACTGACTTGCAAATATAACTGGATGGACAGCCTATATTATTATAGCGGCAACAGATAAATCTTTCAAAATTTATTTCAACTGTCTAGCTATCACGGTTCATGAAATACGTCCTGGTGACAGACGGAGAGCGAAAACTTAGTAACAGGGCACCGTTTTAACCCTTTGGGTACGGAACCCTAAAACGATTAGAAAGAACGATTTTGAACTGTAAAAAGTGAATAAAAAACACTTACTTTTTTTTCATAGTGATAGGCTAACTTATCAATCCATGAACTTAAAAAAATCACAAATAAATAACTAGTGATTAAATGTTAAAATATTCAAATTAGTTTCTTAAAATAGTCTTAATTTTCTTTTAAAAAAACAAAATATAATAGGTACCTTAATTTTCTTTGATCAGTGCTTAGAACACGAATAATTGATCAATAATAATAATCTTTCTCTTTCACTCTTGCAGGACACAAATCCCCTAGAAGGAGAAGCCGCTATCGCAATTGGCGGCGCCTCCGGAGGTGGCTCCTCGGACGGTGAACTATCTTCCAAAGCTGGTGACAGCCCTACAAGGAAGCGGCGTCGGATCTCCAGACATTTATCCTCAGGTACGTTTCGTTACCAACTCCTTATCTCCCCACTGCTGGAGCTCTGATCTCTTCCCAAACTCGGGAACTTCCACACACGGGGGCCATGTCCTGATTGGTTGAGGTTGTATGGCCTCCGAGACGCCCAAATGACTACAATACAATACGATACAATACAATATTCTATCTACTGATAGATAGCAACAGCACCAACGGCAAAGTATATAATATATTAGTACTAAAATACAGTACGGACACTCCCTGCCTCTCTCTAGATTGCGACTTCACCCCCTCGCCACACAAATTGATACAGATTAGTTACAGTTTGGTTGTCGATTCCACCGCCATTTTGTTGGTTCCGTCATTCCTTTTTTGAAATGTCTTTTGTGGCCCGTTGTATGAAGTGTCCAGGGTGTGCCAACGGCTTACTGTGCCCTGCGAAGCACGGACACGTTCGATATGAATGTTACTATCAGTCAAACCTGTGGACGTCCTTCGGCTGATATGATGATCAGTCAAACCCATCCGTTTAATGATCAGTCAACATGCATGATCGACGCGACCATGCAGTTTCATTATCATTAAATTCGGTGAAGTTACAAGTGAGTCGTGTAGATTGCGTTGGCATGGGCAGTTAGTCACAGGGAAAGAATACTAGAAGACTGTGCCGTCACGAGATGGGTGAGTGTGAAGCGCACGGACAGCTCCAGTATTGCTGGTGGGACGAACTCCAGATAGCCTTTAGCAACGGACGTCGTAGCTGAGGAACAAGTGACAAATGGCCGATTCCTCTAGCCATGAGCACATAGAGTGAAGGGGAGTAGGCAGGACTCATTCGGTGGACCGAGGACTTGGTGAAGCTCGCGGGTAGCCGCTGGATGCGGACAGCGCAGGACCAGTCCTTGTGGAAATCGTTGAGGGAGGCTTTTTGTCCAGCAATGGACGTCTTTCCGCCGATATGTTGATGATGATGGTCCTGTGATAAATAGTTTGTAATTTGGACTGCGGAAACCAACACAATACGCACTTTGCGGGTTTTTTCAACACATTGTTTGTGCTTCAGGCGAGAGCAACGTGTCGCCCGCGGCGCCGGCGGTGGAGCGTCGGCCACCCAGGCATCACTACCAGCCGCCGTGAGTTACTGTTGTGTCTCTATTACCCGTTTACAGTAGAAGTAGATCCAGGAAGCGCCAGTTAGATGTGACAATGGCGGATTATTTCACTAAACAAGTTTCTTTTTGTTGTAAGACGTGACAAAAACGCTGACGGTCTACCTGATGGAAAATGGCTACCGCTGCCTATCAGCGACTATGACACCAGCCAGGGGCACACTACTTTATTAACCCGGCGCCAATGACGTGTAAAAAATAACGCGGACGATGACGCGGGGTCACTATGACCCGAATGTTTTTTAATTATCTGGTTATCTGCTGAATTATAACACATTTAATATAAAATAAGAACTATTAAATGACGATGAAGTCATTGTAGTACCAAGATGTTTAAGTTAATTTAGATATCAAATTATAATTTGGTTTTAATGACAACAACCTCAAAAAGGCAACAAAAATAATTTCTCTTTTAGAACTAAAAATATATGTAGCTGTAGCCGTTTTATTCAAGATCTTTCCGCAAAAAGGATTTTATCATTCTTCACTGACGCTTGCTCACTACACTATGGTACGAATCGTATAAATTGAGGTCTTATCTCCAGCTACTGAGAAAACCAATAACGATGATAATATGTTTTTTCCGAATTTCCCCAATTGAAAATCGCTCGGGTCATGATGACCCATCGTCATCGGCGGCGGGTTAATAGATTGCGTGCCCCGGTGCCATAGTCGTAAAAAACAAAAACATATAAACATAGCTTTTGTTCTGACTGACAACCTATCAGAAATTGGTCATAATCGGTCAACATTTAATATCGCTAACGCCGTTTGTATGAAAAGTCGCTGCTTCACAATTCTCTTAACTCGTTACAGTCGAAGAGTCCGCTATGTGGGGGGCAATGCAGGCGTCTGGGCACACGAGCCGGTGCACGCCCACGTGCAACACCCCCCGCACGCGCACGTGCAGCACGCACATCCCCACGTGCAGCACGCGCCTGTGCTGTTAGATATCAACCAGGTATGTTCTAACACTGAACTGAGCCGTCGCGTGGCGGCAGATGCAGTAGATATCAAACTGCTGCGCGCCGCGTGAGTATAAACAGAGGCGTCCTTTTTATGCGTAAAATGAAATAAGAGTTAAAAAAATGGAAATGGTCTCCGCCATGTCCCTGTTTGATTTTATTCATACTTTCCGGGACACAATAATAGGGGTGCACACGCGCCTATACTATTTAATATCAACTAGGTGTGTGTTACCAGCTGAAAGACGTACACTATTTAAATCAGGCCTATTCTACTGCAGTCGACCTAGCGGCTCCAAACGTACTTCGTTTCTCCGGATTCATCTAGATACGCCAAGAGACTGACGCAGGCCCTGGGCCGCGCTGCGTGTCCTTAATTGTGTCCCAGCCAGCGCAGTGTCTGTGGAGACATCGATCCCTCCGCAAAAGGTCAGCGATGGTAATCTGCATTGAACTGACATCTCTTATGTCTTAACAGATGTCGTTACGAGGGGCGCGACTGGGCTCTTTAGGCGGCGTCGGTGGCGTCAGTTGGCACCGCGAACCGCGCACCCAGGTATGTCTACACACAACACTAACATACACACACACGCACAACATATACATTCACACGCAGGGCTCTTCAAGTGTGCGCCACCCCACAAGCCATCGATTTCAAGGTTTGTGGGCCGACGCGTACATTCTCCAAAACTTTCAGCTCAATGCGAACGGATTTCACAAAATTTTTACTAAGTAGGTATCATGTAATATGGAATCTGTTTTGTAGGTAAATGAAATTAATGATGAAATTGCATTATTATAATCAGTATCTTATTACTATTGTTTTTGCTCCATAGGACATTCAGAATATATCGTAAATATATCGCAATTTTGATTAGCAAAGACAAACTTATATACTTTGCAGTATCACATTCAAGAACAAAATACTCCTTTTGTGACAAAATTTTCGTGCAATTTCGTTACGTATTACCTATGATCAGTGGAGAAGAAAAAACATATTTTATGAAAGTGTAACTTTTTTTGCTTTGAATAAAAATGAACATATATTTTTTATCATGATTTATTATTGTCTTAGGAATACACATTTTGGGTTAAATCTGGCGGGTACAATTATTCTATAAATATTTTATTTATTTTCATAAAAACTAGGGAGGATCTTAGATCACATATGAAATTACGAGTTTCACTGACACGCAGTCAAAAATGTTCGAACATAAAGTGACTGGCTTTTTGTTCACGGCAGTTGTGTAAGTACACCAAGCAAAAGTTTGCGGTTCTCTTTCTCCGTCTAACATAGCTATTTAATTAAGTCTATCCGTGGCTCCTGTCATACAACTGTCCGAACATTTTTCGATGTTTGTTTTGTATCAAAGCGAGGATCTAGTTCTTTTATATGTGATCCAAGAGGAGGCTCGCCAATCTGGGCATAGCATATCAATTACCTTCTTTATTTGTAACAAATTGTATAATTTAAAATTTAAGTTAATTGTAAATTAATATTAAGTTTTTTAGAGCGGAGTACGGCTCACGGCTGTGCCACGACGGAAGGAGTAGGTACGGTACGGTAGGGTAAGGTATGTTAGGGCGTGGGTTTGAAAACTCCGTTCGTGGACACGTGGTTAAATTTATGAAAATAATACCTAGAAAGAAATATATAAAAAATATAAAATGATTACACACGTTAAATTTATATCACAATTTACAGAAAAAACACAGATATAATCTACGCAAAATGGGTCTTTTATAAGAGAGAATCAGTTATTTAGTTTATTTAATTTGGAAATTTGAAGGATGAATAGAATGATTTTGTTAGATGGATGACAGCGCATGCGTAAAAAAAGAAATAGATGGAATGAAGAAGAGGTCGAATGAAAGAAGAACGCATAACAGCGTGCCGCGTTACACTTCTTAATTTTAACTGCCGTTTTCACATCACTATAGAGGGCCAACAATGATTACCTACTCCTTTTGTGGTTGATTAATAAACTCTTGTAGATTATTTAAACAGCTCTATAAGTCGGCCCCGACCAAATGCAGTTTTACCACAAACATAAGTCTCCCGTGTGATATCGATTGTGCTTTTGATTTGATATGTTAATCATGCTCTATTTTGGGATTTGATTTGGCTAGAACCAACATGCTAACTAGAATTTATTGACTGTCCCGTGGTCCAGTGGATCTTGTCTGCTAGGCTGAGAGTCATGGGTTCGATCTCCACTCAGGGCAAACAGGTTATTTTGCTCGGGTCTGGGTGATCAATATCTATATAATATGTATTTATTTAAACGTATATAAGTATGTATTTCAGTCTATGGTCCCCATTAGCAAGTACCGGGAATCCGTGTTTGGGGCCAAATGACCGTGTGTGATTTGTCCCTAAATATTATTATTATAACAAATTTACCTTGATAAATCGCCAATGTGGTATTAGGAAAATCTTTGAACACTACATCAACTTTTACACATAAATCCCAATTCAAATTTAACTAATGCCGGACAGTGTTGGCTTTGCGAAAAAAAAATCGAGGAGACTTATTTTTGTGGTATTCCGGTTGCTACATAGCAAACGACACAGGTGCCGCCGACGCTCCAGCCAGCAGAGTTGTGGCCAACCGGCCGCGCTGTGGTGCCACATGTTCCGCTGAGATACCATCAGGTACACGGATTGGATAAAGGGAGGGAAGGGTTGGGTTGTGATGGGAAGGGACAGTATTTTCTGATGCTTTAAAAAGTCAGCTGGAATACACATGAGTATTCGTAATGTACGTTACAAAGCTACTTCGCAGAATAAAAAGGGAGGTTTTGTTTGTTTGTTTTTTGTCCTAATATGAAGGGTTTGTTTTGTTATTCTTAATACGAATGTTGAAATCAAGCTGAAAACTTAAATTTGTCATCAGACATAATAAAGGATATGCCCAGTGATGGGTTTAATGCCATAGTGCTGAACAGCATTTTTTTTTATAGTAAGCTGAAAAACAGACAAGGCAGAAGTGAAAAAAATCAATACATCTTGGAGCCAGCCTTAACACAGCAGCATATTACAGTAATTAGTTTGTTCAGAAGCATCGGAAAACACTCCCACTTTTATCACAACCTCACGTTGTCAACTAGCCTAGTCCTGCTATTAAGCTCTCACTAGACCCTAGGCCTAGGCTTTGGTTTGGTTCTCGCTACGTCTCACAACAGTTTAATGTCTCGCTTGGGTTACTTGTGTTTGGCTGATAATATCATTTCTTATTTTCGTCCTAAAGTTCCACATCTATCTCGTTTTGTTACATGGCTGTGATTCGTGTCCTCAGTTGTGTTTAATACAAATCGATTAGCGATTTTGTTTAATGTCGAGGGTGGAAGTATAATGCTTAATTCACAGCGCATGTAAAAGCATGTTTAGAGGAAGCGTCTTGGGCTTAAGAGCTAAGATATAAGAGCCTTATTCTTACAGGGAAGCAACAAAGTCCGGTCGATGTAATCTTGCTGGCATGTATTTAACCTATTGTCCTGCACAGCGCTATATCCATGTGTTCTTGATGATGATTTTGTCACCTGGCCAGTAACAACGCTCTAAAATTTGTTGGTGTCCAAAATTGTAAACGCACAAAATGTTACCTGCAATCCATTGAAGACATTGGTTTTGATACAATATAAATGTAACATATTTCTGTGAAGATTTTTATCTTTTTAGAAGAGATTTAAATATCATCACACGAAGTTTCGATTCTATTTACGCTTGTTTCTCTAGTCACATTTCTGCTATTTTGGTTTTTATTCCAGCATCGGTAGTTCCAACAATCTGTAGTGGGATCTTGTTGTTTGTGACTAATAATAAAATGCCGTGGCTGCGTCCATCGCTTCATTCCAACACTTTTTGACCCATTGTCCTAATGTAAGTTATGTTAAGATGTTATCGGTTTTTGGTGTGAATACATGCAAAATTTTACGTCTGAATTCACTCTGGAAATGCGTTACGTTGGTGTGGGATGTACCTTAGCTATGCTTTGTTCCAGTTCACTTAGTACACTCCTGCTGTTTTCAACAAACGTTGGCTGTTATACTTACAATATATTTTTATTAGTATGTACTTAATAGTTAATTGTATTTTATTTTTATATCAACACACATACAGAACAGTGAAACTTTTTTGTTCATTTAAACTTGACAAATGTTTCACTAAAACACACTCATAATATGTTTCAAATCAAAATGAGCCGCAAGTATTGTGTGGGGTGATTAAAAGCATTTTGACTTGAGACCGTTAGAAAATTGATAATATAGTTGTATACTGCGTGCGTAAATGTCGTAGCCACATCACTTTGTAACCTTACCACACGTTCCTTCAGTTTTAGATTGTAGTTTTAAATTAATTTACTATGGTGCAGGTGGGCGGTATTTGTTAAAGATTTTGGAGTTGCATGGCCGATGCCTTCCTCAGTACGCGTTGAATACATCTTGTTAATGATTCATCGGGATAAATCAACAGTTTTGTATGTAACGATTCATGAACTGCAAAATCTTTGATGTCTATTATTTCAATAACCTTAATTTAAGTTTAATAGCTTTTTTATTTATAAACGTTAATTTAGGCATGGAATCGGTGATTGTAACTAGAACACGCTTATTTCCTTAGATGTTTCAACCAGGGTTGGAAAAACCATTTTTTTTTCCAAAAAATCCAAGAAAGCAAATTTTTTAAATATATCCTAATTAATAATGTTTTTTTTTTCATACAGTTACTTAAAATTTCGTTAAAATGATCGAGCCATTTGGTGTCAGTGTAAAGCGGCCCCGTGTTTTTTTTATTTTTTAATTCCACTCTTTAGCCGTTCGCATGATGAACGAAGACGCAAAACGCTTCGTGCGTAAAGGTGGAACATTGACGACAAAGGGATGGAACCGCCCTCCGCGCCTGGTCGTCCGATGATGAAATGGAGATGGGGGGAATCAGGTTGTGAAGCTCCAGGGCACACTCTCCGAAATGAATCCTGTAGAACACCGATAGACAGGCGACTTTGCGGCGATGCTCGAGGCTTTGGAGCCTGTTTGATACAAGTTCCTCGTCGCCGATGAGTCTCCTAGCGCGTCGGTCGATAGAATCCAAGGCATCTAGCTGGTAACGAGCCGATCCGTCCCATAAGTGAGAGCAGTACTCCATACATGACCGAACTTGAGCTTGGTATAATATTAGAAGCTGCTCTGGTGTGAAGTAAAGTCTCACCTTCGAGAGGATACCAAGCTTTTTGGCTGCCTTGGATTCAATGTATCTTCCGGAATTCAGATCGGATGTTAAATCTACGCCAAGGAGCTCAAGATGGTCGCAGATCTGGATAGATTCATCTCGGAAAGTAGGAGTCAGGGTAAAAGGACTCCTTTTTGCAGTAAATAGACACGCCTGCGTTTTAGTGGCACTAAACCTAACAAGATTGGCATCACCCCAGTCGGAGACTGCCTTGAGTGTTAGGTTCACGCGCTCAATCATGCTCAATCACTACACAATAAAGCCTTAATTATTTGTGTTTTTTTGTATCCTAGAAGTAAAATTCAAGACATTTGATTAAATCATTGATTTATATTGAAAAAAATGTTTTGATTTAAACTAAAATCATGATTCAAAATCAAAATGATTTAATCGTGCCAACCCTGGTTTCAACATTTTCTTTTAAAAACGAATGTCTAAACTGTAAGACATAGCTCATAGCTGGAGCTCGAGAGAGGTTTTATTACATAACATTAATTATTTCATCTAAGTTAGACCAATTTTGTTCTTCCGTATGTGTGGTTTTTGGCTATTTAATATAATTAACATTAAAAAAGATACACTTAAGTATTTTCTTGTAGTGTCTTGATGTGGCGCCTTTATTAGTCTTAGTTATTTGAGGCTAGTTACTACACAACACACGTGTTTGATATTTAACTTGCAACCCATCGTCTCTGCTTCTAATATTGACTGACATTTCTAACATTTTGTCCGCTTTGTTAATATAGACCAATAAAAACGTTAGGCGGAGAAAAATCTATTATTTATTTAGATTGTTGGACGGCTGATAAAGATGACAGTACAACAGAACGAGTTTGAAGCAAAGCCTAAGAGTCAATGATTTAAGGCTTATTGACAAACTCGCTTCCACTTTCAGCATCATCGTAATTTACCATCAGGTCAGTCTTGTTACCAAACATCAAATTTATTTTGTCCGGCAATCATCATCATCATGTTTGCTGAAAGTCATCCACTGCTGGACAAAGGCCTCCCTAAGGATTTCAACAACGACCGGTCCTGTGCTACCTGCATCCAGCGGCTTCCCGCCTTCACCAGGTCGTCGGTCTACCAAGAGGAAGGCCTAATTAACGACGTAAAACTTGCTACCCCAACATTCTTCATTGCGAGTCGATCCTTTAGCTCAAATTATATTTTTCAGACCCGAAACTCATTTTTCATTCATTTCTTTCCGGCATAAGAGATAAAATACTGTTTTGGTAAGCTTGCTTCCGTCTTCAGCATCATCATCATCACTTACCTCCGATGGGACCATGCTATCGGTGTAAAAATTGGGGATTAAATGTTGATTGCGCGTGAGTCGCGTATCCAATGGCGTAACCCTTGCATGTGCAGTAAATTTCGTGAGTGTTTTAGTCACGATATAAAAATACTTTCTTCTAGCTTTTTCTTCATTTCTTGCACTCCGTCTAACATTTTTATTGGCCCTTAAGCTCTGTGAGTTATCTTTAATGAAGAGTGTTCTGTTTGTAACATGGTTTTTAAGCTACTACATCTGTAACTTTGACGTGTGACAGCTATATTTATGTTTTTGTTATGTTTACGACGTACTTTGCTTATTAGAGCTTCTTTTGAGGTTTTTAAAGGAATACTTTTAAAACTCATTTTTGCGCACTTGTTTAAAAAGAATCGTAAATAAACAATACAGAGCAGTATGTTAATCTTTTTCTACTTCTTTATGCAATATTGGTTAAGAGCCAAGCTCGTCGTAATTTACACAATCTTATAACTTTTACAGACCACATAGAACTGTAGACGTTGCTTTTTAAGAAATAATATTTAATTTTCACTGCTTGAATGGTATTTTGTTTTAGTAACGTGGATATTTCCGTAATTAAATAGAAGATAATGTTTTGTATGCCTTTTCAATAGTAAATCGCTTGTCATTTCCATATTTTCTTCTCGTGATAATTATTTTAAGTTATTTTATCGGTTTACATCATCTGTAAATTAAAATTTTCATCACATAGACTTGAAGCTTAATGGTTGAGTTAAAATCTACTTGACGTCTTAGTCACTTCATCAGTTTAAAGGCTTAATGGTTGAATTAAAATCTACTTGACGTCTTAGTCACTTCATCAGTTTAAAGGCTTAATGGTTGAATTAAAATCTACTTGACGTCTTAGTCACTTCATCAGTTAAAAGATGATCCTAACTAATGATGCATTAAAAGTACCAGTGCTTTAAATAAACTAACATCTGAACAAATTTTTATGATCCCTGCTTTTGTGGACAAAATTCAATATTATCACTGAGTTCCTCTTTTCAGCACTGACAATTTATTCTCTAGATAAGCTTACAGCGTCTATGTGGGCTATGTGGTCTGTAGCTAATTATTGGAAAGCACATATGCATGCCCAGATGAATCACGGTGAGGCTAGAGCGGCGCTTGTCTTTGGTGTTAGCGCCGGTAGTGTTAATATACTTTATGTACCATTGTTTGGTGCCGTGGGATGTTGCAAAAGTCGGTATGTTGCTATAAACGTTAAAATATTTTAATATAATGGAAGATATGATTCCAAAAAATTTTGAACCGAATGTTGACAACATTTTATGTTTACGGGGTACTTTAAGTGCCGTCGTATGCGTCTCTAGTTGTAGCGCCCGTACCGGATACTCCATAAATGTTTTGTGTGACAATCCGGCTGTTGCGACAGTCCTACGGCATCTATTGTACCCTAATTGTACCATTTTAAACCATCTGTTAGTGGGGGCACGTCATACATCCCGCGAATTTACTTAAACACATTATATCCAGCGTACTATACCCGTTTTTAAGCATCTATCGTATAGCAAAATTGTGTATTGTGTTATAATATTTTATTTATTAAGAGGGTATTTACATTGTGAGGAGGAATATCCTAAAATCCATACTCTTCAGATCCCAGCATTCAGCTATACGTTTAAATATTAGTTTTAATATTTTCTCGTTTAATTATTAGTTGATCATTGTAGCAGTTCTTTAATGGTTTAGAATTTAGATGAAAATGTTGTATTTTATTCAATAATTATTTTCGGACAGTTTCCATCAGGTGAAATGTGAGACTTAACTTTTTAATTAATAAACTTAAATATTAAATTAACATCTAGACATGGCTGAATGCTTCGATCTGACTATAAAAGGTTTTATTTTGGAATTTTTGTCGTCGACACGTAAATACCCTCTTAATGCTTATAAAATGCAACAGTTGCATGTTTCTGGAGCTTAGCGGTTTGTAATATCGAGTTTTGCGAAATCTGACTGGCCGTTTTTATCAAGCAATATTCGACCAGTCAGCATTGCAACATGCGAGTTGATTTAATATGCGCTAGCTTATGAAGTCTAATATTAATATAATATTTATCTGTTTGTAACACCTCGTACTTGCCTGTAATGTTAATTTTGACCCTACATTTTGTTAGAAATGAAAAGAACTAGATCTGGCTGATTTTTAGCAAGGCTCTACGTCACTCATTTAAAAAAATCTCAATGTTGTTTTATTCTATTTACTAAACACACAATATTTTTGTAAATTATTTTTTCGTTCTTCGTAAAGACTACTAGTTTGGAAGCGCTTGGTGTGCTCGTACAGCATGCCACATCGTTTCCTCACCGCTTGATTTCCTGTACATAGTATACTGTATACAAACTGCGATGATCACTGTCCTAGATGAAGTACTTTACAAAAAAACTCCGTAAAACTTGATCGATGGCGACCATTCAAATAGTTTTTGTAACTACTAGTTACTAACCAACACCATATTTTGTAATATGTATGTTTTGCATGAATTAATTAAAGACAAATGTAGGCAATTAATGTATTTCGTGTGTTCAATTTATGGATAGCCACAAAAAACGACATGAGTGACGCGCGATTTTTGTAGCGTTATCTATAGCTTATCACAGCGCAGGGGTTGATTTCCGTTATGATTTTTAATGGCTTATGAACTTCTGTAGAGTTATTATACAGGGTGACTGGTAAGACGACGGACAATACTGAATAACTCCCTAAACCCCCCCCCCCCCCCAAAGAACCAATGATCAATTCGAAATAAAATTTGGACTGGAAACTTGGACTGTTATAATAAGCTAATCGATTGCTGTTAGATTTGACTTGAATAACTTTGAATAACATTTAATGTCTGGATTCTGCCGGGGGCGGTACATTAACAAGGAAGTTTAAAAAATTAAACTTACCACTAGGATTTTCTCGTCCACTTATACTTCATCTTATTTATTTATATAACCAACATATAATATTAGTCTGCCCAGAATGATTTATTATTTTCATGGCAACGTATGTGTAATCTTTGGATTTTACTGTTTTGTCTTATTTTATTATTTTTATTATACACACGTGTATTTACTTTATTAACCTGTAATTTCGTCATTTATAGATTATTTTCATTTACCCATTCATCCATTTTAATACATTTATTTGTGCAATTTATAATAATTATTTATGTATCTTCAAGTCTTCAATCCTAATTAAGTTTATTAAAATAAATCAAAATAGTGAAAAGCGTATGAAAAAGAAAATATAAAAAAACGGTTAAAAATAGTAAAATTGCAGTAATGAAAATATCTTTGCGCTATTTTGAGTATCTTTATTTGAATGTACTTATATTATGTCAATGAATAGGACGACAAAAGAATCGTACTTTGTTTAACCACCTCCGTGGTGTAATGGTAAGTTCATTCACTTTACACCAGGAGGTCGCGGGTTCGATTCCCGGCGGGGTCAACTTTGTAAGACTCGGTTTGGTTGGTGGTAGGGCATTTTAATAGCCCACCTGGCTAGCCACCACCACCTTATCTAAGTCTTGACTACAAAACATCAGTGTTAACAGCATAGATGTGTTCTGGTTTGAAGATAAGATAGCCAAATCCCCATTTCGTTGGGGAATCTTGGTAAGCCTGCTTCCATCTTCGGCATCATCGTCACTTACCATCAGGTGAGATGATGCCAAGAGCTTATCAATTGTAGATAAAAAAAAGCCCTTAGGGACTAGTCATAACAACCGTCCGGGGCACACGAGAACGCCGTGTTTCGGGTGCTCTGTAGAATTTATTTGCAACGAATTACTACGGACGGCCGTTGGACGCTTGATGTAATAGGGATGACGCCAGCATCACAAATAAATTATGAACTCGTGATCACTAAATTGCCCTCCTACCTAAACTTCGGAAAACCTTACTCGTTTTGTTTTCCATCAAGTCTTCGATTTTTGATTCACCAAAATCACAAAATGAGTACATAAATGACGCTGCTAAACTATGACGTCACGCCTAGGTATTTGTAACATTTTTAGAACAAAATGTCGTTCTTCACATATAATAAAAAGTAACTCAGATGACTAGCATTCGTCATCCCTATTCGTTGCATATAATTTTTTTGCGCGCGCCCCGTGCGCCTGTTATGACAATATCCTTGACGAGCTGAATTAGAATGCGGTGTAGTTTACGGTTCTTGATCCATTAATGTTTCTTTTTTAGATTTTGACTATAACAAAATGGATGCTGTGTATTGTAACCTCATACTAGAGTACAGAAACTAAGAAAGTATTGTATAAGGGTTGGCTTATCCCCTGAAAAGGCTCTCTTCCAACTAACTTTATAGATTTTCATTTTTTTTAACCTCGTCAGTGTTCTCAATACTATAATATAGTAATATACGGCATCTATCTATTTATATGTATTTATAGTTTGGCAGTTGTAAACGCGATTAATGATCGACAAATTTAAAGTACCTTTAAAATTCATCCATTCGAATGAAAATCATAGTTCAAATAGTTACTACTGAACATTATCTATCTCTATCTAGGGTGACTTTTAATTAGTTCATGAAACAAAAGATATGAATGTAGACTCGTGATTACAAACAACTTATATGTGAAATCAGAATTTAAAAAAATTGGCCCTTGATACACGATGATGATGGTCCTAGCCGTTTTCGGCTACAGCGACGGCAGAGTTGTCCGGCTCAGCTGCAGGCGTCCCGCTGCTCCGCCCTCTCGTGCGCCCGCATGTGGCTAATGGCCAATCTTCATCGGCTAAAATGTATTAAGGACCAATTTTTTTTTCTCATATTTGACATATAGTTTCTTTGGGAAAGTTGTTTGTAATCTAATCACGAGTACATACATAATATCCTTTGCTATCAAGAACTAATTATAAGTCACCCTATATCTATATATAAAAGAAAGTCGTGTTGGTTACACCATTTACAACTCAAGAACGGCTGGACCGATTTCGCTAATTCTTTGTTTGTTGAGTTCGTTATTGCCAGGAGAAGGTTTTAGGCTAGGGTAGTGTAGTGTAAGGTGGCACGAAGTTCGCCGGGACAGCTAGTTTTAGATAACCTCAACATTATCTTGAACTAAAATAAAATTATTCAAAATAAATGAGTGAAGGGTTTTAGCCGATTTTGGTACGTGTCAAGTAAGCATTTCCCTAAATGTCGAACGCGACCGCCTTAACTTCAGATTAGATTACTTTGCTCCCGTTACTGTTAGGGGCCCTCCATATAAAAGTGGGTCCCATGCGATCATGTTCAGGGATCTAAACAAATATCCTTTGAAAAAGTTTCACCCAAGACCATACCTATACCAGTTTTCGCATCACGTATTATGTATGTTCAGCTCTCAAACGCGCTTTAAATTGCCAATGGGAACGGGTCTTTTCTCTGTACGAAAACTTTAATCGCGTTTACAACTGCAAACCAATAATTTCTACCCTACTTCCCACACTAACAGCGCAATCTATCGCAGGTGGGTAACATGTACGCGGGACTGCAGTACGGAGGATTCCCCCCGCACCCTGCGCACGCCCCCCGCGGACCCTTCGCGTCTTCACCGCACGCCCACGCTCATGCACACGCACATTACATTGCCAGCTCTCAGGTAAGTCCTGAGGAAACTCGGTAATAATCGTGTAAGCAGGCGTTTTAGTTTACGACAGGCGCTTGTTGCGCAGGCGACAGAAGCAGTAACAGCTCTGTTGCGCACCTCATAACTCCAGCCCTAATAAGGTATCTTTAGAGTACATTAACGCGTCTGGGCACAAGCCCTTTTGAGACAATCTTTAATTACAAATCTTCTGTGGAGTTAATGACAGCATTTGCAGCAACCTCATTGGTAGAACATCTGGTCGCAGTATGGCTTCTATAAAACTGTGCCTTGTGCAAGTCGGATCTTCACATCTTCCTTCAGTTGTTTTTCCAGTTCTCCACATTGCTCTCATGCACCAGACGATTTCTCCAAAATGTACCACTTTTTACCCGATTGCCCAAAACAGAGGGTTCGCGAGGACCGAGTCGTTACACCGTTGAGCTAACGACTTGCACGTTGCCAAGACAAAGATCTTTGTCGCGCCCCACGCGGGACAACTGTGTCTGTCTCTTTCATTAGCTTAGTGTTCGGACGGAACGGATGCTTTATCGTTTCGAGTCGCGCGTGACCGCGAGAGATACGATACGTCCCCGTGCTTCTGTTATAGATGTTGATCTATTTGCTGGCATCCCAGAGAAATCGAGGGGAACCTTAGTTTCCTGTTTGAAGTCGATTTTTTTTGTTCAAATTTATAATTCTTATGTTTGTTTCTAATTCTTATTCTTGTGGTTTCTCAAACAGCGTGCAGATGGAGGTCGCTACGAAGTGGTGGCAGGTGATGCGCCTCAGTCGTTGCAACCCACCCCTGATCTACACCATCCATTGTTACTCAACACGGAGGTATGTATATGGTTGAGATTTTGAAACGTTTTATTTGCTAATTAAAATGTTTTTTCCTTTCATATTTATTGGAAATTGAAATGGTTCTCGAAACTTCCAATTTTCAATATAAAAGAAGCGTATATACCATGGCAGCTGCAACACAGACAGGAGCTTATTTGTAACGCAGCCGGGTTCGTATATATAAATAACTAGCTGTTTCCCGCGGCTTCACCCACGTGGACAACATTTCTATGACTTTGAGGCGGCTCGCGAGCGTGAAAAAAAGTAGCTTATGTGTAAATCCAGGTCCTAATCTGTCTACCTACCAAATTTCAGCCAGATCCGTTCAGTATTTTTTTTGTGAAGAAGTAACAAACACACTCACAAACTTTCGCCTTTATAATATTAGTGTGATTACAAACACACACAACTACACCACAGACATTAAGAAACTGTCTGTACTGTGATCGGTTTCGAAAGACATTGTTTTAACAAAAACGACTGCATTACAGAACAGTTTAGAAGTTCATATCGTCAAACGCTGAGGAGTGATGTTAAGCAATGGTAGAGGGATTGGTCGCGAGGCTCTTCGACAGTATAATCGATCAAACCTGATGGAACCTATCATTGCTCGCTTCGTTAGCTCAACTTGTAGGAATTAATGCCTATATATTATGGGTTTGTGTTGAAACCGCCTTTGCATTGACTTGTAGAAACAAATGCGGCTGCAGTACAGACCGCTGTGTTGCAGCTGGGTTTGGACAGAAAATAAATGTTTTAAGCCATCCGGGAGGTAACGCAGCATAGATTGTGGGTGTCATGTGTTGCAGCCGCCTTTGTATAGCTGGGAACAAAAGCCGGAGGTTGGGCAGCAGCATTCTTTCCGCGTACCTCTAGTTTATTTATTTTTCATTTTATTTATTAGGCACATGAAAACAGATAAAGATAATGACAAATCCAAATCGACATATACAGAAAAAAATATATCTTAAGGCTTGTTGTGATCTAAAAAAATATGTGCACAACATGTTTATATTGGTAATTACTCGTACAAATAGGTCTTTACCTATGAAATTGCCGATTCAGTTTTTGATGTTCAATTCCAATTTTTATTGAAAAAAAGCTATTTTTTTTTATTATTGACCTTATGGTGACACGACTTATGGTCTTTTATTAGTAACAGTGGCATGTCTTTTATTTTCCAATCCCCTAAACTATGTACCATTGAATCGAACAAATGCGTTTTCTTAGAAGTCAGATGGGGCAATTTTTTGGACTAGTTAATTTTCTTGAATTTTCCTGAAAGTGACAAAATCTTAATGCGGTGTATTCCCAAATATGAGATTAGTAGCGAGGAAACTGCTGCGATATCTCTAGAGCTTTAAAATTAAAAATGTGTATTTATAGCCTCAATAAAGGAGATTTTTGCAGGTGAAAAAACCCGACTTCATGGGGTTAAAGCCACCGTGCTCTCAAAATATCCAAATATTTAAAGGCATATGTTTACCATTATTTAATTTCTAATAGTCTTATGCTATTTTGAGAATAATTTTTGTTTGAATAACTATTGTTTTAATATTAATTTTCATCTTTAAACTTTTTTATACAATCGGCAATTTCATAGGTAAAGACCTAATAGATTAATGTTTCTTTCCAGCCTCGAGGCACAACCCTGGAGCTCGTGGCGCCTCACCACGCAAGACATGCATTGCCTCATCACCATCATGTGAGTTATAAATTATGTTTTTATTGTACAATTCTATATTCAGGCTCAAATCATCAACGGTCAGTATATTTGTGTTCGAAACTTACCAGCTAGATTTAATCTGGCCTCGAATTCGGATTCCCTGTATCCAAGAACTTCAACAACTTTCAAGAGACAAGAAGACTTTTAACAACTGTTAGAAATTTGTATAACCCTATTTAATAGCCGACATCTATACAGTGACGACTTTTGGAACGTCATGTTACTCGTAAATTGTCAGTATATCTTGGAGTTTTACCCCACAACCCAAAAAGGAGGGTATTGTTTTTGGGGTGTCTGTATGTATGTCTATTTCTTTGGCTGTAGCCTAAATTTCTTGATAGATTTTGGAGAGCGTGGTGTCGTTACATTTGTCTTGATCCCGTGAGTGACTTAAGAGACAGTTTTACCCGTCTGCTCAAAAAAGAGTGGTAATTTTTTATGGTATATCGTATAATGACATTTTGATCAATTTGAAATTAATCTATTTCGCAGTTGCAACAAATGATTAATTAATAGCGTCATCATCATATCAGTTCATATACGTCCCCACCGAGGGCTCGAGCCTACCATGAATTAGGGCGATATATATAAGTTTTAATATACCTGAAACTACCTGAGCGTCGGTGGCGTAACGGTCCGGGAGGCCGTGGTTCGAATCCTGCTTCGTACCAATGTGTTTTCGAATATCGACTTCATATGTACGTCTATCCGATGCTCTTACAGTGAAGGAAAACATCGCGAGGAAACCTGCACACGCCTGCGAAGAAACTCGCAGGTTGTGTGTGAAGTCGACCAACCCGCACTGGGCCCGCGTGGTCGACTAATTTAGGGTAGGCTCGAGCTCCTCGGTGGGGACGTATATGAGCTAATAGGATAAGAAGAAACTACCTGGCGCCGTTTTCAAAATACTAATTGAGACAACAGTTCTCAGTATGAAGACTAATACTTGACCATATATTGCTTCATTTCGTTCCTCAGCAATAATTCTTTATTAATCTATTTATGAATCTGTGTCTATAATGGTTAAGTCCATTGGTTTCACGTCATGAGGTCGCGGGTTTGATTCCGGTAGAGTCTAACTTTCATTTTCTAAGTCCGCCTGGCTAGCTACCCCATCTTATCCAAGTCTTGCCGCCAAAGATCAATGTTAACAACATTCATTTGATCCGGCTTAAAGGTAAGATAGCCAGCTCCCCATTGCGTTGGAGAATCTTGGTAAGCCCGCTTACATCTACGGCATCATCGTCACTTACCATCAGGTGAGATGATGCCTAGGGCTTACCAATTGTAGATTTAAAAAAAACTTAACAAATGTTTCTCAGGGACCTACCCTAAACTATAATAGTACAAGTAAAATTTACTATTGACACCACCATAGATACCTGAATAATGCGCCTCCTGTGTCTATAATATTGAAATTTCTATCCATACTATAGAAGTTAGATTACAAATTGCGCCAAACTTTGAAAAAGACTTGAACTTATGTGTTATGTTTTAGAGACATCTTTAAGTATATATGAATTTATGTACATCAATTACTATCATATGGGCCTCATAAGAAAGCTCAAGGTCACCCAAAGGGCAATGGAGCGAGCTATGCTCGGAATTTCCCTACGCGATCGAATCAGAAATGAGGAGATTCACATGACTGAAGTGGCAGTGGGTGGGGTACATAGCTCGGCGACCGCGCACCGGAAAACGTAGCGTAGGCAAGCCTCCCACGCGGTGGACCGACGGTGGAATCGACTCTGATAACTTTTGTCAGTTCGCGTGGTCTCCAAAATAGATACATGCCTTAAAAATATACATGCCTTAAAAAGGATACATGTTTTAAAAAAATAAAGCAGATATTGAGTGTTTTTCCTTATGAAACTTCTGCGTTGAGGTCGGATTTTGAGAGGTTTGTGATCTTCCAAGAAATAATATGACCGACGACTTGGTGAAGATTCCAAGAAGCCACTGGATGCGGGCAGCGCAGGACTGGTTGTCGTGGAAATCCTTGGTGGAGGCCTTTGTCTAGCAGTGGACGTTTTTCGGCTGATATGATGATAATGACTATCATGTTGACACTGAAAAAAGTCGTTCACATGGGGAAGTTCGCCTTTGTCCAAATTGTTTTATTTTTATTCAACGATAAAGTTTACGAACCAACAATGACAGTTTTCCAGCATTTCATGTGTTTGTGTTCATACCCGCTTGATTTTTGTAGTAACATGTGTACCTTTGCGGCAGGGTTGCCATCTTTGAATCGAAAGATAACTAAATTAACACAAATAAAAAAACCGATAATTCCGATCACTGCAATGATAGTGTTATCTTTCTCTCCCAGACTAACCCCCACCATTTGACGCAACGTCGCAGCGGGGTGAACTTAAGCGTCGGTCCGGGGGTGGGGGTGAGCGTGGTGGGCGCGGGAGGGCGCGCACGGCCCTACGTGCGGCACCCGCCCACGCGCTGGCCGCACCACCCTGTGCACCATCTGCACACACAGGTATGTGATAGCCCATCTCAAACACCAAGGCCAAAATCCACTTAAAAGACCACGTATGGCTATAATGATGTACAATATACCTTAACTTTTGAAATCTGTTGTAAAAGCAACGTTAGCGTGGAAAAACACCACACCATAAAAAGGGTAATTCCATTTCCAGACATCTTTGTATTGAGGTTTCTATGTGTTATCACCTAATGACCGTCTCAACTCTCAAGTGAAATGTGGCCTTAATATTTGAAATGGACTACTAGTCTACCTGCGCAAAAGTGCTATTTTAACGAATCAACGCAGCCGTCCAACGGAGACAGAGCCGAGTGGCGAGATCGAGCCCTCCCCTCTCTTATCATGTGGTACAATTAACCCTGCTATCCGAGGGATAGATGCCTAGTGTTGCACTTAGCATCACCTGAGGTCAAGTGTAGGGCATTTAGATTTACACCTACGGACGTGTATAACGCGACCTTCATACACGTCTGGAATCAGATTTGCAGGTTTCCTCACGATGTTTTTTCCGTTAGCAATCGGTAAGTAAAGAGTTTTCCAATAAGAGTTGTTATTTTGAATAGCCCGCTATTTCGGTAGATGTCACTTTTGAAGCTGTCGTTTTATGACATTTTACAAATAGAAACTACGCCATTAATAAAAATGGAAAGATACGAGTACACGCTTCAACAACGCATTGAAATTATTAAAATTCACTATAAAAATTGTGAAAATTTGGCAGAGACGGTTCGTAAAACTCGAACATTTTTGAGTCGTCGTGAAGCACCTTGTCGGACCGCAATACAGAAATTGGTGGGAAAATTCGAGCTGTTGGGACAAGTTAGTGATGTGAAGAATAAAACCCGTGCACGTCGCTCAAGAACAGCCGATAATATTGCTGCTGTAGCCCGAAAGTGTTGAAAAAAACTCGTTCGTCGTTCTTTGGAATTAGGCATTCCACAAACGTCATTACACCGTATTTTGCATAAAGATTTGGGTCTTAAGGCTTATAAAGTTCAGTTAACACAAGAACTCAAGCCAGCCGATCATCAACAACGTCGTGTCTTTGCTGATTGGGTCGTTGAAATGCATGAAAATGATCCGGAATTCCATCGAAAAATCATCTTGAGTAATAAAGCCCATTTCCACCTCGGTGGCTTCGTCAACAAGCAAAATTGTCGCATCTGGGGCTCGGAAAACCCAAGAGTTATTGTTGAAAAGCCTCTCTATCCTCAACGTGTGACTGTTTGGTGCGGTTTATGGTCCGGCGGAGTCATTGGACCTTAATTTTTCGAAAATGAGGCAGGAGCAACAGTTACGATGAAAGGATTGCGCATCGAGAGATGATTAATTATTTTTTATGGCCGGAATTGGGTGGTATTGATCTGGACAACGTTTACTTTCAACAAGATGGCGCAACGTGCCACACAAGCAACGAAACCATTGATCTTTTGCGGGAAAAGTTTCCGGACCGTGTTATCTCTCGAAGAGGTGATCACAATTGGCCACCGAGATCTTGTGATTTAACACCTTGCGACTTCTTCCTTTGGGGCCAGGTGAAAGAGAAGGTCTACGCCAACAGCCCAGCGTCGATTCAAGACCTCAAAGATGGAATTCGTGAGGCTATCGAGGACATAGGGCAGCCTTTTTGCGATTTCGTTATGGAAAATTTCATGAAAAGGATATGGTCCTGTAAGCGTGGTCGTGGTGGTCATTTGTCTGATGTTATTTTCCACTATTAACGGCATACCTTCTTCTTTATAATGAAATAAAAATCCGATCATTTATATTAAAAAATGGCATTTTTCTTTGAATATCAAAATAACACCTCTTATTGGAAAACCCTTTATATGTACGTAAGTTTCGAAAAACTCATTGGTACATTCGCCGTCCGGATTTGAACCCAGGACCTCTGGTTAGGAGGACCAAGTCGTTACCGGTTGAGCCACCAAAAACTTCGAGCCCTGTCAGTCACGTTTCGGGTTCATAACGCCGCCAGCCCTAGAGGTGGCCAGTGACTGGTAATGTCGTTGGACCACTGTATGGATTCTTATACTGTGACAGTGCTGTTAGTGCGTTTGTCGTTTGCCAAAGAGTTTTTACAATACCTCCAGAGGAAAATTCCATGTCACGTAGATATAAAGAAATGGACGGAAATCGAAAACGCAGCCACTCTCTGCAGAATGGCCAAGGAGAGGGAAGAATTTCGCATGTTGGTCGCCGCCATCCGTTAGGATAGGGCACCGAAAGAAGAAGTAGATGGCTCGTTTGACTGTACTTCTCCGTTAAGCTGGGTTTTTTTTCACAATTGGTAAACCCTTGGTATCATTTCACCCGATGGTAAGTGACGATGATGCCGAAGATGGAAGTGGGCTTACCAAGATTCCCCAACGCAGTGGGGAACTGGCTATCTTATCTTCAAGTCGGTTAATCAATGTTGTTAGCATTGATGTTTGGCGGAAAGACTTATATAAGATGGTGGTAGCTAGCCAGGCTATAGCCAAAATACCCGTTCAAGAAAAAAAGGGTGCATAATACATTTTTTTCTTTAGTTCTGAGTATTAAAATAGAATTCGAGGAAATCAAAATCACTCCTCATTTCCTGTAAATTACAAATCTTTTTTTTTTTGAAAAGAAAATCCATAATTGAAGTAAAATGTGTTATTAGAGCTGGTGGTATAAGCCTTAAGGAGATACTTTGTAATGTAGAATGATGAATCTTAAAAAGTACTGCTAAAAATACGGAAGAGACACTTAGAAAAAATATGACGCTTTACGAAAAAAACAACTTAATGACTATGACAACAGACCCTTGTACCACCAGATAGATGATTACCCAAAAGATACCCTGTAAGATCTAGGAATAGACATACAAGTATGACATGATCTTCGACAAATAGATATTTTTCAGTACCAGCACGTACCAGCTTGTTCAATCGACCTCATTTTTGCAGGTTGGCGCAGCGTTGGGCGCAGTGGGGGCGGTAGGCGCTGTCGGGGCGGTGGGCGGTGCTCTCGCGGTGGGCGGGGCGCTGGGACTAGCCGCACCTCCTACTTACCAGGTATGTTAATTATGGAAATATTTCTCACTAGCCGTCCGCCTGCCTCGTTTTCGATTTTCCCTTGGGAATAAGACGTTTTCCCGGAGTAAAAGGTATCCTATGTCCTACTCCAGGACCTAACCTATATATGTGTGCCAAGTTTCGCGATCCCGATTCGTCCAGTGGTTGAAGCGTGAAAGATTAACAAACATCCTACAAATTTTCACATTTTTAATATTAGTAAGGATGTATAGTCACTACACTCTATCCTACGTCACACCCCGGACACTCCATACAAACGAGCGAGAAATGATATACATAATTATAACTGACGTATCTATAGGCAAGAATGCAGGTAGGGTTGAATCACACCGGCGGTATTGGTCACAAAATGTTTGTTAGTTATTTACTGAATGCTGTGTGAATATACTTACTAAACTCTTTTTTTTTCATACTTTTCGTTGTAAACAAACACCGTTCGAAAAAAAAACACCACTTTCCGAATACACCAGGTAACTGCGATGTGGACGTACGAATTAACACTGAAACCTGCTATTATTTTGTACATCTTTAAACACTTTTTCCTTGACCGACAAATCGCTACCGCTTATTAAAAAAAGGTCATCTACTTCTATGACGCCGAAAATCGCTGCCGCTTATTAAAAAAAGGTCCTCCACTTCTATGACGCCGAAAATCGCTGCCGCTTATTAAAAAAACAGCTTATTCCAAAAAAAGGTGAAGTCAATTTGATCACCAAGATTCATGATATGGGGTCCAGGGGGCCCAGCCCCCTCCACCCAGTTAAAACCCCCAAATTTTATGGAAAAAGTGTTAGAAGATGACCGTATAAAATAATAGCAGTTTTCAGTGTTAATTCATACGTCCACGTCGCAGTTACCATTTACAATGTTTTACTGTGTATGGTGTATGTTTACAACATAAGACAAGTATGAAAAAAAAAGATTTCAGTTGGGCCTTTACGTTCGGTACCTGGTTGGTTTTTATGCTTGTGAACGAAATCACAGCGGCGCGCAAAGTGAATAGGTATAGTGAATAAAAGTGCTTGCGTAGCTCGTCCTTTACGTTTGGTACCCATACTAATATATATACTGTGCCTACGTAGTGTTATTTATAGGTACAGGAATTCTAAAGAGCGACATTTGGTACTTTTACATAACTAGTTTTCCAAAATAGCACTCAAACAAGATAAGGACATTTTTAAAAATAATGTATAAATTGTTTGAGGCACATTTGGTTTGTTAGAATAGAATGAAATATTTTTTTTAATTTCTAATCATAATAAATTCAAGTTAAATGGATTAGTAAAAACACACAAATTATAAGTTAGTAACACAGCGAGCAAATAAAAGGTTTTAAGGCTTACGATTTGGAGCAAGATGGACAGTTACCCAGTGCTTAACCATAGGACTATCAATTGTGTCTCCTAGAATAGATAGGAAACTGTTGTCACTGCCGCGAACGGTGCATCCAGGAGGCAACTCTTTTTCTAAAAGTCAACAGCCTCTGCAAACATCAACAATGCATTGCAGAATCGCGGCAGCCCCAATAGCATCCTTAGTCCATTGTTAAAATGGGTGTAGACATCCTTTTGTTTATAGCCAAAGTGAAATGAACCTATAACAGTATGGACACTCCCTGCCGCTCTCAAGAGTCCGACGTTACCCCCTCGGATTATTTGCTATTTTGATTCTCAAACGTAAATGATTTCGCCATGATTTCGTTTGTTACGTCATTTGTTTTTAGAAATGTAATTTCTCGCCCGTTGTATGAAGTGTCCGGGATGTGGTCTAGCTTAACCACAGCAAAGTATATATATAACATACAGTATGGACACTTCCTGCCGCTCTCTAGATTGCGACATCACCCCCTTGTCACCCAGATTGATACAGATTGGTTGCAGTTTGGTTGACTAATGTATAGGATTTCGCCGTTATTTATTTTTGTTCCGTCATTCCTTTTTTGAAATGTTATTTTTGGCCCGTTGTATGAAGTGTCCAGGGTGTGCTCACAGGTTACAGCTGTAAAATGACTGGCAAAAAGCCTAAAATAACGTAATTTTGACTTGAATAGAGCAGCGAGCAAACTTGCAGGAAATTATATATAAACCTAGTTGCTTAGTTCCCTTTCCACGTCCATATTATATATCACATACGAGTAGGACCTTGGTAAAGTATTTAAAATGGGTAACTGTTCAAAGCGAGCTCTCTTACGTTCCGCCTGAAACACCTGCAGCTCGCTCTTTTTAACATTGCATTTAAGTCCATGGGACTGTGCTATGCTTCTCAGACATTCAGAAGTCTTCATACCGTCCGCGTCACTAAAATTATTGATCATGGTGACATCAATAGAACATTTTTTAACTAGTGCTATTTAGACTGGCCGACGACGTCACAACAAAATCGACAATAACTAATCATTGTGCCTGCCATGAAAATTTATACCCTTAGCCGCTAAATCTGCGTGATTAAGAGGGAAGAATAGCACGCAGTCTCCACACAAGAAGATAAATCGTTTTTCCACCTCTGAGTATTATCCTATCATAATGATTTTTAAATATGTTATTGACACAATAAAAAACTAGGTTTTTAGGTTTTTCTTTTTTCAATAATATTAATAAGTTAAATTTTATTTGCCTTTGAATGTTTTCATCATATCAGCTCATTTACTTCCACAACGAGGGGCTCGACCCTACTCTGAATAGGGGCGACCGGGCCTTAGTCGAGCACGCGGGCCCAGTGCGGGTTGGTCGACTTCACACACAACCTTCGAGTTTCTTCGCAGGTGTGTGCAGGTTTCCTTACGATATTTTTCTTCACCGTAAGAGCGTCGGATAAACGTACATTTGAAATCGAAATTAGAAAACAAATTGGTACGTGGCAGGGTTCGAACCACGACCTCCCGGACCGGAACCACTTCATACAAAATACAAAACACATAAAAAACTAATTTTGGCTATTATTTGTTTATTCTAAATCAAAAATTTTAAATAACGAAACCTGTAAACGTAGCTTTTTATTCTGTCAATAACATGTTTAAAAATCATTATGATCGGATAATATTGGAAAAAGTTTTCTCTTTTTGTATGGAGAGTGCGTGCTATTCTTGCGTCTTGAAATTTTTCAACATTACGAACAATTGTATGTATTATAGAAAGTAAAGACTGTTATCCACTAAACTACAACTTATACCAAAAATTTAATCATAATGTATATTTTTATCCCAAAGGTGTTTCTAAACCTACTCGCCATGTTCCCCCTCTCTCCTTACGCGGCGCCCACGGACGACGCCCCTGACTCGCCCGAGACGGAGAACTACGAAGCCTTGCTATCGCTTGCTGAGCGGCTCGGCGAGGCCAAACCAAGGGGGCTGGCAAGATCGGAGATCGATCTACTGCCGAGCTACAAGTACTGCGAGCAGACACACCAAGGTGAGTCAGCATGTGTTCGAGGATGTGGGTCTACTGCTCAATCTTTAACCCCGCGTGGCGTAGTGGTTAGTCTACTCACTTCACATCCGTGTAGGTCATTGTCTAAACCCACCTAGGTACCACCATCTTATATCTTGCCTATAAAATTCAATGTTAAGAGCAATTGGTGTGTTCCGGCATGAATATAAGATAGCCAGTTGCATTGGGGGTAGCCCGCTTCCATTTTCATTCGTCATGATACCAAGGGCTTTCCATTTGGTATTAATTTAGTTTCTTTTAAGCATGTACCTAAATAAAAAACAACAAAATTAGCACCGGGGCCATTTGTTTTTCATAGTATTTTGGGCCTGTGAAGTCATCACTTTTTAACATTCAAAAATCATAAAAAAATAACCAGTGATAAAAAAAGGAAATTCAAATTGGTTTCATAAAAAAAGTCACCCTAATTATTTTGGACTTCCACTTATTTTGGTCTACCGAGTGGGAGGCCTGCCTACGCTACGTTTTCCGGTGCGCGGTCGCCTCTCGAGAACTTTACTGCCCCAACGGCCATCTGTTCTACTAGATACGTGGCCCGCCCACTGCCACTTAAGTTTAACAATTCTGAGAGCTATGTCGGTTACTATGGTTCTCCTACGGATCTCCTCGTTTCTGATTCGATCACGCAGAGAAACTCCGAGCATAGCACGCTCCATTGCCCTTTGGGTGACTTTGAGCCTTCTTATGAGCGACCATGTCTCAATTCCGTATGTCATCACTGGCAACACACACTGGTCGAAGACCTTGGTCTTAAGACACTGCGGTATCTGGGACACATAATGACATGTCAACTCTAGAGTTGACATGTCATAATTTTAAATATAAATAAATGTCAAATTCCATTTTACAAAGTTACTGTGCTAAATATGAAAAAGAAAAACAAATAAAATTAGTTTGCCTTGGTAAGGGTTTCCTTTTTAATGTTTGATACTGCGTGAACGTTACAACAACGTAGACACAGCCTATCTGCTGTCGTATTCAGGACGCTGTTGGAGCTGGACGCACTCTGTGTACCAGTGACGCACATCTTTTCCGCATCTTTGCGTAAAAGGAATCGACGCGAGCTTCAGCAAATATGCCTGAGGCGCTACAAGAACGCGGCAGCTCCAACAACGCCCTGAACGCGTTATTATATTGGACCCGGAGAGTGTTATAAGCCAAGATCAAGATTCGAATAAAAAGTACACTACACTTACACCCCCCAAACACACACATACACGCAGGCAATTACTACAGAAGACAGTCATACTACAACTTTATTTTAATTCCTTATTATTTCTTAATTAGTCATCTTGTATCTTAATGTTTTGTTTTTACCTTTAATATACCATAGCTTAAGTAATGGAGGAGCGAGATCCCCTAACACAGGTACTTCCCTACCTAAAAGGTGGTCTCAGCCATGTAATCTATAATACTTTTGGTGAAAATAAACTATTTTTATTTATGATTTTTTAGTCTGAATTTTTTTTGGAGCTTCCATCAGAGTCGCAAAATAAAAATTCTATGTATGTCACCTAAGGGGTATCGGAATTATAATTAACGTTAAATGTTTGAATCTGAATATCAAGCAAAGTTTTTCTGAAATATTGTGTTTATTTGTTTTTTTTCTTCTTCAACAGGCGAACAGACGTCGTGCGTAGTGTGCATGTGTGAGTTCGAGGCGCGCCAGACGCTGCGCGTGCTGCCGTGCGCGCACGAGTTCCACGCCAAGTGCGTCGACAAGTGGCTAAGGGTGTGTACAGTTCATTTTAACATACACGGTTTTGGTAATACAGTTTTTCAGTTTATTATATTATGTGCATGTGTGGCTGGTTAGTCCAGCCAAACAGAAGCATAGAAGGGAGTATGTCCTAACCTTTCCAAATTTGGGAAGAGACTCGTGCGACAGAAGTGGAGAAATTATGGGCAGTTAACGAACACCATAAGGTATGTGTTGCAATTGAAACTACTAACCATTATTTTTCTTTCTGCAGTCAAATCGAACTTGCCCAATCTGCCGCGGCAATGCGTCAGAATACTTCACCAACTCGGAGTGACGCGGCAACGCTACCAGCCAAATGCTTGCATGCGCGAGAAGTACGTGACGTGTGCAAGCAGCCTGCTACATCTGCAAGAAACATGTTCCTTGTCCAAAGAAAACGTGACATGTTCAAGGAAAACCGTACATAATTTACATTTGGAGTAAAATGTTAGACGCGCAAGAAACGCGTGAAATATTCAAAAAACCTGTTACACGCACAAGGAACGTATAAAGGGAGTAAGAAACTCGTTACACGCGCAAGGAACGTGTAAAGGGAGCAAGAAATTCGTTACACGCGCAAGCAACATGTCGCACATACAACTAGCAACAGCGCTATCGTCGACCAAGAAACTAGCAGCACGTGATGTAACAATCTAAAAACGTGTCACGTGTAATTTTACCCGGAATTGACTTTTGTTTAATTTTAGTTTGAAAAGACGTTTATTTGGAAGTGATTGTGCTAACGTGCAGGTGTGGAATTCGTTTGAACATTCACTGGAGAATAGTAAGGTTTTGAGAGACATTTTAAATCTATTTTCACAATGCAATGAGAATTCTCAGCAAAGCACTAGCGACACTTGGTGATATCGAAGTGATAGTACTGCCGCAGCGCCGCGGTGCGAGGCGCGCGACACGCCACTCGTAATGTGCTGTCGCCCCGTCCGCGGTGCACGCGTAAGGGCTTGCTCCGGCCTCAGGTGCATTGGGCGACATTCCTCCTATGATTTTTGTGTAATGTAGATTTTTGTTACCAAAAAACTGTTTTAAAAGTGCATCAAATCCAACGTCCTACCTTTTAATAATAATTGTTTATGTTAGTTAACAAAACGAATATGATGTTTAACGAAGAAGCAATATTAATTTGTAATCGGTTAAGTGGGATATTAATAAAAATAACAACTAAACATTTTGTAAAGTTATACATATGAAAACTAACAAAGTAAAAATCCATTTGGAACGCTGTTAGAACTTAGTTTTTGTCAAATGTCTCTAAATATGTCACTTTAGACTCCATATTTCCAGAGGCGAACGTTACACCGTTTTAAATATCGCTATCCGGATCACGATCCGTATCATAATTTTATTAGAGTATCTGTGGCGTAGTACAGTGTCCCTAAACAAAGTTACCGAATATTTCAAAAAACAATATATTTTGTATTTAGCTCTCATGCCAAATTATTTGCATAAAAAAAGTTTTTGTATCAAGCATTGAAAATTCACAAAATTCATTCGTGTTGATGATACGAACATACAGTAAATCCACTGTAATCACAGTGCACCAGGCAACATACGCTGGACCTCGGGATTTCAGGATATTGTGCGAAACGCTCCGTATCGCGATCCAACAATATCGCAGAATGACTACACCATCAATAAATATCACGATCCTGGATACCATTTCAAATATGATCCAAATATCGCGATAGTTATCACACGGGTAGCGTTCGCCATAATATCCAATCTTGAAAATTATTGCAAATTTTTAGTCAGCAATAAATTTATAGTACGAACCCCCTTTGCTTGTCAATTTCATGAATGAAAATAGTATTCAGTAAGGAGATTTAACTTCTTCCTAAAAAGTTTTAAGGCAATCATCAACTTGTTACAAAAGACAAGATATTACTTTAATTAGGTACGAGGCGAACACGCCATTAAATGTAATGTTATATGTTAATTGATTTAGTTGCAATTAGTTTTAACTGTGTAGTTTTTTTGTGAAGTTACCGCTAAACGGTTATATGCATAACTTTTATATGTTTAGTTTTGTATGGTTAAAACGTGTTGTATTGTAAGATATATAATGAATAATGATAGTATGCATTGTAGCCTCGTGTGTATATTAATAGTTAGATATATTACAAATATAGGCGTAGTTGTGCGTGAAGTCACTGCAACTGTGTGTTTTTTCGTTATTATGTTAGTTTGTTATAATGAAATTGCTAATTTGTATACTTATAATAATTAAAATTATGCTCATATTAATAGCACTCTATCTGTAGACTGAGATCATTAAATAAGTGCCTTCAGACACACGTTCTGTTGCGCGTTCAATGGCGCAGTCTTAACGAGGCTAATGGCTGTAGTCGCGTAGTCATATCCCTCATACAATACGGGGGGTGTAACAAAATTGGTGTATGGCCCGTGAACTGGAACTTCTACTCATCATACTGAACAACTTTCCATATGTTACGCCTTAAATAACAAAAAAAAATGCTTAAATACAAAATATTATCTTCTGAATGACCGATCGTTTTGACTGGAACTTATCTCGACCGTTTCCGTGCTTCACAAGGCAAGTCAAGACCTTGGTGCCGGTTGCTTTCGAAAGATGTGGGGTCCGCCACTAAGCCCTACAATCTGGACTTGGCCAGTTTGGCCAGACCCGTGCCGTAGCAATGTCATTCTTGGGACATCACTCACGGGTTGTTACTGAACTATGGGTTTGTTGGGGCACGTTGTCCAGTATGATGAGTAGAGGCCCAGTTAACGGCTCCTACAACATATTTTGTTGCCACCTGTGTAGTTTGCACTTTGCCTTCAAGACCGCGGGACGCACACGCGCGAAAGTGCATCTAAAGGCACCTAAACCAGTCCAATTTATCGTCTGTATTACTTAAATAGATATTTCTATGATATATTGTAAATTGATTTTGAACCACGTAGGTGGCGGAGCTTTGCGGTTTTTTATAATAGATGGCGCTGTAATGGAGTGTTGTAATGTAGGGTTTCGAATGTGTCTGTATTTGTAGAGTTAACTGCGTAAAAATATCAGTTTTGTCAATTTGACTCTTATTCTTAACAATTACAGTATCATACTGTATGTATTTAATATTGGTTGTCTTATCAAAAGATCGATTTTAAATCCAATCACACTGTATGTATTTAATCTTGGTTGTCTTATCAAAAGATCGATTTTAAATCCAGACTAAAGGAACGCTCTTAAAATATTACAATAATCTAAAGCTAGATGGCGCCACCTCTTTTTTCTAATCTCTGTATACGTTTCATCCTAGTAACATATGATATAGTTGGCCGCTAGATGGCGGCACTGGCTAACAGACAATATCATGTTGAATGAGGGAAGATAGTAAACTACAAAGTTTAGTACGGAACTAAATAGCACTACGTTTGACATTGTTCATGACTGACGTGTTTAGAGCCGTGTTTTACTATTTATAACTGGTTATTTGATTATATCTTTGTAGCGTCATCTGGTTAGCGTCAAAGTGTTAACCCCCTAAGATAGTTTTTATTCCCTCTCGCTCACTCTTCGCTAGATTTACGGTAACGGATAAAATAGATAGCATGCTCTTATGCTCTCACGTAGGACAACGTAACCAAAAACGAAAAATGTATATTTTGAATCGGTAGGTGTAATCAAAAACATATTTATCAGCCAAATATTAATAAAATTCATAATGTTCTCAAACTTAATTTTTATTAATGAATTGCATGTTGTTTTCAAACGTAATATTTATGTAAATAATAAAATGCATGTTGTTCTCAAACGTTATTTTCTTTGTTTTAATTAAAGGCATGTTATATTCTCAATCGTTATTTTCTTTGTGGCCGCTTTTCAGTATTAATATTGCGACAACTTGCGTTAAGGTTTGTTTTGACGAGCGTTTTTTATAGCGCATGTGTAAAGAGCATCTTAAATAAAATCTCACGTAAATTCGCTTACTCGTGGCCAAAAAGTCAATTTTGTAATGAAATATTTTTGTACTGAATGCACTCTAGTATTAAAAGTATGTATTTGTATCTCATTCTAGCGTCCACACGTTGTGTATGGTTGTATCATGGCATAGTCTGCTTATGCACCCCTTTAGGCTGGGAGGCCCTTCACACACAATATGGATAATTCTTAAAAATCATCAAAATCATGGCATATTTTAAAGTTGATTGCGTAGGTTTAAATGTATCAACTTTTATGTTATGTTTCTTATAGTTCATGTCTTTTCATTTTCAATAATCCATAATTTTGATAATGCAACCTTATGTTCTGATACCATGCTTTAAAACCGCAGTTTAAGTACGGTGGTCCAACGCCATTGATGTTTTCCTCTACGCCGACATCACTGTTATCATAGGCATGTACTCCTTGGCTACCGTTGGAATGTATTGATTTTAATGAATTTCCCCATCCTGTGGCCCCTCTGTAGTCCAGTCGTCTAGAGGTTTCTGATGGACGACTGTATGGTTTCTTGAGACTGGTTTAACCATACTATGACTTATTGCGAACCCAATATATGAAATTATGGTAGTCTTCACTGTAGCTTATATCTGCGTGATCTTACATTGGTTTTGTGGATTTTCATACTTCTAGGCGCCAATTTTACTTTCGTGCGACTGAGGAATGAAAAGGGAATTTTGATCGACTAACCTTCCCGAGTGTGGGACGAGACCCGTGCCCCAGTAGTGGGCTAGTTTATGGTTTCTTAATGTTTATAAGGTACCTCTATTCGTGGCTATTGAAAGCGTATTCACAAAATCGTTTTCCATACTAACTTAAAATTACTACCTCTTGCAAATGGATGGGCAAATTCTAGTGAAACTGTACACACATTAGCATCAAAGAATAGTTTATTTTTAAAAAGATTAGCGAATTTAACACGTTCCCTGAGCGTGATTCATATGTGGGGCATTCCGGGGTTTAGATTAGGCGTGAGCGCACCACATGTATGTCACTCCCCCGTGTGAAGTTGTAGGTCTGACAAATCTCGCACGTATAAATAAATATTCGGGACAAATCACACATGGTCATCTGGCCCCAAAGTAGGATTCCCTGTGTTATGGGAACCAGAGACTGGTGAATATACTTATATACGTCTAAATACATATATAGATATTTAACACCCAGACACAAAGCAAATAAATCTGCTCATCACACAAATGTTTGCCCTGGGTATTTATGAGTTAATTATACGTGTGGGCTATGAAAATGTAAATAAATACATGTGAGTACTGGAAGGACATTTTGGGCAATGTTGCCATATAGTCCCAGACAAAATGAGATAATAAAAAACGATCGACTGTTCCCATTGCGTCACTCAGACGCGTCAATTGTTTTACACTAACACCTCACCCGTGACAGACTCGTGTCGGTTACAAATTTGTATGAAGTTTGTCAAAGACATTAATGATTTAATGTATTCTCGTGTCATATTGTTATTCTAATCTGTTTTATATCAATGATTTTGACGTCATTATCTAATGATTGTTTATTTTTTTGTTTTTCACAAATTACATGTATAATTATGTTATGACCATCAGAAATAGTGTAATAGGGATGACGAATGCTAGTCATCTGATTTACTTTTTATCATCTATCAAAAACGAAATTTTGTTCTAAAAATGTTTGAATACTACCTAAATACCTAATCATTTATGTACTCATTTTGTGATTGAGATGAATTAAAAATCGAAGACTTGATGGAAAACAAAACGAGCAAGGTTTTCCGAAGTTTAAGTAGGAGGGCAATTTATTGATCAAGAGTTCATAATTTATTTCTGATGCTGTCGTCATCCCTATTTGCACCTATTTTGAATAAACATCTTGAAATTAAGTTGTAATTTTTGATTTGTATGGGAAACGATTTTGTAAAAACGCTCGTAAGTGTAATGTTAATTGTTTGTGTATGGCAGATGTTGAATGCTACAAGAGTAAGTATGCTCAGCATGGCTGTACAGTATAATTAATGTGTGCAAGAGCTTCTGAAATATACTAGTAAGTTTTTGAAAATGCAATATGGCGGACGTCGATCGCCATTTTGTTTTAGGTGTGGTTCGTAGGCCAAGCAATAAATTGTATAAAGCGTTTCTACTTTTACGAGTGATTTGTAGCGTACTGATTAGGGTTTCGTTCCAAAATGTTAAATGTGGAACCATTTTATATGATATTTTGCTTCCTTGCTACTAAAATTTTAAACCTTTGGTCGTAAAATATTGTTAATAAAATTATAACCTGTCAAAGCTAATATTTAATAATAACAAGATTTGTAGCTCGATAGTCATTATGCAAAGAATACTATTACTACCTACTTAAGAAGCGACGCGACACTACCCCTCTGCTCGCCAATACGCAACGAAGTGGTACTGGCACGCGAAGTGGTAACGAGCGGACGGCGCATTGTCAATACAATTCGGACCTCCCATACAAATTTCCTTATAAGCTGACCAATTTAGTATGTCCAAAAAATTCGAAAAAAGTTCAGTTTAAAGCCCCTTAACTTTTTAGAAAGATCCTTTTTAGTTTATTTTGCGGCAAAAATACTACATGCATGTGTGTTAGCATTCCCTATAAGTAAAATGTTTATCACTTATGAATATAAGACATAATTATTTCTGCAGCCTGCGTAGTTGTGAGTCAAAGGATAGAGATGGAGATACGCATACGTGAAGGTGTGAGCGAAACAGTTATAGATAGTTAGGTTATGTTTACTATGATTTTGTGTTAACATTTCGTTTAAACTGTTTTCTCTTTTTCTCGCCTTTTCTTTACTTATTATTAATCGCTTTTATTCATTATTGTAATTTTATCTGAGTGAAATGCAATAACTGTAGTTTTTTAAAAGTATTTTTGTTATTTAGGCATTATTATCATATAAGCAAGGATATTTAAGTTTAAGATAAGGAACCTTCATGCTAAGCCATTATAATTTCACATTTATGTGCGTGTGAAAAGGGTTTGCGGTTTAAGTAATTATTTTTATGCAAAATAAAAATACATAATTTAATAAACAATTATGCATCCAGAACACAGTTATTCTTTAAATTTAGGCGCGTAGGTGCGAGGCTTTGCTTAATTTTAAGTGTATATTTAAAAAAAAATAAGGTTTCGGAATATTGTGTATTTGTGGACTGATCACAAATTTTGTTGAATACCTAAGAAACAACAAATAAATGAAGTTGATTGACTATAGTTCTTTGCATGAACATTAAAGTGCAAAACAAAACTCGATTACGGATAGTTTCCTTTCAACTTGATTTGCGATCGGTCTGCGAGTTGCTTGGAATGATGTGCCATCTCACAACTACTGCTGTTTCAAAATGGATTGATGGGCGTTTTGACATTTAACTAAGTACGTCAAAACCTGAATATGTCCTCCCTAAACTTTTTAAAATTCTACAAGATGTATTACAGTTTTTTTTCTATTTAATACATAGTTTATATATATGCGGAGTGTCAAAAATGGGTTAGGAGTCTTGATTACTGGGGCTTCCCCCAAGAGACCTATTAATCAATTCGCAAAAACATAACCACCCCGGGAGTGCCGACAGAAGTGAAAACTTTTTACAGTTTTATAAGTTTTGACCCTGCGATTTTTTCCCTAGGTCCACTAAAATCCATTGTGAATATCCATTGATGGATCTTTTTGCACTTTTATGTCCACTTTGCTCCATAATCCTGGATTTTGCCAAAGAGTATTCTCTGATTTCTTCTTCTGCGAAGCATTCTGCATTCTTCTCTGTTTAATCAATCAAACTTGACCGAACCTAACATCGCTCGCTTCGCTTGCTCATTGATTTAATGTTATTCACTTCGCTTAGTGTTATTGTCACTAGTTAGAATGGATTTTCGGACACGCGTTAGTTCTGGAAAATCCAATTTGGCAAAAATCCAGGATTATGGAGCAAAGTGGACAGAAAAGTGCAAAAAGATCCATCAATGGATTTTCTTATCGATTTTAGTGGACCTGAGGGATTTTTCCTGGTATGTAACCGACAGGTTAAATTACAGTGTCGGGAGTTTAATGGTTTTTCCCTTCTCAAAAATGGCCTAAGCGCTTAAAGAAGTTTTGATTTCTAAAACGGTTTCATACAAATCGATCAATTCTCTCTTCGCAATTCTCTGGTTTATTGAATGCAAAAACGCCCAGTTAATCACGTGTTTTTTATATATTGTAATTTCTACAAATAGTAAATCGTATTTTATGCCATTCGCTTTAACAGGAGCTTCCCTCTAGTATAAGTTATTAAAATATGTTTAGTGCATTTAACTATCGTGTACAGTCCAGTCCCCTACATGGCTCTATGAATTTAGTTTGACAGATCGTATTACCGCCGCGTCGCTGCGCTGGAGTAATTACAGAAGGACGGTGTGGTCGTTTGATTGTTTTTCAACTGGCTCCCGGATAAGAACGGTAACTGTTGTTTAACCTCAAATTGACTATCCCAAAAAAGTGCCGGTGGCTCAATGTCAACGACTCGGTACTTCTAACCACAGATCCCGGGTTCAAATCCTGACGGCCAATTAAATTTTTCGAAGCTCACGTACATATACTTACTGATTGCCTTAGCTAGCGGTGATGGTAAACATGTTGAGGAAACCTGCACATTTGATTTCAGATGTGTATGAAGGTCGCGTTGCACACGTCCGTAGGTGTAAATCTAAATGCCCTACACGTGTCCGCGGGTGATGCTAAGTGCAACACCATGCAACGGCCGTCCGTCCCTTGGATAGCACGGTTAATTGTGCCACACGATAAGAGAAAGAGTATCTATCTGTGTTAGATGGTTGTATGGCAATATTTATTTTTGTTATTTTACTGTTTACTTTTCTAAATGACTTGTGTTCTCACTTCGGCACTTCTGATAGCGCACACGTCGATCTGACACGTTTAGTGGACACCGGAAACAACGGTACATATGTTCAACATATACAACGTCAGAGCGAGCGTTTCCAACCATCTATTCCGATGTGGAGCGCAGTTGTGCAACTTGACGCTTCACACTAAGTAACGAACGACTTTAGAGCGAACTGTTGATGGAACGCAGCCGTGCTTATAAACAAAGCTTGTCAGCCGTGCTTATAAACAAAGCTTGTTAGCCGTGCTTACAAACAAAGCTTGTCAGCCGTGCTTGTAAACAAAGCTGTCAAATGAAATGACAGTTTCGTCTCCCATGATAGGATTTAGTTAGTTTGGGATACTTACAAATCCATAGATCGCCATGTAAAACTAACTGTAAAGCCTTCAAGGCTCTCTGAGTGCGGGCACTCCACGGACACTCCATACAACGGGCGAGAAATTACATCGCTAAAATCAAAAGACGATACAAATGAAATTAGTACCATAGTGAAAGGAAACTAGTACAGTCACTATAGGTTTTTATATCTACATAACAAGAAGAAATTACATCGATATGTAAACTTTTTCTTTTACTTCCAATCTTTGACGTTACTTGATAAGTGTTAGACAGAAAGTGGGTTAAACAGGAAAAAATAATTTCATAACTCGGCAAAATTAAAGAGACTCAAAATCTATACATTTAAATTCCGTGACTGTACCAATCTGTATCCATCTGGGGGTGAGGTCGGATTCTAGATAGCGGCAGTGTCCATACTGTATGTTAGTAGTTATCGCTTTTGTTCGTTTTTTAAAAAATCGTTTTGTGAGCAATGATTGCAATTAGTTTGTTGTAGATTACGGTACGGTCTAGGTACCCGTAACGTGGAAGTAGTAGTTTTAAGAAAGTTGTGAAGCTGCGACCTATGAAAAATTGGCCCAAATCGGTTAACATTTAAGAGGTGAAAATCGTTAACGCCGTTTGTGTGAAAAGTCGCAGCTTCACAATCCTCATAATAAATAAAAAAAAAACGAGACCTACAGTACTCGCATATGATGTGTAACATGTGACAAAATACTTATAAAATTAATTAATTATCGGGTCGTACATTCACGGGCCGACCCTTCGAATAGTAGTATGTCATCTTTGCCTTTGCCATCACACTAGGCGGCATGGCTATGACAACCTTAGTTTTCGAGAATTAAAAAACGTTCGCATTTCCTGTTACACATTTCCGTCCCATTTCACGAAATCACTCCCACAAATTGCAGGAAAGCGGGAGCAAAGATGTTACACATCAAAAATAGGAGCTAAGAGTTCGTTTTTTTTTAACTTATTGTTTAGAAATTTCCAGCACCCATGTATTTAAAAGTTGAAAGACCGAAGAAAAACTTACTTCAATTTTTAAAATTCTATCTTTTATTGGTAGTTCAATTAATAGGGTTTGAAAAAGGACGTTCTTATTTTACTTCCGTAGGCGCCTTAATTTTACATGACACAAATGCAGTAAAATTTAAATAAAAAAAACAATCGAGCCGATCGTTCGATTTGTATGAAAAAGTCAGAAGCTGAGGAATTGTATATATTTTTGCTTGAGTGATATAAAAATGAATAATAAAGCCACACCCTGCACAGAGCCATGTAGGACTACCTACAGGTTTTGAATTTGGAAGTAGCCGGAACTAACTGAATCCCATCATGTGGTACGAAATTATCATTTAATTTGACATCCTGTGTTCACGCTCATACGCTCTGTCAAACCATTTTGTGTTATGCCATATTGTGTTTTGTTGTTTTACCATTACGTTGATCAAAATCGTTACATCAATTTGGTACTTGCCTACTAGTCATCTGACTTACTATATTATAGCTATGTTTGAAAATAAATGAAAAGTTTTGAAATATTGAACTATGACGTCATATTTTTGCAATGTCGCTGACGTACCAATTATGTGTTTTGAAACCAAAAGAGTAAGTTTTTCTGTTTCATCATCATCATCATATCAACGGAAAAACGTCCACTGCTGGACAAAGGCCTCCCCCAAGGATTTCCACGACGACCGGTCCTGCGCTGCCCGCATCCAGTGGCTTGATCTTCACCGGGTCTTCACCTGCTGTTCATGTCTCCGGTACCAGTCATGGTTCTGTTTCATTTCGTGAAATTTATTTTTGATGCTGTCAAGTACCCAATTGTGAATATGTTTTAATTGTGGTTTCGCTTCAAAATATTCCGAAATATTCTTGTTGCTCAAGGTTTATCTTTCTTGTATTATAAGTTATAGATCTAACGCCCGCCAGGCGAAGACTGTTGGCCGATAGACCTGTAGTGTAGTGTTGGGTGTGTCTTGATAACAATGGTATATTGTTAACCTTACCTTTTACTGCATATGTATTTTAGGCAACCCTATCAAATCAAAGGGCTGACGAATTACTGAAATCACAAAGGGCTGACGAATTACTAAAATCAAATCAAAGGACTGACGAATTACTAAAATCAAATCAAATGGCTGACGAATTACAAAGTCAAATTTTTAACTGACGAATTACTGAAATCAAATCAAGTGGCTGACGAATTACAGATGCACATTTTTAACTGACGAATTACTGAAATCAAATCAAGTGGCTGACGAATTACACAGGCAAATTTTTAACTGACGAATTACTGAAATCAAATCAAGTGACTGACGAATTACTGAAATCAATTCAAATGGCTGACGAATTAAAGAATCACATTTTTAACTATTTCTCTATCTCTTTATTTTTATCTTTTCACACAAATTTCGAATTGTTACAGTCTAATACATGTCTGTATTCCTTTATTTCACAAGCAATCATATATTCAACTACTATCAGACTCCAAAAATATTAAAAACTGAGTGACCCTCAGTGTTTTGTATAATTTTGAAAGTAAAACGTTTGCCATTTTGATTAGGTAGTGGGTGATGGAGCTGGGGGAAGACCGACTCTACGTACAGTCCTGTATTTGGGATTACACAATAATGTAAAAAAAATTTAATAAAACTGCAAGGTCACAGAAACGAAATGTATATAAATATAATAAAACATGCATTTACGAGTCGTAGATGCAAAACTGATATTGACCTCGAAGGTTCAGTACCACATTAATTTTGAGACTTGTAAGTTTAACTAAAGTAATATTGTAAACTGTGTACTAATTTCTGTTTTGAATATCTTTTTTATAATAAAATCATGTATTGTAGATGGTGTTGTTCCTTGAACTTAAAAATTAATTAAAAAAACAAATGTATTTACCAAGCCCTAGTATAATCGTTTCCAAACATTTGTATAACGATTCCAGTAACCTTTTGTGTATGTCGGCGGCCGATTTTAAAATCGGGCAGATCATGATGCGACTAGCTACATCAAAATCTGTCGCCACTTACTTACATCAGGCCCATCATTCGAAATTCATAGTTTCAACCATGTTTAGCCATATCCTTTTGTAGGAGGACCTTGAAGATTTTTAGAAATCAGCACAAATCCTTAACAAACAAGCTTAGTTTTGCAGGCCTAAAAGTTATCTTTAATGTTTTAGTTAAACCATCATCATCATATCAGCCGAAGGACGTTCACTGCTGGATATAGGCCTCCAAGGATTTCCACGACGACCGGTTATGCGCTACCCTCACCCAGCGGCTTCCCGCGACCTTCACCAGGTCATCGGTTTTAGTTAAATAAGTAAACACATTTGACTGAACTTATACTTTGTTTATAAAGTAAATGAAATTGTAATAAATGAGTATGGCATAATGTAGTTATTTAAATATTCTTTGATCTGCCTAGCTATATCACGCACGATGTGCCTAAGAAGCAAGGCGAATACACGAACGTTCGTCTTCGATCGATATGCCCTGGTTGAAAGTCAGCCTTTCACGATATGACTAAACGTTAGTCAGACAAATCATGAAATGGCGGCAGATCACGATGTGGCTAAGCGGATCATGATCTGACAGATTTTACGCTCGGCCGCCGACATTCATAAAACTTTCCAGAATCCGTCTTGAAGATCTTATAATGCCTTAGAGAATGCGTATGCGATCGACTTAATGTTAGCAGATCACGATGTGGCTAGGCGGATCATGATCTGACAGATTTTACGATCGGCCGCTGACATTCATGAAACTTTCCAGAATCCGTCTTGAAGATCTTATGCCTTAGAGAATGCGTAATAGTATGCGATCGACTTATATGTCAGCAGATCACGATGTGGCTAGGCGGATCTTGATCTGACAGATTGTAAGATCGACCGTCGACATTCATAAAACTTTCCAGAATCCGTCTTGAAAATCTTATAATGCCTTAGAGAATGCATATGCGATCGACTTATAAAATGTTCACATTTTCAAGTGAAATTGTAATTTTTTGATAAGCGCGTCAATAGATGGCGCTAGTGCGTAATTTGTAGTATTTTGAATGAAAAATATCTTGTTCTGCATTTTGGCAAAATGTAATCTAATTTCCTAATAATTTTTAATACAAATGTAACTCTGACATTAAGTACTTTAAAAAAATCGATCGTATGCAACCTTATGCCAGCCATTTTACCAAAGTGTTAATAACAAGTATCGTAATACTAATAATAAATATAGTGTGTTCGACGCGCATTGGCTGTTGCGCCGCCACGTTGATTTTTGGCGGCAAAGGGATGTAAGCCAATATATTTGGGTCGCACGCACCACGTCCGCCTAAGCTACGAGTGCTCAGTCGTTTTTATTTTATTAAATGCACTGCTATTGTATATATTGTGTTTTATTTCAAACAAAGCCCTACTAGAATAGTTACAAACATTGCTCTGCAAACCGAATAAGTACTTACGCAAGTAACTTTTAGTAATCTGTGCTTACGCATAGATAATTGCATAAACGAGGTTAAATTAGTTGGTCAATTTAAATTCATTCGTTAAAAAACCGACTTCAAACACGAAACTAAGGTTGCCCTCGACTTCTCTGGGATGCCGTCATCAGAGCCTGGTTTCCTTATCATGGTACAACCCGTGTGATATCTCCTTTCCAACAAAAAAAGAATCATCAAAATCGGTTCATAAACGACGAAGTTATCCGCGAACACACATAAAAGATATACATATATAAGGTCTAACAAAATTAGCTGAAACTATTTTAACTGGTGCTTCCACCCATGAAACTGAACAACTCCCCATGAAACCCTTAGTCAAATCTCAAAAAAAAAATTTGAACTTCCCATACTAAGTTGCCTGATCAGCTGATCGAGTTAGTATGGGAGAGCCAATTTTTTTTTGCGTTTTGACTGGTTCCATGGGGAAAGTTGTTCAGTTTCATGGGTAGAAGCACCAGTTAAAATAGTTTCAGCTAATTTTGTTACACCTTATATAGGTACGGTCGAATTGAGAAACATCCTCCTTTTTTGAAGTCGGTTAAAAACAAAGTGAATTAGATAAACAATTGAGATCTATACATTGTCATCTCTAATCACTCTGGAGCATTGCTCGGCAAACCGTGCATGCATATTTAATTTAAATAATAGTGATTTCTACTCCCATTTGGTAATTTGCTTAATACATAACCTCAAATCATATCAGAAAAGTATTCGTAAAGTGGCTTAAAAATGTTCAATAAGTATATGATTATGACAAAATTTTAATGTAATTTTTGCAAGATGCCAAGGTCATTTAAAAAAGCGCGCGTACCTGCGCCATGGCTGAACATCGCGTATAGTTAGGCTGTATGGATGAATTTTAGACGGTATACAATTTTCTTTTACTTATTTCATGGTCGTGGAAAAAGTATTGTATGCCACTGCACGCAATTTAGCCATTGTAACACTCGTGCTGTCTATTGTGCCACTCAGCTACGCTTCTTGACACAAACTAGCACTCATTTTACAGTGGTTCTCGTTACTTGCTAGTGGCATAAATATAATTGCTAGCTGTCCCGGCGAACTTCGTTCCACCTTACACTACACTACCCTACCCTATTCTAACCTACACTACCCTCCCCCACCTTACACTACCCTACGCTATCCTATACTACTCTACACTACCCTACCCTACACTACCAAACCCTACACTACCAAACCCTACACTACACTACCCTACCGTACCCTACCCTAATTACACTACACTACCCTACCCTAAAACCAATTATTTTTTGACTTATAATAATTTTTTTTGTTGATGAATATCATATTGGCCTTGTTTGTTTGTTTGTAAACTCTTTATTGTACAAGAAAATATACAATTATTGATACATAATAGCAGTAGCATGCACAAAGGCGGACTTATCCCAAACAGGGATCTCTTCCAGCCAACCCTTAATTACTGAAAGGATTTACACTTCATGCAAAGAAAGAAAATAATTAGTACAAATTTTAGAAGAAGTGAAAACAATAATCTAAAGATATAAACAGATGTTACAATTAGATACATATATTATACACACTTACTTACATATTAAATAAAATATTACATATATATATAAATATATATATATATACAGGGTGGGAAGGAGTATACCGACAGATTTTAACCATGGATTCCTGGTGGTATTATGAGTAAATAATGTTATTTCAACATGGGTGTAAACTGCCTTATTAACTTAATTTCTGGAACAAAAAAATCCTTCTGAACGAAACCTTAGTCTAGAGTGAAAAAGAAAACTTCACACTTCACGAACGACTCCGACAACCAGAGATATGCTATATATAACTGCCGACAACATACGATAAACGACGAGTGAAGTCAGCGTCAGTATGATACTTTGAGGCAACAAACGTCGGATAAGATTAAAAAGAATAAGAAAGTTATCTGAATTACTAATTACAATGTTATGTTTCTAATACTATCAAAAGTACGCTGGGAATCGCAATTTGATCGCATTAGTCGTATGGTCACAAGACGATCTTGTCGTATGATTTTACGAGGACAATTTACGTAAAAAAAACATCATAATAATTAATGAATTTTATTAAATTATTGCAACAAGTTCTCAAATTGCGAGCCATTGTTTTCAACACAAAGATTTAATCGTGTTCGGTAATGACGTTGTAAAGCGAAATTACTATTTCTGATGTCATGTGAAGCTGTCATGATCCGATCCAGTCATTCTTCTCTCGAATTTATCGGTCTTGCGTACACCTTGTCCTTTAATGCTCCCCAGAAAAAGAAGTCTAAAGGTGTTAGGTCGGGTGATCTGGCGGGCCAGGCTATTGCGTCACTCCCACGTCCTATCCAGCGGCCAGGATATGCCCCGTTCAACCAGTCACGCACCACACGTCCAAACTGGGGTGGGGCACCGTCATGCTGAAACCACATAGTGGTTCTGGTATGCAAATCAATGTCTTCGAGTAAAGGATTCAAGTCATTCCTCAAGAAATTTAAATAACTTTCGGAATCCAACCGCTGTGGAAACACGATCGGGCCTATAAAACGTCACCAATGATCCCAGCCCACAAATTAATGGAAAATTTGTGTTGGTGGGAATGTACCCACTTTGCATGTGGATTTTCTTCACTCCAGATATGCATATTATGCGAATTAAAAATTCCTTCCCTGGTAAACAGGGTTTCGTCCGTAAATAATATTTTCTGATTTTTTATTACTTTAAGTATATTATATATTTTTTCTATGGTGATAGCTTTACACAGTATTTCAATAATTTGAATTGAATATTGTCATTTGACCCATCTTAAGGCCTTAACAGGTTCCCTGTCCCCATATACCTGTTCGTAACAATTTTTTAATAACGTATAATTTCCAACGCCTTTTTTTTAAATTTGACATCTGTTAGATATTTAGAAGATAGATGGTGTTTTTTGAAAGCACACGCACGAGCGTGATAGTCACATATGACTTTGTAAGTCCCATGAATCATAGACGTAATATGATATAACCACAGATTTACGCCAGTAATATAGAAGTCATTGGATTAACATGTCACGACGACGAAATGAAAAATGTTTCTTCCTGGTGAGGTAAGACATCAAAACCAAATATGGTGATTGACTACAATGAGGCGAAAAAAGGGATTGACTTTGCAGATCAGCTAAGCAGCTACTATTCACCTCCTAGAAAAAGTATTACATAAAGTACAAGAAAATCGCGCACGATCTACTTTTCCAAGCCGCAATAGTTATTTCCTAATATGTAATTACCTATTTTACCTAAAATAAATGTTTGTTTTCTTTGTTTTTTTTTGCATAAATAGAATGTTATGTTATGTTGTACAGGGAGATAAATAAAACGGCTTTGAATAGAGAAAGATAGAGGGAGTAGCTATTAAATTATACGAAGAAGAATGTGAAATTTGTTGCACACATTCATGTCTTCTACGAAAAAAATAACAACGCATCTATATACCAATCAAAAAAAGCACAATGTAAACAAACTAAGTATGGATTTGACAGTTTCAAATGTCAATTTCATAGTACTTTTTTTTACCTTTTGCTTTTTTTTATTGGTATATGGTATAGGTATATAACTTTTGTTTATTTTTTCGACACAAGTACTTCCTACGTCCCCATACTAAAAATTGCATATGTATGATTTTTTTTGCTTTAATAAAAGCTCATTCACATAAGAAACGGTATACCAAAAATATTTATAAAATAACCAAGAAATAAGCCGTTAAAGATTTATCTCTATCGCTTTCTAGCCAAACAGAATGTAGCATAGAGTTTATATGGACCGTGTGTTTTATGTCGTCACATTCACATTTACATATCGGATAGAGATGTCTATTAGTAGTTGAAGATGTTATATCTTCCGTATTTCTTGGCGGATTTAAATTTTCACTTTTTGACATTGATTTTACGGAATTTTCATATTTTGTTATGAAATCATTGAATTATTACTACTTAGCAATTCAATGTAAGAAATGCGATAAAAATCATGCATATTGTATATTTAGTAAACGAATCATTTATCGGAAAAAATGATGTTAGCAAAATCTCAGTATTGTTTTAAAAGACCTATTCAGCCATACGACAAACTATAGAGTACCTAAGTGAACAAAAAAATTCAAGTACCCCCACTTTACACAATTTTTTTTTACAGATTTTATTTCATAACCATACCAAATTTCAGCTTTAAAGCTGTAACCGTCTTTGAGAAAAACAGCTGTGACATACCGACAGACAGACAGGGGGATACTGTGAAACTGTAAGGGTTTCTAGTTTGACTACGGACTTACCTAACTTGAGGGCGGATGGATTCATTTTGCTAATTTTATTTGTTTCCAAAATATTCGTAATAGTCTGTCTGAGGTTATAGGAAGAAATGAAAAGACCCCGCGGCTCGCGCACCGCGCATCCATGATATCCACGAGGGCGTAGAGAACTAGTCTATCTATACTAATATTTAAAAAAGCCAAAGTTTGTATGTAGGAAACTACATAACTTGGAATTTCAGGATGGACACAGGTTAAAAACCCCGCTCATTCTTGATATCTACGGAACGAACCCGCGGGCAACTGCTAGTAATTCACAGTCAGTCAGTCACATCAGCTCTCATACGTCCCCACCGAGGGGCTCGAGCCTACCCTGAATTAGGGCGAAAGGGCCTTAGTCGACCACGCGGGCCCAGTGCGGGTTGATCGACTTCACACACAACCTTCGAGTTTCTTCGCAGGCATATGCAGGTTTCCTCACGATGTTTTCCTTTACCGTTAAAGAGCGTCGAATAAACGTACATATAAAATCGAAATTCAAAAACACATTGGTTCGTGGCAGGATCGAACCACGACCTACCGGACAGGAGGTAGCGGCCCTTGCCATTACGCCACCGACTCTGTCTACCAAGGTGTCAGTAATAAAATAGAATACATCTTGTTTGTTTGTTCGTCTTCTAAGCGTTCTCGCACCGCTTATCCGATTGATTGCAATGAAACTCGCAAAAGTTTTTGATAGTATAATGTGGCCAAGTGCGTGTCGCATCACCCACAAAGTAGAGCTCAGTAGTGTTTTCAAAAATATTTATATTTATAAACTGTAAACCTGGTGTGGACAATCCATGAACTTTTTTTAAAATCTATGAGCTCTTGTGACATGAGTCTTGGGAACCTCTTTACATAAAATGGAAGACGTCGTGAAATGACATTTCTAAAAACAAATGACGAAGCAAACAAAATCACGGCGTAATCCTATACTATTGAGAACCAAACTGTAACCAATCTTATGACGAGGGGGTGAGGTCGGAATCTAGAGAGCGGCAGGGAGTGTCCATACTGTAATCATCATCACCATCATCATATCAGCCACGAATCGTCCACTGCTGGACAAAGGCCTCCCCCAAGGATTTCCACGACGACCGGTCCTGCGCTGCCCGCATCCATACTGTAATGTTAGTACTTATATATATATACTTTGCCGCAATACAGGTCAGTGTTACCACCGTTACTCTTTACTTCTTGTGATCTTTTACGCCCTCTTCACTTGTCATACTCTTTACCACAGTAGCTAACCATGACGCCACATGTTTCGTTTTCAGTGGCTACCCCAGATTTTCACGAGGCTTCAGCGACTATGCCCCGGTTCGTATGAGTTTCAGCGACTATGCGTACGGAGCAGCGATTGTGCCTTGTCTAACACGGGGTTCCAGGCTATAGTGTTCTCGGTTTTATACAAGGTTTATCCTTTCTTGTACGACGTTTAAGTGTCTGCCCCCGGTTTTGTACTGAGCTTCAATGACAGTGCATCGGTTGAGATTTCATTAGAAACTGTGCCCCGGGTGGTGCAAGGTGTCAGCGACTTTGCCCTGGTTGGTGCGAGGTGTCAGCGACTGTGCCCCGGTTGGTACAAGGTGTCAGCGACTTTGCCCCGGTTGGTGCGAGGTTTCAGCAACTGTGCCCCGGTTGGTGTGAGGTGTCAGCGACTGTGCCCTGTTTTTGCACGAGGATTCAGCGACAGTGCCTCCGGAGTTGTAAGTTCTGCCCCTAAAGTTCATCTTCACCAGCAGCTCCCTCGTTCTCCTCTGCCAATTCTCCAAACGTTTCGCCAAATATACAGGTGCCTGTAAAATAATTACTCTTTTTCTATGATTCGCAAGTCACGCAATGTCTTTAATTAGTGAAAAGGTTAACAGTTCACATCTTTCTTTTATCTGTATTACGTAAGCAAGCCGCTTACGTTAATACGGAACCAGTTCCGAAACTCCGGTTCTGTAGACGGCCGAAGGGAGGTCCTGGGTTCGATTCGGGTACGGCCAATGTACCACTGAGTTTTTTAAACTTACGTAGGTATATTTAGGTGTTAGGCTCTTAACCGATTGCTTTTCCATGATGAGGAAACCTTCGCACCTGATTCCAGATGTGTATGAAGGTCGCATTGCATAAGTTCGTAGTTGTAAATCTAAAATTAACGTAGGTGATGTTAGCTGAGTGTAACACAGATATCGCTCGTATCCAAGGTTATATTTACTTGTTTCACACTACCTATAAGTAAGATATTATGTTTAGAGTAGCAGATCGATTACTTACTATGTCATTACTATCATCATATCAGCACATTTACGTCCCCGCTGGAATCGAGCCTATCCTAAATTAGTCTGTAAATGGGGCTTCAGTCAACCACGCGTGATTTATCTAAGGCTTTTGATTGTGTTGAACACCAAACATTACTAATGAAATTAAAGCATTATGGTGTAGAGGAAGGGGCTCTCAGTCTTTTAAATTCGTATTTAGACAACAGAACACAAAAAGTACAAGTGAATGGCACGAACTCATCTGGATCTAAAGTGAAAATGAGTGTGCCCCAGGGTTCCATATTAGGGCCTTTTCTTTTCCTTGTTTACGTAAATGATTTGCCTTTTATGGTGCAACATCTGTCAAATATTGTGTTGTTTGCGGATAATACTTCTCTTATTTTTAAAGTGAATAGGAAAGAAAACGAAATTGACGAAGTAAACAACACTCTTTCAAAGATACTGAACTGGTTCACTGTGAACAACTTATTATTAAATGCTAAGAAAACAAAATGTATAAAATTTTGTTTGCCAAATGTAAAAAAGTTCAATAATAGTGTTATATTAGACAGTAAAAAATTAGAATTTGTAAATACCACGGTGTTCCTTGGTATAACTTTGGATGTTTCACTTCAATGGGGACCACACATTGAAACTTTAGCGGGAAGGCTTAGTTCAGCTGCTTAAGCCGTTAAGAAAATAAGACAATTAACGGATGTACATACTGCGAGACTAGTGTATTTTAGTTACTTCCATAGTATAATGTCTTGACATATTACTGTGGGGGCATGCGGCTGATATAGAAATTATTTTTATCCTGCAGAAAAGAGCTATCCGCGCAATCTATCAGATGCGATCACGTGAGTCGTTACAGAATAAGTTCAAAGAAATCAATATTTTAACTGTTGCTAGTCAATTTATATATGAAAACATCATGTACGTTCGTAAGAATTTGCATTTATTTCCTAAAAACAGTGATAGGCATAATTTGAATTTAAGAAATGTAAATAAAATAGATATAGCCTTTTTGAGACTGAGTAAGGTTAAAAAGTCATTTGTGGGGCAGTGTATAAGATTCTACAATAAAATTCCAGAAAATGTAACTAGTTTGTCAGAGAATAAATTCAAGACTCATGTCAAAAAAGTTTTGTGCTCTAGAGGATATTATAAAATAATAGATTATGTAAATGATAAAGATATATACGTTGATTCTATAACAAATACCATTACCTGAGACTGTAATCTGAATCATGACATTATTTGTAGTATTCAATAATTTTTTTTGTTTTGACTATTTAAAAGTGTGTGTAAACACCTATTTGAAATAAATTGTTTTGAATTTGAATTTGTTGGTCGACTTCACACACAACCTGCGAGTTTCTTCGCAGGCGTGTGCAGATTTCCTTTACCGTAAACGCGTAGGATAACGTACATATGAAATCGAAGTTCTAAAACACATTAGTACGTGGCAGGATTCGAACCACGACCACCCGGACAGAAGGTAGCGGCCCTAACCGTTACACCACCGACGCTCCTGACCGTCTGTCCGGGGACTGTTATTATTATATAGGGAGACTTTTAATTAGTTATTGATAGCAAAGGATATGAATGTACTCGTGATTACAAATAACTTTCCCAAAGAAACTATTTCGCAAATATGAAAAAAAAGTAAGTGTGTGGTTTTATGAAACCACGGTAAAAGTGAAACTTTACAGAGGACGAAACGAGCATGGCTGCTCTCGCTACGGTACAGAGGACGAAACGATCATACCGTCAGACGAAAGCGACCGTCACGCGACATGCAAAACACAGACGAAAAAATTTGAGACGATGTAATTTTGTTAATTTTGGTCCTTTATACATTTTTGCCGACTTGATAACTTATTAAGTATCGAGGACCAAATTTTTTTTCCAATTTGACATATAGTTTCTTTGGGAAAGTTGTTTGTAATCACGAGTACATTCTTATCCTTTGGTATCAAGAACTAATTAAAAGTCACCCTATATAGTAACAACTACGAGCGATGTGCCCCGCCCACTGCCACTTAAGTTTAGCAATTCTGAGAGCTATGTCGGTTACTTTGGTTCTCCTACGGATCTCCTCGTTTCTGATTCGATCAAGCAGAGAAACTCCGAGCATAGCACGCTCCATTGCCCTTTGGGTAGATCGCTCGTAGAACAGATGGCCGTTGGGGTCGTAAAGTTCTCGAGTGGCGACCACGCACCGGAAAGCGGAGTGTAGGAAGGCCTCCCACTCGGTGGACCGATGACCTGGTGAAGGTCGCGGAAAGCCGCTGGATGCGGGCAGCGCAGAACTAATTTAAAGTCACCTGTATACCCACTTATTTTTAAAATCTCCTAGCACTCCATAACGTAGGGCTACTTAAACGGCATGCCTATCAATGATAAAATTGATAAAGAACAGTGTTGCCGCTCCATTTTTCTTAATTGCGCTAAATATGTCTTAAAAAGCGCCAGAACAAATAAAGTAATGAATTTTTGGCGCTAGTTGTATGGAGAGACTGATCTCATAGAGCGCTAAAATGTATGAAAAGTTGACATTTTTTGGCGCTAGACTGCTTCGTAAGTTAGTGCACTTTTGAAGCTAAATGCGCTAAAACGGCAACACTGATAAAGAAGCAGATAAACTTGCCACAACAAGCTATGACGCCGATCGTGCACACCACGAGCGGCATGCAGACAGCGCAGACGGCCGTGAAGCAACACGGACAGCACTTCCTGCAGCACTCCCTTGCGCGGCGTTCTCCCGGATCTGAAAATTATACCTTACTAGTTTTTCCCGCGGCTTCGCCCGCGCGAACATAGTTTTTATGACTGTCTTTAAGGTTGACTAGTAAATTATGTCGTTTCCCACCTACTCAACCATCTCTGTGCAAAAAATCACAGCAATCGAGTATTTTTTAAGTTCCCTCAGGAACTGCATCATATTATGATATTTTCCCGGGATAAAAAGTAGCCTATGTCCTTTCCCGTGACACAGGCTACCTGCATGCCAAATTTCATAAAGATTGGTCAAGGCGTTGAAGCGTTAAAAGGTAACAAACAAACACATTTATAATATTATAAGTAAGGATTAGCTGTCCCGGCGAACTTCGTACCACCTTACACTACACTACACACCCCACCCTACCCTACACTACCCTACCGTACTCTATATAAGAACCTTCTCCTGACAATAATGAACTCAACAAAAAAAAAATGCGAAATCGGTTTAGCCGTTCACGCGTGATGCGATTACCAAGGGAAACAGAGATTCGTTTTTATATATACCTAAAGATTATATTAGGACAGGCATAGGTAAACTAGAAAATTAGGAAAACTAATGAATTAGATCAAAGGAAAAATATGATTGATTGATTGAAAACACTTTATTGCACAATGACGGTTATCTTACCTTGATAGGGTATGGCGTTTTTATTTTTGAATTATTAGCTTTAATTAGTCGTAATTAAATCACAAAACATTACTGAAATTGTCACAAACTCTGTTTAAATTTTTTTTTGTTAGTTACCTATGCAAACATAGAATCGAAAATGAAAATCTAAAATACATTAATATTGATACAGCAATCGTCCATACATTTTTGTATATGCAGCGAGAAGCGAAAACAAAATCGTCCCTCAACCAACCCCTTGGAAACTATCTGAGACCACATATTGGAAATTATCTGAGACCAGATATTGGACATTATCTGAGACCAAATATTGGAAACTATCTGAGACCAGATCTAAAGTCAAAGTGCTCGTCAAGACAAATCAATTGACCCTAAATTCGAAGTGTTTATTAGAATCGTTCAGGAGATCCCTCGATTGGGTCCTGGCTCCAGCATCAGACCTTGGAAATTACCTGGGAAAAATCATTAAGAAAAATCGTAAACATACTTACTACTAGCTGTTTCCCGCGGCTTCACCCGCGCGCACGTTTCTATGACTTTTCGAGGGTGCGCAGTGCGCGAGCCGCTTATGAAAAAAAGTAGCCTATGTAGCCTATCCAGGTACTAATCTGTCTACATTTCAAATTTCAGCCAGATGCGTTCAGTAGTTTTTGCGTGAAAGAGTAACAAACATACATCCATACATTCTTACAAACTTTCGCGTATACACTAGTAGGATATCTTTTTACATAAACACCGTTTTGTGCCGGCTAGGGCTGGAGTGGAGCCGGATATTGCGTATGTGTGCGTAAACGCATACTCTAAAAAAATACCTATGCACTCGCATAGAGCCGGCTTCTTTTGGGTAATAAATAAATCAAGAACTTACTTGGTGGTTGAGAATTGGGTGGACTATTTGTGGGGATTCCCTGATAGACAAAAGAAAACACGTATGATCCTAATTTATTAGCGTCATCCTTTTAATTACGGCTACTGCCTGTGATGTAACAAGATGTTGGTATGTACCTAAAAAAACAGTGTAGGAGCCACATCTGGGGCTACTAGTCATCATACTGAACAATTTTTGTAAGTAATGTGAACATACGTCCCGTTCTGAACGGGACTGTCCTTTTATTTCGCACAGGTGACCCCGAGGAAAGCTTCGGGTCGCAGAAATGTCCTGTTTTCAGTTAAAATTGAAAAAGGTCTCAAAGAACAACGGTGGAAACCACGTTCCTCAGTGCCTGGTCTACAATTGAGTGCAAACCGTATACCTAAACTACTACGTCATCCGGTGCGCGGTCGTCAGTCGAGAACTTTACTACCCCTACACGTCAATCTGTTGTACGAGCTATGTGCCACTTAATTTTAGCAATTCTGTGAGCTATGTCGGTTACCTATTCTTCAATAAACGTTGTCAACATATAAAATCTGTATTTTATTGAAACAAATTTCGGTTTCGTCATAATTTTAAAAATGACCCGTTTTGGGTTTTTTAAAAATGATCATTTTACCCATAAGTCAATTAAATAATTTTCAAAAAACTTTATCATTTTGCACACCTTTCTCCCGAGTTTTTAGTGTTAAGGTTATAATTAATAAAACTTACCATTATTTTAGGTACGTAAACTGGACCAAACTAAAATGTAAGTTAAAATTTGAAACATTTAAGTAGGTAGCAATATAATTTACACTTCATAGATGTAAAGTAAATAATGTAAATAAACATAGATAGATAGAAAAACGTAGCGGCTCCAATAATTTCGGAAATGTCAGTAAAAATAAAAAAAAGAAGCAGTTCAAAGGAAAAGACAAGATGGGAAAAACTGTAATATAGTATACACCAAAAAAACCGGTTAAGTGCGAGTCGGACTCAAAGTAGAGTTGTGTAGTCTTTTCAAAAAACAAATGTATATTTTTTGCAAATTGGTAATAGAACATTTTGTATGGACAATGTATAACCTTTTTACAAATCCAACTATGTGGAGTATTCCTCCTAAACTAAGAAAGCCTTCTTAGCCGTGAAAGTTTTCATTTATTTCCTGCTATATATACACAATATTTTTCAGATGTCCATAAATAGCGGTTTAGCTGGCAGGGACACTAAATAATTAGCATTTTAAAGCTTAATATTTCGCAAAACGATCCCTGAATCTATGTTCGACTGCATTTTTTTTAATGTATGTTCACCAATTTCTTCGTCAATTGTGGACCGATTTTCAAAATTCTTTTTTTTTATTCGAAAGAGTTTACTCTCGCGGGGGTCCCATTGTTACCAAGTCAGTATCTGATGATGGGATCCCAGGGAAATCGAGGCCAACCCTCAAATTTTATAGGCACTTCCTACGTGATTCATATGTTTTCTAAAGATATTAAAATACTTGCGTCTGTTAGTCGTTGTCTCATGTTGGTAAGCTGATGAGGAGTTGGAGGATTTTTTTTTATCAATAATATACATAGATATATACGTAGGTATGCATAGACCGATAGCTGTATTCTTTCAGGTTATTCAGATGAACGGATGCTGGATGATTTAACTCCTTAACTTTCATGCTGCTGAGATGATGATGGAAGCCACAGGACTCTGTATCTGTTAACGAAACACATGTATTATGATTTGATAAATCCTATTGGTGAGTAGGTGATTGGGTTGTGAGAAGATAGATAACATTATCACTAAAAATAAAGAAAATAAACATAAAAGTTAAAAAAAACTAAAAACCGACTTCTAAATGAAATTCACTCAAAAGTATGAAATAATATTAATACACTAAAATACACAACATTAACCAACAGTAACGAAATCAAAGGTGGGTACGAATTAAATTAGGGGCTTAACATTTTTTTGAGGTCGGTGTCAGCAAACCATCGAATCTTAAACATTTGATACTTGTATATAACTGTGTGCTGGTACCGACCTCAACAAATCTCATCATTTTAGAGTGAATTTCATTTTGAAGTCGGTTTTTCGTTTTTTTAAACTTTTATGTTTTGAAAATCCTATTTAACGATAATACCTCGAACATTTTTTTTTCAATATTTAATTGTACTACTTTGTCGGCGTGATTAATATGTGTACCCATGTCAAATTACAGCGTTCTAGTACTAAAAAACTCTGGGCAAAGCCGCGGACAGACAGACTACTTGTTGACTACGGATCCCTAAAAAAGAAAGAAAAGAAAGTCGAAGCTTACTTAGCAATAATAAAATAAATAAATAAATAAATAAATATTCTGGGAGAAATCACACATGGTCATCTAAAAATCGCTAAGAACTTCGTTTTTAAAAACAACATAAAGGTTTTAGACATTGTCAGAACCACAGAAAAGAAGATTTTTTTATTTTATTATCTGTGGTCAAAACGAACATGAGCAAGAGAGGCAGATGCGGCATCAGAAAGCAATAAAAATCGATCACGAGTTCACGACAGCCACGTAAAATGAGTAAAAGTTAAAACGACCACAGAGCCTCGAGTTATTAGATCTGAGTTCGAAGAGGGCAGTTAGATGGAATGTAGACTTTCATTCAGCAACACTATACCACAGTATTACAATATAGCAGCTTACAGTAGCGCAACGAATGTACTTACGCAGAGGGTACTTGCGGGGGTAGCGGGCGGCGGAGCACAGCCTGGCAAACTCCGCGAGTTTGCCAGGCTGGCTACAGGCTAGTACCTACGCCGGTGGCGCATCGTGCGACATCAAAGGCGTTGCGCTACTGTAAGCCATATCGTAAAACTGTGACTATACTATCCCCGCCGGTCAAAAGCAGTCCCGGTATTTTAAGCTATTGTATAGCTTTTATCGCGGGCTTTGAGGGGACCGAATCAAAAAATTTCGTAACGAAAAAAACCCGACACCCCAAAAAAATATATATATTGAGTTCTAAAAAACTTACACTGCCATCTATCTATCCATCATGATGATGGTGATGGTGGTCGCGATGGTGACGGTGACGGTGGTCGTGATGGTGGTCGCGATGGTGGTCGTGATGGTAGTCGCGATGTTGATCGTGATCGTGATGGTGGTCGTGATTGTGGTCGCGATGATGGTCGATGACGATGATGATTTAACTTTTCTTAGTGTTAATTTATTACATAAGCATCCCGCGCCCCAATGACTATATGGTACTGGTAAATACAGCATAAACAAAAAATAAATAAATAATTATAATTGCATAAGTTGATAACAAATGCTATGCAATAGCTTTACTGCGGCAGTCCCCGAGTGCCACACGTCTTTTTTATAATATGAGCAGACGCACTAGTGTCTAAAAGACTCAAAAGTGAAATGCGTTCTTTTTTCAAAATTTTAGTTTTCATTCATATACTTTATAGATAAAGGGTTTAGGAACGGTGCGTTCCTACTCGACGAGAGCAAAGGGAGATATCTCCGCCAGGCGAGGTGGTATGCCTGGGGTCCGGCCGTGGACCAATCGTTGATGATCGGTATCTGTATATATACTCAGCGCTGAAGAAATTCTAATAGCGCGTTCTAGGTGTCGTATTTCTTTTGTTCTCTCGTCGCTTGTGTTAATGTTCAGTGGCGGGTACTGCAGTTGCCGCCACATCACTCCCCCTCCGAGACCGGAGGTCGATCCAATGAGAGCTAGCAGTCTAAGGTCGCGGGTGCTGTCGACCTCGTTGAGTCGGGTCGATGTGCAGTGTGCCAGGTCGATGTCCACGGTGAGTCGGGATGAAGGCTGGCGTCAGGCGTCATGGCAAGGGAAGCAGGTGATTCGCGCAGAGTTAGCGTGTGGCTGCCGACAACTTGCTGGTGCCCGAAGGTTGAAGTAGCAGGCCAGGAAACTCGACGTCTCGGGTTGCGATGGTCCTGATTTAACTTCAGTGCGATGCGACTGCTGTGCTGCTGAGACTTGCTTTACCGGCTGGAGAGGTTTGATAATGGAGTATCACGTCGGGGTCACCAGTTTAGGAACGGTGCGTTCCTACTCGACGAGAGCAAAGGGAGATATCTCCGCCAGGCGAGGTGGTATGCCTGGGGTCCGGCCGTGGACCAATCGTTGATGATCGGTATCTGTATATATACTCAGCGCTGAAGAAATTCTAATAGCGTATTTCTTTTGTTCTCTCGTCGCTTGTGTTAATGTTCAGTGGCGGGTACTGCAGTTGCCGCCACAAGGGTAATAAAATAAAACAATCACAGTTAAAAATTTTGCTCCACTTTGTTTTCAATATGGAAACTCGTCCTCCTCGGACTCGTTCCTTCTATCCAGAGGTCCCGGGTTCAAATCCGGACGGCCAATGTACCAATGATTTTTTCCAAACTTACGTACATACTCGTATACTTACCGATTGCTTCAACGGTGAAGGAAAACATCGCGGGGAATCCTGCACATCTGATTCCAGATGTGTGTGAAGGTCGCATTGCACACGTCCCTTGGATAGCACGGTTAATTGTGCCACACGATAAGAGAAAGAGAAGATATTTTGAAGTTAATATGATGATGAACTATTGATGTGGAATAAAGGTCTCAGAATCGTCTTTTATTTTTTTAAAAGAATCGTAGGAAATATAGTCTCGTTGTGTAGAAATGGCTAAAACAAATCGTGAAAATAAGTCATTTTCAGTTGGCATTTTTCGTATATGAACTAACTACACTTGGTGATTATATGAATACTCGTAAGAAAATGCTCGATGTCCAAAATTTAAGGTGATTGAGATAAAAAATGTAATTAATGATAAAATGTTTTGTTTACATATTTGTCCATTTCCAAACGACTAGACTTTACTGTGCTCACCTTTTTTGAATGTAGAACTGTGTATTTTTTGATCCTTTAATTTAAGCACTTTCCAAAAGCTTTTAGGTACCTATGTATTTCTAAAATTATTATTTGCACTAAGTACCTACACATAATATATTAATGATCTGTGTAGGTGTCGCAGGCATATCGTGTAATTCATCATTTTACAAATGGTCAGGCAAATTGTAAAATGCTGTACGCAGATTTCTGCTACCCACGGGGGGAGGGGAGGACGCGCTTTGCGACGCTCTTTGACTGTATAAAATCAATGTTACCTGATCGAACCTAACATCGCTTGCTCATTTCAGTTTCGTTTGCTCATTGTACAATCTGCGTACGGCATTTTACAACTTTCCTCACTCGCTCATTTCCTTTTCGCTTGCTCATTTTACAAATTATACAATTTGCCTGACTATTTGTAAAATGACAAATCAAGTAATCATACAGTATGCCTGCCACATATACCCTGACTTACATTAGCCAGACGGCGGCGAAGGCTTATGCACCGCGTGGCTGCAGTTCAATTTATTTGGTGTTGGTATCTGTGATATCTTCATACAAATCCTGAAGTCGAATTTTCTGAAAATCATACACAACTGTATTTTAAAAGCTTTTAATTATCTTGCAATGTATGTATGTATGTTTGTTCGAGTGAAATCTTGCAAGTTAAATTTGACCCACTTTTCGGTTTCCGATGAAGCTGAAATTTTGCATGCATATGTATATCGCGTGACAATACAATATTAAAAGCTTGTACCTAAAAGTTTTTAGGTTTTTCGAAAATTATTTATTTTATTATACTCGCTGCGCTCGGTTGCTCGAAAGAATTGATTGTCGAAGTGAAAAAAAAATTGGATTATCATTTTTACCCAAAATGTGTTCTACGTAACTAGATTCACTAGTGTAAACGATTTTTATTTGCCAATAACGTCTGTCTGTCGGTCCGTTACGTTTCCTAACAGCTAAACCATTTGATTGACATCAAATTATGAAATTAAGAGTTTTATGATAATTTGTCGAAAGATTCTAAACAGCTTCGGGCTGACTTGCTATTTTTAAGGGTAGCTGCCATATTACAATAAAATTAAAAATATAAAAATCTCAAAAATGGATCTCACAATTTTGATTAAACTTTGGTAGCAGTAACTTTTGTTAATGTTTTAAAAGGTTATATCGTTTGAACCTCAACAGGTATCCAGCTAAAATGTTCGAAGAATATGTGATAATTAAAAGGATTCACTAACAAATAACAGAAAGTACAAAAGTAAGGTTTATATACAACTGGCTGTCCCGGAGAACTGCGTACCACCTTACACTACACTACCCTACCCTACATAAGAACCTTCTCCTGACAATAACGAACTCAAGAAAGAAATAATTAGCGAAATCGGTCTAGCCGTTCACGCGTGATGCTAAATAGGGGTTCATTTTTATATGTATACTAGGTGTTTTCCACGGCTTCACCCCCGTGGACAACGTTTTATGATTTTCCGAGGGTGCGCAGTGCGCGAGCCGCAAGCGGCTCGCGAGCATGGAAAAAGTAGCCTATGTGTTAATCCAGGTCCTAATCTGTCTACCTACCAAATGTCACCCAGATCCGTTCAGTAGTTTTTGCGTGAAAGAGTAATGAACGTACATCCATACATTCTTACAAACTTTCGCGTTTATAATATTAGTAAGGACAGATGATACAACACATACAAGAAAAGTATTTTCAAAAGTTTTTTGTTTCTCTATCGTAAAATTAAGCGTGAAACTTGGCGTTGTTCCTATAAGTAGTTCAACAAAAAATAATATAAAACCAGCAAAGTGCGAGGCGGTTTTGCGCACTGAGCGTTCCGAACCAAAACGTCTTCATAACTCGAGCCACTTTATGAGCAAGTGTGTTGAAAAATTCATTTATTTACGTTACACGTCCGTCTTTGGGTCACTGACTGCTAAAAACTCTACAGAAGATCTACATGTCACTATAGTTTCTGTATGGAAGCCTCCTTTATTAATATTTAATTTCATTTAATAGCGGCAATAGCAATACCGTTTATTGCCCGTGGTCCACTTTCGTAGTCACGTTGTAAAAATTTTTAACTGGCTACCTATTACGGTTCATGAAATACAGCCCGTTGACAGACAGACAGAACAAGTACTTTTTTTGTATGCAGGGTCTGCATACAAAAAAAGTACTTGTTGGTCTGTCTTGTCCTTTAATTTTTTTTACTATCCACCTATTACGGTGCCTGTTGTCAGACACTTGTATTTATTACCGTTTTTTTAGGGTTCCGTAGTACAACACGGAAAAATAAACATTTATTTTTTGAAAAGACGAGTCGGACTTGCATATAGGGTGAAAACTAAACATTCTTTAAAATACCTTTTATTTTATACTATTCTATAACATCGTGAAAACATCGACAGGCTACGGTTTAAAAGGTATAGCTCTCCAAAGGTTGGACGGCCTCCGAATTCTGAGACGGACGGACATTGCGGCGGCGTGTCTTGTTTACGCCCTTTGCGTAGGGAACCTTAAAAATTGATAATATTTATACGTTATAAATGAAAACGAATTTTCTTCAATTATATTTTTTTTATTTTAATAAGTACATAAAATACATGACACGTCGACTTTGAAATATTTGGCTTCATAATGATAATGATAGAATTCATTCAATCGAAGTACAGACCTTGATGTTTCTCTCTTTTTCACTACGACTTACATACTTTTTTTACAGTTCGGCATGGCTCTTTTGGTTAGACACGGCATTAGTGCCTCGCCACAGCTTCTGGCGGTGCGATCCGCGGTGGTATACCACAGCTCGAATAGCTACGCGACCACGGCGATACGTCCGCCGCTTGCCGCCGCGAGATAGAGTTGCCAGACTACTTTTTAAATGTCGCTAAATAATGTCCAAAAAGTCACCAGAACAATACAAAATTGGCAACTTTGTCGCTAAACGTATTTAAAAAGTCACTAATACGTTAATTTTTTTTTTCGTCGCTAGCCATCGATAAATTACCAAATCTAGGGAGAAAATCACTTGGCCACTCTGCCGCGGGCGCTGCACTGAGCTGTGACCGACTCGGTACTGGCTAGTACATTAATTTCATTCGCTCACCGCTGCCGCAAATCGCTCGGCTCTCGCCGGTAGCTGTGGCATACTTCATATAATTTCGTACAATTTCCTTCATTTGTTTTTGCCGCTTGCCGCGTCGCAAATCGCGTCACAATTCGCACCGCTGGTGGCTGTGGCCAGGCCCTAAGGCGCTGCTCGTAAACCAAGCCGCCAACACACGCAGCGGTTCTTCACAAAATGTCCCGTTCGCAAGACAAATCCCTAGCTTTTCTTAAAAATAAATATACCCGACTGCATTTTAAGCCCAAGAGCGATACCGCGCACTCCATAATCCATCAAGCCGTATATAGACTTCAGGCTCAGCCAAAGAAACAAACATACAACATACAGTCAGGTAAAAAAAACATAAAAGCTAAAAATGTTAGTAATGTTGGAATGGAAAAAGATTTTTTTACATTTTCCTTAAAAATGTAAGGACTTTAAATATCAATATAGATTATAGGGAGCTTTACCTACCGAGGGCATTTTGCGAAAGGGTCACTCCGCGAAGAAGCCATACAACTCTATCAACCGAAATAGTTAATAAGAGTCGCATCAAAACTGTTCTTTTCAACTCACGTTACTAAAGAAACAACCGTTGTTGTACAAAATAGGAAACCACAAACAATATTCTTATCTCTCACAAAGTTGAAATCAGCAGATCCATTGTATGAAAACTTTTTTAATTCCTTTTTTTTAAGTTGTAGATGGTGCCGTGCCGTTAACCGGGGCTTAAGCTTATTATAGTGAACCACGCTCCTAGAGACCCACTGAACTCAAAATACTCAATTCTAAACCCAATTAGCTGTCTGAGTCATTTTTATGAAGTTCAATAATTTTTTTTACGGGGTACTTACGTAAAGTTGATCAGCATGAGGAGTAGAAGGCTCAGTCAACGGCTCATAATATATTTATATATATACAAGTTTTGTATCACTTGTAATACAGTATGTCAGCTTTGTCGACCATTTTGTCCACAATCACAAATACTTATGAACTTAACAAGTTTCAAAATAGTGCTTAAGGATTAAATTAAAAAAACAACGGATCCATTCATCATCATCATATCATCCAAAGACGTCCACTGATGGGCAAAGGCCTCCCCCACAGATTTCCACGACGACCGGTCCTGCGCTGCCCGCATACAGCGGCTTGCCGCGACTTGGACAAGGTCGTTGGACCGCCTAGCGGAAAGCCTGCCTAGGCTGCGTCTTCCAGTGCGCACTGTCTCACCCATTTACTAAATACAGGTTGTTATGAGATGTGAGAATTTTAAGGAGTGACAGATGTGCATACTATAAAGCTTTTCCCAAATATTAACGGATTTGAGTTACTTGAGTTTTACTTTTTGAGAAATATACTTTTTCTTTTAAAAACTTTTTTCATTATTCCGATTGGCCTTTAGTTTATTTGCATAAAACTCACTTTTCACAAATGCCTTTACTAACAATTTGTTATTATCTCTGCACGTAACTCATTTATTTGTAAGTTTTCTACCTCAATAGAAAGCTAGGTAGACGAACATGTTTCCAACATGTTTTGCATAATATTTATTTGCTAGGAGTTTTTTTTTAATCGCTCTTTTTACGATTTTTTTTAACAAAAAAATAAATTCATTCGTTTCTATTGATTATTGATTTGTTGTGAATAAGTCAGTATTTTATTTGGCGGATGCCAAAAAATCAATTAAATAAACAGTTTCCTTTAATTAATTTTCTTTAGCCAAAGTCGTACTTTTTCTCAAAAAACTCAAAAACCCAAAAATTGTAAAATTTTGGTAAAAACTTTAAAGCGTAAAAAATCAATTGCTTTTGACATTTGAAAACTTTTTGATACATTTCCAGTCACCCTGTAATATAGGGACATGTATGACATGATTTATGCATTCATATGAGTACACAGGGAACGAAGGACAGGGGCCACAGATAAGACTATAAGCAACTATGGCGCGCGCTGTGAAACGATTCGATTGCCGCTTTACACTATTGGTGTACACACAGATGCAAAAACCATGACTTACAAATGTTATGTTTATTTGCAACAGTGGAATCGTGTACAATACTTTTGTTTATTATATTAAATTTATAGTAAACTACATATCGGTTAACCAAGAAAATTATAAAAATATACATTAATAAACAAAATAACTATTTTATACGTGATATTTGTATAATACACTGGTCATCACAAAAATCGGCCTACCATTTTTTTCTCAGTACATTTTCATACAGAAGAAGTCTCCAGATAAGCACGAATCTTAAATGAGTAAAAATAAAAAATAAAACTGAAAAGTGGTATCAGTAGGTGAGATGGATGATGCCATATGGGCATATCACATGTGGATAAAAAAAAAGAAAGGATCCATGGCTACAAAGTTTTCGTAAAGCTAAAGATTCTCCGATCCTCGGGAACTCACTCGTTAACGATCCATAACTTCCCCACAGGTGGGGCACGGATCTCTTCCCAAGCTCGGGAAGGTTAGGCCTGGTTAGGCCACACAGGGGCCAAGTCCGGGTTGGTGGCGAACCTCACTGTCAGAAGTTTTTTTAAGCTGCCTATAATCTTACACGGCTTAACGACTGCCGTCTAGCTATAGCAACCGGCACCAACGGCGTTACGTGCCTCTCGAAGCAAGGAAACGGCCGAGAAGAATGGTCCTAACAGTGAAACCTATCTAGATAATGACCGTGCCTCAGGTCAGTTAACCTGCGTGATCAACCCAACCACGCAAATCATACTGAGGTACAAGTGCAACTGGGAACATAGTACACTGCTTAAGAATCAACACGAACACCACCAAGAACATGATATTCCTCTGAAAAATGAATGGAACGTTTGCAATAGGGATGACGAATGCTAGTCATCTGATTTACTTTTAATCATCTGTCAAAAACGACATTTTGTTCTAAAAATGTTTGAAATACCTAGGCGTGACGTCATAGTTTAGCAGCGTCATTTATGTACTCATTTTGTGATTTTGGTGAGTTAAAAATCGAAGACTTGTTGGAAAACAAAACGAGTAAGTTTTTCCGAAGTTTAAGTAGGAGGGCAATTTAGTGGTCAAGAGTTCATAATTTATTTCTGATGCTGTCGTCATCCCTATTTTAACGACGCCATTTACGAATAATACGAATGTCATCTTCTGTGGATCAGCAGAATGCTTTGCCCTTCGAAAAAATGTTAGCCAAAGATCTAACCTACTGATGGCACTTTTCTGATTTTTTAAAAAGTTTTTCCCATATATTTGGAGACCATTTTGTTTGAAAATGTAGTGAAACAAATTAGGTGGACAGATATTTGTAATGAGCATACGAATGCCATATTCTGTGGATCAGCAGAATGATTTGCCCTTCGAAAAAATTTTAGCCAAAGATCTAACCTACTGATGGCACTTTGATTTTTTAAAAAGTTTTTCCCATATATTTGGAGACCATTTTGTTTGAAAATGTATTGAAACAAAATAGGTGGACATATATTTGTAATGAACAGTGTACTTATACACCTAAACTTAAATTATTTGAGATTCAAACAGGAATAGCCTTTTTATTTGAGATCATTGCCTTTATTACTTTTTATTCGATGAAAAAATCGCTCTTTTTGTTGTCATCGAATAAAAAAAAATATTACCATATTTTTACTTAAATTCAAAATAATTTTATACAATTCTAACAAAAATTTGGCCAGTAAATTCCAAATAATCTGACAAACACATACAATTCAATCAAATAATATTGGGTTTTTTGTAATTTACCTAGAACCTCTTAGGTGCGTTGAGGTGCCTCAGGCTAAGGCAGGCTGCCCAGTACACTTGATCAAATGCGGACGCGCCTGGGGACGAAGCGTGCTTCGCCACGTAGGGATCTGCCTCGACGCGAGCCTACGTTGGCGGTATTTCAACCGTCAAAGGTGCTTTGAGTTTAGCGACTCGCTTGAGTACGTTGCCTCGGCGCGAGCCTCGTCGTTGCCTGCTCTATCTTCTGAAGCACACTCGGCGCATGTCGCGCGTGACGAGGCTGCTCAACCCCTGAGCAGGCTACAGTGGCGGATCCAGGTTTTTTTGGGAGGGCCGACATTCTGCACCGGCTTTGGCTCATGTGGCAAGCGCGATCAGAAACGAGCGGAGTGAGTTGAAATAAATGAAAAATATAAACAATACTATCTTAAATATGTAGTATATTTAGGTATGTACCTACTAAAAATTAAATAGACCCCCCCCTCCCTCCCCCTCCTGGATCCGCCACTGAGGCAGACTCTAATGCGTAAATAACTTCACCTTTAGGTTGTGATTCTACTCATGAAACTGAATAACTTTTGTATACTTTGCTCGACTGGTACTTCAGAGATCAATACGTTAATATACGTCCCCACCGAGGGGCTCGAGCCTACCCTGAATTAGTCGACCACGCGGGCCCAGTGCGGGTAGGTCGACTTCACACACAACCTTTGAGTTTCTCGCAGGCGTGTGCAGGTTTCCTCACGATGTTTCCTTTACCGTAAGAGCGTCGGATTAACGTACATATGGAATCGTTATTCGTAAACACATTGGTAAGTGGCAGGATTCGAGCCACTACCTCCTGTACAGGCAGTAGCAGCCCTAGCCGTTACGCTACAGAGGCTCATGCGAAGATTTACAGGTGTTAAAAAGAATAAGAGTATAAATCTCCTCGTATAAAGTTATTCCATCTCATGAATGAAAACCACAGTTCAGGTGATCTATAATACATATGTTTACACCTTTAGTTAATATATTTTAGGATGGAATAGGTATTTATTTATATTTAATAGGGCTGTCACGTAACTCTCTAGAATAATAATCTGTGAAAGAAAAATACGTTTTTTAGTTTTCTGCTATTAGTCAAGAACTCTGAGGCGTCGCCGCCTGGCGGCAGAAGCTTGTGCGACTGGCGGTAGAAAAAGCACTGTGACGTATCACACGACTGGTGTGTCGCTGCCGACATGTATACGTATGATGGCTTACTATTGACATCAATATATGTAATTAATAGGATACCACTTTTTTTATCCACAACATGTAAGCCCTTGGCATAATCTCACCTGATGGTAAGTGACGAGGATGCCGAAATATGAAACGGGCTTACATGGGAAATTGATTATCTTATCTACAAGCCGGAACACATCAATGCTGTTAACATTGATGTTTGGCGGCTAGACTTAGATAAGGTGATCGGAGCTAACCAGACGGGTTATAAAATGCCCTTCCACCAACCAAACCGAGTCTTATAGAATTAGACTCCGCCGGGAATCGAACCCGCGCCATTCTGGTGTGAAGTTATTGGACTAACCATTACGCCACAGAGGCGGTTTTAAGCGTTTTTTTACAAGCTTTATATTAGCTTGGGGTTTTAGTTAGGGACAAATCGTGGAAGCTAAATTAGGACCACTTCGTAAGTGACGATGATGCCGAAGATTGAAGCGGGCTTACCAAGATTCCCCAACGCAATGGGGAACCGGCTATCTTATCTACGAGCCGGAACATGGCGACTAGACTAAGATAAGATTGTGGTTCTAGCGGGCTTAGAAAAATGCCTTCCACCAACCAAACCGAGTCATACAAAGTTAGTCTCCGCTGGGAATCGAACCCGCGGCCTCCTGATATGAAGCTAATGGTTGTTACCATTACGCCACGGTGGCAGTTGTAATCAAAGTTTTTAGATTTGTCTAAAATTATTTACAAAGACCTATACCTGGCTAGAAGGGTGCGGGCTCATCGAGCGTGTGCAGCCAGTTGAAGATGATCATGTTGCGCTCATACTTCGACAGAGGGCGTCCGCGCTCGCGCTCCAAGTCCGCTGCAGTCAGGGCTAGGCGTGCCGCTTCTAGAACGAATGAATTGGGGTCAGGGATAGGCGTGCCGCTTCTAGAACTAACGAAATGGGGTCGGGGCTAGGAGTGCCGTTTCTAGAACGAACAAAATGGGGCCAGGGCTAGGCGTGCCGCTTCTAGAACGAACGAAATGGGGTCAGGGCTAGGGGTGCCGCTTCTAGAACTAACGAAATGGGGTCGGGGCTAGGCGTGTCGCTTCTAGAACGAACGAAATGGGGTCAGGACTCGGCGTGCCAGTTTTTCGGGTGAACTTTTTCCCCTTTCCCTAAATGTCACTACAACCCATATAGAAAAAGTAATATCGCAAACTTATCAACAATCATTTCTCCATGCCGCTTTCGGATTAAACAAATTTTTTTTGGATATTTAAGTAGCACAAAAAATAAAATCAGTATAAATAATTAATTATCATACAGCTGACTAAGTCCGATTTTTGTGATTAGGTTATCGGTTATCTTTATTCAGGGTTGTATCATACAATCGTATTTCGATGGAGTCAGCGACTTTTTGTACTACTAAATCGATTTGATATTAACTGGCATTCTCTATGGGTTGAAAATTGTTAGTTTAGGGTCCCCAGGAGGCTAGAGTTTCCATACGAACGTAGTTTCGCTTTTATACAAAAACTACATGCCGGAATGACTCCAAACTTTGCGAATATATTGAGTACATATATCGATGTTTGCAATAAGTTTTCATCGCAGTAAATTGAAACGTAACTAATGGAAGGCTTAAATTAGTTTTGTACTGAGAGTTTTTCTTATTTTATTCGTTTTATATAAGTACATCGTAAACTAATTACAAACATCGATATGTGTCTACTAAATATATTCGAAAAGTTTGTATTGAATCCGGCATGTGGTTTTTGTACTACGTATGTATGGAAACTCGAGCCTCCTGGCGGCCATTAATCTAATTATTATAGGAAGTAGGAGCCTTCAAAAACTGAGAAACGTCATTTTTAGACACAAACCAAAAAAATAGTAATAATGTTTATATACAATAAAATGAAAACATAGAGGCACAGGTAAAGTGTTTTTTTTAATTATTTAAAAAAAAATATTATAATTGCTCAAGTTTAGGAGAAGGAAATAGGGGACTATGAAATGCTGTTTTGGTCAATTTTGATGCCTATTATCGGTCTGCGCTGCATTTCTCCCTTTCTTGCTGTATATGGAGAGGTTTGGGGGAGGGAGATAGCAACAATTTATTCAAATACCTATTCTTTAGACCGCGTTTCCTCTTAAATTAGTTCTGTACTGAAAATTTAAAACTCCAGGGGCGCCCTCAGGCACTAGGATATTAGGTTCTTCATAAAATTATTTAGATTACGCTATTATTATGTCAAAGGCTGATGGAATGATCGTCATCATCATCATCATATGCCAAAGCAGGCTGATTATCATTATAAGGAAGGTATAAAAAACTGGGTTGTATGATACACGATGAGAGAAACGCTCTCTTTTACATGTGTTGGAATGAAGGCGAACAGTACCTGGGTGCACGCAGCGCGTGCGCGGGGGCACCACCAGTGTGGTGGGGCCCGGCGCCGCCGCCGCCGCCGCTGCTTGTAAAACAATAAATTTACGTGTGTTGGAATGAAGGCGAACAGTACCTGGGTGCACGCAGCGCGTGCGCGGGGGCACCACCAGTGTGGTGGGGCCCGGCGCCGCCGCCGCCGCTGCTTGCTAAACAATAAATTTACGTGTGTTGGAATGAAGGCGAACAGTACCTGGGTGCACGCAGCGCGTGCGCGGGGGCACCACCAGTGTGGTGGGACCCGGCGCCGCCGCCGCCGCCGCTTGCTAAACAATAAATTTACGTGTGTTGGAATGAAGGCGAACAGTACCTGGATGCACGCAGCGCGTGCGCAGGGGCACCACCACTGTGGTGGGGCCCGGCGCTGCCGCCGCCGCTGTTTGCTAAACAATAAATTTACGTGTGTTGGAATGAAGGCGAACAGTACCTGGGCACACCCCGGACACTCCATACAAACGAGCGAGAAATGATATACATATATATAACTGACGTATCTATAGGCAAGAATGCAGGTAGGGTTGAATCACACCGGCGGTATTGGTCACGAATGTTTGTTAGTTATTTACTGCATGCACACTGCAAGATATATATACTGTGCTGCAAGCAACAATCAACAGTTATCTTACATGATTAAGTAACTTACATGGATAACATTGTTCATTTGTTCTTCAAACACAGGAGCTTTTGTCCGTGAAACAATCTCATTTAGCAACCTACATTAATAGTCAATCTCAATCTATAATTCCGAGATCACATTTTATAATATTACACCACTAGTTATTTCTATACAACTCATACTTTCACACCATCTAATCAAATTATTACAAACAATAAATAAAACGAACAAAATATCTCACAAGCCACAATAACAAACTGATATCTGACATATGAAAAACATAAAGGAACTACATTTCAAAAAAAAAAAGATACAGCTAGTATGAACATTTATAGGAACTGATTGTTCTTAGATTTGGTCGTATAATATGGGTGGTCAGCCAATCATGATACGAGGCATCTCAGCGCCGCGGCCGCCTATTGGCGTCGAGCGGTGAGCGGCGCGCAAAGTAAATATAAGTGACGTTAATCGCGCATGCGTAGTTCGTCCTTTACGTTCGGTAACTAGTTGCTTTTTATTCCGGTGTACGAAATCACAGCAGCGCGCAAAGTGAATATAAGTGACGTTTATCGCGCTTGCGTAGCTCGTCCTTTACGTTTGGTACCCAATCTACATCCAATCTGAGTGACGGGGGGGTGAGGTCGAATTTAGAGAGCGGCAGGGAGTGTCCATACTGTACGTTAGTACTAATATATATACTGTGACCTGGGTGCACGCAGCGCGTGCGCGGGGGCACCACCAGTGTGGTGGGACCCGGCGCCGCCGCTGCCGCTGCTTGCTAAACAATAAATTTACGTGTGTTGGAATGAAGGCGAACAGTACCTGGATACCGCAGCGCGTGCGCAGGGGCACCATCACTGAGGTGGGGCCCGGCGCCGCCGCCGCCGCTGCTTGTTAAACAATAAATTTACGTGTGTTGGAATGAAGGCGAACAGTACCTGGGTGCACGCAGCGCGTGCGCAGGGGCACCACCACTGTGGTGGGGCCCGGCGCTGCCGCCGCCGCTGCTTGCTAAACAATAAATTTACGTGTGTTGGAATGAAGGCGAACAGTACCTGGGTGCACGCAGCGCGTGCGCGGGGGCACCACCAGTGTGGTGGGGCCCGGCGCCGCCGCCGCCGCTGCTTGCTAAACAATAAATTATACAGTTCGTGAGATAATCCATCCTATTTGCTTTAAATAGTCAACACAAGTAGGTTAAGCGTGAGTCGTTAACACTGTGGGAATATAAATCCCACTTGTGTCATTGGCCGTGAGTCTTAAAAGCTTAGATTTAGGCATTGCTTAGATCTGGTATCGCAGTCAATAGTTTAAGTCACTTCGTGATCGGTGAAATATTTTAATCAAAGATTATATTGATTTCGCTTCGGGAGTGTTTTTTTTCCTGTATAATTTTATTTTTTCCATGATACAACATCATTATCACTGCTGGACAAAGGTCTCCCCCAAGGATTTCCACGACACCTGTACTGCGCTGCCCGCATCCAGTGGTTTCCCGCGACCTTCACCAGGTCGTCGGTCCACCGCGCGGCAGGCCTGCCTACGCTGCGCTTGTTCGTAGAACAGATGGCCGTTGGGGCAGTTAGTAAGTATTTATTTGCTTATAAACAAGGTACAATAAGTAAAATGATGTTCGTTATTAAAATAGGAATCTCTTGTTTAGCTATATAGAAAAACAGCATACAAATGTTATTATAGTAACAAAAAAAACTTCAATGAATACAACGCAATTCAAATGATACAACGCTCATAATAAAAGTCGCCTGTGGTGCGCAACTATAGATTAGTACCATCCTATCTCTTCCCGAGGGTGTTGTAAGAAGCGATTAACGAACCGAAGGGTTGGACAGTGTCCTTTCCGCGTAGGTACTGTGAAACGACTTTGGCTGAGCCAGTACCCTTGACGGCTCGATGGATTTTGGAGTGCGAGGTGTCGTTAGATACGACTTGATGGATTTTGGAGTGCGAGGTGTCGTTAGATACGGCTCGATGGATTTCGGAGTGCGAGGTGTCGTTAGATACGGCTTGATGGATTTTGGAGTGCGAGGTGTCGTTAGATACGACTTGATGGATTTTGGAGTGCGAGGTGTCGTTAGATACGACTTGATGGATTTTGCAGTGCGAGGTGACGTTAGATACGACTTGATGGATTTTGGAGTGCGAGGTGTCGTTAGACACGACTTGATGGATTTTGGAGTGCGAGGTGTCGTTAGATACGACTTGATGGATTTTGGAGTGCGAGGTGTCGTTAGATACGACTTGATGGATTTTGGAGTGCGAGGTGTCGTTAGATACGACTTGATGGATTTTGGAGTGCGAGGTGTCGTTAGACACGACTTGATGGATTTTGGAGTGCGAGGTGTCGTTAGATACGACTTGATGGATTTTGGAGTGCGAGGTGTCGTTAGATACGACTTGATGGATTTTGGAGTGCGAGGTGTCGTTAGATACGACTTGATGGATTTTGGAGTGCGAGGTGTCGTTAGATACGACTTGATGGATTTTGGAGTGCGAGGTGTCGTTAGATACGACATGATGGATTTTGGAGTGCGAGGTGTCGTTAGATACGACTTGATGGATTTTGGAGTGCGAGGTGTCGTTAGATACGACTTGATGGATTTTGGAGTGCGAGGTGTCGTTAGATACGACTTGATGGATTTTGGAGTGCGAGGTGTCGTTAGACACGACTTGATGGATTTTGGAGTGCGAGGTGTCGTTAGATACGACTTGATGGATTTTGGAGTGCGAGGTGTCGTTAGATACGACTTGATGGATTTTGGAGTGCGAGGTGTCGTTAGATACGACTTGATGGATTTTGGAGTGCGAGGTGTCGTTAGATACGACTTGATTGATTTTGGAGTGCGAGGTGTCGTTAGATACGACTTGATGGATTTTGGAGTGCGAGGTGTCGTTAGATACGACTTGATTGATTTTGGAGTGCGAGGTGTCGTTAGATACGACTTGATGGATTTTGGAGTGCGAGGTGTCGTTAGATACGACTTGATTGATTTTGGAGTGCGAGGTGTCGTTAGATACGACTCGATTTATTTTGGAGTGCGAGGTGTCGTTAGATTAGTCTTGACCGCCCGAGTCACTTATGATACATTTTAAGCAGTCGGGTTTTAATTTTTAAACTACATTTGTTATTTTATTGTGTAATGCAGTATTATTAAAAATGAAATAAATTGAAATTTTATCGAATGTAGTAGTGTGTTTAAAGCACAGAATTTATGTAATATCTATAGGAAGACGCATCAACGTCATTCACGGTTCGAAGGAGAAATGACATTGATGCTTCTTTCTATAGATATTACATAAATTCTGTGCTTAAATTTCAAGTAACAGATTTCAAAAACATAGCTGAGAAAATAAAACTGTACGAAAATTACACTATATCTGTCTCACTCTCACTATACGTCTCCACGTTTGAGGGATATTATGTGTCACGTAAAAATGGCTTTCCATTTACATGACACATAATTTCCCTCTTTTATTTTGAGGGAAATTATGTGTCACATAAATGGGGAGCCATAGTAACTAACGTCCCCCTGCTGGGGCACGGGTCTCTTCCCAAGCTCGGGAAGGTTAGCCCGTACTCCACACACGGGGGCCAAGTCCGCGTTAGTGGAGGTTGTAACCCTACTCTCACAAGTTTTTCAAGCCGCCTATAAGGTATGCGACACGGCTTAACGGTCGCTTTCTATTGTTAGCAACCGTCCGCATATATTATTATCTATATATATATATATATAAAAATGAATAACGAATGAATTGGTCACGACATCACGCGTAAACGGCTGGACCGATTTCACTAATTCTTTTTTTGTCGAGTTCGTTATTGTCGGGAGAAGGTTCTTATGTAGGGTAGGGTAGGGTAGTGTAGTTTCAGGTGGTACGAAGTTCGCCGGGAGTACTAGTTTATTATAGAAACTCTTTGGATGCTATAGTATGTACTTTACCTCGAGCTTGTTCAAATTGAACTCGGACTGCGACATCCTCTCGAGAGCTCGGTACGTGGTGAGAAGCCGCCGCTTTATGTAGTTCTGACGGACCTGACGAAAATAAAGAAAATAAAGTTTCATTTATCCCTTTCACAAGCATTCGCCATTTTTTATATATCTATGGGCCTGTACTTTAGTACTAAGTTGCCTGAAAATAAATGAATAATAATAATAATAATAATATGTTTGCCAGGGATGCTGTATCAATATTAATCTGTATTGACCTCGAATAAGGTTCAGTTTTCTCTTATTCGTCGTAGTTGTGTTGCTCGTGCAAGGGTTAAGGTAGAAATTAAACATACGTGATCAAATTAGAAATGAGGAGATCCGTAGGAGAACCAAGGCTACCAACATATCTCACAGAATCGCTAAACTTAAGTGGCAGTGGGCCGGGAACATAGCTCGTAGAAAGCTCTCGAGTGGCGACCACGCACTTGAAGACGTAGCAGGCTTCCCACTAGGTGGACCGACGACCTGGTGAAGGTCACGGGAAGTCGCTGGATGGGGGCAGCGCAGGACCAGTCGCTGTGGATTCTACTCGTGAATTTCAATAATTTTCATTTTAAAACATCGCTGAAATCTCATTTTTTTGCTTTTCATACAAATCGATTAGCCGATTTGCTAAATTTGTATGGGAAACCTAATCTTATTTATACTATTTCAGCAAAGTCCTAGAACAAAAGTTTAGCATTATGAGTCCACTCAAAAATATTCCCCATTTACCAAACACCACAATAAACAGAAAAACTAAGTAATCAAAATAAATATAGTAAAAAACAGAAAATAATAATATACTTATTTGTAGGGCGCCTTAGTCCCACATACCTTCCTATTGTCCAGGGGGGGCGCCCGCGGCGGCGGCGCGGCACGCTGCGGTGACGGCAGCTGCGACCCGCCCACTGAAAGTTTATAGTGCTATCGGTAAGAGCGTCGGTGGCGTAACGGCTAGGGTCACACCTTCTATCCGGGAGGTAGTGGTTCAACTCTCGCCACGTACTTTTCGAATTAACATTTTATATGTAGGTACATTTATCCGACGCTCTTACGGTGAAGGAAAACATCGTGAGGAAACCTGCACACATCTGCGAAGAAACTCGAAGGTTGTGTGTGAAGTTGACCAACAACCCGCACTGAGCCCGCGTGGTCGACTAAGGCCCGATCGCCCTAATTTAAAGTAGGCTCGAGCCCCTCGGTTGGGACGTATATGAGCTGATATGATGATAGTGTTATCAGGATAGTAAAAGCACAGTGTAAGAATCCATACAATTATCCAACGCTGAAAGCCGACATCACTGGTCACTGGGCGCGTGCTCCTGAGCCGCCGCACCTGAATGTATGAAGTGTTCCGAGTTGTGTGTAAGGAAACTTGGGCTGGCACAAACTACCCTCCGTCTCCGTCGCGTCCCATGGCCCGCGAACGATTGCCCTGCCTAAACGACTGCGTTGGTCGACTGTGTAGCGACATGTACTACTAAATATTTTTATTTGCGTTTTATAAGCACTTAGCAACCTAACCTAAGTACAACCTTCTCTCTGTAAAATCATTCTTTTAAATTTTAATAAAATCGGACTTTCGTAAACTTGGTTACTTTTCATCTTCCCCACGCAACCTTCATCTCACCCCGTAACAACTGTATGGATTCTTTAGACTGTGTGAAAAGTAATTACAACTGGGCCGTCGTCGGCTGGCAGCAGGCCCTTACTTGTGCGACAGGCGACAGACGTTTCTGATATTACTAGAGACGAAATGTCTTTTCACGGCTCGACAAAGACGTATAGCTGAGATAACTAAATAAATTAATTTAAAGTTAAAAACCGACTACATAAAACTTAACTGCTCTGTTTACAGCAATCTATAAGAAATATTTTGCATACTCAAACGTGGGGCCATTTACGTGACAAAAAATTTCCGCCTGGAGATGTTTTTTTTTTATAGAGACTCTTTGCAGTACTTTTGTGGCGTAATGGTTAAGTAGCTTCACATCAGGAGGTCGCAGGTTCGATTCCCGGCTGAGCCTAACTTTTTAAGACTCGGTTTGGTTGGTGGAAGGCATTTTATAAGCCCGTCTGGCTTAGCTACCACCATCTTATTTAAGTCTTGCCGCCAAACATCAATGTTAACAGCATTGATGTGTTTCGCCTTGAAGATAAGATGGCCAGTTTCTCTATCGCGTTGGGGAATCTTGGTAAGCCCGCTTTCATCTTCGGCATTATCGTCACTTACCATCAGGTGAGATGGAACAAAGGACTTAACAATTGTAGATAAAAAAAAGTAACAGCACTGTTGCGTAGCACACGAGTGATGTGTCGCGCGCTGCCGCCATGCGACGTCTGGAGGGCACCTTCAATGGAGACAACTGACCTGCTACCCAAGTGCTGCAACATCTGGATGGTGCGCTCAGAGTGAGAGCTTCCAGCGCAGCACACAAACCCATCTCCGAGCTGGCGCTGCAACGAGGATACCAATACAAAACATGGCTTAGGCAAAGTATATGTATTAGTACTAACGTACAGTATGGACACTTCCTGCCGCTCTCTAGATTGCGACCTCACCCCCTCGTCACCCAGATTGATACAGTTTGGTTACAGTTTAGTTGTCGAACGTATAGGGTTTCGCCGCCATTTTGTTTGTTCCGTCATTCCTTTCTTTTTTGAAATGTCTTTTCTGGCCCGTTGTATGAAGAATATGCGAAATCCTATACGTTCGACAACCAAACTGTAACCAATCTGTATTAATCTGGGTGACGACGGGGTGAGGTCGCAATCTGGAAAGCGGCAGGGAGTATACTTATATATATACTTTGGCCTAACGTTCGCCAGGAGGCTCGAGTTTCCATACAAACGTAGTTCCGTCTTACTACCAGACACGATTGAAGAAGAAGTAGTACAAAAACCGGTTAAGTGCTAGTCAGAACCGCGCACAAAGGGTTCTGTACCATCATACTAGATGGCGCTAGTTTCTTCACGTTTCAAAAAAAAAAACACGATTTTTCTATGGAGACTAAGTTTTTCTAATTTTTAGTACCCATTTCTTGTTATAGCGGCAACAGAAATACATCATCCGTGAAAATTTCAACTGTCTAGCTATCACGGTTCATGAAATACAGCCTGGTGACAGACGGACAGACGGACGAACAGCGGAGTCTTAGTCTAGTTTTTAACCCTTTGGCTACGGAACCCTAAAAAGGACTTGCCGGATCGAGACCAAACTTTGTAAGTAAATGAGAAGCCCCACACCATCAGACATTGATGTCTCTAATTGGTTTTCATTGTAATACATTTCATCACATCAGCTCATATACGTCCCCACCGAGTACCCCTGAATTAGGGCGATCGGGCCTTAGTAGACCCAGTGCGGGTTGGTCGACTTCACACACAACCTTTGAGTTTCTTCGCAGGAGTGTGCAGGTTTCCTCACGATGTTTTCCTTCACCATAAGAGCGTCGGATAAAGAACATATGAAATTGAAGTTCGAAAACACATTGGTACGTGGCAGGATTCGAACCACGACCTCTCGGACAGAAGGTAGCGGACCTAACCGTTACGCCACCGACACTCTTCACATACATACACAATACACCTAGTAATTGACATCAATCACAAAATTGAGGCGACGTGTTTTTACAGTGATTGGTACACACATGACTAGATCTAAAACAAATTTCAGACATCGACATGTGTCTCTATACACTTGCAAAGTACACCGGCAAGTCGGTTTTTTTAAACGGATCTACGTTTTTATGGAAACACGCCGAGCCTCTTAGAGACTCTTACGAATAAAGATAATCGGTTTATTAAGGTAGAATTTGTGCAGATAATAAATCGGGGAGACGGCCCTCGTTAGCATTGTTAGTCTGTTACCCGTCCAGAAAAAGGAACACTTCAAAGTCAAACCCAGCATAGGGGAGTCTCCGTTAGGCACAAGTATGGTTCTACTTAGAAATGCGGCGGTCTCCTGCAGCCGACCAGGCTCAAGCCTAGAGTCCTGGCCAAGAGGGTGGCGTAAACCCTGGGCAGACCTTCGTTTCCTTAATTGTGTCTCTGGAGAGGACAATACTTTTCCGAAACTGACTAAATCGTCTTTTATAGAAGGAAAAACTCAACGATGAAGGGGGAGTCGCGCGTCCGGCGCAATTGAATCCTAACACTCACCCAACTAAGATGACATATTTACGTTAATTTTCAATGTTCTCAGCAGCTAACACGTCCCCAGCACTGAAAGATCTAACGCCCAGTTAGAGGGCTCACACGGTCTCGCCAACAATGTCCTTTAACATAACAGGCACCGTCTTGACAACTGTGTTACACATGACACATTTTGTCATATGACTAAAACAGTCAAATGGCAGAACAGCCTTGTTTACAAAGTAATATGACAATTCCGACACATAGCTCGTAGAACAGATTCTGGAGTGGCGACCGCACACCAGAAAACGTAGCGTAGGAAGGCCTATCAATCGGTGGACCGATGACCTGGTGAAGGTCGCGGGAAGCTGCTGGATGCGGGCAGCGCAGAACCGGTTGTCGTGGAAATCCTTGGGGAAAGGCTATGTCCAGCAGTGGACGCCCTTCGGCTAATATGATAATGATGACAATTCCACTAAGACGAAATACCTGCGAAAAATCCTCAGTGTTGTTCTCAAGCTAACACGTACCCGACTACCTAAAAAGTCTTCTCATAACCAGTTGGGCGCACAAGGGCGCGCACTCTTCGTCGATAGTGTCATATGACACAACACACAGTCCGGGTTAAATATGTAATACATATGATACACACCACACACACACAGCCATGATAACTAACTCATATAACAAACAACTTGGTAACTGTGTTATATGTGTCACCGTAAAATTGTAAAAACCGTAAGATTATAATCTAACCGGATCTATTTCGCGAGATTGTGAACTGTCGAAAGATTGTGAACCGTAACATACTGCTTACAATTTCACTAGTGTCATTGTAATCTCACTAGTGACATTTCAATAACACTAAGCGAAGTGAATAACATTAAATAAATGAGCGAGCAAAGCAAGCTATATTAGGTTCGGTCAGGTTTGATTGATTAAACAGTGAAAGAGCCTCGCGAAACGAAGCGTGGCTCCGTACTACGTAGCAGAATGCTTCGCAGAAGAAGAAATCATAGGTTTTATACGGAGATACAAGAATGGGCCGTGAAATTGTAAGCAGATTGACAATTTACCGTCATATTATAATCTAACTGAATTTAGTGTACTGAGATTGTAATATCGCGGTTTTGACAATATCCCGGCGACATATATAACATACACAGTCACAGTCTTGGTAACAGTGTCAAATGTCAACCCCGTTAAGATACAATACAATGGCTATGATGTATAGATGACGTACCTTCGTAAATTCTCAGTGTTGTTCTCAGCAGCGAGCACGTCCCCGGCGCTGAACGATCTTCTAACGCCCAGCTGGGCACAGAGAGCCGCGCACCCCGCCAAGAGTTCGCGACACGCGTCTCCACCCAGCGGTAGGGCTGAGGAGCGCCTGCTGGTATAAAAGAAACTATCAGACATATATGACATGTTAATATATTGACGTATATCTGTGGCAGCCAAAACGGTTAAATCAGCCATTTAATCAACGAACTAGGCCGTTACTATCGCCCGTATCTATTCAATGCCATTACGTTTAGCAAAATAGCTGTAAAACAAAGAACAGATGGCCAACTTTAATTTTGTAGTTCCGCATGTTTGACACTGTGAAAACAGGCTCACCAGGTCTTTCTTGGAGCCCTAAGTAGGCGGGGCTTTGTACGGTGGTATCATACATGCTGTACCAATACAACCGTCCGCTCACCCAGCGTCTGTGTCATTTGATTTAGCCACAATACTCTACGATAGAACGTAATTTCATAGGGCTAGCCGGCTTCATAAGACGAGCCCGTTAATTAAATGCCTAATTTAACCATTTTAATGGGACACAATGGTGTCGATTCGGTTTTGCACAAATCAACTAAACTCAACTAAAATAAGGTTAAGATATGTCAAAATTTCGTTTGTTATTCGGAAAAACTCGACATAACTTATCTGACAGATCTAAACTTAAATCGAACTAAATTAAGTTTAGAACGCCATTTTTCTATTTGGAACGAGCATATTTTAGATGTCAAACTAAAATTATGGAAATTTTAATCGCGACCTATTTTGGTGACCACAAAATTTTAATTGGTCTTGGAAAACCACAAAAGTGGAAATTTTGTGATAAATACCTAAGAAACTGATGGTATAAACACTGATAAGTACTCCAGGACACTGCACCTTTGACCTGAGGATCTCATGATGACCAGGTTGGTGGCCGATAGCTCTATAGCTAAAACAGTCAAAGCTAGAACTTTGGCGTTTGAACCAAGATGCATCAGCACACTGCGGGACTCTGACCCGAAGAATACTGATCTGAGGGTTTGAATCTGATGATGGTGACCAGGTTAATAAACCAGGTTGGAAGACGTCTGGTCTCATGTCTTTCCAACTTTCAGCTTCGGCAGTTTTGGGAAGCCATCATTCGCCAACCTGGTTAACATCAAACCTTTAATTTCTCCAGAATCTGACAATTCACAATGCCCCGACGCACTTTTAGGCAAATTCAAACTCCTAAATACTTTACTTAAAAAACCTTGATGCCAAGCCAAAAAAAATCACGTGTTTTTATTGAACGTTTCATAGATTATATTCGTAGCAACCTTATTAATATTATAAACTAGCTGTCCCGGCGAACAACGTACCGCCTTACATTACAGTACACTGCCCTACCCTACCCTACATACACTACACTACACTACACTACCCTACCCTACACTACCCTACCCTACCCTACACTACCCTACCCTACACTACATTACCCTACCCTACACTACACTACACTGCCCTTCCCTACCCTACCCTACCCTACATAAGAACCTTCTCCTGACAATAACGAACTCGACAAAAAAAGAATAGCGAAATCGGTCCAGCCGTTCTCGAGTTATGCGCTTACCAACACATTTTGCGATTCATTTTTATATATTAGATATGAAAATGAGTTTGTTTGTTTGTTTGTTACCTTTTCACGCTTCAACGCCTAGACCAATCTTTATGAAAATTGACATGCAGGTAGCCTGTGTCACGGGGAAGGACATAGGCTACTTTTTATCCCGGGAAAATAGCATAATCTGATGCAGTTCCTGAGGAAACTAAAAAAATACTCGATTGTTGTGATTTTTTACACAGAGATGGTTAAGTAGGTGGGAAACGACATAATTTACTAATCACCCTCAAAGACAGTCATAAAAACGATGTCCACGCGTGCGGAACCGCGGGAAAAAGCTAGTAAATGATATATGGAACAGAGACAGCGCTATAGAAAATTGAGAGAAAATTATATATTTTTTTCTCTTTCACTTTTGGTAAACAGGTTATGTCAATCATATTGTTCATTCTTTCGTTCATCCTGAATTCAATTTGATCGTGTTTTTGTCCTGTCAAACTAAGCAACCAAATTTAGTTGGTGCATAAAACCGAATGAAAACGACTAAACTTATTTTAATGGTATTTTAGTTTAGTTTAGTTAAGTCGAGTGTTTTGTTCAAATCGCCACCAATAGCTGTAAAAAAGGAGATTCAGATGGAGAGAAATATTTTACGCACGAAGGCCGCCTAAATTTGAAATTGATTTACATTTATGAAACTACATACAGTGCGGAATTTTGTATCAGACTCAGAAGAACCGTCTTCCACACTAGAACATACCATTGCGACGCAGTCATACTTTTTAACCGACTTCTAAAAAGGACTTGGTTCTCAATTCGACTGTACGTTTTTTTGTGTGTGTTACGCGATATCTTCGCAGATTGTAAACTGATTTTCATGATTCTTTTTTTATTCGATAGGGTTTGCTTTCGAGTCGACACCATACAAATTTTATCAAAATCGGTGTAGAACTTATTTAGAAAATAAGCAAAAACCAAAAATGATAATGCAAATTGTACTAAGTTGTTGTGATGGAAGTCGGTTTTCTACCGTGTTCAGCGTTTTAAATTATTTAGTTTATTTTCAATCTGTTTTTGTATCATCTTTTAATTTGTTTCTTTCATTCGTTTTTGAAGTATTTTTGATTTTCACCTCCATCGTGTGACATACACATACCTGAATATTAAAATTTTGTGTTATATTTTCTTTTTCCTTTTTTGTTTTTGACGTATTTTTATTCAAAAAATTTCATCATTCTGATTCTCAACCTTATCGTGTGAGATACCTATACCTGACTATTAAAATTTTGTCTTGTATTTTATAAAACCAAAGTTGCTAGTTTTACAAGTTAACCATTATATTAGATAGTGCTAACTAAAAAACTACTAACTACAACTACTAACTAAAGCGTCGGTGGCTCAACCGGTAACGACTCGGTTCTAATAACCAGAAGTACCGGGTTCAAATCTGGACGGCCAATGTACCTATGAGTTTTTCAAAACTTACGTACATACTTACCGATTGCTTTAACGGTGAAGGAAAACATCGTGAGGAAACGTGCACACGCCTGCGGAGAAACTCGCAGGTTGTGTGTGAAGTCGACCAACCCGCACTGGGCCCGCGTGGTCGACTAAGGCTTAATTCAGGGTAGGCTCGAGCCCCTCGGTGGGGACGTATATGAGCTGATATATATAGATAGTGCTGGTGGTAATCCTACTATTTTATTCGATTGAACCTAGCTCCTGCCCTCCATGGTTAATAGTGTAAGCATCGGAGCGAGTAGCAGGGCTAATGATAATGATTCTACATATTACAAAATTGGTACTCACTTGAATATCTTGGCATCTGGATTAGGGCTGGCCACCCTGAGCGAAGGGTCGGGACCTTGTCCAGCCTGAAAACAATCATTTTATAACTAAGATTTACACACATTTTAACGCGCGATGTATTTTTGGCTTATGCGTCGCAGAAGAGCTGTATTAGGTTTCGGTCACTAACGGCCACTTCCTCTAATGGCCACTATCCAAATTCCTAGTTCGCCCACATCCTTGAACGACCACTTCTTTTTTTGTACATTTCCTTGTTCGTCCACTTCTTTTTTCATACATTTCCTTGAACGACCACTTCTTTTATTGTACATTTTTTTAAGATAAAACTTAGTAAAAAAACTGTAAATGAGCGAGCGAAGCGAGCGATATTAGGTTCGGTCAGGTTTGATTGATTATACAGTCAAAGAGCCTCGCGAAGCGAAGCTAGGCTCCCCCCCCCATGGGTAGCAGAAAAAGGCGAGTTAAAAAGTTGACGAGTTAGGAAAATGACAATTTAGAAAAAAGACAAGTTTAAGAAAATGACGAAGTCGAACTAAAAGCACGTGGCTTTTCTAGTGTTATGGTCGTTCGAGCGATGATGGGATGTGGGCATGCCAAGTATGTGGCCGTTTGAGGAAAGTGGCCCTAACAGGTATGTGGCCGTTTGAGGAAAGTGGCCCTAAGTGACCGGATCCCTGTATTAATGTAAAAAGCGTTCGCGGGAAGCCGATGGATGCGGGCAGCGCAACACCGGTCGTCATGGAAATCCTTGAAGGAGGTCTTTGTCCAGCAGTGGACGTTTTTCGGCTGATATTATGAGGGTTTTGCTTGTAGTGCGGCCCTAAAATAGTACCATCCTATCTCTTTGAAAAACAGAACTCGCTGAAAAACAGCGTTGCGCATGTATACCCTGCATGCACAACATTATGCTGAGCCCGGGCCTTTTTTTCTGGCCAGGCAGTTACCTTTTAGTTTTTACTAGTGTTTTCAATAACAGTGTACTCTTTTATAAATTAAGTACTTATAATGTTTTATCTCCATCGCTTGTTTGCTGTATGGTGCTGTTTTGCTAGGAAAATAAATGAGTTATCTATCTATCTATCTATCTTTGCGAGGGTTTGAGGGTTTCGTTAGAGGCGACTAAGGGACAAAACAGCAGCGTCTTTTCCACGTCTGTGCTGTGTGCCACCACACTGCAAACTGCGAACGCCAATCCGCCTTCCAATCGTGGCGATTACTACACACCCCCCCTCTTCCCCAACTCGGAGAGGCCTATGTCGAGCAATGAACATTTTTGGCTGATCATACGCTATAGCAGGCTGATTAGCAAATTCCCCATAGTGGGTCTTCACACTAATAGTGTTGGACTGCGGCCATTTTTCATCAGGCTTAGTCAGCCTTATGACAACTACTAGCTGTTTCCCGCGGCTTCACCCGCGTGGACGTTTCTATGACTTTTCGAGGGTGCGCAGTGCGTGAAAAAAAGTAGCCTTTGTGTTAATCCAGGTCCTAATCTGTCTACCTACCAAGTTTTAGGCAGATCCTTTCAGTAGTTTTTGCGTGAAGAAGTAACAAACATACACACTCACAAGCTTTCGCCTTTATAATATTATTGTGATTATTTAAAAATGTAAGGAAAAGAGAAAAACCTTAGAAGCGAGTAACCGCAGGATCCTAGCATCAGAGGCAGCTGACGACACACTGAACAGAGATAGGTCAGTGGTGACAGACTCGTGGGACGGGGACCGCGCCACGGCACCGCCCCGCCACACCTCCGGGTTACACATCTCCACTGAAAGACAAACAGAATAAAAACTATCATCTACAGGCCATGGCAAGGCAGGCGATAGTGCGGGATATGACAGGCTCAGTAACTTCACTGTGGCGCTCCCAGAAACCCACCACCACTAGATGTGAAACATTTGCACATTGCTGTGCTAATTATTGCAACTTGCAACAACAGAAGTATAGTGAGGAAACGGATGCCTGTCGGACGATATGGAAGCACACTGTGACGAAACGCTGTGTTTCTGAGGACTGCACCCCCCCCCCCCCCCCCCCCCCCCTCAACCTAACTGTGGACTTGGAAAAGTCAGGGGTAACAGTACACGATCATATTGTCACATTTCAGTCATTGACCTCGTTATACACGTATTTTGCTTAGCGCGAAATTGATCGGAACGCATCCTTCGCGTAAACCGAGGTATTACTGTACCTACAATGGCAAAAAAAAAATTGATTATTCCAATCTATTTCGCACCAATGTAACATGATTTTTGGCAGCCCTATCAACATTACCAAACATCAAAATATTAATACGCTGCCAATTTATATAAATATAAACATAAGCCAAGTCACCGTTTCATTATTTAAATGCCCGGAAAATTATTTCTCTATTTTTTTTTACAATTGCCGATTATGTGGCTGGCGTGTAATGGGATCCTAAAGGTCTAAAATCTATAAAAACTTATCTATCCAGATAATTAACTAAAAATATTTAACTAGCGTTTTCCCACAGCTTCACCCGCGTGGACGTTTCTATGACTGTCTTGCGACTCGCGAGCGAGGAAAAAAGTAGCCTATATGTTAATCTAGGTCCTAACCTGTCTGCCTATCAAATTTCATCCTGATCCGTTCAGCGGTTCAGGCGTGAAAGAGTAAGAAACATCCATCCATACATATAAACTTTTATATTTATAATTTGAGTAGGATTACTTATTGCGTTAATCCAAAATTATTGAGATTCAATGGTATATATGCCAAGTGCACTTTTTGGGGCTGATGGAAAATTAATGGCCATATCCCATATTTATGAATACAAACTTAAGCTCTCATGGGAGCGATTGAATTTTTCAGAAAAAGTTTTAATGTCGCTTCAATGTGGTAATGTAATTAGTCAAATATATATTCACAAAAACCACGTAGGTTCACGTTCTTTATTAATAAAAACGATAACTGTACCAAATTATGACATTGATTTTTAATTTTCCTTAGCAGGCTCCCACAACACTACTCTCCCGTACTCGCCTTCTTAAAAGAACGTGTCTGTAAACTTGATAATAACTAACAGGCTAAAACCGTTTACTTAAATCAATTATCCATATTTATTTATTATTCATTGATAATTTGTTAAAGACATGGTATTGTTTGTATAAAGAATGGCATTTAGAATTTAATGACATTATTATACAAATTAAACCGCAGGTAGATAGTTAAATGCACAGTATATATATTAGGTTAAATGTTTTAGTGATTAGATCACCAGATCGCTAAGAGTAAGCAAATCACGAATCCAAAAAAAAAGATTTACTCAGTTGGGTAGGCGCCAGTTTAATTTCTACTTAAATTTATCATTATAGGATACCCTAAGGCTACGACTCCACTGAAGCGAAGCGGTGAAAGAGGTAGGAAAGAAACGAAGTCATCCTATCTGTTTTATACTATTTTCTTTTAATTTGTTCTTTTTCCTTTTTTATGGTTTTGACGCTTGGTTATTCCAAATCCTGCTATCTTTTTTTCTCTAACTGTTCTGTGTTTTTATTAGTTCTATTCACCCCTTCATTATTTTCTGTTTTATTTAAATTATACAGTACAGGTAGTGAAAATTGGTGAAAATATACTCTTTTATTGGACTAAAACGAACCCTAACCGAAGTAACTATTTAGTAATCTGTGCCCTACCTAACCCTTCCTATCATTACTAACCTAATTCGTGTACGCAATGGCGAGAGTCGGAAGTCGCGCGCGCGGGTGTTTTTAAAGAAGCAGAGAGAAGAAGAGCGGAGGCGAACGTGGAGAAGCGGGGAGTCGCCGAACTGACCTCTACCAATACACCAAACTGCAAAAAAAAAAGAAACTGAACCGCCCGCTACACCCCGCGCCGACTTCCGAAATCCCGACCAACCTAGCTAACCTTACAATTAAAACTTACTAAATGACGTTGGAACGTTAGTAAGTAATGGCGGGAATATAAATAAATTTAATTTGTGAATTAGGACTCCATGGGCAGTTTGTGTTGAAACTGTTTGGTATGTTAATTAAATAATGTATTTCTATTAATTTATTTATGAAAATTAAACCGGTACCTCAAGCTTGAACACCGGTACTTAAAGCTCTATAGAAGTTATTTAATTCCGTTATACTTGAGGGACAAACGCCCAAGGCATGGCACAGAAGCACAGTATTACGATATGGTTTACAGTAGCGCAACGCCTTTGATGTCGCACGATGCCGCCATGGCGTAGCTACTAGCAGTACTAGCCTGTAGCCAGCCTGGCAAACTCCCGGAGTTTGCTAGGCTGTGTGTGCCCCGCCGCCCGCTGACCCGCAAGTACCCTTCCTTTGCTCTGCGTAAGTAAATTCTTTGCACTACTGTAAGCCGCTATATTGTATAATACTGTGAAAGAAGTGTGGTTATGCTTTTCTTTAAAAAGGGCGAGAATACCCTGCCGAAGAACTACAGACCCATCTCATTTCTGAGACGTCTCTAAGCTGTTTTCGAGAGTCATTACGAATCGTCTCGCACGCAAGTTTAACGACTTCCAGCCTCCCGAAAAAGCCGGTTTCCGAAAAGTCTTATTACCATAGACCACACACATACGCTGCAGCAGATTATACAGAAAACTGTAGAGTTCAGCCACTATGCTTTGCGTTCGTGGACTATGAGAAAGCCTTGAAAGGTCGAAACTTGGGCAGTGTTACAGTCTCTCCAGCGATGCCAAATTGACTATAATCGATATATCGAGGTACTAAATTGATTGTATGAAAACGTGAACATGTCGGTGCGCCTCCAGGATCAAAAGTCGGAATCTATCCGGCTTTGGCGAGGGGTGAGGCAGGGAGACGTCATATTTCTGAAACTGTTCACCGCCGCCCTGGAAGATGTTTTGAAGCTTTTGGAATGGGGTGGACTCGGCATCAATATCAACAGCGAGTACATCACCCATCTTCGATTCGCTGACGATATCATGGTCATGTCTAAGACTATGGACGACTTAAGGACAATGCTTGATGCCTCAGAAGAGCCAACAAGTAGGTCTTAGAATGAACCTATGTTGATACAAGACGAAAATTATGTCAAACGTCCAAGTCGCACCTACTCCTCTGGAGGCTCTACACTCGAAGTGTTCGCCGAATATGTGTAACAGTTCAGTTAGGTAGGTCCAATTTCAAGAAAGAGATCAATCGTCGAAACCAACTCGGCTGGGCAGCGTTCGGGGAGCTTCGCAATATCATCACGTCCTAAATACCGCGACCAAGGTCATCGACCAGTGTGTGTTGCCAGTGATGACATACGGAACTGAGACATGGTCGCTTACTATAAGCGTGATCGAATCAGAAACGAGGAGATCCGAAGAAGAACCAAAGTAGCCGACATAGCTCTCAGAATTGCTCAACTTAAGTGGCAGTGGGCGGGGCACATAGCTCGTAGAACAGATAGCCAGTGGGGCAGTAAAGTTCCCGAGTGGCGACCGCGCACCGAAAAACGTTGCGAAGGCAGGCGGTGAACCGAAGACCTGGTGAAGATCGCGGGAAACCGCTGGATCCGGGCAGCGCAGAACCAGTCGTCGTGGAAATCCTTGTGGGAGGCCTATGTCCTGCAGTGGACGTCCATCGGCTGATATGATGATTTATGAAAATTCAGACAACTTCAAGAAACTTCTTGAACTGCGTTTTAAAAATCACTGGTTATTTTTTTTAATGTTTTTTTTAAGTTGGGGAGCTGATGGCGTTCACAAACAATAAAACAAAAAAATTTTTATAAAAATTACGACGATGAAATGAAGGCCCTTAATATGCCAACCAGCGTCAACAACCGCTCACACAACGTCAAATTAGTTTGACATTGAAGAGGGTACAGTAACTATAACTGTTATATGAATGGATGTCTCCTCCAAATTCCGATCAAAATCTAAACCACCACACCTCTCCACACAAGTATAACAATGATACCTATTCATTTCAAACAAAAAAAAACATCTACACGAACGACAAGATGTTTTTTTTGTTCGTGAGAGTACGACACACACTTGGCCGATTTTATAATTCGCTGTTTAAGTTTATAAAAATTAGTACTACAGGTAATTTGAGCGTCGGTGGCGTAATGACAAGGGCCGCTACCTCCTGTCCGGGAGGTCGCAGTTCGAATCCTGCCACGTACCAAGTGTTTTCGAATTTAGATTTCACATGTACGTTTATCCGACGCTCTTACGGTAAAGGAAAACATCGTGAGAAAACCTGCACACGCCTACGAAGAAACTCGAAGGCTGTGTGTGAGTTCGACCAACCCGCACTGGGCCCGCGTGGTCGACTAAGGCCCGATCGCCCTAATTCAGGGTAGGCCCGAGCCCGTATATGAGCTGATATGATGACAACAGGTAATTACACCAATTTCACGCTCTTAAAAACGTTTTTACTATAAAGCAAAAACAAAAAAAAATCTAATTGTATATCTCACTTAATTTTTCACTTTTTAAATGTTAATTATTTGTTAGTGAACCCCGTAATTAATACGGCTATATACCTATCACGCTTTTAAAAGTCAGACAGACGGAAGGACATACTAACAACGTAGGCCTCGTAATAGGGTCCCGTTATCTGGTACGGAACCCTAAAAAGGAATTCTTTAAGACATGCGACTTATTATTGAAATTGTTTGAAATATGTGGAAAACGTGGGCTCCTTTTTGGAAGTCGCTTGAAAAGAAACTACACTGGTGGACAAAAAAATCGAATCAAGGTTTTTTGCCCGATTTTTGAAAAAATAAGTCAGTTTAGAAAATTTAATTAAATGAAATATGGGTATCATTTGAACAGTCTAAGTGTCCTCCTTTCAGTGTATGACTTTCTGTAAAAAAAAAATGCATTACAAGCGTAAAGTGTAATGAAGTGGAAAAGGAAAGAAAAGATGAAAAAACAATGAAAGTTCTAAACAGTAAATTTTTATATTCTCTATCAAAGTCCTACATTTATTCACTCAAAAACAAAAAATCAATACTTGGTGTTGCCCTAATTGCAGCTTGTAGGCGATTTTTCATTGACCTGATAAGTTTTTTGACAACTGCCTGTGGTATGGCATCCCATTCTTCAGCCATTGCAATCTTCAGATCATTCAGTGACGAAGGAGTTGGATTACGATTTCGCACTCTTCTTTTAAGTTCATCCCACAAGTGCTCGATAGGGTTGAGGTCGGGGCTTCGCGCTGGTCAGTCCCGTGTGGGTATTCCTACCTCGGATAGGTACTGCCTCACCGACACAGCAACATGTGGCCTCGCATTATTCTGCAATAGAATGAAGTACCCGCCAACAAATTCTGCGTAGGGTACGACGTATTCTTGGAGAATATCTTCAATATACGCGTGAGCGTTTAAGCCACCCCTGCCAGCACCGTCAGGTACAAACACCAAGTCGGTCTTTGCATCTAACGAAATGCCTCCTCACACCATGACCGAACCTCCTCCGTACGCAACCGTTTCAGAGATGCAGCGCTCTTCCATCGTTGCCATGTAAGCACATTCGGGACTCGTCGGAGAACAAGACGGAGCGCCATTGATCCATGGTCCAATTTACGTGATCTCGAGCGAACTGAAGTCGCGCTCGCCGATGTGCTGTGGTCAACTAGAACCCAGTTGCTGGTCTCTTTGGTCCTTTGACTTACAGACCGATCTCTAACTTGCCGGAGCTTCTGCTGGATCGCAACCGCAGTCATGTGCCGATTTCGTAGCGACGTCATAACCACGAATCGGTCGTCTCGCTCAGAATTACATCTTCGTCTGCCTGACCCTGGTCTTCGAATGACGGCCCCGGTCTCCAGGTACCGTCTGTATACTCTGGAGACTGCTGATTGGCTAATATGCAATGCCGTAGAGGCTTGTCTTTGGTTACATCCTTCTTGCAATAGGGCAATAGCTTAAGCGGCCTCTGTCGGAGTGGTGTCCATTTTCCCTCGTTATTACTCAGTAATTAGCGCAAGTAAACACACAACAAAGTTTGGAAAGCAAAATTTAAAAAAAACGGATAGCACTACTTTGGAAGGGATGAAAGGCGCGCAACTCGTACGTGACTATCGAGAAATATGACGCCAATGACGTAAATTTACTGAAATTCGTTTACTCAAAACTTTCTTGTTTTTTTCTATCTCTGAATAAATAGCCTTCAAAATGATATACATTATGACATATAATCTTTTTGTAAACTGAGTTATTTTTTCAAAAGCCGAGCAACAAACCTTTTTCGATTTTTTAGTCCACCACTGTAGTATGTACCTAATAGACATTGGTTCGAGTCTTTTGATAGGTCCGCGTTCGTATCAGAGCACGACCGCGGGCCAATCAGAAGAGGCAAAGTTTTTTGTTCGCACTTATTGAGGAACCAATCGTCGTTTTTCGAATAGGTGTGATGAAAAAAGAAATTTCCTGCTCACTCTGGAGTGAATAATTTAGTCTCTTATGTAAAAAAAGGCAACCGTAGACTTGTTTTTACGTTTGTAGAGCAGCGCAATCTATTTGCCCTTCGCACCATGATAATGGTGGACAAGTCACTTAGTTTATTCGAGAGCAGCAGTTCATGTACAGCTTGTGGCACGACAGGTAGGTATGGTAAGGGCGTGGGTTAAAACTTAAAAGATGCGTGTTCGTGCAGAATTTAATTAGAAGTATTAGACCTAAAAACAACATTAGAATAATTAGAAAAACAATAGACACTTAAATTTAAAACACAAATCACAAAGACATAAATGAGTCTTACCCGAAATAGGTCTTTTAGAGAGTAAGACTTACTCAGTAAGTATTAAATAAATATTTTGGAAACAATTTGTGATGGTTTCTATAATACACTCGAGAGCGATGAATCCGGGTCACTTAAAAATCCTAAAAATCTCGAAAACTAAGAAGGCTAGCTTCATGAAATAAGTTGTGTTTCATAGACAATTTAATACTCCTTAAATGAAGTCATTAAAACTTCTTGGTTATTGTAAAAAAATCAAATTTGAAAAAGGGAGACTTTCGAAGATGGAACTACGAAATTACTACATTTGTTTTTGCTTTTGTTTCTAATCTGTCATTTAAGTGGGTACATAAACCATGTTGATAGTGTTCAATATTTATTATTCAAGCAGTAATCATGTCGCTTACACCTGAAGAATGCACCAGAATACTCACAATGCTGGAAAACGGCCGGGGTCAGCGCGATACAGCCACGACTGTCGGTGTGTCGCTCTCAACAGTACAAAGAGTTCTCCAACGTTACGAGGAAACTAACTCTAACCTACGCAGACCAGGAACAGGCAGAACCAGGTGTACCACAGCACGAGAAGATCGATACTTGGTGAACACAATGCTTCGTAATCGCTTTCTCACAGGAACTGAACTTACAAATCAGTTTCGACGCCTCGGAGGAAGTAACCCAAGCGCATGGACAGTAAGGCGACGACTTGCTGAAGCTAACTTGAAACCACTTAGACCTGCAAACGGCCCTAAACTGGAGCGTGGGCATCGTATTTCAAGACTAAGATATGCCCAGAACCACTTAAATTGGAGTATTGGAGATTGGTCAAAAGTTATGTTCTCTGACGAATCAAAATTTATGCTCTACAAGCACGATGGAAGACACAGGGGAAAGATTCAAGCAAGCATGCATCGAAGAAAAAGTAGCCTACGGTGGTGGATCTGTACATGAGTGGGTCGGAATTTCTTCTGAGAGTCGCACAGAACTGGTGTTCATAGAAAACGGCTCTTTAACTAGCGAAAGATATGTGGAAGAAATCCTCAATGAACACGTTGGTCCATTTATGGTCAATTTGGGTGAGGATGCTATTTTTATGCATGACAATGCCCGGCCTCATACGGGTTGGATTGTGAATGACTACCTTCAAGAGATGAACATTACTCGTATGGAGTGGCCAGCACGCAGCCCGGATATCAACCCGATCGAGCACGCTTGGGACGAGCTAGGGAGATGCGTAAAATAAAGAAGCCCTCCCCCAATCACGCTTCGTGAGCTCAAAATTAATGGGAGAATATTCCCCAAAATCGTATAAGGAACTTGGTGTACAGCATGCCAAACCGCGTAAACACAGTGATGGAAGCACGACGAGGCAATACGAAGTATTAAAATTCAAGTAAATCGTAATGTTGTTCAAAAATGTCATGTTTCCTATTTTTGTTTTAAGGCGAGATCAGCAGTTTTTTTTCTTTATGTAATTTTTTGTAAATAAAATGAAGTGACTCATAAATTTTATTACTTTCATTTAAGGGGTATTAAAGTGTCTATTAAACAAAATTTATTTCATGAAGCTAGCCTTCTTAGTTTCCGAGATTTTTAGGATTCTTTAAGTGACCCGGATTCATCGCTCTCGAGTGATTATGAAAAGATTATTGAATGAACAGTCACATAGATTACAGCGCATGCGTAAACAAATAGATGAAATGAAGAAAGGATCGAATTAAAGAAGATCGAATAACAGCGTACCGCGCTACAAGCTTTTGGCTAATTCTCTCGTGAAAACGGTACAAAGGTTAGAATTTTGAAGGCCGCTTGGGTCGTCTATCTCTTTTGTGTTGGCGCCGCTAGCTATAGTGTGGTAGTTAGGGCAGGGAGCCAAGAGCCGTTCAATATGGGTACAAAACTAATAAGCTCGCCTTTTTTTTCATGAACACAGCTGTTTTAATTCTCCAGTGTTTTTTTACAGAGTAATCCAAATTCTGAATAAATCCAGCGGATCCCTAAACTGGAAATGTCTTCTTACATTTGGATCATTATCTCCGTGGAATTACTAATAGTTATCGCCGAAGGAAGACCCAGGACAAATGAATCTCCCAACGCAAGTGCCATCATGAATCTTAAAGAACCTACCTTTCATAAGGAAATATTTCAGGGAGAATCCAAGGAGTTGAAAAGGGAGAAGCGAATAAGACGTAGTGCTAACGAGACACCCACCCTTACTAAGGATATACCTGGACCCGCTCCAAGAAAGGTACGCAAACTAGAACTCAAGGAGGTGATAAGGGAGAAGCGAAGACCCAGGACAAATGAATCTCCCAACGCAAGTGCCATCATGAACCTTAAAGAACCTACCTTTCATAAGGAAATATTTCAGGGAGAATCCAAGGAGTTGAAAAGGGAGAAGCGAATAAGACGTAGTGCTAACGAGACACCCACCCTTACTAAGGATATACCTGGACCCGCTCCAAGAAAGGTACGCAAACTAGAACTCAAGGAGGTGATAAGGGAGAAGCGAAGACCCAGGACAAATGAATCTCCCAACGCAAGTGCCATCATGAACCTTAAAGAACCTACCTTTCATAAGGAAATATTTCAGGGAGAATCCAAGGAGTTGAAAAGGGAGAAGCGAATAAGACGTAGTGCTAACGAGACACCCACCCTTACTAAGGATATACCTGGACCCGCTCCAAGAAAGGTACGCAAACTAGAACTCAAGGAGGTGATAAGGGAGAAGCGAAGACCCAGGACAAATGAATCTCCCAACGCAAGTGCCATCATGAACCTTAAAGAACCTACCTTTCATAAGGAAATATTTCAGGGAGAATCCAAGGAGTTGAAAAGGGAGAAGCGAATAAGACGTAGTGCTAAAGAGACACCCACCCTTACTAAGGATATACCTGGTAGACATGTGCGCCGATGCCGAAATATTCGGCGGCGGCGTAGAGGTAGAATTTGGTAGGCGGCGGCGTAAATGGCGGCGTAAACGGCATCGTAAATGGCGGCATAAATTACACAAAAAACAGGGAGAATCAGAAGTAAAATTAAAAAAAAAAAACGTTGTCATAAAAATTAATATAAGGTATGAAAAGAAACGTTAAAGTCGCAATAAAATATGGCACAAAAATAGTTTGGTTTGGTAATTTGGTTACGAATAATGTACTTACAAATTGTAAATTACAATCTTATATTTATGACTCCAAGGAGACAAATGCGGTATTGGCCAAAACATTGCAATAACACAGTAAGTGATCCATTGAATCTGTATCCACACAGGCCCTGCAGGTCGGGTCATTCATCAGGCTGATTATTTCAAGTGTGCGTTTACGCTCCTGTTACCGCTCTGACACGTGTCCTGCTGTTTCACCAACTGTACTTGATTGCCCCTGTGGTTACCTCACCGATGAAGAACTTGGAATCTTTGAGTCTAAGACATGTCAGTTTAATCTTCCTTCGGCCTGTTCCTTCTTATATTGCCTCTAGGGAGCCCTATTCTTGTTTCTGGACCATACATTGTAGACAGTGGTCCTATTCCAGCCACTTTGTCTGTTTCTTGGTTGCCTTCCATTACTACGTGTGCAGGGACCCAGACTAGTTGCAGTTTGTTGTGTTCGCCCACCTCATTGAGGACCTTTATACAATTTAGCAACAACCCAGAGTCGACCTTGTAGGGCTTTAGGCGCCTCTGTTTGGATCTGTATTTGAAGCGGCTTGAGATTTAGTAGCATTTCTTTCGATACAGCAGGTATTGTTGGAAATGATTCCCAAGCAAGTCAACCGCTGAAGTTTTGTTAGTGTTTGCCTAATGTACCTAGAACCGTTGTAGGCCACCACAAAATGCTACCATAAGAAAGAATGGGCCTTACTATTATTGTGTATAGCCAATATATGACTATGGGTTTTAAACCCCAAGTTCTTACCGTACGCAGATTTTAGCATACCGAAGACTTGTGGCCTTGGCCATGGTCCTTTCTACGTACAGGTTCCACGTCAGTTTTTTATCCAGAGTCATGCCTAGATACTTAACGATCGTGGACTGTCCCATACAGTCTGAGAGTTTTTAAACCTTGTCGGTTTCTTTTTCTTGTAAATGGTACAATCGTGGTCTTGCTACGTTTAATCGATAGGTGATATCCATCACACCACCTTTCAACTTTACGCAAGGCTTTTCACGAGTACATTATTCGCGATACTATGTTCGGGAATTTGACATTAATTATAATAACTAGATCGTCAGCATAACCAAGTGAAGAAAGTGTAGAAAGATCCGGTATTCAGCTGCTGCAGAAGCCACATACATAACGCCACCCTGCGGGCATCTTTTTGAAGTGGTAGCAGTAACCTTCTCCCCCAATAGTAAATATGTTACGATTATTTTCCTAAGCATGCTATCTATCCATTTTCATAGCGTTTGGTCTATACTATGGGAGATAGCTTCATTTTTTGATTGCCTCCAAATTAGTCCGATCAAAGGCTCCTTCGATATCGAGGAAGGCACATACCTTCTGGTTTTCCAACGCACTTTCATCACGGTATACTACAAGATGAAGTGCTCTTTCAGTAATTTTACCAGACTGATATGCACATTTAGTACATGAAGTGTTTTTTTCCGCAAGGAACCTCTCCTTTATGTAGTTGTCGACCAATTTTTCCAGAGCCTTCAGCAGAAATGATGAAAGGTTTATGGGTCTGAAGGACATCGGTTCATCGTAGCTCTCTGTTTCCGGCTTTGGTAAGTAGACAACCTTGACACGTTTTCAGATTTTTGTAATATATCTGAAGGCGATACACGCAACCTAGGCGAGCGTTGAACTTTTCGCCGTTCGCATCATATGCGCCGAATACGCCGATTTTTCTAAATGGTCAGCGGTTTCAAGTCTTGATCGGCGGCGGCGGTCACCGGCGCGGTGCGGCGCACATGTCTAATACCTGGACCCGCTCCAAGAAAGGTACGCAAACTAGAACTCAAGGAGGTGAAAAGGGAGAAGCGAATAAGACGTAGTGCTAACGAGACAGCCACCCTTACTAAGAATATACCTGGACCCGCTCCAAGAAAGGTACGCAAACAAGAACTCAAGGAGATGAAAAGGGAGAAGCGAGTAAAATGAGGACAGGAAATTACTGTGGTAACAGATTAATGAAGAGGCAGCAAATTTTTAAACTATTTTATTTATGTGCATATCAATAAAAGCTATCTAAATATCAAGGTTCGAAATTATCGAGATAATGATTATATTTGATATTTATCATATTATAATTATCATGATAATAATCGACGTTGTTTCCTATTTTTGGCTCTTTATTTTTTTACTAAAAATACACATACAAAAATATGATTACAAAATATTGTTAGTATTTTTTTAAATAATTTTAATTGTATAAGTGTAATCACGGTTATTAATCAGCAATTTCGTTTTTGTGACTTTTTTTTCTTAGTTTCTTGGCGTCACGAAACGTCAAACCGAGCTCGGGTAAACATGGAAGGATATAGCGCGGCGTTTTGCAAAGATAACTACAATTTTAATGTTTTGTTTTTGCAATTGATTTTATACCTAATTACCAAGATTATAATTATCGATAATTATTTTATTATAATTTCAATACATAAACTAAAGCTACTCTGCTCACTTGGCATGAGGCAAAGTGGCTGGAGCAGCTCCAGCGGAAGCACAGTCGGCTGGAGTTCAGTACGACGACGGGAAGAGAAAGCGTCGAACTACCCGGGCATTGTCGAAGAGGACTGCTTTCTGCATTGCTGCAATTATTGGTCTTCCTCGGAGATCCAGCCACCTTAGGTGACGTTCAAGGTCGGCTGAAATTAGCCCATTCACGGATAGGACTACGGGGAAGATTTCGGTGGATTCCACTCGCCACATATCAGTAACATCGTGGGCCAGGTCCAGGTACTTTGTCCTTTTATCAGCATCAGCCTGCATGAGGTTTTCATAGTATGGGATAGTGATATTAACCAAAAACACCGTTGACTGCGCCCGATCTATCAGCACGATATCAGGCTTATTCGAAGGAATAGTCATGTCCGTGATGATCGGTCGGTCCCAGTAGAGCTTGGCGCGGTCGTTTTCGAAAACCGGCTCCGGCGTGTACTTGTAATAGCGTAACCGCCGAGATATAAGGCCATACTTTAGAGCGATCTCTTGGTGTAGGATCTTGGCTGCTTGGTTGTGTCGGTGCAAATACTCAGTGTTGGCAAGCATGGAACAACCGGAGGTTATATGACGCAGGGTAATAATTACTATAGTAATAAATTCTAAACTTACGATTCACATACACAAAAAGAATAACAAATGTAATACAAGTCAAACTTTTTGTGATTAAATGAACATAAAATATGCACTTAAAACCAAAACAAATACCTTACGGCTGTAAGAGTGTGATTAAAAAAGTAGTATTGATTAAGTAGACATCACGGCCTGTCCTGTGGGAGCTTTACAGATTTAAAAAAATATTAATATTCTATAACAAACAAATGTATAATTTGGTTACAAAAATATATAAATACACGATGGAAAGTTGAGATAAGTCAGTAGGGGCAGCTACTAGAACCCTTGATGCCACGCAAAAATACTCTTAGGAGACCTTTATCCAATTTTAAGTAATGACAAGAAAATGGTCAAGTTACACGAAAACCTATCTCTTTCAGACCTGAACCCTAATCGGAGTCCATCCAAGGTTGAAATCTGACTCTTGGATAAAGTGGTCTTTGAGAAGAATACAATAGCTTCTCCAGAGTTCCGCGGCACGCTAACTCTTCCACCATCCTGGCCCACTTGAAAAGTGACAGAATGTTTTTTTTATCTGCGGTTATAGAATTTGTTCAATCTATCACAAGAACCCTATCGCGATTCGACCACAGACGGCAACGTATGTCCCAATATTTGGAATCAGAGGCGTACATCCGTCGGGTGAATCACGGGACCTACAGCTTAACGTGCACTTCAAACCACTTCGAATCAAATGTCAATCTATCTAATTTTCTTCATTTTAATTTCGAAATCCGAGTATCGAAATTAAAATGAAGAAAATTAGATAGATTGACATTTGATTTAAATTAAGCAGTTTTCCAATTTTTTTTATGTACTTGTGCCAAGATGTAGTGTGGCAACCCAGCGACAGTGTCTGGCCTTATGGGTAAACTTTCATTTAAATCACATTTCGATTATGTATTTGCAGGTGCAGAATTTTACGGTGAGATCTTTAGCTATAATAGGTACTGAAACTGTCTGAAATATTGGGAATACAAGTTCCAATCTGTAGGAACTTTGTATTTGTTTAACAATCTACAATGTCCATCCTCACTGATGGTGCATGGGGTCAGTTCATAAATCTGGAAGGTAACACATAGGCTCCAACGCTACTCCAGTTTGATAGAGCTTGTAGTGCTAGTGCAGGGCACATAGCTCATAGAACAGATGGCCGTTGAGGCAGTAAAGTTCAAGAGTGTCGACCGCGCACCGGAAGACGTGGCGTAGGCAGGCCTCCCACACGGTGGACAAACAACCTGGTGAAAGTTGTGGGAAGCTGCTGGATGGACCGCAGCGCAGGATCGGTTGTTGTGGAAATCCTTGGGGGAGAACTTTGTCCAGCAGTGGACATTTTTCGACTGATATGATGATGCTGATAATGATGTATTGCTAGTGGCGAACCCTACCGCTAGAAGTTTCCAGGTCACATATAGGGTCTCTGACACATCTATGATAGCAACTGGAACTAACATCTTTGTATACCTTATGTATGAAGCATGGAAAGAAAGAAAGTAAGTAATGTTTATTTGCCAGAATACATACATATAAAGGTCTTAGAGTTAAAATTGTAAATGTATTCAGCCATCATAATAATGGCATGTAAATTTTAGAAGTTAGAATTATACCTATGCTAATTACATTATAGAAGTAAATTAATTTGATATATTTATTGTACTTCATATATTCACTAATACTAAAAAAGCAGTGTTGCATTAGCCATTGTGTTAATTTTGTCTTAAACCTAATACCTTGTAATTGTTTTATGTCATTTGGAAGCTTATTAAATATTTCAATACATATATTATAAATATTTTGTTTAAATATTTTAGTTTTGCAGGGAGGTTAGTGTAACCAAGTGTGTATTGAGCCCTTGTTACATGGAATCTAAAGTCTCTGAAATATCGAAAATACTCTGAATGAGGTTTTGTAAATAGACAAACCTTTCTTATATACATGCAGGGCAGTGGTAAAATGTTTAGTTTTTAAATAGGGGTTTACAACTTTCCATGAAACACACATTATTAATAGCACGTACACACTTTTTTTGCAATCTAAATGTTCTATCGACATCTACAGAATTTCCCCACAGTATGATACCATAATTGAGGACTGACAAGACTTGACCGTGGTAGGCAAGATACAGTCAAGATAAATGCCAATTGCCACTTACAGTAAAACCCATCCAGGTAACGACTATGCTCATGATCAGTTAACCTGCGTGATCGACCCAACCAAGCAAGTTGCACTGAACTACGACCATGGTTGCGGTGCACATAAAACGGCGGCTATACAAGAAATTCTCTGAGCAAAAAAAATGAAATTTACAGCAAAAATTAAATTTGAAATTTGGTAAATATCCATATAGACAAAGGTTCATGGCTTCCATATAACATATTTCTTGTTTCACATGGCCTCAGAAATCAATACATAAGCCTCAGAAATGTCATGCGACGACGTGTGGGAGGTAAGTAAGGTGCCGCGTAATAAGTGGATTTACGCCGAAAACATTGATGGAAGACAATAAAATGCAATACAGGTTATTACCTAATCACGTAACAAATGTTGTTCTTTTGTAAATAATTTCCAACTTGTTATTAGAATGAATTGAATTTATGTAGTAAATATTGGGTAAGGGTAAAAAAATATAAATCAGGTAGGTATTTGCCTATAAACAAATCGGTACCTACCTACTTACCTGTTATATTGGGATCCACGGTGAATGATTTTCTAGACACTTCACAAAGTAATAAAATTAACGAAGCGAAAATAAATCGCTAAAAATTAATCGATTTTGATATGTACTTCGAACCAAAGTTTTTGAATATTTTTGCTAAAACGTAGTTATTTATATCTCCTTCGATTTTTTGCAAAAAAAAATTATTTCGCCTTTTATAGGACAGGCTAAGATTCATTGTCCATACTGCCTAGTCTTAAGTATATTTATATTTCATTATGATATAATTTGTAGAACGTCTTCAGTAATTTTTTAGTCTTCAAGATCACCGTTTCTTCACGTTCATATCATATACACAACCTAACCTTTCCTACATACTCTAGCAAAATGATAGCACTTATGCTACAGCTATCGCGGACTTCTTGTGGGAATTCGAAACACAGCATTCGCACTTTTGTTTCATTAGCCTACACAATAAACACATAATGTTACTTTGCTGATAAATACACTATCAATAGAAATTCCCGCTATAAAGACTTTTATACAATAGAATAGAAAGTATTGTTTAATTTGCCGCTAGCGGCAAAGAAACAAAACAACTAGTGTACGCGTACCAGTGTGCCGCTAGAGCGGTAAGCTTAACGCACTACCAAAAATGACCTAATAAGACTAGAGTAAAGATGCGACAAGGATGCGACACTCACCTCCCCCCGCTAACATCAACGTCACCCGCAGATCGTGATCTGATCGTGTATGGTGGACCATAATCAGTTGTTAACGTGAGATGTGTAAAGTTATCGTGAAGATAAAAATGCAGTTTACTGCATTTTTTCAATGATGGATGAATACAAAATGTTTAGAAAAAGCTTCAGGTCAACAAAATAGTTCATACTCATGGTTTCCTTTCTACGAAGCCGAAAAAAAATTATTCGTCATTTTTTTTAGGCAAATATTATGATAGGTAGATATTGTTTAAAAGTAAATTTGTCATAGGTTCATAGAAAGAACAAGACGCACGGGAGGCAAGGAATCGCGAAGCTTCTACCTCCGATTCACAGGATCCACTGACGACAATAGCGTTTTAGGAATACAATAATTATTGTCATCGTCACCATATCAGCCGAAAAACATCGACTGCTAGACAAAGGCCTCCCCAATGTTTTCCATGACGACCGATCCTGCGCTGCCCGCATTGCAGAATGGTTTTTCTTACAATTTTCCACAATACAGCAAAAACACGCAAAACTTCGCAACGGATTTCTCCAGCCAGTATCAAGCGATCAAGCGGAGGGCTTGGGTTGCCATTTAAAAAAAATATGAACTGCCACTGTAGCTAATATATAGGGTGACCTTAAATTAGTTCTTGATAGCAAAGGATATGAATGTACTCGTGATTACAAACAACTTTCCCATAGAAACTATATGTCAAATATGAAAAAAAATATTTGGTCCTTCATACATTTTTGTCGATTTGATAAATTGTTATGTACCGAGGACCTAAAATTTTTTTCTGATTCGACATATAGTTTCTATGGGAAAGTTGTTTGTAATCACGAGTACATTCATATCCTTTGCTATCAAGAACTAATTTAAGGTCACCCTATATATACTTTGACTGTAGTACCAGATTTTTATTTACTTTACTTATCTTGATTTTTTAGCGATGCCACCATAGTAAAAATCACTCATTATTTTTTCTCAAAAATGGATCTAATGATTTTAATGAAACTTTGTGAATAACTAGGACTTGATAAGGCCTACTGCACTATTTAATTATTCCAGGAAAAATCGGAGTAAAGTACCTCCCATACAAACTGAAATTATTTGGAAATTTTTCGTCAAGTCTGATCTCTCTCTCTTTGCTACTAAGTGTAATGTTTATAGTTGATTTGAGTATGCTCGATTACGACAGATGGTTTAGGCTTCGCGAAAAGTATGCACAGCGTGGCTGTACAATGTATTTTTATGTATGTTCACCGATTTCTCCGTCAACTGTGGACCAATTTTCAAAATTCTTCTTTTTATTGTCCACTAGCTTTTTCCCGCGGCTCCGCCCGCGTTGACATCGTTTTTATGACTGTCTTAAAGGGTGATTAGTAAATTATGTCGTTTCCCACCTACTCAACCATCTCTTTGCAAAAAATCACAACAATCGAGTATTTTTTTAGTTCCCTCAGGAACTGCATCAGATTATGCTATTTTCTCGGGATAAAAAGTAGCCTATGTCCTTCCCCTGACACAGGCTACCTGCATGCCAAATTTCATAAAGATTGGTCAAGGCGTTGAAGCGTGAAAAGGTAACAAACAAACAAACACATTTATAATATTAGTAAGGATTGTCACCAAGTCTGTTGCCTGATGATGGGATCCCAAGGGAAATCGAGAACAACCCTCAAATTTTATAGTCACCTATTACGTGCTTCAATATTTTATTTTCTAAAGCTGTTAAAGTACTTACGCCTGGTAGTCATCATCTCATGTTGATGAGCTGGTGATGGAAGCTACAACTCTTTAACTGTTAGGAGCTGGAGTCTTATTGTCGAGTGGGTGATTGGGTTTAACGTCGTTAGATAGCTTTATCACTAAAAAAGTTTTGAAAAAGAAATTCATTCAAAATTATGAAATAATATTCTGGCATAAGGAAATTAACCAAGATTAAGGATATCAAGCCTGGTGAAGATCACGGGAAGCCGATGGATGCGGGCAGCGCAGGACCGGTCGTCGTGGTAATCTTTGGGGGAGGCCATTGTCCAGCAGTGGACGATTTTCGACTGAAGATGATGATGAAGGAAATCAAAGGTACGAAACGAATTACGGGCCTACATTTTTTTTTAGGTTGGTGCTAGCAAAGCTAGTAACTATTATCTAATCTGTGGCAAAGCCTCCGACCAAATAGCTATTGGTCGAAGGGCAAAGCCATCGAATCTAAAACATTTGATAGGTGACTTTCTTTATCTGCGAGAGACCTCAAGAAAAATTGTAGGCCCGTAATTTGTTTCGTGCCTATCTCTGATTTCGTTATTGTTGGTTAATTGAGTGTTCTTATTAGTTTTGTACTTTTAAGTTCATGGTCATGGCTGAGACTATGGAAAACCTAAGCACAATGCTCGATGGCCTCAGTAAAGTCTCTCAACAAGTGGGTCTTAAAATAAACATGGATAAGACGAAAATAATGTTAAATGTCCGTGTCGTACTCACCCCTCTTAAGGTTGGAGACTCTAACACTGGAAGTTGTTGACGAATATGTATACCTGGGACAATCACTCCAACTTCAAGAAAAAGATCAATCAACGCATCCAACTCGGCTGGGCAGCGTCCGGGAAGCTTCGCAATATCTTCACGTCCTAAATACCGCGGTGTCTCAAGACTAAGGTCTTTGACCAGTGTGTGCTGCCTGCCAGTGATGACTTACGGAACTGCGACATGGTCGCTTACTATGGGCCACATGGTCACCTAAAGGGGAATGGAGCGTGCTATGCTCGGAGTTTCTCTACGTGATCTAATCAGAAACGAGATCCGCATGAGAACCAAAGTAACCGACATAGCTCGCAGAATCGCTAAACTGATGTGGCAGCGGGCAGGGCACATAGCTCGTAGAACAGATGGCCATTGGGGTAGTAAAATTCGCGAGTGGCGACCGCGCACCAGAAAACGTAGCGAAGGCAGGCCTCCCACGCGGTGGACCGACGACCTGGTGAACGTTTTTCGGCTGATATGATGATGATGAAGGCTTATTAGGTGAATTTCTACTTTAAGTCAGCTTTTAGTTTTTTTTAACTTTTTTAGTAGGTATCTCAAGAATAAAAATAAAACCAAGAAAATATAATGAACGTCATCAATTTTTATTGTTTTTTTTTTTCTTTTTACAAGTTCAACAAAGACAATATTATACCTATCTAACCATTTACTTTTATCGTATTATGTAAACACCCTGTCCTGAATACTTACAAAAAAAACCTTATGCCCATTTTTTGCACCTGCTATTTTCTCTAAGAATGACCGAGAATATTACAACATTATTAAAACGAGCTTAGTAAACGCAAATAAACTCTACCATCCTACATTGAAGGCCTTCTCCAACCGCAAATATCTTTGCATGAGGGAAAATGACCTCGTTTTTCCAGTTAACAAACAAACTAATAAAAAAATACAACCGAATTGAGAACCTCCTCCTTTTTTGGAATCGGCTAAAAATTAAAAATCAGCGTAGTCCAATTTTGACTTAGACCTTGTCCAGAAGGGGCGAATTCGCCGCGAAACGTTTCACGCGATAGCGAGATACTAGGCGCCAATACATCGACATCGCATCCACAAACATCGCGCGAATTTAAAAATACGCGCATAAATCGCGTGCACTCCAGACCCTCGAGTCTGAGTATATATTAGTACTAACCTACAGTACGGACACTCCCTGCCGCTCTCTAGATTGCGACCTCCACCCCCTCGTCACCCATATTGATACAGATTGGTTACAGTTTGGTTGTCGAATTTAAAGGATTTCACCGCCATTTTGTTTGTTCCGTCATTCCTTTTTTGAAATCATTTCAGTGTCCAGGGTGTTCTCGAGTCGAGATACTAGCTAGAGTCTTGTTGGCCTTGTTGCGTCGCGTCCAGTGACCAACTGACCAGTTGACGCGCGAACTCCAGAGCGAGTGCACGTATCAAGGGAGTTCGAGAACCAAAATTTTGATACGGAATTGTTTATAGAAGAAGTAAAAAAAAGACGTGGGATGTGGGATCACCTGATTTTGCCAACAGAATTTTAAAACGAAGAGCTTGAGAAGAATTGGTGTTAATATTTTCTGATAAAGATAATTGAAAGATGAAAAAGAAAGATATTGGTTAGTAATTATTGTTATTTATTTTATTGATTACTAACGAAGAAAATTAGATCATTTTGTTCTGCCACGGCAGTCGACCTTCTTTCAGACTTAATTCGTCCCCAAATGCTCGCGCTGAGGTACGCTCTTTCTGGACGCAACGGTCGCGCGTAATACGCACGAGAGAATCGCGGCGAATTCGCCCTCTCTGGACAAGCTCTTAACTGTTTCCCTTGGGACCTGTCAAAAAACCGTTCAACCTCGGTCATCGCTGTGTTCATTCTGCACCTTTGATAAATGCCGCTCGCCGCTGTCGGCTCGCGTCAAACACTGCGTCAAAGGGGCCGCCCTGAGTCAACTTTGATTTGACTTTGACAAAGATCGCGCCACGATTGAACTCAGGGCGGCCTGCATGACGGAGTGTGTGACGCGAGCCGTCAAAGGTGCAGTTGATTCAGCAACAAACTACGAGTATATGATTGATTTCCATTCCATGGGCAAAATGAAATCCGCCAATCTTACAAGCTTTAATCCACTTCCCGGTTTCCGTTTGAGCTGAAATTATGCACGCATATGTAAATCGGATGACAATGCAATATTCTTATGACATGGAGGTGATCTGATGATAGACCCGGAAGGTGGCCATGGGGACCTCTGTAGTTAAACGACGTGACCCCATCGAGTTGGAACTCGTTTGATTCGTCTTGACAAGGACTCTTGATATCCAGGGTCTGATGATGAAGCCAGAAAGTGGCACCCTGGAATAAGACTAAAAGCTTGTACCTAAAAGGTTTTAGGTTTTTTTTGGCTTGTTTCAAGTATAACTTTTACATTTAAATTACCTAAAAAAAATTAAAACTTACTGCTAATGTAACGAACACCACTCGGTGTTACAAAATCCAACAGTCAAACGAATAGACATACATATACTTATACTCTAAAAACATTACCCTCCTCTTGGGGAGTCGGGTGGAAAAATATCAATCAATTATGTTTAATTGATTACTTCACTAAAGTCTTAAAAACTTAGATACTATGTCACATTAGCGCTAAAAGCTATAAACGATTTTTGATGTAGTGGGTTAAAATAGATTGAGCGCCAGTGTTGTCTTTACATTCAAACAATTTAAAAAATAATAATATTGGATTCAACATAATTGTATCGAATTTCACGGCTAGCGATAGTTCAGTTGGAAGAGTTACGCCACAATACGGCGACACGCGACCAACGGTCACGGGCTCGACGAGCTCATTACGTGTCTTCGAAGCACGCAGCAATATCTGTATCTAATTTCACGGCTAGCGATAGCTCAGTTGGAAGAGTTACGCCACAATACGGCGACACGCGACCAACGGTCACGGACACGACGAGCTCATTACGTGTCTTCGAAGCACGCAGCAATAATTGTATCTAATTTCACGGCTAGCGATAGCTCAGTTGGAAGAGTTACGCCACAATACGGCGACACGCGACCAACGGTCACGGGCTCGACGAGCTCATTACGTGTCTTCGAAGCACGCAGCAATAATTGTATCTAATTTCACGGCTAGCGATAGCTCAGTTGGAAGAGTTACGCCACAATACGGCGACACGCGACCAACGGTCACGGGCTCGACGAGCTCATTACGTGTCTTCGAAGCACGCACCAATAATTGTATCTAATTTCACGGCTAGCGATAGCTCAGTTGGAAGAGTTACGCCACAATACGGCGACACGCGACCAACGGTCACGGACACGACGAGCTCATTACGTGTCTTCGAAGCACGCACCAATAATTGGCATAAAACAGTTAGGAGAATTTCGATTTTTTACTGTAAAAAGTAAATGAAACATAATTACTAAATTAGTTCACTTTATAATCGTCGATTGAAATTAATACTGTGGTTGTTTTTCATTGTATTTGGACCAGTGTCATCATTACATAAATTTAAAAAATATAATAATGAAAAATACCAGTGATTTAAATCAGTTTTTTAAACTATTTTTTAAGTAAAAGTTAAAAAAAACTTTTTTTAAAACAATGACAGTTCGATTAATATAAGTAAAAACCAACCACTAGTATTCACAGAAATTAAATGATAATCTCCGCTTTGAGTTGGTTAAATATCACATAATATATAAAATTATAAAGCAATAACCAACGTACAACAGAAAACAAACACGTGTCGAGATGATAACCTCCGCCTTTTTAAGTTGGTTAAAATATCATACAATATCATAATAAACTTACCTCACTGAAAGTTAAAGTAGAAGCTAGAGCGTTTCAGAACGAGAGACAGTTACCCAAGAACAAGTAGGTAGATATAACAAAATTATTTATTAGATAGAATACTACCCGCATAAAAAATATGAGGATACACGATCACATCCCACAAATATGAAGATACCCATAAAAACAATTAAAATCTAAAATATGAACCCAGTCACGCCAGAAAGACAGAAATTGCGATTCTAATTTTACCATCATTTAGTGACCGACGACGTCGAGAAGTTTGACGGTGAATATTTAAAAACAAATTGCATAATATGCAGTGAATTGATATGCGTCTTCCGAGTCAAAGAACATGCTTTTAAAGACATATCATTAAAAAGAATCATTAAATATAACAATCATTTCAAACAATATACATACAACTAATCTGATTTATTTCGTAGCCTAAAGTGTAGCAACACCTCACACTTGGGTATAAACTTAATACCTCAGCTACTTTCCCCAAGACGGCGGCTGCATCATATAGGTGACAGGTGCAACACTTGTTGACAGGAGTTATCGTACTGAATCACTTTCCCGATAGAAAATGAACAACCACTATAAGACTCCCCAATGTTCCCATTAAGTGTTTTTAAGGAAAGTTGTTCAGATACAAAACTAGACGCAAGTTAGAAGTTTTTTTACAAAGTATGTACACAGGTGTACCGCGCAATTGAGCCGTTCGTCTGGCGGCAGGCGCTTGCACGAGATGACAGGCAGACGCAGTAACAGCACTGCTGCGCACGCGCAGAACGCGACTGACGTGAAGCGCGCCTCGCACCGCGCGACCTATACCACAGTCTAAAGAATCCATACAGTAGTCCAACGAATATGTCGACACAGGGCAACCGTGCAGGGGCTAGGGGCGAGACGGGGGAGGTTGAGCCAAACAGAATGGGCGCGGCACGCATCGGGTGCGCCTCGACGCAATTGAGGTGGCCGGTGGCGCACCCGTGATATGCCATCTAGACGCCTCTTCAATTTACTTGCATACAAAAGGTGACAGATGACAGAAAAACGTCGGTGCAAAACATATAGAAGCGGTGCTCAATGGCGTGCCCGCGCCCTTTCCGTCTGGCTTATGCCTAAATGTTCAAGACAATAGGGATGACGCCAGCATCAGAAATAAATTATGAACTCTTGATCACTAAATTGCCCTCCTACCTTAACTTCGGAAAACCTCACTCGTTTTGTTTTTCATCAAGTCTTCGATTTTTAACTCACCAAAATCACAAAATGAGTACATAAATGACGCTGCAAAACTATGACGTCACGCCTAGATATTTCAAACATTTTTAGAACAAAATGTCGTTTTTGACAGATGATAAAAAGTAAGTCAGATAACTAGCATTCGTCATCCCTATTCACGAAGCGCATATACCCATACGCCTGGTAAGCTTCACGCCATAAGGTGACCAGTGGACAGTGATGTATTTGGACCACTGTATGGATTCTTGTACTCTGTGCCTATAACTCAAACATTTTGTTTCAAAAATTGCAACAAATGTGGTTAATTACTGTTCTCACTGTACGTATCAAACTGCTTCCCAAAACCTTCCAGTGTAAAATTGTAATCCTGAGTTCCATGTATGGTCCTCACGTGAATCCTCTGATAACTCGGCCTCGTGAAGAACTTGTAGCAGATGTGACACTGATATTTCTTCAGTCCCGTATGCGATTCCAGATGCCTTTTCAGTTTGCCTGGATATACAAAACAAATTAGGTTACTTGCACCAACCACTGATAAATGGCGCTCGGGTCTTTTCCCAAGCTCGGGAAGGTTACGCCACACTCCGGTTTAGTGGAAATTTTAGGGCTAGTGGCGAACCCACTAGTGGTTTGAAACCGCCTGTAAGGCGTCTGACCCGGAAGACGAGGTATTGATTGGAACAGTTGTCTCTGTCTGTTCCTTTACGTGGAAAGAGTAAAGAAAATAACCTCACTTTTTCAATGGTTTTTCGTTTCAATCAAAAACTACAATGAAAGTATAAACAATTAATATAACATTACTCACTTTGTATCATCATAACAAATATTGTTTTATATTTTTTTAAATTTTTACTATACAAAGAATAAGTCTTAACTAGAGTTAAAAGTAACGGTGTAGACCTATTTTTGGATTTTTTTTCTATTGAGCCAAAACTGCTCAATCATGTTTCTTATAGAAATAAGAGTATTTTTTTTTCAACCTTGGGTTTTCTATAGTTTAGGAGTAATTGACGTCAAAAATAACGCAAATCTGTAATATTACCGCCTTAACGACTGGTATCTATTGATAGCAGCCACACGTGCCAACGTGTTCAACATGCCTTGCGAAGCACGAAAATCTAAGGAAACGCCTCTAACCAGTCTAGTTAATCCAGGTGTGGACAAGCGTAGAGGTTGTCGGTGGTTCAACAGGTAACGACTCGATTTGGATAGCACGGTTAATTGTGCCACACGATAAGAAAAAAAAGAAGATAATGACAAGGCATTTTTTCTCAAGAGAACTCAATACACTCCACACTTTCGAGTCTTGATCTTTACTTAAATTAAACTTACCAGTTAAGATAAGAAAGTTGTAAAGTTCTCCCCACAATGCTAGGATATGAATGGCTTCTCGTTTGTATGAGAGAAGCTATGCACGTTCAAGTAGTGGGGCGGCTTAACCCCCTTATTGCAGACGGTACACGCGTGCTTCCTGACTTCCCCTTTGCTGTTCAGTTCGTACACTAGTAAATAAGGGCAACTTATCAGTCTATCCATACCTTTAGTAATAAAGCCCTTCCCACACTGCTGGCATATGAACGGCTTCTCCTTTGTATGAGTGAAGCTATGCAGTTTCAAATAGTAGGGCAGCTTGAATCCTTTGTTGCAGACGGGACACACATGCTTCCTGACTTCCTCTTTGCTGTTCAGATCCTCTACCGCTATCTTTGAGCCGTGGCTTTTGAGATGCTCCTCGAGGTAGTAGAAGTGTTGGAACACCTGGAGACAAACACCATAGATTTAATACTTCTTATTCAGAATTACTGATGTGCCGTTACCAGTAATTTACAAGTAACTTATTCGAGGGTAGTAAATTACCCCGCATCCAGCGGCTTCCCGACACCTTCACCAGGACTGATCGTCGTGGAAAACCTTGGGGAGGCCTTTGTCCAGCAGTGGACGTCTTTCGGCTGATACGATGATGATGCGAAAATTGGGAATCATTACTAACATTATAAATGTGAAAATGTGTTTGTTTGTTTATTTGTTTTTTTGTTACCCTTTCCCACTTCAACACCTTAACCAATCTTGATGAAATTTGGCATGCAGGTAGCCTGGGTCACTGGGAAGGACATAGGCTACTTTTTATCCCGTGAAAATAGGATAGTCCGATCCCGTTCCTGAGGGAACTGAAAATATACTCTTTTTTTGGTTAGTTTCTTTAACATTGCAACGGAACAATTGATTGCTGTGATTTTTTGCACAGAGCTGACTGAGGGGGAGGGGGGGGGGAGACATAATTTACTAATTAGTATATCCTGACATGGTTCCCGAGGGATCTGGGGAAAACTCATTTCCGCGTTCGCGCAAGACAGCGTCGCAACGGAGCTACGGACTGAAGTGGTGTGGAGGAGGATGGAAGTGACATAGACTTTAAATCAGAATAGCCCGATATCGTTCCTGACGGATTTGAGGAAAACTCATGTACGCACCACCCACCCTAAAAGACAGTCATAAAAACGATGTCCAGGCGGGTGAAACCGCGGGCAAAAGCTAATTAATGTTATATTTCGGAGCTCAAAATCGATTACTGAGAATATTCCCACGAGTGGTAGGGCAGAGATAATATAACGACTGCAGCGATTAGTGGTCAGTCAGCATAGATGGCTAACCTCGAAAGGTATTAAGGATCGACAGTCCAAAATTTCAGATTTAGATTCACACATTTATTTGACAGTAGCTTTTGCCTGCAGCTTCGCTCACGTGGACATCATTTTTATGACTGTCTTCGAGGGTAAGTGGTGCGCGAGCCGCAGCGGCTCGCGAGCGTGGATATGAGTTTTCTCCAGACCGTTGTCCCAGATTGGCCTATTCTGTTTAGCAGTCTACTTCCTATCCCCGCAACCAGTTCTATACAAAAAATCACTTCAATCCGTTGCTCTGTTTTCAGGATATGCTACTTAGTAAATAATGTAATTTCCCACCCCCTCAACCATCTCTGTGCAAAAAATCACAAAAATCCATTGTTCTGTTGCGATGTTAAAGAAATTAACCAAAAAAGACTATTTACTCAGTTCCCTCAGGAACTCATCGGACTTTACTATTTTCACTGGATAAAAAGTAGCCTATGTCGTTCCCCATGACACAGGCTACCTAACGTGCATTCCAAATTTCATCAACAGGTATTTTATATCTACTTGGTGTTCCCAACATTGTTCTATGACACAAATATTCTGGTACAGAAATAAACATCTTTATTTATTTATCAAGATTGGTCAAGTCTTTAAAGCGTGGAAAGGTAACAAACACATTTTCACATTTATAATATTAGTAAGGATTCTATGTATAGTATTTATATGTATAATATGGGTCTGTACGTTGTACTTTTGTTACATGATTTAAATAAATAAATAATTTTCTACAGGATCCATTATACCCGGTCGACAGGAATTAGGACGTGGACTGTTTTCTCTTCCTGGAGAATCCTCATATAAAGATCGTACGTTAATTTGATAGCCACATGATGGGTGATTTATGAAAATAAGATTTCCCTCCGTACAAAAATGGAAATGTCTCAAAACGGAACAGTTACAAAAAAGGAAGAGTTCACAATGCACAAATAAAATTATTAACCAAAAATTAATGAAAAGAAGAAAAGTATAATTCTGTCTGTAGTTATAAATTAATAATGCCCCATTTCTTTATACAGGGGGTGTGACAAAATGAGTGTAGGTCCCGTTAACTGGGGGCTTCTACTCATCATACTGAACAACTTTTGTTATACGACTTTGCTGAAATTGCAAAAAACAAAATTACTCTTTGTACATCGTCACTTACCACCAGGTGAGATGTTGTCAAGGGTTTACCAATTGTGAATAAAAAAAAATAAAAAACAAATCGATCAGCTGATCGACCAAATTTGTGCATTTTAGTACGGAGAGTCCATTTTTTTTTGAGAATCGACTATGGGTTCCTTGGGGAAAGTTGTCCAGTATGATGAGTAGAACCCCTAGTTAACCCTTTCATGAGCAACGAAACTATGGCAAACAAGGGAAAACTGAACCTTATTCAAGGTCAATACAGTTTACTATTAATACAGCATCCCTGGCAAAAATATCACCAATGCTTGTGAAAGGGTTAACGGGTCCTACACCATAAATTTAACACCCTGTATACAGTTAGTTAGTTAGGTGTAGGACCCATTGACTGAGGGTTCTACTCATCATACTAGACAACCAAGTCAATAAAAAAAAATAGACATTCCATAAAAGAATGCACAAAATTAGTCGATCAGCTGATTTGTATGAAGTAATTTTTAGTAGCGATTTTAGCAGTCATAGCACAAAAGTTATTCAGTATGATGAGTAGGAGCCCCAGTTAACGGGACCTACACCAACTTTGATACAACCTGTATAGTGGGTTGTGTTGTAGTGCGATGTCGAAAAGGACCCATTTCAACATGTGCTGTAGCTAGAGCTACAGCGCTGGTTTTCAAACGTGCCCTAAGTGACAAGTGAGCTGCGTATATCTCAAAACTACAGAGTTGCATGGTGTTTAAAAGTAGATGGCGCTATTCATTATTCAGGTTTTTGTTCAATGAACCAGAAACTAAGTATATCTTATTTTATTAAGACAGGATTTAAGTTCAAATGAGGAGAAAAAAGCGTATTTGCAGGGTGTGAAAAAACTGAGCACTTATACTTTAAGGTGGGCATCTACTCAAACAGAACACTTTCCCCGAGGAAAACGCAGTCAATTTTCATAAAAATTGGCCCCTCCATACAAAATTAGTCAACCACCTGTCTGACTTTTGAAGTTTTTTTTTTGCGATTTCAGCTGAGTCGTAAAAGTTGTTCAGTTTGATGAGTTGATGGCCATATGGGTATTAGTGCTTAGCTTTTTTTACATACTGTATATTAGGTTTTTTAAAATTAATCTGATAGTTTCTAAATCTCCAAGATTTCGAAAGATTCTAGAAGCTTATGGAAATTTCCCTAGAGAAGTTTCTTACCTCGCCGCATATATTGCACACTGTGGAGCGCTCATCTTGCGACGGCACGAGATCGGGGGCCGGAGTCCCCAAAATGGTCCCCGGCTTGGGGATCTTGCGAGCGTTCTGTAGCACCATTGCGAGGATTTCACTGCGATTGTTCTCCGATATGCTGTAATAAAGTCATTTGAATTGTAATTTATTTGCAGATAAAGACCTCACATTTTAAATACATAAAATACAATAGACACAAAATAGCATGAATTCTGTTAGAATTAGCATTTCATTCGTAGTTGGTATAGTGACTTTAGTGAAGAGTTCGTGACTTGGCTCTAAACTTCCGGAAGAATCCAAACTTTCCAGAATGTTACAGAATAATCGAATCCCCGAAAAAATACCTGAAATTCTAAAATTGGATGGGATGTTTGAGAACCTGGGGTTGTCATTTTGAAATGAAGATACCGTTCTGACAAAGTTACCATATTTTACGAGTCTTATGAGTACTTTTTTTTATCATTTTTTTATTCACAATTGGTAAGGTGTTGGTTATTGACGATGATACCGAACCGCCTCCGTGGCGTAATGGTAAGTTCATTCGCTTCACACCAGGAGGCCGAAGTTCGATTCCCTGTGGGCTCAACATTTAAGACTCGGTTTGGTCGGTGGTGGGGCATTTTTTAAGCCCGCCTAGCTAGCTACCACCATCTTATCTAAGTTTTGCCGCCAAACATCAGTGTTAACAACATTGATGAGTTCCAGGTTGAAGATAAGATAGCAAGTTCTTCATTGCCTTGGGGAATCTTAGTGAGCCTGCTTCCATCTTCGGCAACATCGTTGTGCGGATGGTGGCGCATCGGGAGTCGGGTCGTTCCTTTCCCTCTAATGTGGTTGATGGGAGCGATGGATGGCTCTCACGTTAAACTCGTGACCGTCCGTGTGAACTGGCCTACTCTTGTCAAAGGTATCAATGACATTCAATGATTTTTATGTATAACTTTTCGTGTCATATTGTTTTCATGTTCTAATGACATAATCTGGTTTATTTCAAGGATTGCATTTTTACATAATTAACTAATTATTGTTTATTTCTTGATTTTTCACAAATGAAATTATGTTATTATTATTTTAAGACTATCAGAAATAGTGTTATTTGCACCTATTTTTGAATAAATACCTTGAATCTAAATCGTCACTTACCATCAGGTAAAATGATGCCAAGGGCTTACTATTTATGAATATTTTTTTCCCCCTTTTTAGTAAATAAGTGTTAGTGAGTCCTCATCGACTCACTAAGACTCATTTACTAAAAAGGGAAAAACGACTATTGCCTATTAAAAGTGCAATTCGGTGACTATAAATTTTTCCTAGGTAACGTAACAGTATACAAGAATATCTAACACATATATCGTTTCTGACTTTACTTTTGGAATTGCATCCTATGAGGAGTGTATGTATACATGTTTCTTTATTCCACGAAATCTTCTAAATGGCCATGGACTTCAGAGTGGGAGTATCGTTAGATCCGTCTTGATCCCGTAAGTGACATACTCGTAGGATACATTTTACCCGACTGGCCAAAAATGAGGGATAACGTTTTTATGCAATCATTTTTTATTAAATACTAGCTTGTGCCCGCGTGGACATCGTTGTAATGACTGTCTTAGAGGGTGCAAGCGGCTCGCGAGCGTTGAAATGATTTCTTTCCAGACCCCTTTGGAACTATGTCAGGATAAGTTTATTAGTAAATCATGTCATTTCCCACCCCTCAACCGTCTCTGTGCAAAAAATCACAACAATCCATTGTTCTGTTGCGATGTTAAAGAAATTAACCAAAAAAAAGTATTATTTCAGTTCCTGCATCAGGCTATGCTATTTTCACGGGATAAAAAGTAGCCTATGTCCTTCCTCGTGACACAGGCTACCTGCATGCCAAATTTCATTAAGATTGGTCAAGGCGCTGAAGCGTGAAAACGTAACAAACAAACACATTTTCACATTTATAATATTAGTAAGGATAATAATATAAATAACCGTATATCAATAAAAAACAAAATGTAAACAAACTTATTAAGAATTTGAAAGGTTTAAATGTCAATTACATAGTATTTTTAGTGAGTACTAAAATAGAGAGAGTTCTCTCTCTTTTCGTGTGGAACTTAAGTACTGTTTGCTATATTCGAGTTAAGACACCTCTGTGACATTTGGGTTTGTTGCATTGACATTTTTGGGGGATTTAGAAAAGGGATGGGGAATTATTATGACAATAGGGATGTCGACAGCATCAGAAATAATTTATGAACTCTTGATTACTAAATTGCCCTCCTACTTAAACTTTGGAAAACCTTACTCGTTTTGTTTTGCATCAAGTCTTCGATTTTTAAATGACGTTGAAAAACTAACTATGACGTCACGCGGCACGCCTAGGTATTTCAAACATTTTTGGAACAAAATGTCGTTTTTGACAGACGATAAAAAGTAGATCAGATGACTAACATTCGTCATCCCTATTTTTATGACAATAGACATTATTATGGCTTAATACTCACGTGCCCTCTTTAAGGTGCGTGGCTAGATGCATCTCCACGTGGTACTTGGTGTGGAACATGTGCGCGCACACCGGGCACTCGTATCTCAGCGTGAACTTGTCCACTCTATGGGACACTATGTGCCGCTGCAACTTGCACTGCTCGTTGAAAGACTTGGAACAGATGTCGCAGGAGAATGCCTTGCGATCTGTGTCAAAATGGGTCTTCTTGTGGTACACCTGGAGAAAAAAAATAGAAATAATTAAAAAAAAAATACGAGTGTGCTTTAGACCACACGACTGAAGTAAAATTTCTTTAGCTCCATCTATATGTATGAAAGTAAATACTTAGTCTTCAGAAAATAATCAAATCTTTTTGTCATATGGAGGTATAGACAGTTTATTAAAAGAGTTTTATTATTCTCTGAAAATTATCAAATCTTTTTTTTATCTTTTGTTTGTTTTCATTGTTTTGACAACCGATACTGTTGCCTTGGCAACCGATCTTGTTGGTAAACAAAAATAAATAGCATCTCTCTATCACAAATTTATATATCCCTTTCAACTTCCGTTCGCCTCGCCCGAACACACTTCCGTAACGCTCTCGTCACGCATCCACCAGCTTACTCCCCAAGTCAAGCGTGCGTAAAGAAGTTTTACTTCAAAAATACAGAATCATTTGTGATTTATACGAAACATTTAAACAATTCTTCTTTTGGTTCTTTTAAGAAGTAAGAAACTGACATAGCTCACAGAATTGCATAAGTGGCAGTGGGCGGGGAACATATCTGGTAGAATAGATGACCGCTGCGCTGGGACATGCCCTCTCGTATATCTACCAGATACGCTAAACTACCAGGTTTATGATATAGCGTTCCCACTCACCGACAGCTAGGTCATATAGTGAGGGCCGCTATTCCTGCCAACGCCGTTGGCACACTAAACTGGGACACTAAAGTTCTCAAGTGACGACCGCGCACCGAAAGACGTAGCCTTAGCAGGCTCCCAGTCAGTGCACTGATGATCTGGTGAGGGTCGTGGGTAGCTGCTGGACGAGGGCAGCTCAGGACCGATCGTTTAGGGATTCTATCACCAATATTTAGAATGGACCTTCAGGATCAACATAGGCTAAAAGAGATGCTCGCACCTTCGATATCAACGCGGCCAAGGCCGTAGGCCCATTAGTAGTAAATTAAGTAAAAACTTGATTAACATGCAATTAAGTCAGCTCATATGTATATACGTCTCCACCGAGGGCCTCGAGCCTACCCTAAATTAAGGCGTTCGGGCCTTAGTCGACCACGCGGGCCCAGTGCGGGTTGGTCAACTTCACACGCAACCTGCGAGTTTCTTCGCAGGCGTGTGCAGGTTTCCTCACGATGTTTTTCTTCACCGTAACGGCGTCGGATAAACGTACATCACAGTCACACAGTCACATCAGCTCATATACGTCCCCACCGAGAGGCTCGAGCCTACCCTGAATTAGGGCGATCAGCCCATGGTCGACCACGCGGGCCCAGGGCGGGTTGGTCGACTTCACACACAACATTCGAGTTTCTTCGCAGGCGTGTGCAGGTTTCCTCACGATGTTTTCCTTCTCATATGTACTTCGCATATGTACGTGTAGGTGAGGTGTGTGGGTAAATAAATAGTCCAAACTTACGGTTGACAGAAGGTATAATGTCCAGTCAAAGTACACACACTCACGATATACAGAAGGAGTAGAAAGCACATACACTAGATAGCAAGTAAGCAAGAGGATAGTTCACAGGAAAAGCAATAGAAAGTTAAACGCAAATAATATTAAAAACATACATAGATTATGCGGTATTCAGCGATTTCTAAATATAAAAGGCTAAGCAAGAATAGCATGCGTCTACCGTCACAATCGTTCTAGGCTCGACTGGTGGTACCGGTTACCGGGCTCAGTGAACGGGCGCGGCTATATGACGTCACACGTTGAACAAAAGAATCAGTCGCGAGTGCGCGTCTCCAATGTATCGATCCGAATACGAGATCCGTCACGTCAACATTAGTTAGTACATTTTAATACGAATATTATAGTAATTACACGTAGGAAATATAAAGAGTAGCCTACATAACCCCCTTCCAGAGCTCGTGTTACGAGCGATAAAAGTTTGTAAATTTGACACGTCGACCAGAACGGGTAATGTACTCCTTGTTATTACCTAGAGGTAGGGGTTCTTCGTCTTTAGGGTCAGTCAGTATGTAGGCAGGTTTAAGTCTGTCGATTGATACTGTGACTTGTTTTCTGTTCACTAGGAGTGTAAAATATTTATCTGCCCTTGATATGACCTTATGGGGGCCCGAATAAGCAGGCTGAAGCGAACCGCGTAATACATCGTCTCTTAGAAAAACATGATCGCATGTTGCAAGATCCTTGAATATAAAGACTTTTTCTTTAGAATGGCGCGAAGCAGGCACTGGCCTTAATTTGTCAGCTAAGTTATACAGGCGGGTAGTGAACTCGGTGATATCCGTGGGCCTAGGATCACTGGCCTCAAAAAATTCACCAGGCAATCTTAACGGCTCGCCATACACCAACTCTGCTGAAGAAGCCTGTAATTCTTCCTTGAAAGAACTACGTATGCCTAGCATCACCAAGGGCAAGGATTCAGTCCATCGATCGTTTCCATGACACATAATGGAAGCCTTAAGTTGTCTATGGAAGCGTTCCACTAGTCCATTACACGAAGGGTGATACGCTGTTGTCTTTTTATGTTGAAAACCGGCAATTTTGGACAAACATTGAAACAGTGCCGACTCAAATTGACGGCCACGGTCTGTTACTATGCTTGATGGGCAACCAAATCTGCTAATCCATGTGACCAGCAAAGCTTTGGCAACAGTCTCTGCTGTGATATCAGTAATCGGTATAGCCTCGGGCCACCTAGTAAAACGATCAACAGCAGTTAGACAATACCGGAATCCCTGTGAAAGGGGAAGCGGTCCGACAAGGTCAATATGTATTTCCTTGAATCTGGCACGAGGTAAGTTAAACGTGCCTAGGGGAGCGGATACGTGACGAGTGACCTTGGTTCGTTGACAAGCAAGGCAGTTACGTGCCCAGTTTCTACAGTCTTTCCTAACACCGGGCCAGACAAAACGTTCAGCTACCTGTTTGGCAGAAGCGTTGGCACCAGGGTGACTCAATGAGTGCAGGCTGTCAAAAACTTTTCGACGGAAAAATTTGGTCACGTAAGGTCTGGGAGTCGGTGTACTTACATCACAGTACAAAGAAGTTCGACTCTCAGGTAACGTCACCTTCTCTAAGTGAAGAGATGAGCCCTCCTGTAAAAGTTTTTCCAGTTCAGTATCTGAGGCTTGACTTTTAGATAAAGTTTCAAGACACACGGGAGCCTCCAGTTCTTCGACACGCGACAGGGTATCGGCAACGACATTATCTCGGCCAGATATGTGTCGGATATCTGTCGTGAACTGGGATATATAGTCAAGGTGTCTGTACTGACGTGGCGAACAATTAGTTTTTCGTTCATGGAACGCGAAACAGATCGGTTTGTGGTCAGTATAGATGATAAAGTGTCTTGCCTCGAGCATGTGCCTGAAGTATTTGATTGCCTCATAAATGGCAAGTAGCTCCCTGTCATAAGGAGAATACTTTTCTTGAGCGGGGCTTAATTTCCTGGAAAAGAAGGCAAGGGGTTTCCAATCACCATCTTTAAACTGTTGCACGACTGCGCCAATTGCCTTGTCAGACGCATCGGTAACGAGTGCAAGTTTAGCCTGACAATCTGGGTGGGCTAACAGTGCGGCGTTCGAAAGGCTGGTCTTACAATCGTCAAAGGCTTTTAGGGCAGCGCCTGTCAAGACGATAGGATGAGACCCTTTTACTGCGCCAGTCAACAAAGCGTTCAGTGGCTTCTGTATTTGGGCAGCATGGGGCAGGAATCGCCTGTAAAAGTTAATCATACCCAAAAATCTTCTAAGTTGGCGCACGTTAGTAGGCACTGGAAAGTTTTGGATAGCCTGCACTTTAGTGTCAAGTGGTTGGGTACCGTTTTTAGAGATACTGTATCCTAAGAAAGTTACCTCTTGAGCACCGAAAACACACTTAGACGTGTTTATTAACATGCCGTATTCTCGGAGTTTATTGAATACAATTCGAAGATGTTTTTCATGCTCTGCTTCGTTCTTGGAGTAGATTAAAAAATCGTCCAAATAGCAGAAGCAAAAATCTAAGCCTCGAGTCATCTCGTCTACAAACCTTTGGAATGTTTGACCTGCATTCCTAAGGCCAAAGGTCATAAACGGAAATTCGAATAATCCGAAAGGCGTAGTAATGGCTGTCTTGGGGATGTCGTCCGGGTTTACAGGTATCTGGTTATATGCTTTCACAAGATCGAGCGTGCTAAAGATGTTACAACCCGCGATATTATGTGAAAAATCATGGATATGCCTAATCGGATACCTGTCAGGCACGGTACGAGCATTCAACATCCTATAATCCCCGCAAGGACGCCATCCATTATCTTTTTTAGGAGCAAGATGCAATGGAGATGACCATGCACTCTCGGAGGGTCTTGCTGTGCCGTTATTAAGCATAGACTGAAATTCTTGCTTCGCTATTTTCAGCTTGTCTGGCGCTAGACGACGAGGTGCGCAAGAAACGGGGGGACCGGGTGTAGTACGGATGTGATGAACCGTGTTGTGGGGAATGGTGCGATGAGTACCAGCTGGTCTAGTCAGTTCTGGGAAATTGTCGAGAATTTTATGAAACCTAGTGTCACCAGTCAAGACCTTTACAGAAGAAATTTTGTTTGAAGCATCAGCGAGAGAAGCTACAGCTGATATAGTAGTGCTACTATCAATAAGTCGCTGATTGCGACAGTCTACCACAATGTTAAAGTGGGTTAGAAAATCTACGCCTATAATTGCCTTATTAACATCGGCTACAACGAATCTCCATGGAAAGGTACGACGCAAACCGAAATCAAGTTCAAAGTTTACATAACCGTAGGTGAAAATTCTTGATCCATTAGCAGCACACAGTTCGTAGTTGGTCTTGGTTCGACGATCTCTCAGCAAGGAACGGGGAAAAACGCAGAGGTCACTCCCTGTGTCTACTAAAAATTGCATTCTCGAACTTCGATCGGTGACAAATAGGCGACCAGTGGAATTGGGACAATCGTCTGTCGCCATTATCGACTGCCCGTGGAGTTTCCCGCCTTGTTAAAGTCGCAGGGCTTTACACAATCTCTTGCTTTGTCTCCATATTTTCCGTGGTACCAGCAAAGCGGAAATTTACGGTAATTGGATAGAGACCTGGATGCAGAACGACGACGCTGATGATCTGACCGTCTGTTTCGGGAACGTGGTTGCCTATTGCTGCTGTTTATGTTGAAGGCTTTAACCTGTCTCCTTAGCTCAGCTACTTCTTTCATCAGATCATTGACCACAGATGATTGGGCGTTCATCGAAGAAACTTGTGGCGTTGATGGAGCAATGTCGTTCACTCTGTCTGCCAAGTCCGCCAGAACGTCAAGAGAAGCTGTAGGATGGCCTGCCAGAACGGTCTGAATGTTAGTTGGTAAACGACTTATCCATATTGTACTCAGGAACTCGTCATGTACTTGGTTGCCGGCAAGACCCTGTAGGTGTCGCAGGAATTGGGAAGGTTTTCTATCCCCTAACTCTTCATGCATAAGTAACTGTTTTAGTTTCTTCTGCTTAGATGCTGACAGACGTTTGATAAGCTCCGTTTTCAATTTGTCGTATTTGTCTTGAGCAGGTGGGTTGATTATAATATCTTTGATCGCTACGGAATACTGATTGTCTAGTTGACCAATCACATAATTGAATTTAGTAGCATCGTTACTTATTCCAGATATCGCGAACTGTCCCTCTATCTGAGCAAACCATATCTCGGGCTCCTCTGGCCAGAAAGGTGGAACTCGTATTCCGACTTTAAAAATCTCGGACGTCGGTGCAGTGGAAACGCGCATTTCATTACGGCTGTTTTTATGTCCAGGTGGAATTCCTTCGTTCGTTTCGTTATTATTTGTGCTCATGTTGGGTCACCAGTGTAGGTGAGGTGTGTGGGTAAATAAATAGTCCAAACTTACGGTTGACAGAAGGTATAATGTCCAGTCAAAGTACACACACTCACGATATACAGAAGGAGTAGAAAGCACATACACTAGATAGCAAGTAAGCAAGAGGATAGTTCACAGGAAAAGCAATAGAAAGTTAAACGCAAATAATATTAAAAACATACATAGATTATGCGGTATTCAGCGATTTCTAAATATAAAAGGCTAAGCAAGAATAGCATGCGTCTACCGTCACAATCGTTCTAGGCTCGACTGGTGGTACCGGTTACCGGGCTCAGTGAACGGGCGCGGCTATATGACGTCACACGTTGAACAAAAGAATCAGTCGCGAGTGCGCGTCTCCAATGTATCGATCCGAATACGAGATCCGTCACGTCAACATTAGTTAGTACATTTTAATACGAATATTATAGTAATTACACGTAGGAAATATAAAGAGTAGCCTACATACGTAAGTTTTTGAAAAACTCATTGGTACATTGGCCGTCCAGATTTGAACCCGGTACCTCTGGTTAGAAGGACCGAGTCGTTACCGGTTGAGCCACCGACGCTTTTAAACGTACATATGAGATCGAAATTCAAAAACACATTGGTACCTGGCAGGACTCGAACCACGACTTCCCGGATAGGAGGCACCGGCCGTTGCCGTTGCGCCACCGAGGCTTATATAGTGTCACATCAAAAAGTTCTATTATATCTCCAGAGGGAAATTCTATGTCACGTAAATATCCCTACGTTTAAAGTATGCCCTACTCCTCTCACAGTTTGATGTATGGGACAGATATAGTGTAATTTTCACGCACTTTAATTTTCTCAGCTACGTCTTTGAATCCGTTACTACACTCCTCCGCCGAGCCGTGAAAAGACATTGCAGAAACTCCGTGTGTCAAATGTTCAAGAGAAATATGTTGTCGCCTTACCATGGACTCCTTCTTCGTGTAGGTCCGGTTGCACACGGTGCACAGGTATGGTTTGGGCCCCGTGTGCGTCGCTTCGTGTGTCTTCAATGTCTCGTCGTCCGGCTGCTCTTCTAGGCAGAAGTTACATCTCAGGATAAGCTTCTCGCCTGGTGAGGAGACCAAGTTAAAAGTTAAAAACGTAAACCTGCCAAGGGAAAAACGCTCTTATTACTTGTAGATTTATTCATAATGTACGATATTTATTACTTATACTTAGGTACTGTCTACGACAATAGTAACGTGCTGAGGAAGGAGGCGGTTACGGGGAGCCGCGACATCGCCGCCGGCCAGAGCCAGCCACCACGTCATTAGCGATCTACCTGCGATCCGCTCTTCACTCATATAATGCAAGTGTGACAAGAAACCAATTTGTAATACTTTAACATCGAATATACATTAATACATAATTAAAAACGTATTTTAAATGTTAGCTCTTGATCTAACAGGTACTCTTTTCTCATTTAATCGCCTCCGTGGCGTAATGGTTAAGTTCATTAGCTTCACATCAGGAAGTCGCGGGTTCGATTCCCGGCGGAGTCTAACTTTGTAAGAATCGGTTTGGTTGGTGGAAGGGCGTTTTATAAGCCCATCTAGCTTGCTACCTCCATCTTATATAAGTCTTTAACTAACTAAAATAAACACAATCACTACATTACAATAGGGGATCGGACTGCTAGTCATTTGACTTACTTTTTACAATCTGTCAAAAACGAAATTTTGTTCTAAAAATGTTTGAAATACCCACAAGTGATGTCTTAGATTTTTAGTGCCATTGCCGAACTTATTTTGTGAATTTTCTGAATTGAAAATTGAAGGCGTGATCGAAAACAAAACAAGTAAGGTTTTTTGAAACTTCAAGAGAAGAGCAGTTTAGGTAATCATATTTCTAAATTAATTTTTGATGCACGTAAACTAGACGAATTCCACTGCAACAACTTAGTACAATGTTGCATTATTATTTTTGGTTTTATAAATTTTCTAAAAAAAGTACCAAGTAAAACGATTTTGATAATATTTATGACCTAGAGACACAGACAGACTAAAAATAATCATGAAAATCGGTCCACAATCTACGAAGATATCGCGTAACAAACATAAAAAAACATACAGTCTAATTGAGAACCTCAACGTATTTTGGAAGTCGATTAAAAGCAGTCTACACTTTCAGAACACAACTAGCGCCATCTATCAATCTTCTGTTGTACTTTTTTGGTATGTTGGCACAGCGCGTTTTCTGTAGATGGCACAAACGCGAACATTCCTCCACTCAACAGCTCGGCTTGAGAAACGATGCCTCGACGCGTTGCCTCCGAGTACTTCCGAAACACACTTGGCGCGAGCCGTGCGTAGCGAGCCTGCCTTGAAAGGTTGAATGAACCGCACTACCGAGGCGCGGCGAGTAACTAATTTCATACCCATACCGCACTTGCGCGGCGCGGCACAGATGCCACCGGAGGCAACTCCGCCAAGCCGCGTCTCTCCGCTGTCGCCAGTGCGCTTACCTTGGCAGCGGAGAGGCGCAGCGCGGTGGGTTATTCAATCAGTTCACGTTCTATCCACGACCAAGCAAGGTCAAAAACCGTGTTGTCTGTCTGAGCGTCGCATTGCTAATGCGAAGGAAGGGCCGCGCCGCGCCTCAATAGTGCGTTTCTACCTTTATACACACTTAACACTACCTACTCGTCTTCTGGCGTACTTTTACTATCTAACCCTAGCGCCATCTATTAGCAATCTGACGTACCTTCGTGGCACTTTTGGTGCACCATAAGCATGTCTTGATGTAGGAACCGCTTGTTGCAGAAATTACAGGCATGTGGCCGCGGCTGGTTTCGTCTCTTAGCTTTCACGGTATCGGAGCCCTTGTTCTTCTTCTTGCTAGATCTGTGAAGAAAAGAAGATCATGTCAAGGGGATTCCCTAACTAGTGCCGCCGTCATTAAAAAAAAAACTCGCTGAGTACAGTCGCCATCAGATATACCATAGCGGGCGAGGTGTTCAAATATATCTGAAATATGTTCTTCATACACAATGATGTACTTTTCCTCAAATGCTACATATTGAAAAATCTGCAGCTCAGATATTTATGACAAATTAGACGTTTAGATATTAATACAAAATTTATTGAAATTTAACACATCGCCCGCTACGATATCGTCAGCGAATCGAAGGTGGGATCGATGTACTCACCGTTGATATTGATGCCGAGTACACCCTATTCCAAAAGCTCTTGCCGTATCTCTCGATGTCTCTAGGGCATTTGATAGGGTCTGGCATGCTAGCCTTATTGGTAAGCTTCCTTCCTACGGAATACCTACTGGTTTGTGCAACTGGATATCTGACTTCCTGAGGGAACGGTTTATTCGAGTGGTCGTTGATGGCTGCTCGTCTGACCTATTGGCTATTGATGCCGGGGTACCTCAGGGCTCAGTTCTCTCCGCAACTTTAGTTTTTGCTGCACATAAACGATCTGCTGAAACCTTTGGGTATGCAGACGACAACACGGTTGCGGAGAGATATTTGTCTAGTGCTCGAGCTAGGGATCCGGATATACTACTCAGAGAGAGGCCATGATTGAGCGCGTGAACCTTACACTCAAGGCGGTCTCTGACTGGGGCGATGCCAATCTTGTTAGGTTTAATGCCTCTAAAACCCTGGCGTGTCTATTTACTGAAAAAAGGAGTCCTTTTAGCCTGACTCCTACTTTCCGAGATGAATCTATCCAGATTTCCGACCATCTTGAGCTCCTTGGCGTAGATTTAACATCTGATTTGAATTTCGGGAGATACATTGAATCCAAAGAAAAAACCGCTGCCAAAAAACTTGGTATCCTCTCGAAGATGAGACTTTACTTCACACCAGAGCAGCTTCTAATATTATACCAAGCTCAAGTTCGGTCACGTATGGAGTACTACTCTCACTTATGGGACGGATCGGCTCGTTACCAGCTAGATGCCTTAGATTCTATCGACCGACGCACTAGGAGACTCATCGGCGACGAGGAACTTGCATCAAACAGGCTCCAAAGCCTCGAGCATCACCGCAAAGTCGCCTGTCTATCGGTGTTCTACAGGATTCATTTCGGAGAGTGTGCCCTGGAGTTTCACAACCTCATTCCCCCTTCTCCATTTCATCACCGGACGGCCAGGCGCGGAGGGCGGTTCCACGAGGTTGCACGAAGCGTTTTGCGTCGTCGTTCATCATGCGAACGGCCAAGGATTGGAATTCCCTTCCGGCGTCTGTATTCCCCGATTCGTATAATTTAGGAATCTTCAAAACGAGAGTGAATAGGGACTTTTTGAGTTTGCGTGTCACATCCTCGGCTGCATCGGCAATTACCATCAGGTGAGGTGCAGCCAAACGCACTTAAATTTTTAATAATAAACAAAAGCTTTAAAACATCTTCCAGGGCGGCGGTGAACAGTTTCGGAGACATAACGTCTCCCTGTCTCACCCCTCACTGCAGCTAGGTAGGTTTCGAGTTTTGATCCTGGAGGCGAACCGACATGGTGGCGTTTTCATATATACACTTCAGTACCTCGATATATCGATAGTCAACTTGGCACCGCTGGAGAGACCGTAACACAGCATTAGTTTCGACCAATTCAAAGGCTTTCTCATAGTCCACAAACGCCAATCATAGTGGCTGATTGTACTATTCGGTCTTCTGTATAATCTGCCGCAGCGTATGTTTGTGGTCTATGATACTAAAGCCTTTTCGGAAACCGGCTTGTTCGGGAGGCTGGAAGTCGTCAAATCTGAGTGCGAGACGATTCGTAATGACTCTTTGTAGACATGGCTCAGAAGTAAAAAAAAATGCTAGAAGTAAAAAAAATACAAAAGCGGAAGAAATAACTATGAAATTGTAACTAACCCACTATTATAATCACGACCATTACCCATCCACACAATCACCAGAGACTAGGCACTAGTGACTCAGCATGCTACCAAGAATCCAATATTTTAATTCAACCAAACACAGTAACACACACACACACATATGATAACTCAATCAAACCCACCACAGACCAAAACCTACCGCACATAACTATTTATTAATTACGCCCACTTCTGCTCCGGTCATCGCGCCCTTGCTGCAGAAATACAGGTTGGAGGGGGGGCTTGAACTGAACTGAATTAAAAAGTATAAGTGACTGCTACTTACTTCCCTTTCTTCTTCCCCTCGCCAGTTTCCTCATCATCTACAGGTTTGTCAGGATCTTCTTTAATGCCTTCCATCTCCAATTTCGCTTTTTCTGTAACCAGATAGTAATAGAATTAAAAAGTTGGCACACCAATATTTGCGTGGCATAAATTGTTACGACGAACACAGGGTCACAGGAACACAGGCGACGTGAATGGGATTGGAATATATATGTTTAATTGAAAACTATAATAGAACTAACTAGAAAGGTTTTACAACGTCTTTCCCATGCAGGATTAAAACTAAAACAAAAAAAATGAAATTTAAGAGGATTGTGAAACTGCGACTTTTTATACAAACGGCGATAACGATTTTCACCTCTTAAATGTTAACCGATTTGGACCAATTTTTGATAGGTTGCCAGTCAGAACAAAAGCTAGGCTTAAACGTTTTTGTTTTTTCGATAAAGTTAATAAGTTTAATTTTATTGTCGTTTACGTGTTTTCATACAAAACTAATTTCGGCCATTGAAACGTTCTGACTGACCTATCATCAAAAATTGGTCCAAATCGGTTAACATTGAAGAAGTGAAAATCGTTACCGCCGTTGGTATGAAAAGTCGAATTTTCGCCGTGGGTTCACAATCACATCTTAATGGTAAGGGTGTCAAAGTATTACCAGAAAAAATTAAAGCAGTTTTAAAGGTGCCAAAACCGACAAAGTCTAAGATCTTTTCTAGGAAAAGTAAATTGTTATAGTAAGTTTTTAAAAGACCTAGCTATCACCTTAGAACCTCCATATAAATGTGTGAAAAAGGAGAAATTTAACTGGAATCATGAGTGTGATATAGCATTTGGTCAAATTAGAAAGGCATTGACAAACACAAATGTTATGGCTCCTTTTGCTCATAATTTACCTGCAATACTAACGTGTGATGCGTCAGACTATGGCGTAGCAGCGGTATTGTCGCAACGATGTGAAAAATGAATTATAAAACCAGTAGCACATGCAAGTAAAAAACTGTCTGAAACTCAACAACGCTATATTGTACTCTTGATAAAGAGGCATATGCTATTGTATTTGGAGTAACAAAGTTTTATGAGTACCTATATGGGGAAAAAGTCTATCTTGGAAACAGATAATTCAGCGTTGACACATATTTTTAATCCTAAAAAAGGAATTCCAAGGGTGGCAGCTATACGATAACAACACTGGGATATATTTATGTCAGCTTTTGACTATGCGATACAACATAGTACTCATAATAACCCTGCAGATTGCCTGTCTAGATCTCCATTGGCGATAAATAAGAGTAAAAAAGAAGATGTACTACAGGCAAGTGACATAAGCATCTTAAATGCGTATACTGTAAAATCTCAAACTGATGGAATTTTACTTGATTGGAAATTAACAGAGAAGGAAACAAAAAACATGTTGTATTGTCAACTGTGTTAGATGGCTGGCCATCTGAAAATTCATATGGTGACTGCCTAAACCCCTATTTTAGTCGTAGATTTGAGTCAAGTGTGGACAAAGGATGTATTTTGTGGGGATATAGAATAATTGTAACATATACTTTACAGAACAAGCGTCGGTGGCGTAATGGCAAGGTCCGCTACCTCCTGTCCGGGAGGTAATGGTTCGATCCTGCCATGTACCAATGTGTTTTCGAATTTCGATTTCATATGTACGTTTATCCGACGCTCTTATACGGTGAAGGAAAACATCGTGAGGAAACCTGCATACGCTTGCGAAGAAACTTGATGGTTGTGTGTGAAGTCGACCAACCCGCACTGGGTCCGCGTGGTGGACTAAGATCCGATCGCCCCTCGGCCTCGTGCCATGAGCTGATGTGATGATGATGATACTTTACAGAGTAGGGTGCTTGAACAACTTCATGCCAGTCATAGATGATAATATCATGACTATTACCCAATACTGTATGGTTTGCCTACAAAATAGAAAAAAAAAATAGAATTCCTTTGCATGTGTAGCCTATTATACCATTACCATGGTATCGCATACATGCAGATTTTCTGTGCACATTTATGGGAAAATACTATCTGGTCATCATTGATAGCTACACCATATGGCCTGAGGTTTTTCAAGTACCAAATATGACAGCTAATACAACTATAAAGGTGTTTAAAAGCATATACATGAGATTTAGGTATCCGTTGCAGTTGGTAACGGATAATGGCCCTACACAGACTAGTAAAGATTTTTTTGAGTTCTGCAAAACAACTGGAGTAAAATTAACTTACACGTCTCCATATCACCCTGCAACCAACGGGTTGGCTAAAAGATTCAGCCATACCAAAATTATGGATACTCCGCCTGGAATAGCCGGTCAAGCTGTGGCACTTCTTCAGGCTGTGCTTAGCCAGATAAATGTTCGTGATCAGCTCCACAAAAGCCGTTCTACTGTTCGTAGGGTGTACCAAAGATATGAAGAGACTGGCAGGTTTATTCGTCGTCGAGGAACACCACCCAAGTAACACATGAATCCCGTATAGCAACTGATTAATGCAACACATGTACGCTTAAAGCTGACTAAGCATGCGGTATAACAGCTGAGTAGCCAGCTACTTAGCCACTAAACCTCTTAAATGTGCACAAATTACTCAGCTTTAAGTTCACATGTGAACTTTATTGCCGTATTACAGCAGCATAACAGAGTTATATTTGCGTAATAAAGGGTAATAGCAGCTTAAGTCTGAATAAGATAACAGACGTGACCCATTAATCGGGCTATAACGTAAAAAAGAGACCATACGTGAAGTATTACTCATCTCAACCCGTACAAATACTTCTATTATGCATACCTTAAGCAGCCAACATTCATCTTTTTATTCACTCTCGCAAATTACACAAAGTGTTGTAAAGTTTACAAGGGACTCAAGAAAATCAACAGTAACTTTGGGAGAGTTATGCGATTTTGCTGTTAAGTCTTGAAGAATGATTGGAAAAGCAAGTTTACTGTGAACGTTATATATATTATCTAAGAAAATTTTCATGCGCCCCAAGAATAGTAAAATTAACTTACACGTCTCCATATCACCCTGCAACCAACGGGTTGGCTAAAAGATTCAGCCATACCAAAATTATGGATACTCCGCCTGGAATAGCCGGTCAAGCTGTGGCACTTCTTCAGGCTGGGCTTAGCCAGATAAATGTTCGTGATCAGCTCCAAAGAAGCCGTTCTACTGTTCGTAGGGTGTACCAAAGATATGACTGGCAGGTTTATTCGTCGTCGAGGAACACCATGAGGTCGCGTAACAACTACGAGACAGGGTCGGTTCGTCTTCGTGAGCAGCTTAAGAAACCGTAATCTAACATCAGTTCAGGTACAAGAACAGTTAAGGGACTTTTCGCGGAGTGTCTGTAAGCGCTCCAACTATGAGAAGGAGACTAAAGGAACAAGATATGGTACCACAGAAGCCAGCCACTTGGCCCAAACTGACGCGAGCTCACTTAACGGTGCGTCTTTAATTTGCGCGTAATTATTTGCAGTGGACAAAGCGACAATGGAACCGGGTACTCTTCAAAGATGAATCCAAGATTATGCTTTATGATAATGATGGAAGGAAGATGGTGTACCGAAGGAATGGAAAGTGTTTTTTGCAGTGCTGTATTGAAGAAAGGGTAAATTTTAAAGTCATGGACAGTCTGGAGAGGAATTTCCGCGGAAGGCAAAACAGGCCTCGAGGTCGTCACGGATCCCCGATCGCCTACATTTGATGGCGACCGATACATTGTGCAATGCCTAGAGCCTCTGTGATATGAACCCGATCAAACATCTATGGGATGAGCTGAATAGCCGTGTTCGAGTTCGCCAACCAGGTTCACAGACGATGCAGGAAATGAAAATTGCCATATTAGAGGAATTGGAGACCATCCCACAGCACGTCATAGTTCATGCCTAACCGAAAGAGGGTCGTTGTGGACACCTTTGGAGACAACATAAGTTACAGATTAAAGTTTTTTTTACTAAACCAACTGTTCTCTTCAAACCTCTAATACAGATTTTGTTTTTTTGAAAGGCTTACTCGGCTCCTAACAATGAACTAATTTTTTACAGTAGTAGGATTCAAATTTGGAACAATAGGGATTAAAAAATATGGTGAGTTGGCAGGCTTCAGAACTGCATTAACACTCTTTCCTCCACCTAACATTTTTTTTGAGCTTCAGGTCATGAAACCTGAAAACACTAAGTGGGTCGATAGAAGTGTCCGGGAGTGTATAAGCTTTTATTTGAAAAGAGTTTTAATGCTCAAAAACCAAATGCTCAAATGACACCGTTCCAAATTCAAATTAAAAACCTAAAAGTTTTTTTATCGTTTCATTCTTCTTGTTCTTATCGTATGGCACAATTAATTAACCGTGCTATCCAAGGGATAGACGGCGGTTGTCAAGTGTTTGACTTATCATCACCCGCGGTCACGTGTAGGGCATTTAGATTTACACCTACGGACGTGTGCAACGCGAACCTCAAACGTAACTGGAATCAGATGTGCAGGTTTCCTCACGATGTTTTCCTTCACCATTATTATTATTGGGTAAGAGGGGAATAGGACCAAAAAAGGGTCCCAATGGATCACCGCGACCTAAAAGATATATTGTGATCACTGCCCCTGTTATATAATTTCCTCAAGGCCAATAGTTCTGATGAACTGGACGATGCACTTGGGATCAAGCTCCCTGATGTCCTCTGGTGCTTCCATTGGCCCACCCAGGGAGCGATTTCCTTCACTGTTAAAGCAATCGGTAATTATATGTTCGAAAGACCTTAGTCTTGAGACACTGCGGTATTTGAGACGTGAAGATATTGTGAAGCTGCCCTGGAAGCAGTGAACGTCTTTCAGCTGATATGATGATGAAGTTTCGAAAACTCATTGGTACATTGGCCGTCTGGGTTTGAACTGGAGACCTCTGGTTAGGAGGACCGAGTCGTTACCGGTTGAGCCACCGACGCTTTTTTATGTCATTAGCTTGATTAACATAAAACTAAGTCAATTTTTTTACATTAATTGTTGCAATATGTAAATTAACTTAAAAACAAGTAATATATACATTTTATAACGAAATTTACTCTCGTAAATTTTATATTTAGTTGAAAAATGTAGATGTAGTGTTCGACGGCCGCGACTTCCTTTTGTTAAGTTAGTGGACATCTCACTTTGGAGGCATTAATTATCATCGGCCTTCACTGCCCCCATCCAACGGCTTCCCGCGACCTTCGGTAGTTAATAGGCCAAAACAAAATAGATTATTAAGCCCTTAAGTCACGTGTCACCGGCGTGTAGTTTGATCTGGTGGGGCGCGTGACACGTTACCCATCCACAATCGCCTGCCGCGAGGAGCCGACAAGATACCTTGTTATATTAACAATAAATACACTATTAGCTGTTGCACTTCTGTGAATCTTTTTCAATACATGAAAGAGACAAAAATATCCATTGTTTCTATTCGATTTTGAACGTTCCATAAGTTTGGATGACGTTGCGACCAAAAAAGAACGGCGACATAGTGACTGAAGCGTTCTCTTACAACGACATTAACGAGCATTCTACAACTCCAGACTTGAGGCACTTGATATTTCCAAAGCGGTTTCTATTGCTGTAGTTTTTATTCTATGAGTCATCATCATATCAGCTCACATACGTCCCCACCGAGGGGCTCGAGCCTACCCTGAATTAGGGCGATCGGGCCGTAGTCGACCACGCCTGCCCAGTGCGGGTTGGTCGACTTCACACACAACTTGCGAGGTTTTCCGCAGGCGTGTGCAGGTTTCCTCACGATGTTTTCCTACACCGTAAAAGCGTCAAATAAACGTACATAAGAAATCTCAATTCGAAATCACATTGGTACGTGGCAGGATTCGAACTACGACCTCGCGGATAGGAGGCGGCGGCCCTCCACCGACGCCGTTATTCTATGAGTAGACCTATGGAAACATACGCTCAGGGTGGACCTGTGAAAAGGTTCGCTCATCTCTCTCAACTTACTGACGGCTGCCTCGCCATGAGTGAGTACGTGGCGGTGCATTTTGCTCGAAGTGATGAATCCCCGGCCGCACACGTAGCACTTGAATGGTTTCTCGCCAGTATGAGTGCGGAGGTGGACCTGTGGACAAGCAATAAACGTGTGACTCCATCGCAAACTGATGGTCGTACCGGTAACCGGTAAGCAAGCCGGTTAAAATTGTAGTCTCTCTCTATTCATGCGAGTACCTTCAATAGTAATTGGCAACACTGAAACTCAAGTGTATTTAACTTGTATTCCAGTTAAATACACTAAAGTCTGACATATTTGTCTAGCAAGTTATCCAAATAGCTAGGGCGTTCGGCGAACGATTCAGCAAAACGTCTTTATTATTTATTATCATTATTATTTAGTTCATAAAAAGGTTAGAAAAAATTATGTAGCATACGACAACCTCGAGTAACTTTGTATTATAGGGCAATGGAGCGCGCTATGCTCGGAGTTTATCTGCGTGATCGAGTCAGAAACGAGGAGATCCACAGGAGAATTAAAGTAACCGACATAGCTCACAGATTCGCTAAAATGAAGTGGCAGTGGGCAGGGCACATAGCTCGTAGAACAGATGGCCGTTGGGACAGTAAAGTTCTCGCGACCACGCACCGGAAAACGTAGCGTAGGAAGGCCTCCCACGAGGTGGACCGACGACCTGGTGAAGATCGCGGGAAGCCGATGGATGCGGGCAGCGCAGGACCGTTCGTCGTGGAAATCCTTGGGGGGAGTCCTTTGCCCAGCAGTGGACGTTTTTCGGCTGATATGATGATGATAATGATATGGCAATCCCAAATGTCTTGTAGCAACCTCCACCACTTTAAGTGGCAGCTTCAAGTGTACTGTATGGCAACCCAAACTCACACGCATATAGGTAATGGTGGTAATCCACCCCAAGTGGCCACACCAATTATACTCAATGGCAACGGTGCTTATATAGGTAACGGTGCTAACCAACTCCATGTGTACTTTATGGGAACCCCAACTCACACGCATGTGAGCAATGTCGATAATCCACCGCAAGTGCCTCCTCCAATGTAGAATTTAGGTAACGGTGATAACCAACTCCATGTGTACTTTATGAGAACCCAAATCACCCGCATGCAGGTAATGGTGGTAATCCACCCCAAGTGGCCAATTATACTTCATGGCAACCCCAACTCATCCGCATATAGGCAACGATGCTAACCCACTCCAAGTGTACTTTATGGGAACCCCAACTCACCTTTCTTTTTTTTTTTATTTATTTACCAATTTTAAAACAAAATACAATTTTTTTTATCATCTAGCACCATTAAACCTGAATGGTTTGTCTAGGTGCTCAACAGTCGTCTACGAGCTATATACTTATAAAAACAAAAGAAAAAATATACATATATACATATAAAAATAATAAGTTAAGGGGGTTCGATGAAGCTCCTCAATGCTCAATTCTCGCTAGATGGCGCCTGCTCCACAAATTTTTAGTTTTAATTTTTTTTTGAAGTCGTGGTTCCACATTTTTACCTTAAAAACGTTAAGCGCACTCTTTACATAAATATTTAACTGTCGAAAAACAAATTGCACAATTAATTGCATTGTAGTATCCAAAAATCGCGATTATATGTTCCTTCACGCAGTTTTGAACTCGACACTCACACATCCATTGAATATTGCAATCGGCAATCATCGCATTTCCGAATACAAACGAATGCTAATTCCATGTCCATCAATTACAAGATTTATCGTGTAACAGAATTTGAATTCAGAACTAAGTACTTTATTGTTGTTTTGTTTAGATTCCCGCACGAACTATATAGAGCTCTAAAATTATCATTATGTATAATATACTAACAAAATTAATAAAAATATATAAAAAAAAAAAATCTTCAATGTTCGACAATAGGGTATTGTTTTTTTGGTCTCCTTTTTTTTCGGAGTGCTGACCTTAATTAGTAATTACACTGGAATGTGTTTCAGTCCTAACTTCATTTAGGATATTGCTCATAGTTCTTCTTGAAATTCCAGTGGCATTAGCAACTCTCTTAAACCTTCTTAAAATAATTACTTTCATTAACATACTAATTTTTTTAAATCTGTTGGCTTCGGTTACATAATATTTATAAACATTGAAGATAATTTCGCGTGACTGGCATTGTAAAATTTTCCCTTTTTTTATAGATATTATCTGAAAACTTTAAATTCGTTCAATTTTAAATTTGGGGTTTTAACAACTCTTTATATATATCGATTAACATATTTACTTTTTTGAACTGAAAATTTCTCTAGGCGCGTTGGAAAATTTTGAGATGGGAAAAACCAACGTCACAGATACCTTGAAGTGAAAACTTTTTTGAGATTGAAAAACTATTGAACTTGCGACACCGTCACCGTCACCTTGAAGTGAAAACTTTTAAGATGGGAAAAACCATTGAACGCGCAACACCGTCACCGAAACCGTCACCGACACCTTGAATTGAAGACTTTTTGAAATGAGAAAAACCATAGAACGCGCGACACCGTCAACGGCACCGTTACCGACAGCTTGAAGTAAAAAAAAATTAAGATGGGAAAAAACCATTGAAACCGCGACACCGTCACCGACACCTAGGTGAAAACTTTTGACATGGGAAAAAAACCACTAAACTAGCGTCACCGACACCGTCACCGACACCGTCACCGACACCGTTACTGACACTGTTACCGACACCGTCAACGGCACCGTTACCGACAGCTTGAAGTTAAAAAAAAATTAAGATGGGAAAAAACCATTGAAACCGCGACACCGTCACCGACACCTAGGTGAAAACTTTTGACATTAGAAAAAAACCATTAAACTAGCGTCACCGTTACCGACACCGACACCGTTACCGACACACACCGTTACCGACACCGTCAACGGCACCGTTACCGACAGCTTGAAGTAAAAAAAATTAAAATGGGAAAAAACCATTGAAACCGCGACACCGTCACCGACACCTAGGTGAAAACTTTTGACATTAGAAAAAAACCATTAAACTAGCGTCACCGTTACCGACACCGTTACCGACATTGTTACCGACACCGTTACCGACACCGTTACCGACACACACCGTTACCGACACCGTTACCGACACTGTTACCGACACCGTCAACGGCACCGTTACCGACAGCTTGAAGTAAAAAAAATTAAGATGGGAAAAAACCATTGAAACCGCGACACCGTCACCGACACCTAGGTGAAAACTTTTGACATTAGAAAAAAACCATTAAACTAGCGTCACCGTTACCGACACCGATACCGACACTGTTACCGACACCTTGAAGTAAAAACTTTTTTGAGATAGGAAAAATGGCGTTTCAAATTATGTATATTATTTATTTATTTACACTTATAGTACACTAAAACAGTTTCGTAAAGCTAATACATAAAGTTATTATAATGAAGTGTACAGTAGGCGGTATATAGTATACTAGCTGTTTCCCGCGGTTTCACCCGCGTGGACAACGTTTCTATGACTTTTCGAGGGTGCGCAGTGCGTGGTAAAAAGTAGCCTATGTCTGAATCCAGGTCCTAATCTGTCTACCTACCAAATTTCAGCCAAATCCGTTCAGTAGTTTTTGCGGGAAAGCGTAACAGACAGACAGAGTTACTTTCACATTTATAATATTATTTATTTATAATTATAATTTATAATTTATAATTATAATTTATAATATTAGTAGGGATTAGTAATAATTCTTCAATCCATGAAAATGAAAAACAAACAAAAGACAGTTTGTTATATTCTCTTTGCAAACGATTGACTTGATGCAGTGACAGAACGTAAGAGCGGCAACATGCACGCGCGTCGGTCGGTTGCATGGAGCGGCAACGTCGCGCATCTTGTGTATTTACACGACATTTTGTCTCGCACACATTCGTAAATTTAATGAAAATTGAGCGTTGGTTTATTCCATAATTTTAAATGAAAGTATGTTTTTTTATTAATCTTGCGCAAACAAATACTTGAAAAAAGTTTGTAGCACACATAATTTACGCTTTATTCTGTATCCTGAACCAGATTATTGCAATTGTTTTTTGTATGATAATCGAACCACCTTAAGTAATGCATACCTACATAATATATACTTAACCATACTGCAATGCATATACAGGCTCAGTGAGATACTAGTTACTTCGTAAACACAGGTCACCGGCGTAACAAACGACACACTTCTATTATTGTAGTAGTGTGAGTGCGAACTCCGCAGTCACATATACAGGCTGATTCAACAAATCTAAATCTATCTAGTGTAATTCCTGAAAGTTTATTATTAATTGACATATTTAATAAAAGATAAATGTTTTGCCAATTTTATGTTTCGACATATACAGTAAGTAGGTACCTATGTATTTTGCATTACTTTATTATAAGGATGTTTTGTTTGTGTAAATTTACTAGTTGTTTTGAGTTAGATATGTATGATTAATTTAAATGTATCATGTTATTTCACGATGAGGCCTGCATGTAGGTAACGGTGCTAACCCACTCAAAGTATACTTTATGGTAACCCCAACTCACCCGCATGTAGGTAACGTTGCTGATCGTCTTTTCACAGTGCTCGCACTTCATGGGGAAGTCTTTGCGTTTGAAGCGACGTTTCGGCGGCACCGGCGGCTCTGGCGGCGGCTCCTCCACTGGCGCCGCCCACGTGTTCGACGGGAAGTAGTCTTCGTCTGACACACTGGGACAAAAAGCTTACATCAGAACCAAGTTACAAGTTTGACACAACACGATTATGCATTTATAATTTTAAGATGATGATGTCATAAATTAAAGTGGCCTAATATCTTACCTTTCATCCTTGAAGTTGACCTTCGCGTCCGTATCATCATCATCATAAAACGTCTCCTCTTTCATATCTACGATCTCCGGGTCTTCCTTCTCTTTCTTTATCTCGATTTCCACCTGATGAGAGGAAGAAATTGCATGATATGTAAAGCTCGTATAAGCATGAGATGGGCGGTGGGAAATAAATCATTGTAGTGGGTAATAACTTAACCCGGTTATATTTCAACCCAAAAACCCATGCTTTGATCAATAAGGAAATTTTCCAGTATCAAAAATAAATTGTAAAATACTAGCTTTTGCCTGCGGCTCCGCTCGTGTGGGCATCGTTTTTATGACTGTGTTTGAGGCTGTAAATGAGTTTACCCTCGATCACTCTTGAACTGTTTCGGGCTATGCATATTAGCAGTCTATGTCATTTCCCACCCCCTCAAACATCTCTGTGTAAACAATCACAAAAATCCGTTGCAACGTTAAAGAAATGAACCAAAAAAGGGTCTTTTTTTCAGATCGCTCTATGCTATTTTCACGGGATAAAAAGTAGGTTGACAAAGTCTACCTCCATGCCAAACATCAAGATTGGTTGAGATTTTCAAGCGTAAAATTGGAAAAAAACAAAGACATTTTCGCATTGATAATATTAGTAAGCATTATTCAGCAAATAGCATACCTTCTAAAACAAGAAGGATCGACTCTATCTGCCCTATGCAAGGGTAATAAATGTAAACAAGTATAATTCCACCTGTAAGGCAATATGTGTTTATAACAACCTCCCTCCCTCACTATTCGACATTAAAAGTTGTTCAAATCATAATTTTGAATCTACTGACCGAATGGCTACAAAACAAGTGTATTTATTCAGTAAAAGATTTTTTTAACGATTAAAATTGTATCAAGTTGTAACGAAGATAATTTTGAGTTCTTTTATTTACCTTCTCATCCTCCTCAACAATGATATTCATAGTAGGCTGCAAGAAGACATCAAGCGGCTGCGACTCCTGGCTACTCTCATCCTGCTTTATCTCCCGTCTCCATTCATGGGTGTCGTCCTGTTTGATAACTCCGCAATATTGGGTCGCATCTTGTTTGATATCTCCGCTATCCTGTGTCTCGTCCTGCGTAAAACATAACAGGTTAAAATGCCTTAGATAAACTTGTGTCTCATAAATGAGAATTTTATAAGTTCCATCGCATCAACTGAGTAGAAATTTGCATTTTTGTTTTGTTTTACCCGGTAGCGAGAGTTCGTGTTTGTAAATAGCTAGCGAGAACCAAAAGTGTGGCAAATAACCCAATTGTGCCGCACGATGGGAGATATTTTACCTGTTTAATTGGTCCCCAATCGTGGGTCTCAGGCTTAGGTTCCTTTACGTCTTTGGATTCCACTGTCTTCATCAGTTGGTCCTCGAGGTCTTTGAGGTACGGCAAGATTGCGTTGTAGTCTGCGAACATATTGCTTTTAGTTAATTTTAGTGTATGTATACATCGCAATAGGGGTGAGGGGGGAGGGGGGGAGGGGGGCGTCGCTCCGATAGGCTTTTAAGGCAGCCAAGGTGCCAAAGCTATAGGGGATCGTTAGTGGACAATGCTGTCCTGGGCCTGTGTATATATATATATATATATATATATATATATATATGCCCCGTGGCCCGCGTGGTAGACTAAGGCCCGATCGCCCTAATTCAGGGTAGGTTCGAGCCTCTCGGTGGGGACGTATATGAGCTGATATGATGTATATGCGCAGGGCTGTGAGTCCCACATAACCAGTATAGCCGTCTGTATTGCATATATATTATATATATATATATATATATATATATACACCTTATGTATGCGCAAAAACGGTGGCTCAACCGGTAACGACTCGGTCCTCCTAAACAGAGGTGCCGGGTTCAAATCCGGACAGCCAATGTACCAATGTGTTTTTCGAAACTTACTTACTCACCGATTGCTTTAACGGTGAAGGAAAACATCGTGAGGTAACCTGCACACACCTGCGAAGAAACTCGAAGGTTGTGTGTGAAGTAGACCAACCCGCGCTGGGCCCGCGTGGTAGACTAAGGCCCGATCGCCCTAATTCAGGGTAGGTTCGAGCCCCTCGGTGGGGACGTATATGAGCTGATATGATGTATATGCGCAGGGCTGTGAGTCCCACATAACCAGTATAGCCGTCTGTATTGGTATGCGTAAATGCATTTTCTCCCTCCCTCCTACGTTACGAGAAAAAAAAAAAAGATGATACAACGCTCACGTGCTTCGCAAGACACGTTAAGGCGTTGGTGCCAGTTGCTATCACTATTATTTAGATAGACAGATAGATGAAACATTTGTTCTTAGCCAGAACACAAATACAGAATGGTACACTAACATTAAGTACAAATGCGGTACAAGCCAGTTACCTATTGTGTTGTGATCAGGTAGCTACCACCATTTTATATAAGTCGTGCCGCCAAACATCAATGTTAACAAAAACCAAACATCATTGATGTGTTCCGGCTTGAAGATAAGATAGCCAGATCCTCATTGGGGAATCATGGTAAGCCCGCTTCCATCTTCGGCATCATCGTCACTTACCATCAGGTAAGATGATGCAAAGGGCTCATCAATTGTGGATAAATAAAAATTACGTTAAAGGTATCGTCAGGGGATCAAGACGAATTTAATGACACCTCACTCTCCAAAATCCGTCAAGCTGTTTAAGCTACAAGTTCAGCCAAAGAAAAAGAATACATACATATACCCAAAACACTTTAAAAAAATAATAGAATTGATAAAAAAAAAAGATCTTACCATAAGGTTCTCCATCCAACTTCTGTTCTGCATGTTTCTTGTCAAAGTGACGCACAAGGTACTCGAATCTGGCGAGGGAATTAATTGTTAATATTTTTGTACTACACACCTACCTTGAACCTACGTGTAAGCAACTATCTTATTACTTCAAACGAGCAATGCTTGTACGTATATTTCACCGTAAGATTGTAAATTCCGTTAGATTATAATCTAACGGGATTTATTTTGCGAGATTGTGAACTGTAACATTTTGTTTACAATTTCACTAGTGACATTATAAACTCACTAGTGATATTACAATAACACTAAGCGAAGTGAAAAACACTAAATAAATGAGCTCGCTAAGCGAGCGATGTTAGGTTCGGTCAGGTTTGATTGATTTAACAGTCAAAGAGCCTCGCGAACCCCCCCTGGGTAGCAGAATGCTTCGCAGCAGAAGAAATCATCGGTTTTATTCGGAGGTACAAGAATTGGTCGTGAAATTGTGATCCGACTCACAATTTACCGTTATATCACAATCTAACTAGTGAGGTTGTAATATCGCGGTTTAATATATATCTATATACTTAAAATTGTTTTCTCGGAAAAGTTACCTACCTAACCATCTGTCATCTCTGGGAATATTCATTTTTTAGAGTTTGATTGTCTTTTTGTAAACTCTTTATTGACATGTTTGCATATAGAACATAAAATGCTTGCATATAGAACATAATACAGATATGTATGGTATAAAGGCGGACTTATCCCTTACGGAATCTCTTCCAGTCATCCTAATAATGACATTTGGATTTAAAACAAATAAAAAAGGTAAGAACAAAAGTTACAAACACGACTTAATATATAAAGTATAATTTTAAAATTAATTATAGTTAATTATAATTAATAATATGTTTTTTTTAGTTTTAGGCAATGCGTTTTTAGGCGCAATATGAATCATATTTTAACAGATCATTTCAGAACAGAGATTAGCCAAGCGGTTAACGAGTCTAGCCCGCATACTGATTCTGACTGGGGTTCATACCTCACGAGAAGTGTGATTTTTTCTTTTTTTTAACTTATTTTTCATGCTATAGGTTTATATCAACTTATTTATTAAAAAGTCCGTTTTCACACAAAAACAAAATAGTTTACGTGCTTATGAGACTCCGAGCAACGCTCGGCACCCATGTTCTTTATAATTAATGTCACGGACACTTCGCATTGCAGGGGTTGTCTTGAGACAACAGAAACCGCCAGTCATGTGATCCTGGAGTGCACTGGTCACACTGAACACCGGACAAAATACCCAATGACATGGAGTCTCCCCTGGAAGTCTACGAATGTCACAGTAGACTTTCTGTATGGAGCTGGGCTGGACTAGCCATCCATATCTTTTCTTAATTCACAATAGATAAGCTGTAGGCATCATCTCACCTCATGGTAAGTGACGATGATGCCGATGATGGACGCGGGCTTGCCAAGATTCCCCAACGCAATGGGGATCTGGCTATCTTATCTTCAAGCCGGAACACATCAATGCTGTTAACATTGATGTTTTGGCGGCAACACTTAGATAAGATTGTGGTAGCAAGCCAGGCGGGCTATGAAAATGCTCTACCACCACCCATACCGAGTCTTACAAAGTTGACCCCACCGGGAATCGAACCCGCAACCTCCTGGTGTGAAGCAAATGGACTAACCATTACGTAACAGAGGAGGTTCATCATCATCACATCAGCTCATATACGTCCCCACCGAGGGGCTCAAGCCTACCCTGAATTAGGGCGATCGGGCATTAGTCGACCACGCGGGCCCAGTGCGGGCAGGTGTGTGCAGGTTTCCTCACGATGTTTTTTCCTTCACCGTTAACGCAATCAGTGAGTATATGTACGTAAGTTTCGAAAAACACATTGGTACATCGGCTGTCCGGATTTGAACCCGGCACCTCTGGTTAGGAGGACCGAGTCGTTACCAGTTGTACCACCGACGCTTCAGAGAGGAGAGGAGGTTAATGTAATGTAATCTGCGGGTATACAGAAACAAAGAGTCTAAATGCAGGAAACGAGCCCCTACCAATATTGTAAAAGGTGGAGAAATGCTGACGTCACAAAAATGAATACCTATCTGTCACAACACGGCCACAGTATACAAATCAAGCCAAATATAATTTATTGTACAATCGATCTATGTATCTATATATATAAAAATAAATCCCTATTTCCCTTGGTCACGGCATCACGCGTTAACGGCTGGACCGATTTCGTTAATTATTTTTTTGTCGAGTTCGTTATTGTCAGGAGAAGGTTCTTATGTAGGGTAGGGTAGAGTAGTGTAGTTTAGTGTAGGGTAGAGTAGTGTAGGGGTACGGTAGGGTAGGGTAGGGTGTGTAGTGTAGGGTAGGGTAGTATAGTGTAGTGTAAGGTGGAACGTTGTTCGCCTTACACTACAGTATACTACCCTACCCTAAATAAATAAATAAAAATGAATCACCGTAATGTATGTATGTACGCGCATAAATACCGAACGACTGCATCAAATTGGATAATTCTTTTTTAGTTGTGTTGGTTATTGTCAGAACAAGGTTTCTATGTAACAAAAAACGCGTAATGTAACACATAATCGCGAAGCCGCGGGCAACAGGTATTATAAAATAAAAACAACAGTACGTATTATAACAAATTAACATTTTAAAATTTAGGCGGCCTTATTGCTTCAAAAGTAATGCGTGTTTTTTGAAGAAAATAGTCTGGTGCACGTGCACGTGAGCAATATGTAGCACAATAAAATAAAAAGAAGGATGAGTTAATAGGACATGGATTCCAATGAAACTAAATTAATATTACTGTACCAATGTTTGTTTTATAATAAGTGCATTGGACTTACAGATGTTTGACAACCATAGCGATTCATTCAATTTAATCGATAATTTTAAGCAGTTCGCTTCACTACGAAACTAAGATTGACAGATGCTAAAATATGTGACCTTTTATGATGGCCCCACTTTAAGGCTTTTGAAGTTTATGGGAATTGTATGAAGCTGCACGCACTTGCGAAAAAAAATCGCGCGAAAATAATTGCCCAACCAAGTCTGTGTTTTGCCACAGAATTCACCGCTCCGGGGCATGTTTTAAATTCGCGCGAATATTTTGTGGTCTGCGGTTAAGGAAAACATCGTGAGGAAACCTGCACAAGCCTGCGAAGAAACTCGCAGGTTGTGTGTGAAGTCGACCAACTCGCACTGGGCCCGCATGGTCGACTAAGGCCCGATCGCCCTAATTCAGGGTAGGCTCGAGCCCCTCGGTGGGGACGCATATGAGCTGATATGATGATGATGATTATTTTGTGGTCTATGAAGATGTATGACCTCTGACCGCACTGTGAAAAAAAATTCGCGCTTATATTCTCGCAAGGCTTGGTATTTTACATAGAAAAATCCTTTTATAAGTCTCAATGCCGTAAAAGGGTGCATCCAGTATTGATGACATCTTTTGACATGCCTTGTACGTGCGACTCAGCTAAGAACTGAGTAGAAACACAAAAAAATCGTGAGAAATTTAATTCGCCGTGCGTGTTAATAATTATTCAGTAGGCGAATTATAAAACGTTAGGAAAAAAGCGGGAATAAAATTTGCTATGCGTGATAAGCCTATTATTACACCCATTATGAAGGAGAACATGTATGAAATTGAAGAGTATAATAATATAAAGATCATTTTCGCACCTACTAACAGCCGCCGTAAGCATATTGTACACTGGCATCTTACGGCGAGATGTATTGTCGTGTTGTGCCGCCCGAATTTGTACTTTAAAGAGTACACAAACAAACAAATATGTCTCACCATCATCATATAAGCCGAAAGACGTCCAATGCTGGACAAAGGCCTCCCCAAAGGTTTTCCAAAACAACTGGTCCTGCCCTGCCTGCATCCAGCGGCTTCCCGCGACCTTCACTAACTCCATGTTTATACCAAAACGTCAGAAAAAAATAGCGGGAATAAAATTCGCTATGCGTGCTAAGTCTAATACACACATAATGTAGGAGAACATGTATGAAGATGAAGAGTATAATAATATAAAGATCATGTCTCACCTACTAACAGCCGAAAGCATATTGTCGTGTTGTTCCGCCCGAGTTAGTACTTTAAAGAGTACACAAACAAACAAATATGTCTCATCATCATCATATCAGCCAAAGGACGTTCACTGCTGAACAAAGGCCTCCCCCAAGGATTTCCACAACGACTGGTCTTGCCCTACCTGAATCCAGCGGCTTCCCGCGACCTTCACCAATTCCATGTTTATAGCAAAACGTCAGAAAAAAAAAACACGGGAATAATATTCGCTATGCGTGCTACGCCTAATACACCCATCATGAAGGAGAACATGCATGAAGATGAAAAGTATAATAATATAAAGATCGTGTCACACCTACTAACAGCCGTAAGCATATTGTACACTGGTATCTTACGGGGAGATGTATTGTCGTGTTGTGCCGCCCGAATTTGTACTTTAAAGAGTACACAATCAAACAAATATGTCTCACCATCATCATATCAGCCGAAAGACGTCCACTGCTGGACAAAGGCCTCCCCCAGGGATTTCGAAAACAACTGGTTCTGCCCTGCCTGCATCCACCGGCTTCCCGCGACCTTCACCAATTCCATGTTTATACCAAAATGTCAGAAAAAAAATCACGGGCATAAAATTCGCTATGCGCGCTAAGCCTAATACACCCATCATGTAGGTAGGAGAACATGTCTGAAGATGAAGAGTATAATAATATAAAGATCATGTCATCATCTTCTAACAGCCAAAAGCATAGTGTCACACTGGCATCTTACGGCAAGATGTATAGTCCTGTTGAAGCGCCCGAGTTTGTTATTTAAATAGTACACAAATATGTCTGGCATCTTACGGCGAGATGTATAGTCGTGTTGAAGCGCCCGAGTTTGTAATTTAAATAGTACACAAATATGTCTGGCATCTTACGGCGAGATGTATTGTCGTGTTGAACCGCCCGAGTTAGTACTTTAAAGAGTACACAAACAAACAAATATGTCTCACCTACTGAACAGCCTAAAGCATATTCTACACTGGTATCGGACAGCGAGATGTATTCTCTTGTTGTGCCGCCCGAGTTTGCTCGCAGTTATAAACGACTGTCCGCATTGCGCACATGTGTAGGGTTTCTCATCTGGAAACAGGAAATAATTTAATTAAAATGCATTCCCAACCCATAACTGGGGCACAGGTCTCTTCCTTAACTTGGGCAGTTTAGGCCATACTCTAAACACGAGGCCAAGTATGGATGGGTATGGTTGTAGGGTTAGTGGTGAACTCCACTGCTAGAGGTTTCCAAGTCGGTCACCACTACTGCCTGCTGCCTGCACAAACAATTGCCGTAAAGTGCGGCCGTCCAGAGAATGCTGATTTGACACTTCAAGCCAGCGATAGAATGTAACATTCGATGAATCTCCGAAATTTTAAACAAATCAATCTTTAGTTTCTAAGCTTAAAAAATATGAAAAAAGAACTATTCTATATAATAGTAATGGAACACATATTTAGTTTTATTTTTATGTATAAGGACAACAGAATGTGTATTTTGTAATTATATGAAACGTTAGTAAAACATTTACGTTCTATGGTCATTTCTTCTTAATAATAGTGATTTTACCACATGTAACCATTGATAACGTATTTGTAACGATTATGAATATCTTATGAATCATTCATTACCACACAAACAAATATTTCTTGTTGCGTCAATCAACCAACCATAAAAAATTCAGGCATAAAAGTGATATGTTGTAATAACAATCGAGACGTTCATATAGCAAACCGAGCCGGTACGGCGAGGGTGAATAGTCACGTCGATGGTAAAATGGGTTTCATGCTCGAGTTTTACACTCTGCTTTTCACTTCGATTGCAAGGAAATAATAAATATCCAACCGCAATACAACAAATTTGGCTAATTTTGACGAATAACTTGTTTCTCGCCACACAATTTTTCTTATTTTCCACCTCCTTCATCCATTACCACCCCTAAAATCGACGGTCCACAAAGTACACTTTAGCCTCGGGTTTGGCAACACTATTTCGGTAATGGTTATTTTATTTTGTTATATGTTACATTTACTTGATAAGTAGAAACTATTTACTATAGATGTCTATGGGCACATCACTAGTTACGTCAAACTAGCATATGTCAAATCAGCATTCTCTGGACGGCCGCAGTAGTCATCAAATTTTTTATTCAAAGTAGATGCATATTACACTGTTTCTAATGTTCATAAAATATTAATTTCATTACATAATGTCAAACAAACAATTGTTAGCTAATGTTAAAATAAAATCATAAAAAAAGGACTGTTGTCCATTCGGTTTAACATGATTTAACTTATTTGACAGGACTAAACTAAATCTACGCATTCAGTCTTTTTCTTTCTGTAACGAAATGACAAGGACAGAATGCTTAAATTTAGTTTATTCCTGTCAAATAAGTTAAATCGTGTTACACCGAATCAACACTAATGACAATTTTATAAGATGAAATCAATATGACACAAGAAGTTATACTTTAAAATTATTGAATTAGTCATTTAAGCCTTTGACAAGAGTAGGCCAGTTCCCATGGACAGCACCTGGTCACGAGTATAACACGAGTGTCAGCCATCACTTCCCTTGTCATATTAGAGGTAAAGGAACGACTTGGCTTAAAATAGTGTAACGTTTGAGACAATTCATTAGAACACCAGCACAGCGCCATCGTGCACCGCCAGAGGTGACCAGTGATGTCAGGTTTGACGCAAACATTAAAGGCGTTGGACTGCTGCATGGATCTTCACACTGTGGCACAGTTGACTTAGATCACATATAAAATTACGAGACTCACGGTCATGCGGTATGTCGTCAAAAGAGTCCGAACATTTTCTTCACGAAGGTGATCTTTCGCAGCTCTCCAGCTCTATCTAAAATAGCTATTTGAATATACTAATTTCCTGTCAAATAACTGCTATCTGGACGTTTTTTGAAGCTTGTTTTGTATGAAACCAGGGGTTTAGTTTATATGTGATCTAAGTGACAGACCTATAATTAAACTATAACAAGGGCTAAACCAACACAAATTCAATACCTGTATGAGATCTCACGTGCAACTTCAAATAATAGCCCAACGCGAACTGTTTGTGACATGCAAAACATTTAAACAGCTTCTGGAGACGAGGGTCACCTGCTTTCAATATTTCATCTCCTTTGCCATCAGACTCTTTGGTCTCCTTGCTATCATTATTAACCTTTTCATCAGTGTTGCCATTTCCTTCACACTTTTGTTCATTATTTGAATTACTGGTCACATTTTCAGAGTTCGGCTCAGTGTATTTACTAGCTTCTTCGTTGCCAATATAACCGTCTTCTGGTTTAATTTCAATTTCAAAATTGACCGTAGTCTTTTCATCTTCCTTCTTCAATTTTTTACTCAATTTCTTGAGTTTTTTACTTTGTTTCTTCAATAGTTTTCTTTTGCGTTGGTTTTTTAGTCTCAGATCGTAACTGGTGAGGCGTCCCTTGTGAATTGTCACGTGCTGGTCTAACTCGTGTAGAGTTGTGAAGCTGACGTTACAAATAGTGCAACCGTAGAACGGGAAGTTGGTATCGGTCACTTTTTTGTTCCAGTAATTGCTGATCCTACCGCGCGGTTTCTTTTTTCTTCTAGCTGTAAGCACAGAAGGTGGAACTAAGTAAATATACTTCAATGCACACAATAGAACAGACTATAGAACAATATAGAACAGACTTATTACTTTTTTTTAATACACAATTGATACGCCCTTGGTATCATCTCACCTGATGGTAAGTGACGCTTATGCCGAAGATGGAAGCAGGCTTACCAAGATTACCCAACGCAATGGGGATCTGGGTATCTTATCTTAAAGCCGGAACACATCAATGCTGTTAACACTGATGTTTGGCGGCAAGACTTAGATAAGATGGTGGTATCTAGCCAGGCGGGCTATGAAAATGCCCTACCAGCAACCAAACCGAGTCTTACAAAGTTGACCCCAACGGGAATCGAACCCGCGACCTCCTAGTGTGAAGCGAATGGACTAACCATTACGCCACAGACACGGAGGCGGTTAAACTTGTGATAATCCGCCTGTAACATCAGCCAAAAGACGTCACTGCTGGACATAGGCCTCCCCAAAGTTAAGGTGGAAATTGCCATAATCATCACGCTTGGCAGGAGGGCCGACGGTTGCAGTGTGAAATGTGGTGGCACAGTATGAGGAAAGCATGCTGCTGCCTATCCTCAAGTTCGATTTCCTCTTAATAACATATAAAAACACTTATACTTAATTTAAAATGTGCAAAGGCGGCCTTATCACTATTAGCGATTTACTGGATTCCTCGATGCATATTATTATTATTTGTTTTATTTATTTATTTCGCAGTGCTTTAAATCGAGCTTTAGCCAAACGCGATAGGATCCGAGTCCGATAAAGATGTGTAAGTGAGAAACTTCCTAATGATGCGATAGGTGTTGGGCACAGTGGTCTTCTGCAGCAAGTACGTGATGCGGTTAAGGATGTTCAGGGTATCGAGACCAGTTTTTAAGGTTTTGGACACCGGTTGAGGAAATGACTACGGGTACTATGTATATATGTTCCACTGAGTTCTAATTTCTATTGCCAGTATTCAATATGATGGCCTGAATGTTGTGAGTATTAGGAATAGCAATGTCAATCACATTATAATCTGTTATAGTTAGGAGCTCTCAGAATTGCTAAACTTAAGTGGCAGTGAGCGGGGCACATAGCTCGTAGAACAGATGGACGTTGGGGCAGTAAAGTTTTCGAGTGGCGACCGCGCACCGGAAAAAGTAGCATAGGTAGGCCTCCCACTCCCACTCGGTGGACCGATGACCTGGTGAAGGTCGCGGGAAGCCGCTGGATGCCGGCAGCGCAGAACCGGTCGTCATGGAAATCCTTGGGGGAGGCCTATGTCCAATAGTAAGTGCGTCCATTTCGCTTAAGTTGGTCAGCTCCTCTAGAAAGTCTAGTAGCGACCTTCAGTCACTGAGGTGCACGACCCTGTACTGTGCTCTTTGTAATCCGGTAGGACGTTGGCAACACTCTCCTCAGTCTACATGCACGCACTGCATTGAAGACTGTCAGTGACTCCTAGAGTGAATAGGTGTTTATTAAAATGACCATGTCCAGTAATAGCTGCGGTTACCTTGCGAAACTGAATTCGCCCAAGTCTAAGAACCTTGCTTTGCAGGTTTCCAAACTTGTCCAGTACATGTCAATCAGGTATGCTTTGTTAATTTGTTTGTCATGGATTTTTACATCAGGTCTATTGAAGTGTACTTTTTTTTCTCTAAGAATGGTTCTATCCCTACAATATATTTTATGCATATATTTCTTTCTTTTTTTTAAGCCCGACCACCTGCGGTTATCCACTACAATTACAGCAACGGTGTCCTGACGTGCCCCAAGTGTGACCGCACGTTCCGAGCGAAGATTGGCTGAACAGCCACATGCGGGCGCACGAGAGGGCGGAGCAGCGGGACGCTTGCAGCTGAGCCGGACAACTCTGCGGTCACTGTAGCCGAAAACGGCTAGGACCATCATCATCATCATCAGGTCTTTGTTTGTTATTAATTTCATAGCGTATGCAAGGTGTTGGTGGACTACGGCAGCTCCTTGGTCCTGTCTGTGTTTATAATTGGTCCCTACTAGGGACTTGCAAGTGCTATTGTTATTATTGTACTATAGACTAGCAGCTCTATGAGCTGATGCGTGTATATCACTGCACTAGTGTTTCATCATTATCATATCAGCTGAAAGACGTCCACTGCTGGATAACGGCCTAACCCAAGGATTTTCACGACGACTGGTCCTACGCTGCCCGCATCCAGCGGCTTCCCGCGATCTTCACCAGGTCGCCGATCCACCGCGTGCGAGGCCTGTCTAGTCTACGTTTTCCGGTGCGCGGTCGCCACTCGAGAACTTTATTGCCCCAACGGCCATCTGGTCTACGAACTATGTGCCCTGCCCACATCAGTTTCTTTTTTTCTTCATTATATGTCTATTTTTGCTTAAATGTTTCTCTTTCTCAGGGTAATGGTATATAGTATAGTATGCAACTCTTGAATAAAACGGATTTATATTGAGGGCCATAAATCACTCGCATCGCTCAGGATTCTAATACTTGCTACACTCGTGATTCAATAATCATAAGTCACTCCCTGTGGTCGTGATTCAGTCGTTAAATCCTTCACTTGCTGTGATTCATCTATGGCCCTCACTCTAAATCCGACCTCTATTAACTAGTTGCTTAATATACTATTTTTTAAGTTTCGTGTGCATTTTTCAGGCAAAAAAAATGAAATCTTACCTTTAGCCAAAAGAGGTTTTAAATGTTCCTTTGAATCTTCGACGGTCTCCATATTAAGTGTCCCTTCCACCAGTGCCATCGCATCACTGACAATACCGGGGTTCAGATTACTATACATTCCCAAACTGTTAACGTCCATTGGTGCTATATTGTCAGCACGTTGCAAATTCAGCGGTAATTGCGTATTTAATGCAGCACTTGCTTGATTTAGCATTGAGTTGGGTATATTTTGTATGGGATTCTCAACATTCTGTATTGAGTTGGGAACATTATGTATAGGGACCTCTACGTCTGTTGCTGAGCTGTGGTTTTCTATGACAGTTGGGTTTGATATGGGTTCTAGTTCAACTTTTACATTGTACGAGTATGTTTGGGCGCCAGGTGCACCATAGTTGTAGCCGTAGCTTAACGGATCCATGTTTGCTCTGTTGCTACCGGACTAATTCCTTCTGAGAAAAAAAAGTGTTTTGTATTCAGTACTTTTGAAAAACAATCACATCCTATACATAAATAATAATAGCATGGTATGATCGTTTCGTTCTTTTTATTTTTTTTTTAAATTGTTATTGATATAGTTGTATGTAAAATTGTGTAATTTTATGTAATACTTTGAGACAGTGACATGTTGATAAATACACCACCAATGTGGAGTAATGGTCAAGTCTATTGGCTTCACATCAAGAGGTTGCAGGTTTGATTTTCAGTGGAGTCTAACCTAGTCAAGCTTTGGTTGGTGGAAGGGCATTTTTTGAGTCTGCCTAACTACCACCATCATGGTCACTTACCATCAGGTGAGATGATATTAACCCTCAACCACTGACGTACGTCATATTGACGTAGATGCACATTTAAAACAATCATATCTTTTTACACCATACATGCATGGAATTGTCTTTTCCTGTACCTTCCTCAAATATAGTGACTCACACGCAGCGGAGGTGTGCAGATGTGCGGAACGATTAAGATAGGTAACTATTTACTTCATAAGGTCTGTGAGACCATTGAAGTTCATTAGGATTTTTTTTTCTAATAAACTTCATTTTTTAGAAACTTTTTAAAATTGAATTATCTAGATTTTGAACAAAAAATAATTTGTGATCATTTTAAATTGATAAATTAAGTTTTTGTGCTATTAGAATGAAGACTATTTAAGTTTTGATGACTTACTCAAATTTTTGATTTTGAGTCTTAAATAAATATTTTAAACACTTATGCTGTAATTCTTTTATTTAATAGATACCTTAAATGCTAAATAATGAATGTTGTGTATTTAAAAAACTGTGATACCATGGATAGCTATTAACCAGGAGGTATTTAAAATAAGCACACTATACATTGGGGTCGAACCGATGTAACACAAACTTAGTTAACAGGACTAATCTAAAGCACATTGCATTCTGTCTTTTTCTTTCTGTATCAAAAAGACAAGAATAGAAAGCTCAAATTTAGTTAAGTCCTGTCAAATAAGTTAAATCATGTTACATCCAGAGGGGTATTTACCCTATGTCCAGGGGGGCCGGGGTGGCAAGAGGTGAGGGACGGCCAGAGGTTTGGTTCACTGAAAAATAATAAAGCTAGCCAAGTGCAAGTCGGACTAGCGGTAATAAGGGTTACGAACCACTAACAACTTGCAAACAGAAGGTTACAGTATAAGGTGACGTTAATCATGCATGAGGCAGTATGGAACCTTAAGCGTGCAACTCCAACTCGCACTGACCAGTTTATGTCACTTAGAGGGGCAGTTTTTTTTTGTGCCCGGGGCACCGGATTCTAAAATACGCCTCTGGTTACACCCAAATAAAAAACCATGCTTTTTGTTTTGAGCAGTCTATTGAGTTCCCAAGGGTCTGCAAAATTTTGTGCTCTTCAACACATTTGTAGCTAGGGATCTGAACCAATGACTGCATTTTGTGGTTTCCATGCTTTTCTTGATTTCATTTCCTTACTTATGAAGCAAGTATTAGTAATACACCCAGTCAGACCTTGCATAAAAACCACTTGTGTTATATTAGCTACTAGCTGGGGTACCCGGTTCCCTCAGGGAGTAGCCCCATCCAAATATACCTAGCAAATACTCCACAACATTCGAGATGATCTGGGATATAGTTGGGGAATGCTCTCGATTACTCTCAAATGTTCTGGGCTGTTCTAGAAATTTCTAGAGGGCGAAACTTCCAGCCCTTTTATCATCAAAAGCGCACCCTTCAGGTAAAAATGGGCACCTTCTTCATGGATTGAGGATAGAGGGCTACCACACCATATAATTTCCTTGATCGTGCTGGGACTGGTTTCTGAGTTTTAGCAGCATGCACTTTGTACACTTACTTGTATATTATACATATATTTATTATACACAAGATTTTGTCAGTGGCTTCGCTCGCTTGAACATAGTTTTCACTGTCTTCGAGGGTGCGCATTGCGCGAGGCGGCTTGCGAGCGAGGAAAAAAGTAGCCTATATATTAATCCAGGTCCTAGGCTGTTTACCTACCAAATTTCACCCAGATATGTTCAGTAGTTAGTTAATGAACATAGTTTTTATGTCTGTTGTGCTGGATCGTGGGAACTGAGTCAACTCTAGATCCCTTGGCAACTATGTCGGGCTATGCTAATTAGTAGTCAATTCGATATTCAGTATTAATTAGCACAGCAATCCTTCGCTTCATGCGTAGTGACAGAAATTACCAAAAAGACAGAGTTAACAGCTATCCCACGGGAACCACTTAAGAAATTTTGATAAAATGTAGCCTATTTCTTAATCCAGGACCTAACCTAATGTGTGCCAAGTTTCATCCCGATCCACCCAGTGGTTGAACAATCATCCATCCATTCATACAAACTTTCGCGTTTATAATATTAGTAGGATATATTGATTCAACAGCAAAGTACTAAAAATTACAAGGTAATATTCCAATTTAATAATCAAGAAGTTGTATCTACTGAACAAACACAAAATAAGGTATGATAGTAACAATACCCAGTATACATGAAGTTATGATACCTACTGAAGAAACACAATGTACCTACTTAGATTTGGACATAAAATAGCAACCAAAAACATCATCCAAGTGCACAAAGTAATAAGGTATATTTTTACTCAAGTCACTCAGCTACATGTCAGTGGTTGACCTTGAGCAGGTTGAGCTGGCCTCCAATTGTGTCAAGTTTTCTTTGAAGCTTAGTTTAGCTTACATTGGTTGGTGATGTTACCGCTTGCCGGCAGACTAGTACACAACCACAGTACACAACATACTTTTTCCCTATCACTGTTTCAAGAGTTTTCAATAATTATTTCAAAAGTTAATAGCAAACTATAAATAGCAATTTTGAAAATTTTACACGTTTTTTTCGCAGGAAATGATAAGTTACTTTTTCAGCATTCAAGTAAATCGATTCAACGTAGCCACTCAGGCAGACAGCACAAGGTACTTACGTGAAAAACGAACAAAAAACTCCACCGCTTTTTATCAATACTTCATTTACGCATGCAACAGTGGCTTACATATTTCACTTCCAAATCACTTAGGAAATTACATTATGGGAACTAACATAGTCGACAGTTGAAATAACGACACACTCAATTCCGAAAAGCACGAATAAATCCATGGATGGATGGAACCCGAAATCTCAAATGAAATACACCAAAATGGAACCCTAGGCGCAGAGCACTGATCATAAAAAACTAGTGTTGCCAACTATGTTTTTCAAAAGAAAGCTAATGAATCGCAAAAACAGCTAAAAAGCAATTTTTTTTATTGAAAAGCAGCTAAATATAAAATAATATATCTTATTACTTTAAACGAGAAATCCTCAAAATTAACGAATTCATGAAATGGTTGTATTTCGTAAAATTGACCGTATAGTTTAAACGTCAATGTTTGATGATATGTCAATCCACGTTAAGCCAGATCATGAAATGCACGATCATATTATACTAAACGAACCTCAAAATGCAACCTAACCTCTAAATTTGTATTTTAAATTTGCATTCTGCCATCCAGAAAGGTTTCGACAGTATTATCATCAAACTTCGATTCGCTCGCTCAGCTCAGATTTTCATAATCATTTCATTATCTCGCCAAACGTGGATTGATATATCATCAAACGCGGATTCACTGATCTGGCCAAACTATGTCATGGTGTGGGCAGCGGATATTGTCGATTTTATGAAATACAGCCAATTCATGATCTAATCAACCATTTAGTGAAATGGTCAAGTCTATGGTATCGGCAAGACAACAAATATTATATAAATAAATATATGCATAGATTATCGGCTCCAACGATTTAGTGAAAATTGGTATATGAGGGTTTTGAAGGTGAAAATCGTCTAGATAGGTCTAATCTCTGGGAAAACACGTTTTTCTGAAATTTCACGCTTTGCGTCTTTCAAGCGCAATAGATAACTATCGTGGTTTAACATGCAATTTCAGAAGCTAGCCCAGATCACCGGTTACGAGTGTAGCCTATAATCCAATTTTAGACCTCCTTTCGAACCTCAGCGAAGGTGTTCTAAGGATTTTTTAATGTTACGTTATGAGTTTATTTCTCCTTTTTATTCTGAAAATGATATTTTTATTTTATATACCTAGCAGACACGGAGCATCGCTGGGTCGCCCCGTCCAGGTATACTATTGAGTATTTTAATGAACAATTTCATTCAATATGACAAATAATATGTATGAAGAAAAACCCATCTTAAGCTTCACCGTTAGACCATAGAGAGGATATTAATGAATAAAAGAGCGAGCGAACATAATTCTATAAAATAACAAGTGTCTTTGATTTTGTCATATCAGTATGCAAAAACCAACCAACCTTGGAAGCAATTCATCTCTGAATGACTTTAAAGCTATAAAATCATAAAATATTAAATTCTTACCTTTAAAACACATTTTGGATAAAATAAGCAAAACTGTTCAAATCGATTTTTACTCGTAAAATATATTGAATTCATTGCTAAACGCAGCAAGATTAAGTATAGAAATCAAGATAAAACTGAATTTTAATGGACCTAAAGAGCTAAGTACTAGTTTTTGGAGTCAAAATGTTAAAATAGGGCTTGATTTAGCTTCAAAGAAGGTAACTTGGCAGCACTGAAAAAACTCCACTCCCCACTCGATGCAAACGTCACTTCTGGGGTTGCTAGGTGTCGTCGTTATCAAAACTTCTTAAAAGCAGGCAAAAATGTGCGCAATGTAGAAGGCGCACTATTTTCTTTTTTACTCGACTGCCGAAAAACGGGGGGTAATGTTTTCTATGTACATCTGTTTCTTTCGCTGAGTCTTTAGCCTAAACTAGTTGATGGGTTTTGGAGTATGAGGTGTCGTTAGATTCGTCTTTACTCTCTGAGTGGCATAGGATTCAGACAGGTTTTATTTTTTCATTTGAATTAGGTTACTTACGAAGATAATTTTTGGATGTGACCGTATAACTAGAACTACCTACATGACACTTCATACTAAGGACACGCGTTAAGTACATAATTATATACTTAATTAGCTACAATATCACACCAAACGCAGAGCTGATAATGTACACCTTTAAATGATTTTACAACCCCTTTGCTGCCACCCCACCGATGAACAGCTGCCAGGCTCCGATCTATTAATAGGTAACCAGCTGTTTTCCACGGCTTCGCCCCCGTGACTATTGAGACAAGTGGGGTTATCGAAGCCTATGTCCATTCTGTAATTCCATCTAAATATTGGTGAAAGAATAGTAATAAATATAAATCAGATGAGTATTTAGTATCGAACTTTACATCTATAAAATATAAGTACAATACAGATGATATTATGGCCAAAGGATACAGACTAGATACAAATGGCACACTAACTAGAGGGATTTCGTACCATAATGTTAGTAATAATTGGTCATCTTTGTTTAAAGTATCGCAATTGTAAAAATTCGGAACATTGACAATTGGGCACGGAACGTTCATATTTATTTTGCCTGCTTTTTTATTACTATAAGCATATTATGTATTTTTTCTATAGTGATAACTTTACACAGTCTTTCAATAATTTGAATTGAATATTGTCATTTGACGAATCTTAAGGCCTTAATATACAATAAAGACAGGTATTAACAAACAACAATGGGATTCGTTTCTGTCTTGTAAATTCTAGTATTTCTAGTTCGATAATTCTATGAAACAAGATGTCATTCCGACATGTTGCTCGCGGAGCAAAGTTTGACTGGGTACTTAAGACCCTGTATAGTGCGTGCCACTAAAGATGAGACTTGAACCACCACGTTAAGCATTAAAAAGACAAAGTAGGAATATGATTTACGACGTGTACACCTACATGTCAAAAGAAGCAAAGGATTATGGATAACTATATATTATGGATAACTATTTCGTATACTTCCTACTTTGTTTTTTTAATGTTTTGCGTGGTGTTTCAAATGTCTTCTTTTATGGCACGCATTATAATACATGGTGTAACAAAATTGGTGTTGGTCACTTTTACTGGGGCTGCTAGTCATCGCACTGAATAAAGATTAAGAGGTTTTTTTGACACCGAGTTTATATATAACTATATATATAAACTCGGTGTCAAAAAAAACTGCATCACCTCTTAATCTTTATTTTTAACCGTCTCCGTGGCGCAATGGTTACTCTATTCGCTTCACACCAGGAGGTCGCGGGTTCGATTTCCGGTGAGGTCAACTTGTAAGACACAGTTTGGTTGGTGATAGGGTATTTTCTAAGCCCGCCTGGCTAGTACCACCATCTTATAAGTCTTGTCGCCAAACATCAGTGTTAACAACATTGATATGTTCCGGCTTGAAAATAAGATTCTCCTTTGCGTTGGGGAATCTTGGTAAGCCCGCTTCCATCTTCGGCATCATCGTCACTTAACCATCAGAAGAGGTCTTTTGCCGATTTTCAACCGCTGTAGCAATGTGTAGTTTAATAATGACTGACGTTTATTCCTCCTTGTTTTTTCGTTGTTAAATATCAATAACTTTGATAAATTGATTAAAGTTCGTTCGCTCATTTATCTGCATCTTTGATGAATGCCGCGAGCTGGAAACAGCGGCGACAGTCAAACACTCTGACAAAGCGGCCACGCTGAGTTCAATCGCGACGCCCCGACAACGGGCGGCACGATTGAACTCAAGGCGGCCTCTTTGACAGATTGTTTGTCGCGAGGCGTCAAAGCTGCAGTTAATTCAGCAAACGAACTTTAAGTAATATTTAAATAAGAACCAAACTACGTTTTTATATAATAATAATATCTGTACTCCTCTTAATTTTAGAACTTACTGTGGCCGTATGGTTCCCGACTTAGAGTAGGGCCATCCTATTTCATCCAATAGGTGTCGTAAGAGCCGACTAAGGGACTCAAACCGGAGGATGGGCAGCAGCGTCTCTCCGTGACAAGCAGCCAATCTGCAACAACACTGCGATCGCCAACCCGCCTGCCAAGCGTGGCGATTACGGCAACAACCCCCCAATGATCGACACAAACAAAAAACGGCCCCTAGTCCCCGGCGGCCACGCTATTCCTGGCTCCGGTAGCGGTCAAGGTAACGGCGGGGCATGGGGTGCGAAGAATCCCCGGGAGATGCCAGGCTACCAAAACAAAAGACCTCTGGCCCTGGCAACCTACAACACGCGCACACTGCGAACCGACGTAAAGCTGACAGAACTCGAGGAAGCATTGAGCAGGTTACGATGGGACATCGTAGGATTGTGTGAAGTCCGAAGAGAGGGGGAGGACACCATAATCCTTAAATCTGGAAACCTGCACTATTTCCGGGAGGGCGACCAACTGTCCGAGGGTGGTGTCGGGTTTCTATTCCACAAGTCCCTCATTAACAATGTGATCCGGATCGAGAGTGTTTCGACAAGGGTAGCGTACCTTATTCTCCGAATTGCCAAACAGTGTTCGCTGAAAGTTATTCAGGTATAAGCACCGACCGCGCAACACTCCCACGACGAAGTGGAGATCCTATATGTGGATATCTCTAGAGCTTTACATAATAACTCCCGGACCCAATACACCATTGTTATGGGGGACTTTAACGCGAAACTTGGCAAAAGAAGTGATGGTGAGCTGAGAGTGGCGCAATTTGGATATGGAGAGAGAAATGCACGTGGCCAGCTGCTGGCAGACTTTATGGAGAGGGAGGGCCTCTTTATGATGAACTCCTTCTTCAAAAAGCCTAAACAGTGAAAGTGGACATGGTGGCATCCCAATGGCGTAACGAAGAACGAGATCGACTTCATCTTGTCAACGAGAAGGCAAATATTCAATGATGTCTCTGTGATCAACTCAGTAAAAACAGGAAGCGATCACCGAATGGTAAGAGGCACATTGAATCTAAAGACCAAGCTAGAAAGATGTCGACTGATGAAGTCGACGCTCCGACCAGCACCCATCCAGCTCCAAAACTCCGAGAACTTACAGCTCGAGTTGCACAATCGCTTCGAATGCCTAGGAGACTGCGAGAATGTGGACGATTATAACGACAGGTTCGTGGAAATTGTCCAAACGGTCGGGTCTAAGATTTTTAAAACTCGCCGTTCAAACAGAACCAAAAAATCTCGGACTTCACCAGCAACCTCATGGAAAAAGACGCAGATTGGTTTTGCAGTCCTCTGAAGACGCTACTCAGTATCGGCAACTAAATAGGCAGATCTCTAAGTCTCTAACTCGCGATTTGCGCCAGTATAATACAAATTGTATTAAAGAGGCGGTTCAGAACAACAAAGGCTCAAAAGTTTTCGCGAGAGATCTGTCTGTTGGACAAAGTCAACTGACCAAGCTGAAGACTGAGGATGGCAGGATCATATCGTCTAAGACTAAGTTGCTGGAAGAAGTTGAGAAGTTCTACGGACAATAGTACACGACCACACGTCTGCCTGTCAGCGATCTGGCTAAAGACCCAAGAGCTAGACTTACCCGACACTATACCGAAGATATCTTGGACGTCAGCCTATACGAGATAAGAATGGCTCTTAAACAGCTTAAAAACAACAAGGCACCGGGTGATGATGGAATTACGGCTGAACTTCTAAAAGCAGGTGGAACACCGGTACTTAAAGCTCTTCAGAAATTATTTAATTCCGTTATACTTGAGGGACAAACGCCTAAGGCATGGCGCAGAAGTGTGGTCGTGCTTTTATTAAAAAAGGGCGACAATACCCTGCTGAAGAATTACAGACCCATTCTGAGCCATGTCTACAAACTGTTTTCGAGAGTCATTAAGAATCGTCTCGCACGCAGGTTTGACGACTTCCAGCCTCCCGAACAAGCCGGTTTCCGAAAAGGCTTTAGCACCATAGACCACATACATACGCCGGTTCAGATTATACAGAAGACCGAAGAGTACAATCAGCCACTATGGTTGGCGTTCGTGGACTATGAGAAAGCCGATTCGATTCGGTAGAAACATGGGCTGTGTTACAGTCTCTCCAGAGGTGCCAAATTGACTATCGATAAATCGAAGTGCTGAAGTGTTTGTATGAAAACGCCACCATGTCGGTTCGCCTCCAGGATCAAAACTCGGAACCCATCCAGCTGAAGCGAGGGGTGAGACAGGGAGACGTTATATCTCCGAAACTGTTCACCGCTGCCCTGGAAGATGTTTTCAAGCTCTTGGACTGGGGTGGACTCGGCATCAATATCGACGGCGAGTACATCACCCACATTCGATTCGCTGACGATGTCGTGGTCATGGCTGTGACTATGGACGACTTAGGCACAATGCTCGATGGACTCAGTAGAGCCTCTCAACAAGTGGGTCTTAGAATGAACATGGACAAGACGAAAATTATGTCAAACGTCCGTGTCATACCTACTCCTCTGAAGGTTGGAGGCTCTACACTCGAAGTTGTTACTGAATATGGATACCTGGGATAAACAGTCCAGTTAGGTAAGTCCAACTTCGAGAAAGAGAGTAATCGTCGAATCCAACTCGGCTGGGCAGCGTTCGGAAAGCTTCGCAATATCTTTACGTCCCAGATCCCAGATACCGCAGTGTCTTAAGACCAAGGTCATCGACCAGTGTGTGTTGCCAGTGATGACATACAGAACTGAGACATGGTCACTCAAGGTCATCCAAAGGGCAATGGAGCGTGCTATGCTCGGAGTTTCTCTGCGTGATCGATTTTGAAACGAGGAGATCCGTAGGAGAACCAAAGTAACCGACATAGCTCTCAAAATTCCTATACTTAAGTGGCAGTGGGCGGGGCACACTGCTCGTAGAACAGATGGCCGTTGGGGCAGTAAAGTTCTCGAGTGGCGACCACGCACCGGAAAGCGTAGTGTAGGCAGGCCTCCCACTCGGTGGACCGATGACCTGGTGAAGGTCACGGAAAGCCGCTGGATGCGGGCAGCGCAGAACCGGTCGTCGTGGAGATCCTTGGGGGAGGCCATGTCCAGCAGTGGACGTCCTTCGGCTGACATGATGATGATGATGACTGTACTCAGAGATATGAGGTAGATAGGTCCTAAAAGTGAAGCAAATAAAATGATACCAATTGGCATCTCTTTTCTTATTAGCATTCAGTGCAACGGAAGGGAAAATACCTATAATATTGTGTGTGTAAATGGGTTCGATTTTCAAATGTTGTTTGTTAGTGCATAACCCATCTATGGTAACAAATCTCTGACTGTACTACAGATAATAACTACGTACTGTACCAAAGAATAAAGACTATGTACTACGTAATTAATAGGTACTCTAAAAACGTAGTGACTTATATCCTCTTTGGTACTCTGCGTTCGATGCAGAGAGCGAATTTTTCAACAATGCTTACTATCATGTTTAGGTTTTCCACCTCTGTATGTCACCCAACGTCCTCAAGATAGATAGCACAAGAGCTTTATCTAATCTTCGTTGCTTACTAGTTCTTATGAAAAGTTTTAAGTTTTTTAAATTTTAGTAGCGCGCCATACTGCGTGACTCACGGACGTTTCGCAGCTGTGTATTTCGCGTTGCCTTTGCGAATAAATCATTTGTTTTGTTTCAAAAACAATCACCAGTGGATAGTGAAATTAAAACATTATTTTATAAGGAGTTTTTATTTTATCGTGCTGTGATTTTGCGTGATGTTAATATTAGGTACCTATATGAATAAAGTTTATTGGATAGGAAGTTGTAAATTAAATCTGTAGGAGTGAATAATTATTAAAATCAAGTCTTTTTTGTGATACTTGTGGAACTTACCTTGTGGAGTAGTTATGGCTGTACTTTGATGGTAAGTTTGAAAAACGATATACCTACATATAGCACGGTATGGTATGATAGTTAGTGATACATCTAGTACATTTGCTTTTTTATGAGTCCGACTCGAAGGACCAAAAATTGATTCCTTAATTAAATTTATTTATCAAAATAAAACTATCAGTTGTTGTAAGTATATTATCAAAAGATACCGTATTCTAGTTTTCCACGCCCCGTTCTTAGTGTTTAGTGTATCCGATAAAAAAAAAAGAACCAACTGACATGATCAGTGATCGCTAATGTGTCCGACCGTCCGTCAATAATTAATTATAAACTATTCACATTCCAAACAAAAGACATCAACACGAGCGACAAAAATAAGATTTTGTTAGCATTTAGTTCAGACTCCTTAGCGCGATTGCAACTCCCACTTGGCTGATTTTTATTGTTTGTTGTTTTACTTTAGTATTAGTAGGTACTGAAATCACACTTAGTTTCACGCTTGTATGTTTTACCGTTTTTACGATAGCGCTAAATCAAAATCACATAACAAAGGCACAGTATATATATTAGTACTAAACAAAGGACATCAACGCGAGCGACAAAAATAAGATTTTTTATCATTTAGTTCAGATTCCTTAGCGCGAGTGCGACTCACACTTGGCTGATTTTTATTTTTTGTTGTTTTATTTATTTATTTTTATTTTTATTCACAATTGGTAAACCCTTGACAACATCTCACCTGGTGGTAAGTGACGATGTTGCCGAAGATGGAAGCGGGCTTACCAAGATTCCCCAACGCAATGGGAATACTTTAATACTTTAGTATTAGTACTGAAATCACACCAAGTTTCACGCTTGTATGTTTTACCGTTTTTACGATAGAGCTAAATCAAAAATACTTCTAAAGACCTAAAAAAAAACACGTTTTTGTGTGGCGACCTACTCCCTTACATTATCACTTTTTATTTTATTATTATTTTTTGTTATAGCGGCAACAGAAATACATATTCTGTGAAAATTTCAACCATCTACCGATTACGGTTCAATAAATACAGCCTGCTGATAGACGGACAGACGGACAGATAGCGGAAGCTTAGTAAAGCGGAAGCTTAGTAAAGCGGAAGCTTAGTAAAGCGGAAGCTTAGTAAAGCGGAAGCTTAGTAAAGCGGAAGCTTAGTAAAGCGGAAGCTTAGTAAAGCGGAAGCTTAGTAATAGGGTCCCGTTGGACATCCGTTGGTTGTATGGAACCCTAGAAAAGGGGGCGTCCATTAATTACGTGAGGTGTTTAAGGGGGGGAGGGGGTCAAGCTAAATCTTTCCAAATCTCACATGGGGGAGAGGGGGGTTTTAGCAAATATCACGTAATTTGTTTTCTTGTAGAAAACGGTGTAAAATTGCGAAAAAATAAAGTTAAATCAAATAAAAAAAAATCTAGAATGAAAATATGGCGAAATTTCACACAACAGTGTTTGTCGTATTTGTCCGAACCCCGCAGAGCAGCACAGTAGCTCTTCGATTGCGTTTTTTTTGTAAAAACTCCGAAATGTTTTATCAGATAATTTTTTTTTATTCAAAAAATCAAATTTTGTTCATCAGATATATTTTTTTATTAAGCTTAAAAAACTACATCAATCGCCGCAAACCGCGTGAAAATTGGTTGATTCATTTAAAAGTTATAGCAGTTTGAAGATTGAAAAAATTCGTGTTTCATCAAACTTTTATTAGAATTTTTATAAGCCAACGCGTTTTCAGCCAAAATACAAATTTTAAAAAATCTCACGTGAGATTTGGGGAGGGAAGAGGGAGTTGAGGAAAATCTCACGAAATCTCACCAGAGGGGGAGGGGGGGTCAAAAAATCCTGAAAAAAGCCTCACGTAATTTATGGACGCCCCCAAAGACAAAACAGTAATATTAGTAGGTAAGTGAAGTATCATGTTAATATTTAATATTGTTGACTAATATATTAAATGAAAGAGTTTGTTGTAAGGATTACAAATACATATATTTTATACCATGCTCCTCCGAAACGGCTGGACGGATTTCCATGAAATTTTCTGTGTATATTCGGTAGGCTGTGAATAGGTATAGAATTTTTTTCACCGGGATCTGATCGGGTGAAACCGCGGGAAACAGCTAGTAGAATATATAGGATTTTGAATATTTAGTATTATTTGATTTTAGAAGATACTAGTGGGTGCTCGTGGCTTCGCCCGCGCAGATCCCGTTTTTTGGTGTTCCCGTGGGAATTTCCCGAAATCCTTTCTTAGCGGATGCCTACGTCATAACATCTACCTGCATGCCAAATTTTTTCCTGATCCGTCCAGTGGTTTGGGCTGTGCATTGATAGATCAATATGTCAGTCAGTCAGTCAGTCACCTTTAAGTTATATATAATAATATGTATAAGTATTAAGAAGATTAAAGAAAATTTACGAAAATTATCCATTCCCCCCATAATTTAGAAACTACATAACCAATAATTTAGAAAAAAAACACATATAATAGAACCTTACTTAAACATTATCTAAAAATCTTAATGAAATCACGAATCACGTATCTGTCTGTCCGTCCATCTGAAAGTAGATACATAAATTAATTAATTAATTGTGTTAATTATTTATATATGTATGTATTTAAACGTATATAAGTATGTATATCAGTCTCTGGTACCCATAACACAGGGAATCCTACTTTGGGGCCAGATGACAATGTGTGATTTGTCCCAGAATAAAAATGATTTTCCAACTCTATGGTGTGACCATATCAAATGAAAGAGCTCGTGGTGAGAATTGAAATTAGTAATCCTAAATATTTTCAACGAAAATTACAGAAAAGCTAAGGATTTTTCCAAAATATTCTATAGGTAGGTACGTACGTTACATATACGAGTACCTACAACATCCTTATTTATTATTATAACAGCTCATATACGTCCCCACTGAGGGGCTCGAGCCTACCCTGAATCAGGGCGATTAGGCCTTAGTCGACCACGCGGGCCCAGTGCGGGTTGGTCGACTTCACACACAACCTTCGAGTTTCTTCACAGGCGTTTGCAGGTTTCCTCACGATGTTTTCCTTCACCGTTAAAGCAATCGGTAAGTATATGTACGTAAGTTTTTTTTAAAAAACTCATTGGTACATTGGCCGTCCAGATTTGAACCCGGTACCCGGTACCTCTGGTTAGATGGACCGAGTCGTTACCGGTTGAGCCACCGACGCTTTTTCACACATCACTTACTAATCTATTAAAAACGCGAATTGTATGTATAGATGTATGTATGGATGTTTGTAACTCTTTCACGTCACAACAGATAAACGGATCTGGATGAAATTTGGTAGGTAGAGAGATTAGGACCTGTATTAACTGTATAGGGCTACTTTTTTTTTCCATGCTCGCGAGCCGCTTGCGGCTTGTGCACTGCGCACCCTCGAAGACAGTCATAGAAACTATGTTAACGCAAGCGAAGCTGCTGGCAAAAGCTAGTATAAAATATATTTTCGTTAATTGTTTTATTTTATTTGTTTACCCGACTACCCGCGAAGGAGTGTAATGTCATGTAATGTGGCATAACGATAGGACAGTCATTACGTAGGTTAAGTATACGTTTTTTATAAGGATGACGAATGCTAGTCATCTGATTTAGTTTTCATCATCTGCCAAAAACGACATTTTGTTTTAAAAATGTTTGAAATACCTAGGCGTGACGTCCGTCATAGTTTTGCAGCGTCATTTACATACTCATTTTGTGATTATAAGAGTAAGGTTTTCCGAAGTTTAAGTAGTAGAGGAAATTAAGTGATCAAGAGTTCATAATTTTGTCGTCATCCCTATTGTAGGTCCCTACTGAAGTACTGTGCTACTGATATCTGGGGGCACGGCAGTGCCCCCGCCAAGTCGAGAAAAAAAAGCGGCACGGCCGTACCATCCTTTTCTCGAAGCAGTTCAGGCCATTTTCGACCCCCACACAACTTCGTTGTAGATAAACCTAGAAGCCTGAATTTTCTGTACCCAAGCAGGCATCATATAAGCACGGTATATTCCAAATTTCATTCAATTTGAACCAGTACTTTAAAAATTATTACTAGTCAAAGTTTCCTAATTTGTCACTCACTGACTGACAGATCATCAAAATTCCAAGGCACTTCTAGCCGACATAGAAGATTCAAATTTAGAATACAATTAGTCTTTAGTGTATAAAGCAAGGAAAAACTCAAATATTTTGCAATTTCGGTCCAGTTTTCTAGTTATACAAACTACATAAATAACTTTGTAATCCCATATAAAATATATAGGATTACAAAGTTATTTATGCAGTCGCAGGACCGAACTCCTTGATTTACTAGTTTTTAAGGCGCAGTTCATGAATCAATGTAGTTTTCTACAAAAATAAGTGAAATCCCACCAAAAACATCCTGTAAAAACTAGCCAAGTCTCGATTGAGCTGCTTGTTTTTCTATAAAAAGTAATGAAATCTCTAAGCAAACCCAAGCCTAGTCTAGGGTTCTTTACTGCGATTTCTTTATTATTATGGTTAGATTTTATGTGACTTGGCCGTTGACTTGGATGTCTCAAGGAGTAAATATGCATAAAGAATGTTCAACGGCAGGTCACATAAAATCTAACCATAATAATAAAGAAATCGCAGTAAAGAACCCTAGACTAGGCTTGGGTTTGCTTAGAGATTTCATTACTTTTTATAGAAAAACAAGCAGCTCAATCGAGACTTGGCTAGTTTTTACAGGATGTTTTTGGTGGGATACTTATTTTGTGTCTATTAACGACGCGCGGAAAGTTAGGTATATAAGTACCTGTATACTTATTACTCTTATACCTACTATAGTCCTTTCGCTCATTTAACCGCATCCTTGCCGGCTCCCGACAAACACTCTGTCAAAGGTGCCGCTTTGAGTTCAATCGTACCGCCCGCCGGCTAGTCGGGCGGCACCTTTAACAATGTTTGTCGGAAGCCGTCGAAGATGCGGTTAAGTGAGTGAATGAACTTTAACCTTTACAGGAAAGCCATAGAAAACCGACCATATCTATATTATATTGCTTGAAATTAAATTGACAGACATAGGCAGTGGACGTCCTTCGGCTGATATGATGATAATGAAATTGACAGACAGAGAGCCGTATATTTTTTTTAATTAATTTTATTATTTTCAGGCTGTCCCTTTGTACCTGGCTGTTCAAAATGGCTGTTTCCAGCGACTTCACAATAAATCAAGATGGCGGCCAGGGTAATGCCAAGCTTCATCCGTACTTGGTGGCGCTTGTGTGAGTAACCGTAATAAGTTTATCCACAAAGCTATAAGACATTCCGTGATGGCTTTAACTGGCTCTTCTTTTTTTTCGAACCCGGGACCTCTGGTTAGAAGCCCGAGTCACTGCCGTTGAGTCAAGACGCTCTGTCACACACTTCCCTACTGTCTACTATAGGCGTAACAAAATTGGTGCAGGTCCCGTTAACTGGGGCTTCCACTCAACATACTGAACAACTTTTGTTCTACGACTTTGCTAAAAACATAAAGAAAGTTTTTACTCTTCATACAAATCGATCAGCAGATCGACCGATTTTGTGCATTTTAGTATGGAGGGTCCAAATGTTTTTTTTGATAATTGACTATGGGTTCCTTGTTCAGTATGACGAGTAGAACCCCCAGTTAACGGGACCTACACCAATTTTGTTACAGCCAGTGTATATATAAATGTATACTGGTGTGACAAAGCATAGTACGTACGTCTTATTAGGTATTCCTTATACAGAATGTAACAAAATTGGTGAAGGTCCCGTTAACTGGGGATTCTACTCATCAAACTGAACTACTTTTGTTCTACAAGTTTCCTGAAATTGCAAAAAAATGTTTGAACTCTTCATACAATAAACGATCTACTGATTAACCAATTAAAAATATCAGCTGATTGACCGATTTAGGTAATTTTTGTATGGTTTTTTTTTTTGCGAATTGACTATGGGTTTCTTGGGGAAAGTTGTTCAGTATAATGAGTAGAACCCCCAGTTAACGGATCCTACAACATTTTATTTTGACTTGTGAAGGTCGCGGGGAGTCTGTCGTTGTTGTTAGGGGCCTTTGTCCAGCAGTGGACGTCTTTCGGCTGGTATGATGCTGATGAAGATAATATATAGTGGAGCAACTTAAAAACTCGAATATATTTAACAAAAGCAGGTAGAGTATTGTCTTTTTACTTACGTAGGTACAGGCGCTGTTGTATGGTTTCAACAACCTTGGCCGTTGCGTGGGTCGCTGAATCTAATAGAAGTACTCATTCTCTTATGTAACTATACATACTCAATTGTACATGTAATTAGTGTCTGAGCAAAGTATATAAACTCTATATAGCGACACTCAAAGGACCGTGCATTTTGTGACGTTATTGAGAGTTTTCGTTACACAGAGAGAAATTAGCGTCAAAGTATAAACCAACTGGAGCCAGAAAATTTTGACGTTTCAAAGAGTGAATCGTTATAGCGAGTGACGTGTTACAGAGTTTACACTGTATATTAGTACTAACATACAGTATGGACACTCCCTGCCGCTCTCTAGATTGCGACCTCACCCCCTCGTCACGCATATTGATACAGATTGGTTACAGTTTAGTTGTCGAACTTATGGGATTTCGCCGTGATTTTGTTTGCTCCGTCATCTGTTTTTTTTTATTTTATTTTATTTTATTCATATTCAGGATTCAAACAGTCACATACAAACATAGACTAAGAAATACTGATTACTTAAAGACCTAGTTTCTATTTCTAAGCTAACACGATAAAAAAATAATAAGAAACTTAAGAAAGTGCAGAAAATCAAAATAACATTTTTTTTGTGATAAACATTATTGAATTTTAAGAGTTTTAAAAAATAGTCGAATGAAAAATGTCGATGTCACCGCTATTGAGTCTGGTATTGTACAACTTACAGGCACGTCTGAGGAAAGTGTTGCCTGTATTATTGGTCCTAGATCGGGGAACTGAAAATAGTGCCTTTTTTTTACACGTCCTTTCCTGCCTACGAGGAACACGTAGAGAAATTTTATCTAGTAGCGAGGGGACTTCCATAATATTATTAACAAATTTATAAAGAAGGACAGCATCAGCACAATTTCGACGATGTTCCAGAGTAGGGAGTTGGTGTCTATCAATAGAAATATCATAATCAGAATAAATAAAACCAGTCCTGTAGTCTAGAGTTTTAACAAATTTCTTCTGAATTCTTTCAAGTCTCTCAATGTGGATTTTATAAAAGGGACACCAAACTGCACTAGCAAATTCTAACCGACTTCGAACATAACTATTGTACAAGAGCTTGTAGGTAGAAGTTTTATAAATGTAATTTAACGACCATTTGTATGCAGTGTCCGGGGTGTGGTGAGTGACCACATTTTAAAAGCTTTTATTTAACTTGCATTGTTTGTGTGTATGTATGTTTGTGTGTATGTATGTTTGTTTGTTTGTTAAGTCCAAATCTTGCGATAGGATTTTGGAGTGACTTTCAGGGGTCCGATTGATCTGAAATTTAGAATGAAGCCGTATTCCCGGTGACAATAGAACCTTTTGGTATTTTGAAAATGATCAGATGATGAAATTTGGAAGTGGAATCATGGTCCCAGAATCGTCTTTTATTTTCAATAGAATAGTAGGAAATACAGCCTTTTTACAAGCTTTAATTTTACTCACAATGTATGTATGTTTGTTCGGGTGGAATCTTGTAAGTTAAATTTGAATCACTTTCCGGTTTCCGATGAAGCTGAAATTTTGCATGCATATGTATATTTCGTGACAATGCAATATTATGGGCTAGCACCTAAAAGTTTTTAGGTTTTTCTAAAATTATTCGAATTCATCATAACAACTATTTTCAAATACTCGTAAAAGCTTGTACCAAAAAACCTTTTTGATTTTTTGAAAATTATTTTATGAGTAAGAGAACTAGCTAGTCTAGCTACCATACTGTTTATCTTTTATTTAAAAGTATATTATTCTTTTCGCTCTATTGTCTTATTAATACTGTGGAATTGGCTAGTACAGTCTCCCAACGGGAGGTTACGGGTTAGATTCCCGACAGGGTCGAAATTATATTATGTATGACTCGATTTTGTTGGCGGGTAGGGCATTTTCAAAGACCGCTTGGCCGTAGCTGCCACAATCACAGATAAGATTTTTTTTTGTAAATCTCAGTTTTCCTCCAAACATCAGGTGTTAATAACAAGAATCGTGAATTTATTTTTGGAATCACTTTTAACTTTAGGCATCATTTTCAATTACCACTTCACTTAAGAGGATTGTGAAGCTGCGACTTTTCATACAAATGGCGTTAACTATTTTCACCTCTTAAATGTTAACCGATTCGGACCAATTTTTCATAGGTTGTCAGTCAGAACAAAAGCTAGACTCATACATTTTTGTTTTTTCGATAAAGTTAATAAGTTTAATTTTATTGTCGCTCAAGTGTTTACATAACTAATTTCGGCCATTTTTTGTTTATTGATAATCAGTAATTAAAAAAAAACGATACGTATAAGCCTAGCCTTTATTCTGACTGACAACCTGTCAAAAATTGAGTCGGTTAACATTTTAACGTTAACGCCGTTTTGTATGATAAGTCAAATTTTCGCTGTGGGTTCACAGTATTACCATATCTAATCAGGTAACAAGACGCCAATTGAATTGGATAAAATAAGACCGTCCAAGTGCGAGTTGAATTCGCGCACAACGGGTTCCGTACCAAAATATCTTCATAAATCCATTATATAAGTAGTAGATACTAGATACTAGATCCTACTAGATGTCGCTAGTTTCTTCATGTTTTAAACTTATTTGAGAACTCCTTTAATACCTGCATATCATCATCATATCAGCTTATATACGTCCCCACCGAGGGCCTGACTTAGGGCGATCGGGCCTTTGTCGATCACGTGGGCCTAGTGCGGGTTAGTCGACTTCACACACAATCTTCGAGTTTCTTCGCAGGCGTGTGCAGGTTCTTCACGATGTTTTTCTTCACCGAAACGAAAGAGTCTACGTATACATAAAATACAGCCCGCTGACAAACATACAGATATACGGACAACGCAGGCTTAGCTTAGTAATCCCTTTGGCCACACATTTTTAGGATTCCGTACCCAAAGGGTTAAAAAGGGTATAAGACTCCGCTGTCCGTCCGTCTGTCGGTCTGTCCGTCTGTCCGTCTGTCACCAGGCTGTATTTCATGAACTGTGATAGCTAGACAGTTGAAATTTTCTCAGATGATGTATAACTTTAAAAAACAGACTTCCATCGCAACAATTTTGCATTATTATTTTTATGGTTTTTGTTAATTTTACGTTTCTGTTGCCGCTATATCAACAAATACTAAAAATTAGAAAACGTTAAAGTCTCCTTACTAAAAACGTGTTTTTTGAAACGTGAAGAAACTAGTGCCATCTAGTATGATAGTACGGACCCCTTTGTGCGCGGTTCTGATTCGCACTTGGCCGGATTTTTTGTTTTAAAAATTTGAGTGCGTTTGACTTTATCTTATCCTTTGAGTCTACGGCGGAACCCTAAAATTAAGAACTCGAATTCGCATTATTAACTGTCAGTGATAATTACAATACAGTGTAAACTTTGTATAACGTCACTCGATATAACGATTCACTCTTTGAAACGTCAAAATTTTCTGGCCCCAGTTGGTTTACTTTAACAAGTAACTAGTATCTCATCTGTGCTTTAACGCTTATTTCTCTCTGTATAACGAAACCTCTCAATAACGTCACCAAACTTTCGGTCCTTTGAGTGTCGCTATATACTCGTAGACTTTACACTGTATATGGGGTGACTTTTAATTAGTTCTTGATAGCAAAGGATATGAATGTACTCATGATTACAAACAACTTCCCAAAGGAACTAAACGTCAAATATGAAAAAAAAACTATTTGGTCCTTTATACATTTTTGCCGATTCCATAACTTTTTATGTATCGGGGGCCAAATTTTTTTTATGATTTGACTATTCTTTGGAAAAGTTGTTTGTAATCACGAGTACATGCATATCTTTTGTTATCAAGAACTAATTAAAAGTCACCCTATATACTTACGAGCACGTTATACAATGACCTAACTATGGCTTCTACAAACGGGAGCTAAAGTCGATATTATATAAATAAAACAGTGGCCCAAAAGATTGACTATAGCTTTGGTCACACGAGATAACAGACAATCGAACTATTTTAATAAAATATGTATTTGATATGAACGAGAGAGGACATTACCAGCTTATTAGCAGAGATCAAATAGCGTAGGTTAAGTAAACAAAGATAAGAAAATGCCTTTATAATAACTTTATCAGTTGACACGTGACGAGGCTACTAGACTATGCTTCATCCCTAGTCTCAGTATCATCATCATCATCATATCAGCAGAAAAATGCCTCCCCCAAGGATTTCCACGACGACCGGTCCTGCGCTACCCGCATCCAGCGGCTTCCCGCGATCTTCACCTAGTCGTCGGTCCACCGCGTAGGAGGCCTGCCTTCGCTACGTTTTCCGGTTGGCGGTCTCATCATCCAGTTATACCTGCCCCCTTCTGCTCGAATATTACCTCTGGGCTCTTTAGCACAGAATCAGAAGCAGTCTTTCTCTCGTATAGTGGGATATATATAACTAACAGTGCTATCCAGTGATAGATGGGGCTTTTTATGTGTTTGGCGTCACCTGCAATCACGTGAGGGCATTTCATTTAGACTACCCACGGACATGTGCAACGCGACCTTCATACACATCTGGAATCAGATGTTCAGGTTTCCTCACGATCTGTTTTTCTTCACCTTTAAAGCGATCGCTCAGTAAATAAATATGTTGGTTCTAAAAACTTACTGGAAAGTAGGTGCATTGGACGACCTAAGAATCGAACCGGGGATTCCGAAGACCTGTTTTAAGTTGGGTGGGGTGGTGTGGTGGTGCTAGTTTCTCATGCACGGCACTGACGACGTTTTTATGAAGGCTTCGCGAGAAAGCATGCACAGCGTGGCTGTACAATTTATTAATACGTTACGAAAAACATGTGCTGGATCCAAAGCGACAGCCCTATTGGCCCTATCACGCTTGTAACGGCATTCACGTGAGCACGTTATTATACGTTACGAAAAATATGTGCTGGATCTGAAGCGACAGCCCTATTGTCCCAATCGCGCTTGTAACGGTATTTACGTGAGCATGTTTATACGTTACTAAAACACCTGCTGGATCTGAAGCGACAGCCCTATTGGCCATATCGCACTTGTAACGGCATTCACGTGAGCACGTATTATACGTTACGAACAACATGTACTGGATCTGAAGCGACAGCCCTATTGGCCCTATCGCGCTTGGAACGGCATTCACGTGAGCACGTTTACACGTTACTAAAAACACCTGCTAGTTCTGAAGCGACAGCCCTATTGGCCATATCGAACTTGGAACGGCATTCACGTGAGCACGTTTATACTTTACGAAAAACTCCTGCTGGATCTGAAGCGACAGCCCTATTGGCCATATCGCACTTGTACCGGCATTCACGTGAGCATGTTTATACGTTACTAAAAACACCCGCTGGATCTGAAGCGACAGCCCTATTGGCCATATCGCACTTGTAACGGCATTCACGTGAGCATGTATTATACGTTACGAACAACATGTACTGGATCTGAAGCGACAGCCCTATTGGCCATATCGCACTTGTAACGGCATTCACGTGAGCATGTATTATACGTTACGAACAACATGTACTGGATCTGAAGCGACAGCCCTATTGGCCCTATCGCGCTTGTAACGGCATTCACGTTTATACGTTACTAAAACACCTGCTAGATCTGAAGCGACAGCCCTATTGGCCATATCGCACTTGTAACCGCATTCACGTTAGCACGTTGCGTCTCCGCTCTACCTCAATGTAATAAATAGCTCTAGCTAGAGCTCTACACTCCGCTACTGTGTCCGATAAACGTGTTCTACGTACTGCACACAGCCACTTTACGCATAGCTGCTTACCTATACAGAGTTAGAACCTGTCTATTAAACACATGAAGAACCGGATCTTTTGCAACTTTTCCCAAGTAACTCATAATTAATGAATTTAATATACTACTACTTCGCTGGCTCAGCGACCCGAAGTGGATCTTGGCCTCCGACATTAAAGTGTGCCACTCTATCCTATTTTGTGCCAAATTTGACCATTCGGGCACTCCCAACTCTTTGAGGTCTTTGGCGACTTCATCTTTCCAGCGATTACCTTGGTCGACCCACCGGGCGACGCCCGGAGGGTTTTCCAAGATATGCTCTTTTGGCTGCTCAATTCTATCCCATTCTCAAATCCATTTTCAGTTCCAATTCATTATAATTATAACCTAACTCGTTTATTCAAAAATTCGACTGCATAAAAACATTACTTTTCTTTATTAGGGAAATCGGGTAAAATGTATCTTATGTCACTCAAGGGATCAAGATTCAAGACGAATCTAACGATACCTCGCACTTCAAAATCTATCAAGCTGTACAGGCTCAGCCAAAGAAAAAACCTAACCACTCCTGGAGTGCCGACATATGTGAAAACTTTTTACAGTTTTATAAGTTTTGACCCTCCGAGTGTTCCTGGCGAACGACTAGGCTGACAAACTTTTGACCCTGCGAGTTTTCCTGGTAAGGGGTTGGTATTCGGTTCTATGGTTTTTTCCATCTCAAAAAATGCCCAACGCGCCTAAATAAGCTTTCACTTCAAAAAAACATACGTACATATATACATACACCCAAAAAGCATTACCCTCCTTTTGGGTAGTCGGGTAAAATTTCCCTCCCTTAATAAATTGTAGTACCTAGGTACTTATGAGCCCGCTGGAGTTCATAAATCTCATACAAACGTAGAGTTTGTTGATTCATTTGTTAACCAAACATCCGATTTTGAAATAATTTTATATCGATAATCGGATGACGTAAATATGTCTGTGTCAATATCGCATTACTTTTTTGAAAAAAAACGAAACAGGAAATCATTATTAACCATTAAACTTGTTTCTTGATTGATAATGGATTCCTGTTTCGTTTTTCAGAAAAGTAATGCGATGTTGACACAGATATAATTATGTCATCCCATTATCGATATAAAATTCTGTGAAAATCGGTTGTTTAGTTTACAAATACAACACTACGTTTTATGGGATTTATGAATTTGAGGTTTGATAGGTAATCGTATATTTTGTGAACGTCTCGTATGAGGTCCTCGTAGTTCGGTATGGTATTCGGAGTTTTAAAACGTCGCCTATTTACAATCCGGCGCCATTCAGCGCTAGGGTTGCCAACTTTTTTCAGCCTTAAGAGACAAACGATCATAAATCTTTAAAAAATACGGGATTTCTCTTTTTCACCCGGAACAAATAAAAACCATAGCATTTTTAGTCAAAATTCATTTTATGTAGACTTAAAACTATACTTCGCTACAGATTTTACTGCACGTAACATACCTTTTTGTCTTTTGCCTTTTTGAATACATAGGACTAGGACATAGAAAGTGCAAGAAGTACGGGACGGTTGGCAACACTATTCAGCGCGCCGTTTTGGAAGCCGGCGGCGGCGGATTCTACGTAACGGCTGCGACATATCTACTTTAGACTTGCGTAAATGTAGTCATAGTCGAATCGAAAGCTTACGTAATACATGCGAGGCTTGATAGGTACCTAGGTATGTGACAGTATCACAAATTTAACAAGTTTCGTATCATATACGTCTTCTCAGCAGAATAGAGAAGAATTTTATTTAGAGTTTGTAGTTTTGACGTTTTGGCCCTTCTGAATCCTGTATGCAGGTGGTTTAGTTTTAACCGACAAAAAAAAGGAGAAGTTTCTCAATGCGTTGGTATCTTTGTTTATTTTTTTATTATTTTTAGGTTTCCGTACACCTAACGGGACCCTATTCCTATTACTAAGCCTCCGCTGTCGGTCCGTCCGTCAGCGGGCTGTATTATATGAACTATAATAGGTAGACAGTTGAAATTATTTCTGTTGCCGCTATAACAACAAATAATAAAAATTTGAAAAAGTGAAAAATAAGGGAGGTCGCCATAAACGTGTTTTTTTAGGTCTTTAGAAGTATTTTTCATTTAGCTCTATCGTAAAAACAGTGACTTGGTGTGATTATAGTACTAATATTGAAGGGAAACAACAAAAATTAAATATTGGCCAAGTTTGAGTCGTACTCTCGATAAGGAGTCCGAACTGAATGATAAAAAAACATACTTTTGTCGCTCGCGTTGATGTCTTTTGTTTGTCATGTGAGTAGGTATTGTCATTATACTACAATAGTTGTGTCATTGTCATTATACTACAATAGTTGTGTCATTGTCATTATACTATAATAGTTGTGCCATTGTCATTATACTATAAAAGTTGTGTCTTTGTCATCATAATAGTTGTGTGGTGTTACGGAACGTTAGTGCTAATCCGACTCGCACTTGACCTGTTTTTATTTATGTATGTTCCCCGATTACTCGACGACGCCTAGACCGATTTAGAGTTTTTTTTGTTTGAAAGTGTATACTTTCCAGGTGGTCCCATTGTCACCAGGTCAGGATCTGATTGATTGATTGAAAACACTTTATTGCACAACATAAGAGAAAAAAAAAAGATACAATGATTAAGGAAGTTGTACATATAGGCGGTCTTATCGCTAACAAGCGATCTCTTCCAGACAAACTTTAGGTGCAGGAAATATGAGAAATCATTATTGTGGGGTAGTAGTGGGCAATAAACAAATTCATAGAGAAAAAAAAATAAAAAAAATATCCAATCTTAAACTACGTAATACACGTAAATATATAAGTAGACTACTGTCCCGGCGAACTTCGTACCGCCTTACATTACATTACACTGCCCTGCCCTACCCTACACTACCCTACACTACACTACACTACCCTACCCTACACTACCCTACCCTACCCTACATACACTACACTACACTACCCTACCCTACACTACACTACACTATACTACCCTACCCTACACTACCCTACCCTACCCTACATACACTACACTACACTACCCTACCCTACACTACTCTACACTACCCTACACTACACTACCCTACACTACCCTACCCTACCCTATCCTATCTCTCAAGTTGGATCGAACTGCACATGGTGTGCGAATTTTATTATAATCGGTTAAGTGGTTTAGGAGTCCATTGAGGACAAACATTGTGACACGAGATTTATATATATTAAGAAGATAAGATATATAAATGATATAAACTAAAATACATATTCATAATACATACATACATAACATATATAGTATAGTAAGTACATACATAACCACATTAATGATGATGATGATGAGAACAACTAGAGATAATATGTAGGAGATTAAACAGATTTATGAAATTTATAGCGCTAGAAAGTGATCTTTAACTTTAGATTTAAATATATTAAGGGAAGGGGATCTGATGATGTGATCCCAGAGATATCGAGGGAAACCCTCAAAGGAGAACACCCAAGCTCCATAGAAAATTACCCAAGTCCCGGCGCAGAAGAAACGTATCTCAGTTATTTGTGTATTTTATGTAAAATATTTTTTGATAGGTGTGATTGCCGCAAGAAGTGGGTAAGATAAAAAAAAAATGCTTTTAGATTATTATCAGGCATAAATTGAAAATTATACTTTGTTGAACATATCGACTCCAAAATGGAAAATAAAAAAATAAAAAAAAAATAAAAAAAAATAGAAAAAAAAATAAAAAAAATAATAATCGAAAGATAAATCGCACAGAACACAACGAAACGAAAGCTATGCCTGAAAATAATAACAAAGCAATTTTTTTACGTTAGCTACTTCTTGCGGGAATGACACATATACATTTATTTTTCTAATAATATACACTAAATTTTGAGATATCTTTCTTTTGCGCCGGGCTTTGGGCTTTTTTGGGTGTTCTCCTTTTGAAGGCACGTATAACGTGTTTCATACTCGTATATTTACTAAAGCTATTATATGCGATGCGTCTGGTAGTCATCATTTCATGTTGAAGAGCTGGTGCTGGAAGGTACAATTTCTCAACGGTTAGGAGTTAGAAAGTTATGTATAGACTGCTAAATTTAAGTGGCAGTGGGCAAGGCACATAGCTCGTAGAACAGATGGCCATTGGGGCAGTAAAGTTCTCGAGTGGCGACCGCGCACCGGGAGACGTAGCGTTGGCAGGCCTCCCACACGGTTGACCGACGATCTGGTGAAGGTCGCGGCAAGCTGCTGGATGCGGTCAGCGCAGGACCGGTCGTCGTGGAAATCCCTGGAGGAGGCCTTTGTCCAGCAGTAGGTGTCTTTCGGCTTATATGATGTACAGATGGACAGTTGTATTCTTCAGGTTATTCAGGTGAGCTGATGATGGAACTTTCATGCTGCTGAGATGATGAGGGAAGCCGCACAGATCTCTGTTTCGGTTAACGAAACACATGCATGATTTTCCTCTAACTTTATGGCAGAAGATGGTTAGGCCCACAGGCCCTCATTCCTATTGGTACTTTTTTTAAAAACTGGTAGGTACTTAAAAAAAAAACAAATACCAAGAATAGTACTCGGTTGTAACGACTGAAGGTTTTTGACGTGTTAAGCGAACCCATCGTCATCACCACTTGACTGCTGGAGTAAAATAACAGACAAATGACCCTCTAACTCTGTGTCAAAAGAAGGTTAGGCCCACAGGCCGTATAATTCCCGTTTGGTGAAGGTGACTTTACAAATGTTCAGCTAATAGTGGCCAACTTTTCAAGCCGCTCATTACGCTTATAGGGTTCCGTACCCAAAGACTTCGCTGTCCGTCCGTCTGTCTAACCGTCTGTCACCAGGCTGTATTTCATGAACCGTGATAGCTGATGATGATAGCTAGACAGTTGAAATTTTCACAGATGATGTACTCGTATTTCTGTTGCCGCTATATCAAAAACTACTAAATATTAGAAAAAGTCTCCATACAAAAAACGGGTTTTTTTTAACATGAAGAAACTAGCGCCATCTAGTATGATGGTACGGAACCTACGTGTGCAGTTCTGACTAGCACTTGGCTGGTTTTAATACGGCTTTAACATCGAATTCAAGTTACACTAAAATCATCATGTCAGTCGAAAGACGTCCACTGCTGGATAAAGGCCTTCCCCCACAACGACCGCTCGAGCGGCCCTGCGCAGCCCCCGCATCCAGTGGCTTCCCACATTCTTCACCAGGTCGTCGGTCCACCGAGTAGGAGGCCTGCGCGGTTCGGTGCACGGTAGCCATACTTGAAAATTTTAATGTCCCAACGTCTATTTATTTGTTCAACAAGCCACTCGTATCTGCCACCATCATCAGCAGATTTGTTTGCTCTGTGTCTGGGTGTTAAATATCTATATAATATGTATGTATTTAAACGTATATAAGTATGTATATCAGTCTCTGGTACCCATAACACAGGGAATCCTACTTTGGGGCCAGGTGACCATGTGTGATTTGTCTGAGAATATTATTAATATATACATATTATTATTATATCATCATCATATCAGCGAAGGACGTCCACTGCTGGACATAGGCCTCCCCCAAGGATTTCTACGATGACCGGTTCTGCGCTGCCCGCATCCAGCGGCTTCCCGCTACCTTCACCAGGTCATCGGTCCACCGAGCTTAAGGCCTGCCTACACTACGTTTTCCGGTGCGTGGTCGCCATTAGAGAACTTTACTGCCCCAACGGCCATCTGTTCTACGAGCAATGTGCCCCGCCAACTGCCACTTAAGTTTAGCAATTCTGAGAGCTATGTCGGTTACTTTGGTTCTCCTACGGATTTCCTCGTTTCTGACTCGATCACGCAGAGAAACTCACTGCCAAAAAACTGTCAAACGTGGATTCTGTGAATTATGTCGGTTACTTTGGGTCTCCTGCGGATCTCCTACGTGATTACATTAGATGATTACGTGGGAAAACTCTGAGTAGGCTCCTTCGCCCTTTGGCCTGCCATCCCTCGTCGCCACTAAAAGAGAAATCTTATATTATGAATTAATTTAATTCAAGGTCAGTTCAATAGTTCGTCGAACCACATCTACACACACACATGGCTGGCGATGTTCCAACATTGTCGTAATAATTATCTTGAGAAACGAATGGTTTTAGATATTTCTGGGCTGCGGAAACTGACGTTCTAGATATAGTGCAACTAGTTTTTGCCCGCAGCTTCGCTCGCGTGGATATAGTTTTTATGACTGTAATCTAGCGTGTAAGGTACAGTGGGCGAGCCAACGACCAAGCAAGCGGCTCGCAAGGGTGGAAGGTTGGAGTTTCCCAGATCCCACGGACACCATGCATTTCTCCAGGTTAAATTTCGCACTGTGCCACAGCGAAATCGGTTAAATACGTTTTTCGCAAATCCCTCGGGAGCTACATTTTTTTTCCAGATCGATTTACACCACCTACCAAATTTCATTCAAATCCGTTCAGCCGTGTAGGCAAAGTACATATAATAGTACTAAGGTACATTATGCGGACACTCCCTGCCGCTCTCTAGATTCCGACCTCACCCCCCGTCACCCAGATTGATACAGATTGGTTATAGTTTGGTTTTCGAACGTATAGGATTTCGCCGTGATGTTGTTTGCTCCGTCATTTGTTTTTAGAAATGTCATTTCACGACCGTTGTATTCAGTGTCCGCCGCGGTGTGAGTTAGGTGTGATGTGTGTGATAGTCTGATACGCTTAGGTTTATGAGAATGGTCTGTCGCGAGTTTTTGCGGTAAAATCGGCTAATATAGAGTTTTTATTCTCAGATCTGTTCAGGGAGACTTGATAAAAAAACAGGGTTTTTAAACTCTTTACGAATTGCAGCCCGCTTTTTTAAGAATAGATAATTATTTTTAAGAATAAGATATTGTTTTTAAGAATAGATAATGAAACACGTAATGGCCATCGATACTATTTTTATCGGAAATTGGATCTTAAATATAAAGCTGGCTATCTCATCGCCAGGAACGAGAAATATACCACAACAGGGTTATACGTATATTAAGAATACTAGCTGTTTCCCGCGGCTTCACCCGGGTGGATAACGTTTCTATATGACTTTTCGAGGGTGGAAAAGAGTAGCCTATGTGTTAATCCAGGTTTTGTTATAATCTGTCTACCTACCAAATTCCAGCCAGATCCGTTCAGTAGTTTTTGCGTGAAAGAGTAACAAACATACATCCATACATATCCATACATTCTTACAAACTTTCGCGTTTATAATATTAGTATTAGTAAGATGGGGCCAAGAGTAAAAAATATTACTTAAAATATCTTCGGTTTCGCGCTTGACAACAACGTCCCGTGCCGTGCGCGGCGATAAGCGACGCCCGTCACTTTTAGTAGTAATATTTTTTACTCTTTGCCGTCACACAGATATTGCGATACCTACCTACTACAGTTGCGAGATGGTTTCATAATATTTAACAACTCTCCATGAACCTGCAGTACTTATTAAAGATACATCCTAATCTAACAGTGACGGTTGGGTTCCAGAGATGGTTTTCTTGGGTTAGGTACCAGCATCCCCCCGAGTTGTAAAATGACGCCTGAATGACGGTTGGATTCCACAGTTGGTCTTCTTGGGATACCAGCATCCCTCCGAGTTATAATTATTAGTTATAATTATTATAATAATTATAGTATATAAATTTTATAAATTTTCTTCTGGTCATCGCATCACGCGTGAACTGCTGGACCGATTTCGCTAATTCTTTTTTTGTTGAATTGAGTTCGTTATTGTCAGGAGAAGGTTCTTATGAAGGGTAGGGTAGGATAGTGTAGGGTAGGGTAGTTTAGTGTAGTGTAGGGTAGGGTAGTGTAATGTAGTGTAGTGTAAAGTGGTACGAAGTTCACCGGGACAGCCAGTATATCCATAAAATAATTTTTTCAACCGACTTCCAAAAAGGAATAGGTTCTTAATTCAACTGTATGTTTTTGTCGACTTCACTCACAACCTTCAGCTGCTTCGTAGGCGTGTACGGGTTTTCTGACGATGTTTTAAGTAGTTTTCCGTAAGAACGTCGGAAAAACAACCCGCACTGGGCCCGCGTGGTCAACTAAAGCCCCATCGCTCTAATTCAGGGTAGGCTCAAGCCCCTTGGTGGGGACGTACGTGAGCTGATATGATGAAGAACGTCAGATAAACGTACATATAAAATCGAAATATGAAAACACATTGGTACGTGTCAGGAGTCGTATACTACGACCTCCCGGACAGGAGGTAGCGACTCTAGCCGTTACGCCACCGACGCTCTTGTAGGTAAATACGATTATCATTGCCCGTTATCTTTGCATTCATCGAGTCATCAAGCAAATAGTCTTCACCTCAATTGAAGCATTAGATCATTTCAAGTCAATTGATCATTCTGTTACACCTACGACGAGATACAGGTTGAGTTAATTTTAATTTAATGACTGATGAGTAGGTATTTTATTTTATTAGTATGTATCTACCGTGCTATCACTAGATAACCTAAAAACTAAAAAATGCTCTAAAAGCCAAATGCTCAAATGAATATAAAAAAACCGGCCAAGTACGAGTCAGAACCGCACACAAATGGTTCCGTACTTTCATACTAGATGGCGCTAGTACAAAGGGTTCCGTACCATCATACTAGAAGTCGCTAGTTTTTTAATGTTAAAAAAACACGTTTTTTGTATGGAGACTCACTTTTTCTAATTTATAGTATTCGTTGTAATAGCGGCAACAGAATACATCATCTGTGAAAATTTCAACGGTCTAAGTTATCACGGTTCATGAAATACAGCTAGGTGAGAGACGGACAGACAGACAGACGGACGACGGACAGCGAAGTCTTAGTAATAGGGTCCCGTTTTTACCCTTTGGGTACGGAACCCTAAGAATATACGGTTCCAAATTTGAAAAAAGGTTAAGCACGTATAAAAAAATAAAGGTATTGAAAAATAAAAGACGATTCTGGGACCTTGATTCCACCTTCAAAGTTCACCATCAGATTAACTTCAAAATAACAAAAGGATCTCTTGTCACCGGGAATATGTCTTCATTCCAAATTTCAGTTTAATCGGACCCCTGATAGTCGCTTTTAACTCGTTCGCAAGATTTGAACTTAAAAAACATACTTAGATAAAAATATGAAATCGATATTCGTATAGATATTGGTAAGTGGCAGGATTCGAACCACGGCCTTCTGGATAGGAGGTAGTGGCCCTAACCGTTTTGCCACCGACGCTCTATATTTTATTTAAGATTTAGAAATCCTTACTTAATATTATAAATGTGAAAATGTGTTTGTTTGTTTGTTACCTATTTACACTTCAACACCTCTACCAATCTTGATGAAATTTGGCATGCAGATAGCCTGTATCACTGGAAATGAAATAGTCAACCTTTTATCTGTGGAAATTATCATAGTCCGAAGCAGTTCTTGAGGAAACTAAAACAATACTCTTTGTTCCTTTTATTTAAAATCGTAACGAAAAAATGGATTGGTGTGATTTTTAGCACAGAGATGAGGTGGAAAATGATATAATTTACTAATAAGTATGTCCTGACATAGTTCCCGAGGGATCTGGGGACAACTGTTTTCTACGCTCGCACACGTCGGTGGCGTCGCAACGAAGCAGCGGATTAAAGTGATTTTTTGTATAGAATTTGTTGAGGTGGTGATGGGAAGTGATAAAGACTGCTAATCCGAATAGCCCGATATAGTTCCTGAGGTACCTGGAGAAAACTCATGTCCACGCTTGCGAGCTGATTGCGGCTCGCGCACCACTCACCCTCAAAAAGAGTCATAAAAGCTATGTCCACGTGGGCGAATCCGCGGGCAAAAGCTAGTACTAAATAAAATACTAATCTAATATAGTTGATCTGCTTTCCAAAAATATTATTTCCATTTAGGAAATAATTGGACGGTTTAAAACGATTCACGAAGTGCAACATTAAATTTACAACAAATGACAATCGTTTGTTCTGTGTAAGAGGCCACTTAGTCCGTTTAAAAACTTGAGACTGTACAGCCAGTGATGTTGCAATAGCGATAGTTTCACTATCGATAGTTGACCTTGAAAAACAGGTCGTTAGCGCGATAGTCATATTGAAAATATTGACATGCTGTAATACTATCGATAGTATCGATAGTGAAAATCAGGCGATTCTATTTAATTTTGTCGATACTGTCGGTTCTATTGATACTATCGATACTATCTATAATCTATCGGCGCGTTCCGATAGTATCGATAATTTTGCTTTAGTAACTATCGACGTATTTTCGATACTATCGACTAGAAATAAGTTAGGAGCAAGCAATAGTATCGTAAAATGTTCGACTATCGATAGGGCAAAACTATCGATAGTATCGACAGGGGTCGATAGTTTCGATATGACTATCGATAGTATGACTGGTTTAATGCTTACGATAGTATCACGATAATATCGAAAGACTATCGCTAACGCAACAACACTAATCATCCGGTAATCCGGACTTGGCCTAACTTTCCCCAGTTTGGGAGGAACCCCATGGCCCAGCAGGATTTATTTTCGTTGGAACCCAGTTTTAGATCCCATTTCTAAGGTATTGACGATGGATCCCATTTGCTATTTCCATTGAATCCCATGTTGTAACAACATGTGTACTTTTAAGAAGAAAAGTGATTTACCCTTATCAAACATTTAAAAATCGGCCAAAAAGAGCTTTTTCATTGGCAAATTTAGATGTAATATAGTGAAAACACTACCACTTGAAATCTTCACTATCTCAGCTATCTCGCGCAATTTTATTTTTCGATCTTTTTTCACGATTTCCAGGACTTCGTTAATGTTTTGTTCAGTCACTGCTTCATTTGGATGACCAGAGCGTTCAGCATCATTTATGTCCAAACGACCGCGTTTGAAATTGGTTCACCGGCAAATGGTTGGTTTAGATGGAGCAGATTCCGGATAATATTTTATAAGCCACTGCTCTGCTTAAGCGATATTTTTTCTCTTTAAAAAACAATGTTTTATCAACACGCGAAACTCGTTTTTTCCATTGTTTACGAAATTACAAAAGTAGCGGCACTTACTCATATATGTTTGTAATTCAATATTTTATTGTTCGATTTTCAAAAAAAATTACACATCATTTGATAGCGAGTAAATTAAAAGAGTTTTCAATATATTATGCGACTTCTTGTTAGTTAGTCTCGGGACTCTGAACGATCTAGTATATTGTCATTTTACGGAATACTGATTCCTTTGCATTTTTCTTTACGGTAGTTAATGCATCTCCATTCATCATATCAGCCACAAATCGTCCACTGCTGGACAAAGGCCAAAGTCCCATTTTTATTATCTCGTTTCTTTGTGTTGATGAGCTTCAAATAAAAGAACTGTACCACCTTTTCTATCTATAAAATTAAAATCTATTGATGAAGAAGTAGATGGGAATTGATCACTCATAGACATAGTTCTTGGTGATTCGATTAAGTTTTACACAAAATAACAACAATCACTGCAAACTATAACAATTTTATGCACTTCAAGAGGACTGCAACATTCTAAATGGTCAGTCAATATAAACATACCCTAATTTTATTATAAGCAATTTTGTTGTTAATAGTACCCGTATTTAATTTTTTTTAAGCATTTGGGATCCAACGGAAATAATTTTTGGGATTCAACGATAATAAAACGTAATTCCCTTGCATTTTTAAAATGTGGGATCCAACGGAAATGCATAATAATGTTTTGTGGGATCCAACGCCAAAAATATTAAACTGGGATTCAAAAGTGGGATCCAACGAAAATAAATCCCCAGCAGTGGGGATGTTAACGCATAGTTAATATAAGCGTAAGTAAACAGGTGTAACGAAATTGGTGTAGAACCCGTTAACTGGGGGTTCTACTCATCATAGTGAACAACTTTCCATAAGGAACCCATAAACAATTCTAAAAAAAATGGAACCCTCCATACAAAAACGCTAAACACGTTAAAAAACCGACTTCCATCGCAACAATTTGGTAAATTTTTTCGTTATATTTTTTCACCGATTTTGATAAAATTTGTATGAGACCACACGGGAAATACTAGCTTTCAAATAAAAAAAGAATCATAAAAATCGGTTCAACCAGTCAAAAGTTTTGAGGTAACACACATAAAAAGAAACAAAAAAAAAATACAGTCGAATTGAGAACCTCCTCCTTTTTGGAAGTCGGTTGAAAATGCACAAATTTGGTCGATCAGCTCGATCGATTTTTATGAAGAGTTAAATTTTTATTTGTGTTTTCAGCAAAGACGTTAAACAAAAGTAGTTCAGTATGATGAAAAGAAGCCCCAGTTAACGGGACCTTCACCAACTTTGTTACACCCTGTATATATAGTTTGTTTGTTTGTTTGTTTGTAAACTCTTTATTGATCTTTGTTACAAAACTTAAAAAATATATTATATAAAAAGTTAACTTGAATCTTGAACATTTTCATTTATCTCATCAATATATTTTTGTAGTCGTGGTAAAAAAAAAGTCCGCACAAAGGGTTCCGTACCATCATACTAGATGGCACTATAGTTTCTTCGTTTGAAAAAAAAACATGTTTTTTGTATGGATGGATGGATGTATGGATTTCATCATCATCATCATCATATCAGCCACAAATCGTCCACTGCTGGACAAAGGCCTCCCCCAAGGATTTCCACGACGATGGATTTCATATTATCAAATTTTTTGTATACGTATAGCGGCAACAGAAATACTCCATCTGTGAAAATTTCAACTGTCTACGTATCACGGTTCATGAAATACAGCCTGGTGACAGACGGACAGACAGACAGACGGTCCTTTGGGTACGGAACCCTAAAAACTAATTAGTTCCCGCTTCCAACTTACGTCAAATGTAAGTTCGGACATAGCACGTCACTTGTTGTGTCTTTTCATTGTGTTTGCTCAAGTGTTGCCAACGTAATTATTATATTTAGGTACATAAGAAGTATGTTTGGATGTTACCTTGACAGTGGAAACGTAATTGTTATAAAATTGGTGTTGGCCGTTGGGGTTTGTAAAGTTCTCGAATGGCGACCGCGCACCGGAAAACGTGGCGTAGGCAGGCCTCCCATGCCCACCGCCCCTGATCTGGTGAAGATCGCGGGAAGCCGATGGATGCGGGATGCGCAGGACCGGTCGTCGTGGAAATCCTGGGGGAGATGATGATAAAATTGGTGAAGGTTCCGCTAACTGGGGCATCTACTCTACCTTCTAGGTACTGAACAACTTATCTCTTGGAATCCATTGTCACATCACAAAAATAAGACTTTCGATACAAACTTTTTGTAGCATCTGACATAAGTATAAAAGCCTACCGGCTTTTAGCCTCCGGCCTCCGGCCTCGCATTAGGCGGAATGGCACCGTTTTCTTAGCCTTCGTGACGGAAAAAAAATTAGGCGGCATGGCCTTGTTTTCTTAGCCTTCGAGACCGAATAAAAACCACATTACACATTTTACGAGTTTCCGTCCCTTTTCACGAATAACTCCAAAGATTGCAGGAAAGCGAGACGAAACATGTTACACATAAATAATGCAAGATTAAGTTATAAAATATTTAAAAACTTTTAACTCATCATGCGAACTGCTAAGGTATGTAACGTCTATCACCACGGCTACAACTTACCACTATTTTGTAAACAATTATCTTTGGAAACATTTTTTATAATATTGGGCCGTCAAATAAAAATCAGGGCTCGAATTTTTCGATTAGTCCATCAATTGTTTTTTATTGTTGAGTTGGGTGCGTTCGATTTCAATCCCACCTGGGGAATCTTCGTAAGCCCGCTTCCATCTTCGGCATCATCGTCCTTACCATCAGATGAGATGATGCCAAGGGCTTACCAATCGTGGATTAATAAAAAAAATACATGAACATAACTCGAAAAGCGTTGATTTTTACGACTAGTTTTTGTTGCAAATAAGATTTAGGTAAAGCAAAGTTACTCCATAATTAAGAAACAGGTTGAATTTCCTGTCATTCTGTAGATAATATACAAACTCGAAGTACGCTATTTTTTGGTAGGTATTCTATTAAACAGGTATATTTTGATTATAGGTAGGAACCTAATGATAGACGGTCGAGCTGTAAAAATATTAATTAAATCCTTTATAATTTGTCGACAGACGCTGGTGCGTGTCATATCTGTGGAGTTCAGCGACCATCCTGTTGCACCGGCTGATTACCGCACCGCTCCCAGCTTTAACAGGTATATACGAGCATGTCCGTCCGTAATCGTCATGTCAGAGGTAAAATACATATTTCAGTAAGAAAACAATATTAAAAAAATGAACAACAACTTACCAAATTGTAAGAAATATGCATATTACTTCCCGCGACCTTCACCAGGTCATCGAAGCCGGGAAGCCGCTGGATGCGGGCAGCGCAGAACTGTTCGTCGTGGAGATCCTTGGGGGAGGCCTATGTCTAGCAGTGGACGTCCTTCGGCAGATATGATGATGCATATTACTTATTTAATGTTCAATTTTGCTTCATCTTTCAACACACTTACTTTAACACCATTATAAATACGAAAACACAGAGACGGTTCAAGGTCTTATGATCATGTCATTATTGTGGAAAAACAAAACCCATGAAATTAGACATCATATACACCACGTTTGCGTTGGCAGTACTAAAATACGATACGCTCATGTACAGACAGAAAAACTTACAACGCTAAAGCGCAATATAAAACGCCTAGTCGGTCTAAATACAGTAACAGTTAATTCGCCAAAAAAAGAGAAAATACCAAAAAAGAAACAAAAGTACGATGATTGGGCCTTAAATAATCTGTTTCAGAATTTTAAAAATAATATTAGGTAACGAAGCACTACAGTTCGCTAAACTCAACTAACAAATAATATACATTGCATGCAGCCAGTTAAAAAATAACGTTTTTGTCATAAATAAAATAAAGTTTAGGCTTAGTAAATAATCTTTATTCTTTGGTTTAAGTTAAACAACAGAACACAAAAAACCTGCCTGCTACACGAGCCAGTCCTATCTATCTTACGGATCCATCTATCCGGCAAGAAGGATGACTGCACGTTTTTATGGAAACTATCTTCTCGTTTATCTGACTGAGGTGTCCCTGTGCCATATGCCGGTAGTCTTAACAACCATGGAAAGTATTGGCCCTAGTACATTTCAGAAAGCCACGAAGCAGCATACCAAACTCTACTTACAGTCGCACAAATTCCAACCTCTTACTAAGTATATTTCGTGGAGACCAGTATCTTGGTGCAAGCTATGTGGCTTCGGCCATCCGCATCTGAGGAGTCTCGATGACGTATGGTTCACTTGTTGTTCCCCATGGATATACTCACATAAAAAATCAATATAAAATAAATCGTGTGTGAATCAGAATACAAATAAAATTACCACATTTCAACCGAAATTAAAAGCAATTTTCAACAATATTTTTTCTCTATTTTTCCGCTCCGGCGCGGGCGCCAGGTGTTTCCTTATCAAAATTCCTCATTTTAATTACTTCTTGAGGTGACTATTTCGCAAATCATCTCCCCATCACTCAAAAAACAAAATTCTCTCCACCAAAAAATTCAAATTATTATTTTTCTATTTTAGTTACAAAAAAGTTTCATTAAGCAGCCAACGCAAAAAAAAATCCCTACCAAAAAGAGCTGCAGGGCGAAAAACCACCCTGCAATATACAGTGCCCTACTGCGCTATGATGCATCTAAATCCAGGACAAGCTCACCAAACTCACCAAGTCTAGGTACTAATCTTTCTAAATGAAGGTTATGTATAAAATAAGTGGGACTAAGAAAAGATAGAGGAACAAAGAGATTCTATATTATGTCACGTAAATGCCCCCTCGTTGGAATGTGCCATCATACTCGTCCTCATAGGTTACTGTAGTAAGAATGAGACAAATATAGATTACTTGCTTCGCCCGCGTGGACACGCTTTTGCCCAAGACTTCGTACCCGCTAAATTATTCCCTTTTCCCTGAGAATTCGAAAAGTTAACTTACTTAGTTTGACCACCTTAATCCGTCCCTGTGGAAAAATCTTACTACCCTATTTATTTATTTTACACCTTAAAGCAGAATAACTCATTTTTGTCTTTATCAGCAAAAACAAAGGACTAAAATATTTTTTTAGTTCACAATTGGTAAGCCCTTGGCATCATCTCACCTGCTGGTAAATGACGATGATGCCGAAGAAGGAAGCGGGCTTACTAAGATTCCCCAACGCAATGGAGAACTGGCTATCTTCTCTTCAAGCCGGAACACATCAATGTTGTTAACACTCATGTTTGGCGGCAAGACTTAGATAAGATGGTGATAGCTAGCCAGGCGGCCTTAGAAAATGCCCTACCACCAACCAAACCGAGTCGTACAACTTAACCCACCGGGAATCGAACCCGTGACCTCCCGGTGTGAAGCAAATGGACACCATTCCGCCACGGAGACGGTTTTGAAACTACTAGAAAGCTGTTATTTGGCATCTATAGGTATAAATATTAATCACAATCAAGCCTTGTTGACTACGGAACCATGCGAAATATGCGACGGACAGGCGAAAAGCAAAAAACTTAGAAATATAATCAGGAAAATGCGCTACCTGGGGCGCCGCATGAGGGACAGGGGTATGGACCCTAGGTCAGGCTCCTATTTGGTCCAGCACATCTCGCTGGCCATCCAGCGTGGGAACGCCGGTAGTGTTATGGGCACTTTGGGACGCACAGGGACTTTTTGACTGTCAGCAATGACCAATTTTAATTGAAAATCAATGTGTTCTTTTTTTATTTTTACTTTGTATTGTTACTTTGTATTTTTATAATTGTAATGGACGTAATAAAGTATAAATATATCAGGAAAAACGAATTTTAAAATAAGATAATACAAAACCGATCGAAAATAAACAAAAAAGGAAGACTGCATCACATCCACATCGCATCGAAAGACGTAGCCTAGGCAGGCCTCCCACTTGGTGGGAGTTGGGACCGACGACCTGGTTAAATCGCGGGAAGCCGCTGAATGCGGGCAGCGCATTGGTCGCCGTGGAAATTCTTGGGGAAGGCCATTGTCTAGCAGTGGACGTCTTTCGGCTATGATGATGATAATGAAGCACTTTATGATGAGACCATGCAAGGAGCTTTTGCCAACTTTAGGCCATTTTCACAGCGTCTATTCTCCGCCCACAGCACCAAAAACCTGGAAGTCCCGACCTGCTAGCAAGGCGCACCTGAACCCCGAGCCAAAGGTGCAATGCACGCTGCTGCATCAGCCTGCTGTCCATACCCTGGACGTCATCTTTGTACATGGCTTATATGGTAAGTAGGTACGTGTGAAGCAGAGCATTTTTGCGGTTTACTTTTAGGAATCTTGGTAAGCCTGCTTCCATCTTCGGCATCATCGTCACATCTTATCAACAGATGAGATAATGCCAAGAGCTAACCAATTGTAGATTAAAAATAAAAGTAAAACGGGAAAGTTTATAAACAAGAGTTTCCGCCTGAAATCATAGTCTTTATTTTTCCCTTCATCTGGGCTAATAGTCGTGATCGCAAGCTCTATCGTAATTTTTTTTTTCATAAGTACCTATCATTATGGCTTGCGATCACGGCTATTACCCCAGATGAAGGGAAAAATAAAGGCTATAATTTCAGGCGGAAAACGCTTGTTTTCATACTTTTCCGTAGCCGGGTCTTTGTTTTTATTTTTTATTTTATTTAAATATTTTTTGTGCTCAGAGTACAACGCCACTCAACCTCGCTACCCGCGGCCGCGTGTTGGTATTGTTTTGCATTCACGAGTTTTTTTATTTAGGTAATTTTTATTATTTTTAGTTAATAGCAGCAACATAAATACACTCTATGTCAAGTGTCAACTAGGTACCTATATGTTCATGTAATAATGTGCGCAGTACATTATTAGTTTTACTATGTACTCAAACCCTGTAGATAGGTTGGTGTATCACGATAATATGTCGTCCACTTATGTACTATACTGCACCTGGGTACATAAATATTTAGTAAAAATACAGCTAATAACGTCATGAAATACACAAGTGAAGGAAATAGTCTTGTTTCTTTGGTGAAGGTTGGACGCGGTTGCCCAGATCAGTGAAACACAAATCAGTCTGTACTGTGAAGCAATAAAACTGTAAGTAGCAATTAGCAAGCAAAGAGCGAGCGAGCGTCCCTATAGTGATAAAAACCCAACCCAGCTGTGAATTTCAGTTGTTTGTTGTTTGATAATGAATGAGGTAGGTATGTAAATGATTCATTGTGAATGTAGGTAGGTAGGTTATATGTTATTGTACTAGCTTTTGCTCGCGGATTCGCTCGCGTGGGCATCGTTTTTACAAGCTTTTATTTAGTTTCACCTGTCCCGATGTCTTGAATGAAGATTTAATTAAAGACACCGGGACAGCTCATATATACGTCCCCACCGAGGGGCTCGAGCCCACCCTGAATTGGGGCGATCGGGCCTTAGTCGACTACGCGGGCCCAGTGCGGGTTGGTCGATATTATTTCACACACAACCTTCGAGTTTCTTCGCAGGCGTGTGCAGGTTTTCTCACGATGTTTTCCTTCACCATAAGAGCGTCGGATAAACGTACATATGAAATCGAAATTCGAAAACACATTGGTACGTGGCAGGAATCGAACCACGACCTCCCGGACAGGAGGAAGCGGCCCTAGCCATTAAGCCACCGACGCTCTAATTAAAGACACCGGGACAGGTGAAACTAAATAAAGTTAAATTTGACCCTCTTCCTGGTTTCTGATTGATCTGAAATTTTGCATGCATATGTACATTGCATGACAATGCAATATTAACAGCTTGTACCTGAAAGTTTTTAGGTTTTTCGCAAGTTATTTATGACTGTGTTTGATGGTGAGTGGTGCGCGAGCCGTATGCGGCTCGCGAGTGTAGACAGGAGTTTCCTCTAGATCCCTCGGGAACTATGTCGGGCTATTCTGATTAGCAGTCATATGTGACTTCCCACCACCAAAACTATTTCTATGTAAAAAATCACGTTAATCCGTTGCGACGTCGACGTGCGCGAGACTGGAAATAAGTTTTCCCCAGATCCCTCGGGAACTATCTTGCTAGGACTATGCTGTTTAGTAGTATATGTCATTTCCTACCCCCTTCATCATATCAGCACATATACGTCCCCACTGCACCGAGGGGCTCGAGCCTACCCTGAATTAGGGCCACCCCTTAGCAAAGTATATATATTAGCCCTTAGTCATCTCTGTGAAAAAAAATAGAACAATCCGTTGCTCCACACAGCAGTTACATAACGCTATAATAGCACGATAAAGTTTTATAACAGTGTGTAACATTTCGCTACAACATGCCAAGAATTTTTGTTACAGTGTTAAAAAAAGTTAGACAATCAACATTCTCTAACGTTATATAACTGCTGTGTGGGAGCACCTTTAAAGACACCACAAAAAAGATTTTTTTTTTCCAGTTCTCTCAGGAACTATATGGAACGATGCTATTTTCACGGGACAAAAAGTAGCCTAGTATGTCCTTCTTCATGACACAAGCTAGCTGCATGTCAAATTTCGTCAAGATTGATTGAGATGCTGAAGCGTGAAGAAGTAACGAACAAACAAACACATTTTCTTTCACGTTTATAATATTATTGAGGATTTAATATGTAGGTACTAAGTTCTAAACTTTGCTCTTTGCTCCATATTGTTATCTATATTGAGCAATTGTATACAAGTACCTACCTACGAATCTGATGAAATGTTACCTACCTACTATAAGTATCTACAGCTATTATTGTTTTTAATTAACTTTATTTTTTCATCAAACTGAACAACTTTTGTACTACACCTTTGCTGAAACCGCGAATTTTTATTTTTTCGTTTTTCATACAAACCCGGCCAACCAGCTGACCGATTTGTATGAACAATCCAAAAAAAAAATCGCGATTTCAGCAAAGTTGTTCATGATATTTGAAGTACAAGCCCACCTTAAAGTGCCACTGCACCTTTACGTTACATTCTGTATACTGGTAAATTATAATTTTTGCTAGTTTTTGATGTGTAACATCTTTGCTCTCGCTTTCCTGCGAACGGCCAAGGAGTGGAATTCCCTTCCGGCATCTGTATTCCCCGATTCGTATAATTTAGGAATCTTCAAGACGAGAGTGAATAGGCACTATTTGAGCTTGCGTGTTACATCCTCGGCTGCATCAGCACTTACCATCAGGTGAGGTGCAGCCAAACGCACTCAAATTTTTAATAAAACAAAAAAAAAAAAAGTGGGAGTGATTTCGTGAAATGGGACGGAAATGTGTAACAGGAAATGCGAACGTTTTTTTAATTCTCGAAAACTAAGGTTGTCATAGCCATGCAGCCTAGTGTGATGGCAAAGGCAAAGATGACATACTACTATTCGAAGGGTCGGCCCGTGAATGTACGACCCGATAATTAATTAATTTCATAAGTATTTTGTCACATGTTACACATCATATGCGAGTACTGTAGGTCTCGTTTTTTTCTTTGCAATTTCGGTAGATACTGATCTTATTTAACATAGAAAAGGAGGCGGGGGTTCATCAAGTCTTATTTTTTCTTACGTAGGGTAAGAAAGAGGGGGTTGGAAAGTGGTTAAGGCGAGGTATTGATTGGAACAGTTGTCTCTGTCTTTGTCTTTACGTGTAAAGAGTAAAGAAAATAACCACAATTTTTAACTTTTCAATGGTTTTTCGTTTCAATCAAAATCTACAATAAAAGTATAAAAAATAATGACATTGCTCACTTTGTATTATCATAACAAATATTGTTGCATATTTTTATTTATATACTTCAAAATATTAGTCATAACTAGAGCTGAAAGTAACAGTGTAACTAGGGCATGGATACCGGTATACCGGTATACCGAAATACCGGTATACCGATAGTATTTTTCGGTATTTTGATACCGGTATTTGAGGATAAAATACCGTTATTTCGGTATTTCAAAAAAGTGATCTATTTTTGCAAGGGTGTTTAAAGACTATGCAGAACGCTCGATTTATATGGTTCATATTGTTGTTCATACTGCAGATGAGTTATCATATGATATGACACAAAACACGAATAATCACAGCGCATTTCCCGTGGCACTACCAGTGGAACTACTGGTAGTGCTATAGTTAAATTTCATTTACCGTAGCACTACTGATTTAATTTGATAGGTTTACTCCCAATCCGACCAAACAAAAAAAAGCTAAGTAGCAGATTACTTTACTTTAGATTATTTCTTTAACTAAGTTTTATCTCAAAAAACTGTAAATGAGCGAGCGAAGCCAGCGATATTAGGTTTGGTCAGGTTTGATTGATTATACAGTCAAAGAGCCTCGCGATGCGAGGCTCCCCCGATGGGCAGAAGAATGCTTCGCAGAAGAAGAAATTGGGAGTTTATTTAATAGCTATTGGTAGTGCTACGGTAAATTAAATTTAACTATGGCACTACCAGTAGTTCCACTGGTAGTGCCACGGGAAATTCCCGATAATCACGATTATAGAAAAAATCACCACAAAATCAACTATTGTATTTAATGATATTGCTTTCAGTTGTTTATCTTATGTTGTATGTACTTCTACAAATAAAATACCGATTTCGAACAATCATCTCCCGGTAAGTTCGTCGGCGTCTGCTTAGGAACTGTAAAGAAATAATGTGTTTAAAGATGAGGCCGAAGATATAGAAGTGTTTCATCACATCTCTCTAGCACATGGGATACATCTTGGAGTGTCAGACGTATCGTATTGTATTGAAAAGCCGCCACTACCACAGAACACGATAAAACTGAAACATCAGATGAGTCAGATGACGATGAAAGTGAAGATGAAGACGGTGACAGTGAAATATTCACATTTATTTAGGTTTCGGTGCCATGTTTAAACTTAGTATATGGTAGTGTGATCAAGAAAACGCGCTCAGAGATAATAATGTTTTTGAGATCTACAACAAAAAACGACGCATTACAAAAATATGTAAGAGAGCAAGAAGCCCGCGAACTGGCCTTAGTTTTGGACTGTAAAGCTCGTTGGTCCAGTCTAGCCAACATGATAGACAGATTTAACCGACCAAATTGAAATTGAAAAAAAACTCTAATGGACTTCAATTCCGCTATCAATTTTTCCCAAGAGGAGTTTGAATTGCTGCATTCTATTCAAAAGAGCTTGAAAATAGTCAAGATCACAGTGGAAACCCAGAAGAATATTTCAAAGAAAATTCAGAGAAACACAGAGTCAACCATCCAGAGTTTCCTAGAATGAGCTGTGATGAAATGATTACTTCAATTACTGAACTTGTTTAACGTTTGCAAGAGCACTCTCTACAAAATTTAACTGCGATGAGCTCACCTGCTGCCGCTAATGTTTCTACTGAAAAGGGAATAAGTGGTGATGACACAGGTAGCAGTATTTCATCTTTGAAGGAAAAAGAACTTATTATAGCAATAGAAAAATCTATGACCTAAAAGCAAAAAAGATCCCAAATCGGAGAGGAAAAAGAAAGTAATATTGAAACACTAATTCGTATTGAAATGACATTGTATGAAAATGGAGGTACTAGAGGCAGATTTTTGGTCGCAGCTTACAAGTCCCTCTTAAGCACTCCTCCCAAGAGCGTTTCATCTGAAAGAGCCTTTTCAGCTGCAAGTTACATATGTAAAAAAAACCCCCGACAAAAACCTCTAAAAAGTAAACAATAATATGTATTGACCCTTTGAGTTTAATTTAAGTAGTAATATTTTGATCCAAGAGTCGTCGCGTAGGGGGACCGCTAAGTTGTGAAGTTATTACTAATTAGTTGTAGTAAAGTAAATCAGTTGTATTCTGTTTTTATTTTATTTACTTAGCGGTCCCCCTACGCGACGACTCTTGGATCAAAATATTACTACTTAAATTAAACTCAAAGGGTCAATACATATTATTGTTTACTTTTTAGAGGTTTTTGTCGGGGGTTTTTTAAATTTTTAATTTAATTTTTATTTCGTGCTTTTTAAACTTTACATAACTATTACATACAATCGAAACTCTACCCCCACATTCATACAAATAGTTTCCGGGACGAAACACGATACTGCGACACAAAATCTAGCCTATTTTGAATCGATCAAGCCTGTGGAAGTTGCTCACCTCCCTTGTTTGAAGCTGCAATTAAATGTGTTATAACTCTAAACTTCAAATCCATGGACCCATGGAAGTTTTTTACTTGTTTAACCGCTGCTTCAGCAGATTCCAGGAGATGCTGCAGCATCAGGTCAAGGTTACCATATTATATCTAACACCTATTCATTGAGACTATTCTAATAATTTCTATTCTAATTCTATTTAAAAGTGTGTGTAACACCTATTTGAAATAAATTGTTTTGAATATTTTTTTTGAGCCCAAACACGATACTTCTACTGAAAGTTTTTGAGGAGTTGGGTATTCTGTAGATTCTAGGAGATGCTGCATCAACAGCTCAAGGTTATCATGGTTTTGCAATATTTTTACATTAACAGGGCACCAAATTTTGAATCGATCAGACCTGTATAAGTTGCCCAGATCCCTTAGTCACCTAGATAAGAGCTGATAACCCTCAAACGGCTGAACAGATCTTTATCGATTATAGCTAAGAACCACCGCAAGGAAACTTGTTTCACGTAAAAAAAAACCGCATCAAAATCGGTCCATCCTTTCCAGAGTTGCGATGCCACAGACAAACAGACACAAACACACAGAAATTGGCGTCAAACTTATAACACCCCTCTTTTTGCGTCGGGGGTTTATATAAGAAATCAAAGCGAAGGTTTATCTCAATAATATTTAGTTCACAGTTAGTCATAGTTTCAGGTACGTAGGTATGTCAAAAATTTAACGGATTTTAACAACATCAGCTCACCGTGTTGCCACCATTGCATTGTATGCAGAATCAAATACTGATCAAAACGAGTCCAAACACGACATATCTGCTATTATTTTTTTAAGAGTGTACTAGTGTGCTGGATATCCTGGCCGCAGCATCAGCTCACCGTGTTGCCACCATTGCATTGTATGCAGAATCAAATACTGATCAAAACGAGTCCAAACACGACATATCTGCTATTATTTTTTTAAGAGTGTGCTAGTGTTCTGGATATCCTGGCCGCAGCATCAGCTCACCGTGTTGCCACCATTGCATTGTATGCAGAATCAAATACTGATCAAAACGAGTCCAAACACGACATATCTGCTATTATTTTTTTAAGAGTGTACTAGTGTGCTGGATATCCTGGCCGCAGCATCAGCTCACCGTGTTGCCACCATTGCATTGTATGCAGAATCAAATACTGATCAAAACGAGTCCAAACACGACATATCTGCTATTATTTTTTTAAGAGTGTGCTAGTGTTCTGGATATCCTGGCTGCAGCATCAGACCAAGAGTTCCATAATCCTGCATAGTTATTAAGCATACATGAGTGTTTCAAGTTTTTGGTCACATGTATGTTTGAAAGTAAAGTAAATACACATTAAGAGTCTAAGAACCCTACCGCAGCTAACAAAAGAGCTGATGACCTTGAAACGGCTGAACCGATTTTGATAAAACGTATCTAAGAACCATCGCCAAAAAACCTGCTTGTAAATAAAAAAAACCGCATCCAAATCGGTTAACCCGTTTGAGAGCTACGGTGCCACAGACAGACACACAGACAGACACACAGACACACACACAGACACACACACAGACACACACACACACATAGCGGTCAAACTTATAACACCCCTCTTTTTTGCGTCGGGGGTTAAAAAATAAGATCATCGCTCAACAACGCAAGTTTTGACGCGTTGTATTTTCTTCGTTCTTTTTTTCAACAAACGAGATCTGCCTGATGTATGAACTTGAGTTAAATTGCACCTGCACCTAATATTTTTTTTAAATAACTACTTTCTACGGTACCTTCTTTTGCAATTTGATATTGTTTTAACAATACGTTCATAGTATAAACTGTAACTAAGAGAGTTATTCGAAATTTTCGTTAGATGTTTTCTTATCATTAGAGAGTAAGACTGATTTTATTACCTATTTGATTGTGATATAAATATGCTAAATATAAATAATTATTTTATCAAATGACGTATTTTCTTTAGTATTCTTATTTATACCTATATACTTTAATAACTCATTTTGTGATTTCTAGGGAGTTGATGAAGCGTTTCTGGCATACAGTATTGAAAACTGCTTTAAACACTCCGCAAACAAGACTTACTAATCGTTCTTGGAATCATTTAAACAGAAATAGCAGTATTTAAAAAAAAAACGAAAAAATACCGAAATTTCGGTATACCGGTAATTCAAATTTCAAAACCGGTATCAATACCGGTATGAAAATCATTCCGGTATTCCATGCCCTAAGTGTAACCTATCTTTGGCATTTTTTTCTATCGAGCCAAAACTGCTCAATCGTGTTTCTAATAGCTTTTGACTTTAAAAAACATCACCAACAATAAGAGTATTTTTTTCAACCTTGGGTTTTCCATCGTTTAGGAGTAATTGACGTCAAAAATAACGAAAATCTGTAATATTACCGCCTTAAAACTGTTTTTAAAAATAATTGGACAGCCCCTCAGAGGTTTACAGGTAGGTACCTACGTACCAGTCAGCCTGTATACTGTGGATGTGTGGATTGTGGATGGTTTGTATTGTAACCGATAACAAGGCAGATTTGTTTATAAAACACCCGCCGCCGCCGCCTTGTTGCTGATTCCGAAGAGTTTGTGTTATTGCGTGCGCACAGGCTTAACATCCGATCCTTCCCCTTTATATAAGCTCTAACAAAATTAGCTGAAACTATTTTAACTGGTGCTTCTACCCATGAAACTGAACAACATTCTACATGAAACCCATAGTGAAAAAAAGTTTTAAACTGCCCCATACCTACTAAGTTGGCTGATCAGCTCAGCTGATCGAGTTAGTATGAGAGAGACAATTTTTTTTGCGTTTTGACTATGGGTTCCATGGGGAAAGTTGTTCAGATTCATAGGTAGAAGCACCAGTTAAAATAGTTTCAGCTAATTTTGTTACACCTTATAATAATATGTGTGTGGGTTAAATAGCCAGGGCCACATTCAGCCTGACGGGGTTCAAAATCATTTTTTCGCATTTTATCTGAACAAAATCGGCAATAAATAATAGTGTCATTTTGTGTTTCGTGCGTATAATAATGAATAAAACTGTAGCGGGCCACCTTGGTCTGCGTGCAGCAGATCTCCTTGGTTAGGGCAAGATTGTCTATAGAGTAACTGAAGATGGATTGACCTCCGTATCTCGAAGAGGGATTGACATGGCGACCTACAACATCGTCTTTTATTTTGAATAGAATCGTAGGAAATACAGTGTATTTATATTCATTTGAGCATTTGGCATTTGAGAATAAAAACTCTTTTCAAATAAAAGCTTGTAACCTAAAAGATTTTAGGTTTTTCGGTAAAAATTATCTCATGAAAATAGCATAGTCCGATGCAGTTCCTGAGGGAACTGAAAAATACTCCTTTTTTAATATTTTTTTATAACGTCGCAACGGAACAATGGATTGTTCTAATATTTGCACAGAAATGGTTGAGGGGGGTGGGAAATTACATAATTTACTAATAAGCATAAGTTGTGACAAAAATAATGGGAACTGGGGATAAAAACCCTCACGGAATTTGCCACATATGATACGTAAGATTTAGAGGTTCGGGCCTAAACGGAGTTTTAAGAAAAAAATATTATGGGGTAAATCTTAATATATATAAATCTCGTGTCACAATGTTTGTCCTCAATGGACTCCTAAACCACTTAACCGATTATAATAAAATTCGCACACCATGTGCAGTTCGATCCAACTTGAGAGATAGGATAGGGTAGGGTAGGGTAGTGTAGGATAGGGTAGTGTAGGGTAGGGTAGGGTAGTGTAGTGTAGGGTAGTGTAGAGTAGTGTAGGGTAGGGTAGTGTAGTGTAGTGTATGTAGGGTAGGGTAGGGTAGTGTAGGGTAGGGTAGTGTAGTGTAGTGTAGTGTATGTAGGGTAGGGTAGGGTAGTAATATATATAAATCTCGTGTCACAATGTTTGTCCTCAATGGACTCCTAAACCACTTAACCGATTATAATAAAATTCGCACACCATGTGCAGTTCGATCCAACTTGAGAGATAGGATAGGGTAGGGTAGGGTAGGGTAGGGTAGGGTAGTGTAGTGTAGGGTAGTGTAGAGTAGTGTAGGGTAGGGTAGTGTAGTGTAGTGTATGTAGGGTAGGGTAGTGTAGGGTAGGGTAGTGTAGTGTAGTGTAGTGTAGGGTAGTGTAGGGTAGGGCAGGGCAGTGTAATGTAATGTAAGGCGGTACGAAGTTCGCCGGGACAGCTAGTTAGAATATATGTATTTTATGATTTTTCTAAAAAGAAGGAACAATAAACAATATGAGTATTAGAAAAAGATGTGATTTACATTGGTTGACCGTGTTGACAATAAAACTAATATATTTATGGACAATTTCCGGAAATAAATTTAAAGTGACAATGTTATTTGTATATAAAAAGGTTATTTTATAGAATGCCGGTAGGCAACGATCGTCACCGTCCCTTTGGTACTTAAATAAGTAACTAAGTTCTAAAATAATTAAATTTCACTTTGGTCTGAATTACCCTATCTTTCTAAAAAACACGTATCAGGTACAAAACATTTTTAAAATTTAAAATAAATAACTAATTGGTTAGAAACCGGAAGCAGGAAATCTTCTAGGACGGCAGAAACGTCAGAGAGTCAGAGAGTCGCTCGGGATAAAAGATAAAATAAGAATTCACTTCCCTTTTGGCAAGCAGCTGGGCGGGCAGTAGAAAGGACTGGCTGGTGGTCAGCACAGCTCCATCCCAGGATCAATCTTTAATCAGGTGATCCTTCGGGGACGTCAACCTCGCAGGGGGGGTGGATGAAACCCTACGGACATATATAGATCTAGTTCGCAGCAGTACCAAAAATACACGCAAAGCGGTTTCCTTATACAAATTACTTACCACTGAATAAAATAGTGGGCCTCAACAAAACATTATAAAACAATATAACCAAAAATTTAAATGCACAACACAGTCGAAGAGATCACGGTCAACCTTTTGTTTTCCTCTTGTCAAAAAATAACAAATATTTTCAAATTCAAATTCCATAGAGCAACGACATCAAAAAAGAATTTAATTATGAAACGCAACAAAAGAGATCGGCTCGAAACGATAGTTAGCGTTTCAAAGTATACTAACATAGTTCCCGAGGGATCTGGTGAAAACTTATTTCCACGCTCGCGCACATCGGCGTCACACACAACGGAGCAAACGAATTGAAGTGATTTTTGGTACAGAATTTGTTGAGGGGTTGGGAACTAAGTGACACAGACTGCTAATCGGAATTGCCCGATATAGTTCCTGAGTGATCTGGAGAAAACGTAACTTATGTCCACGCTCAGGAGCCGCTTGCGGCGGCTCGCGCACCACTCAGCCTCAAAGACAGTCGTAAAAACGATATCCATGTGAATGAAGCCTCGGGCAAAAGCTAGTGGTTAATAAATTTTAGTTAATATCAAGTTGCATTTTATAAGTAAGATATACAGGGGTAAAAATGTGTGTAGAACCCGTTAACTGGGGCTTCTACTCATCATACTGAGCAACTTGCCCCTAGGAACCAAAAGTCAATTCGCAAAAAAAATAATCGACGCTCCATACAAAAATGCACGAATTTGGTTAATCAAATTTATAGTTGAAAAAATTTAGTTAAAAATTTATGTTGAGACTTCACTAAACTTGTAGAACAAAAGTTGTTCAGTTTGATCAGTAGAAAAAGTCCCAGTTAACGAGACCTTCACCAATTTGGGTACACCTGTATAATAGATTTACTAAAATCTTTTATATTTAATGTCTGCGTACGATGGATAAGCAATAAATGACATTTACCTATTTTCAGGGTCCCTCGCCAACACGTGGAGGCAAGGAGAATGGAGGCCGAAATACACGAGCGACCCCGAAAAGGTTCATCTTAGACGACCCACATTAATACCCACACAACGAAGTTGCTCCTGTTGCGATTACACCGAAGACACACAAACACAGAACCGTATTGAAAAAAGTAATGAAAATAATGTCAGCTTTGATGATGAAAATGATTTTTTTAATGATGAAGACCTTTTTACGAATATAGATGAGAAGTTTTACAATAAAATCAAACATATACTACCAAATGATGAGACGTTTACGACAGAAAAGTTTTATAATAATACGCTTTTGAATCATGTAGAAATTGTCGATAACTATGAAGCACAAGCTAGGTTTGTCAGTGATTTGTTTAAAAACTGTGATAATAGCGTTTATAATAGGAATGTAGACAATGGTGTAAATTTTAACGATAACGATGGAAACGTCTTAAGTTTACGTGCGAATAAGTCTATTTTTAAGCAAAATATGTACAGCTATGAAATTAGCAAAAACAATTATAGCCCTAATGCAAATTTGACCAAAGACACGGCAAATAAGTGTAATGATAACTATGATATTGATGGAAACTGTATATCTGATAATAAAGCAGGCAAAGATAAAACTAAAGTAACAAATGATACCAACTGCATAAAAGCGATCAAAGACAAATGCAGAGAAGACATCAAAATAGATGGGGAAACAAATGAAATCAACTGTAAATGCAAAACTGATGTGAAACAATGCGATGTGGGTTGTGGATGTTTATGTGATGAATGTTATTCATCTTGTTGGCCTCGTGACTGGGTAAAGGAAGACTATCCTGGGGCCAGAGTGATATCCATAGATTATACAAGTGACCCGCATCTGTGGAGACCTTTGTGGATTAAGGAAAACAAAAGGTAGACTCGTGTATGTTTTATTTAAAATTAAATAAGATAATTAAGTTTTTTTTTAAACCGGCCAAATGCGACTCGGGGCCACACAAACAGGGTTCCGCACAAAAACTTTAACTACCAACAGACCAAGGTCTCTCAGTACATACTTTGCTCTAAGATAATAGGGGTCTACTCATTCTGGACTGAAGAAATTTCTTTTTTCCTGTGGGAACAGAAGGACATTAGATTTTCTCATACATTTTCCTGTAATCTATGCATTCAACCTCATTTACTGTGATTTTTTCAAGATTATCGGCCCAGTAGTTTCGAGTTAAAGTCAATTTTCAATGTAAGGTCAATTTTCGTCTATTTTTTTAAATTAATTCAAAACTATCTTAAAATTATTTTAAAAAAATATACTTGAGATTACCACGACAAGCTTTTTCATTTTATATGTCAAACAGAATATCTTAAAAAACCTTTAAAAAAAAGTGGTTACCATGTTAATAGTACACATTGTGATACAAGTGTGAAAAGTAGGTTAATGTCCCGAGTTTGATATAACCTACACACCAGTGTATCACACAACGTTTTTCAACACAGTTGTGAAAAAGAGTAAAAAAAAATCAAAGAATTAAAATATGTTTATTATAAACGATCAAATTCAGGGCTGCCATTTTACGATCTTGGTGTAGATCGTACAAAAGGGGCAACAAAATCGTACACCGATGCAAAAACATAGCAAAAAAGTCGTGCGCCTATACAAAACATAGAAAACCATTTCATTGAAAAAATTCGTAATCCCATACAAATCAACCAAACTTGAAATAGTACGGACTGCTTTAAAATCGAATAATACCTACAAAACATAGAAAACCATTTCATTTAAAAAATTCGTAATCCCATACAAATCAACCAAACTTGAAATAGTACAGACTGCTTTAAAATCGAATACGATTTAAATTGTACATCTGGCAGCCCTGATTCAAATTCAGTAGTCCACCTCGATCATATGTACAGAGGCCAACACATCAAGCTAGATACTTTGGACTTTGTACCGTTCTTATGCCCTACTACACGTATGGATCCGTATCGCACTATGTCTAGCTTGATGTGGTGACCTCTGTACATTCTGGCATTCCTTACAGACTCCGCCTTCATGAGAGAGCAGAACAGATGACGCAGCAGCTTCTTGAGATGGGAGTGGGGCAGAAACCAGTGATATGGGTGGGACATTCCAAAGGGGGTCTGTTTATCAAGCAGATTTACTGTGAAGGTACGAATGCAACAATTTAGTACTATTTTATTTTTGTTAAATTTCAAAAAAAAAAACTACATGACCGATTTTGATAAAATTTTAAACGGGACCAATTGAAAGCATTTCGATTATAAAAAGAATTAAGAAAATCGGTTAACAATTGGCGAAAATATCGCGTAAAAAACATAAAGTCATATTAAGAACCTCGTCTTTTTTGGAACTCGATTCAAAATACAAAAGTATTGAGAGCCGATTTGGAACAAATATTGTTACGTTTAACAGATTGTTTATATCCGAAATCCACGCAGCGAACGCAACGATGTTCATTCATAATTTAACACAACACTTACAAATATAAACTTTTTTTTACTAAAAATTTAAGTGCCTTTGACTGCACCTGACCTGATGGTAAGTGATGATGCAGTCGAGGATCGTACACGCAAACTCAAATAATGCCTATTCACTTTTGCCTTCAAGATCTCCAAGTTATAGGATCCGGGATACACTGACGCAGGCTAGGAGTTCCACTGCCTCGCTGTGCGCATAATAAATGAGGAAGCGTGCGAAAAGGTGGAACATCAAAAACAAAGGGGTGCCACCCCTCCCTGCGTCTCGTTGACCGACGGTGAATTGGAGCCAATGAGGACGTGAAGTTCTTGCGCGCACTCTCCAAAATGAATTCGATAGAATACCTATAGACAGCCGACTTTGCGGCGATGCTCAAGGCTTTGGAGCTTGTCATTGACTAGCTCGTCGTCACCAATGAGTCTCCGTGCACGTCGGTCGATGGCGTCCAAGGTATCCAGCTGATAGCGGGCTGATCCATCCCATTAGTGTGAACAGTACTCCATGCGGACCTGTGCTTGATATAAGGTAAGCAGCTGTCCAGGTGTGAAGTACCGTCTCACCTTAAAGAGAATGCCACGCTTCATTGCAGTAATTTTGCCTTGGACTCAATCAATGTAACGACCGAAACTAAGATTGGGTGTTAAATCCACGCCGAGGAGTTCCAGGTGATCAGATATCTGAATCGATTCATTCCGGAGAGTTGGAGTCAAGTTGAATGGACTCCTTTTGGCGGAAAAAAGACACGCCTGGGTCTTAGAGGCATCAAATCTTACGAGGTTGGAATTACCCTAATCAGACACTGCCTGAAGTGATAGGTTTATGCGCTCTGTCATGGCCTCTCTCAGAAACAGCGTATCAGCACAGTATATATATTAGTACTAACGTAGTATCAGTGTTGTTATCTCGTGCACTGGACAGGTATCTTTCCACAAACGTGGAATAAGTTTCGCATACCCAATTATACCGGGTTTCAGCAGATCATTTAAGTGAAGCAGAAATAGTGTTGCAGAAAGAACAGATCCCTGAAGTACTCCGGCATCAATCGCCAATAGGTCTGAGGAACAGTCATCAACGACCACTCGAATAGACCGTTGCCTCAAGAAATCAGCTACACAATCCCACAGGAAGCCCATAAGAAGGAAGCTTGCCAATAAGGCTAGCGTACCAGACCCTATCAAAAGCCTTCGAGATGTCGAGAGGCACAGAGAGAACTTCACCATGCTTCTTGATGGCCTCGCCCCATATATGCGTAGCATACACTAGAAGATCTCCAGTGGATCGACCTCAGCGAAATCCGTATTGTCGATCACTAAGGAGGTCATTGTTTTCTAGGTATGCCAGAACGCGGGTGCTCAATACACGCTCCATAATCAAACTTACAGATTACGGAAGTGATTGCTATGAGGCGGTAAAACTGATACCTATCGTAATCGATAAGGCGTTTTATTTTATCAATTATCATCAAATGTTTATTTTCAGATACCTACGATTATTATATAATATAAGTAGGTAAGTACTATTTAGGTACTTACAATAAAATAACTCGTAGGTATGCTGGGCACATAGCTCGTAGAACAGATAGCCGTTTGGGTAGCATAGTTCTCGAGTGGCGACCGTGCACCGGAAGACTTAGCTTAGTCAGGCGTCCCACACGGTGGACCGACGACCTACAGGAGGTCGCGGGAAGCCGCAGGATACGGGCAGCGCAGGACTGATCGTCGTGGAAATCCTTGGAGAGACCTTTGTCTAGCTGTGGACGTCTTTCGGCTGATATGATGATGTTCAAGGTTGCCTAGAAGAAATTGCTACCTAGCAATAAAGCTGCTTACTGTATAGGCTTTCTTCTATATTGTTATTTTTTAAGTTGATATGCAATAAAGAATATTGTATTGTATTGTATTGTATTGTATTGTATTGGGTTATTTAAAACTTGAAATGTATTTGGGTCAATACGCTTTTCATTAATTTGGAATTTTCGAATACAATACATATCTACAGGTAGGTCAATAGATTATGTATGACCGACATCGAACGTACTTAGGAAAGCTTGCAAAGAAAACACAAAACGTAAGAATTGAAGTAAACTGAATATCTCCAAAATATTTTATTTAGATACCTATTAGATCAAATCGAACGTAAGTTGGTTCTATCCATTTAACTACATTGCTAGACTCTATCGAGCCGGTAAAGCAATCACAGTCACATAATTTTCTTTACTGTGTCATAGTGGCCTTGTTTAGTGCCTTAGATATCAGAGATGGCCTTGACATTACATTGGAGATATCTACTTACTTGTAAGATTTCGTCATAGTTGGATCGGTACGGTATCTTAAACGATTGAGACTAACAGTTACAATGTAATTAAGTAAAATAATTTCGACTGACTCGGTGGCTCAGTGGTTAGTGCTCTTGACTACTGATCCGTGAGTTGTGGGTTCGATCCCCACCCAGGGCAAACATTTGTGTGATGAGCATCTGCTCATATAACAAATCTTGTTTGCTCTGTGTCTGGGTGTTGAATATCTATATATGTATGTATTTAAACGTATATATATCAGTCTCTGGTTCCCATAACACAGGGAATCCTACTTTGGGGCCAGATGGCCATGTGTGATTTGTCCCAGAATATTTATTTATTTAATTTAATAAATAATAATGTTAAAACGAAAACCAGCTCACTCTCTACTTTTCCGAAAATTACAGGATTACACACGTACAAAAATAAATACGTTCTCTTTCTAACTAAAGGTAGTCTTTCTCTTTCACGGAATTTGTTTTTTTTCTTTATTTTTTTTTATTAAAAATGTGTGAGCGTTTGACTATATTTCACCTGATGGTAAGTAACGATGTAGTCGAGGATGGTACACGCAAACTCTAATAATGCCTATTCACTCTCACCTTGTTTATATTAACTTCATATAATAATAATCCTTTGTTTGTAAGTCTGACTCCGATATAAGTTAATTCCTTATAGCTATGCTTATAGGCCTCTTGTTTGAACAAAATACACACCTTTCATTCAAAAATATTTAAATAAATAATCTTTGCTTAATTTTATATTCTTTTTTTTCTTATCGATGTGACACGATTAACCGTGCTATCCAAGGGATAGACGGCGGTTGCCTAGTGTTGCACTTAGCATCACCCGCGGTCACGTGTAGGGCATTTAGATTTTCATCTACGGACGTGTGCAACGTGACCTTCATACACATCTGGAAACAGATGTGCAGGTTTCCTCACGATGTTTTCCTTTACCGTTAAAGCAATAGGTAAGTATAAGTACGTACCTAAGTTTTTTTTGAAAAACTCATTGGTAAATTGGCCGTTCGGATTTGAACCCGAAACCTCTGGTTAGGAGGGCCCAGTCGTTACCGGTTGCGCCACCGACGCTTTATAATTTTATATAAATCCATGTATTTCATGGATGTCCATAATTCCTATAATTATATATGTACGTATTGTACGTAATACAACTACTATAATATTTAAATAATATAATATATACTACTCAAAACAAAATAAGGGCCACCTAAATCTCAGTACATTTTCATACAAAAAGATGGCCCAAACAGCCACGAATATATTTTTTTAATCCAGAAAAAGTAACGAAAATACTAAACTTAAACACACCATTCTGCAGACCCTCGGAAACTCAGTGGACACACAGTAGATAAGCAAATTTTCCATACATTTTGCGGTAAAAAAAAATCATGTCTTTGTTTTGAACAGTCCACAGAGTTTCCGAGGGTCTGCAGAATGTAGACACAGTAGCCAGGGATCTAACCTAATTACTGCGCCTCGTTGTTTTCTTACTCTTCTTAATTTAAAAAAATATCGTGGCTGTTTGTACGACCTCTTTGTATAAAAATGTACTGTGAAAACTTAGATGGCCCTTTTTTTTGAGTAGTATATTTGTAAAAAAAAAACTTCCTCGCTCTTCTACTGTGTTGTGGTAAGACATCGTACGCGTTGTGCTTTGTGTGCTAAATATTTTTTTATATACAATTAAGTTCATGCTAGCTTTCTGCCCCGCGGCACCGCCGCCCGCGTTTTATATTACCTTATCCCGAAAAGTAATTTCGAAAGAAGTTGTAAAAAAACTTAAAAACTTTTACGTGCTGGCTTTTATTTGCAAAGAGTTTTATATCGTCTAGGAAATAAATAAAAAAAACCGCCTATCGGCCTCCTATTGCGCGGCATGGTTTCCTTAACTTTCATGAATGAAAAAAACATAAGGCGGCATAGTCAGTTTCCTTAGCTATCGTGACTTTAAAAAACGCCACGGCCATGTTTCCTTAGCTTTCGTGACAGAAAAAATAGTATTTCCTGTACACACTTCCGTCCCTTTTCACGAAATCACTCCCACATATAGCAGTAAAGCGAGAGGAAAGATATTACACGTCAAAAATACGATGTTCACGTCTATCTATATAGGTACCTTTTATACTTTAGTTTACTGGAAAGTGCAAATAAGAAAACCTTTGATATTTTAATAAGGATCTTGACATTTATATATTATTAAGTTAACGATAGAAAAAAATCATAATACAATGTTAATTATTTCAGCATACGAAGCTTATTTGAAAACAAAAGGTAGTTCCAATCATGCAAGTGAATGTTCAAAGAACGAAGCAACACATATCAATCATAATAGTTACAAAACAGAATGCATCGACAATACAACATCAACAGTAATAAAAATAGATGACGCCAAAATTATTAACAAATATGACAGTGGAATGTCAAATGCACGTGCAAATGTGGTAAAGGAAGTAGTGTTCGATGATGAATTATCAAGTTCAAATGAAAAATACAATGAGTTGCGGAACGACGACGTAAAACAGCAAGAGTCTTCGAATGATGCAGGTAATTAAATAATTGTTGGAATATTTGACATTAAGTTTTATTTGCGATTATACACAATGTGTATAAGTAGGAGCAACTATACTGAACAACTTTCTCTAAGAGACCAAGTAGCAAATTTTTACAGTATACAAGAGCAGCATGCATCCTTAACAGCTCCTCGAGAAACCCATACAGTCGGAGCAAAAAATGGAACTCTCAATACAAATTGATTACATTAATTGCCTACCAACTTTGTATGGCGTATGGATTTTATTTCTCCAATTGTATCGGTTTTTTGATAAAGTTTTTCAGTTTCATAAGTAGAAAGCACAGTTAACGGAAACAAAATGAATATAAAATCATATTAATGTCCGTCGACTGTATTTTATATTTATTATTACGTCTCGTAAATGGCATACTCTCCTATTATTCTATTATTTTATAGGTTGTTGTAGTGAGAGTGAGACAAGTTTAGTGTAATTTTCATACAATGCATTTTTCTTAGCTATACGTCTTTGAATCTATTACTGTACTTCAACTGTCCGTCGTCGAGTCGTAAAAAGACATTTAGTCTATAAAGGTATTATACAAAGCCTGTGGTTAGATATTTATTGCGAGACCTGAATACGAGACTTAAAAAACGAGTTCTCAATTTACACTGTGCAACTTAAAAATAAAATTTCAAAAAAGCTAATTAACGCGCCATCATTTATTAGCACTTTAGTCTTCTAAGGAACTAAGTTGTACACAAAATTAATAGGCTAGAGCTCGCTTCGCTCGCTCGGCTTAATGCGCTTTGCCTTAAAAATCAAAGCGACTTTGTCCCACCTAGACCCCACCCTGACCTAATCTACTCATGTATCTCATCCAAACCTCACACTGACATACGGTTACGTAGTAACTAATTAGTAATCTGTGCATACGGTTACTTCAGATCCAGAATCGTTGCTCTAGATTGCGTTGTAAAATTCATATTAACTGAAGTTTGTTTTCACAATTACTGTCGACAAAACAGTAATAATTGTCGGTAAAACAGAATACAAATAGTTATATAATATAATAGTTAGAGGACAATTTACTTGTTTAGAATACAAAAAGTGCTATTTAAAAGAAGGCGATTCAAGTTTTAGATACTCCTATCCTATTATTAATAACGAATGCTACTTTCACAGACCATACAGACCTGTCGTTGCGTGCTTCTCTGTGGCTGAACAGCGTAGGTTTCATGTTCTATTCGGTGCCTCACCGCGGGTCGTCACTGGCTGATATTAAGACCCCTGTAACAGCTAGGAGTGTGGAACTGCTGGAGATAAGCAAAGGTATTTACACCACTCCCCACCACTTCTTACAGTATGTAAGATGCCGATGAATGACTGTATTTTGATTTTTTGATTTATAAATAATAATTATTACTAACTTTAATGATAGGTAAACTTTTTGGTCAATATTTTTACACTCCTTCTTTTATTAATTTTTCATGTCCTGCAAGTGTCCTACCTAAACTTCCATCTAGATTTTTTATAAGTAAATCACTAACGCACCGACATGTAAAATGCAAATGCGATTTCTATCTAAAATTATCACGAGTTAACGATCTTTAACGTTTTTTTTAGTAATAGTTGCGATTAACGAAGTGAACTATTAATTTATTAACGGTGCCTAGCTACGTTGATAATGATAAAATTAACGAAGTGAGATGATACTAAGGGCTTCCAATTGGGGAGTGTTGGCTGCATCAAAAATTGCCTGTGAAATTATAATATTTTTATATTAAGTTTTTTTTTCGCCTGTCAACTCGGGTGTCATGGTATTTTTTGGAATATTTGGTCAGCAATAGCCATTGTTTAAAGCAATTAAAATGGTTTTACTGTACACTTACATAGATAGTTTGTTACTGACTTTATCAAAAAGTAAAATGAAATACGTTAAATTCACTCACCTTCGCTTTTCTTGTCTAGTGTTTTCGCATTCCCAGACTGTGCTTTAGTACTATCTCTGCAAGAGCGGTGGCTGCGAGCGGCGGCGGCAGCCTCCCGGGCCCCACTCGTGCGCAGCCTGGTCGAGACTCGACGCACGCTCATGTCCGTGTTGTGGCTACGCATCGTCAGCTATGATTCAGCTGGTAAGCTTTTGTCGTCGTTAAAATAAATTAACATAATGTGCAGCTCTTTTTAAAGTGAAAATTTTTTCGTCTGTGTGTTGCATGTCGCGTGACGGTCGCTTTCGTCTGACGGTATGATCGTTTCGTCCTCTGTACCGTAGCGAGAGCAGCCATGATCGTTTCGTCCTCTGTAAAGTTTCACTTTTACCGTGATTTCATAAAACCACACACTTACTTCGATGTGTCATCATCATCATATCAACCGGGAGACGTACACTGCTGGACAAAGGTCTCCCCCAAGGGTTTCCACGACGACCGGTCCTGCGCTGCCTGCATCCAGCGGCTTCCCGCGTCCTCGTGGGAGGCCTGCCTGCCGCGTTTACCCGTGGACCAGGTGATTCGACCCATTGACGGGTCGCTACTTCTTCTGGTGCTCGGTCTGGTCCTTATTTAGAAAATAGTTGATAAAAAAAATCACTATCATAAAATTTAAATGGCATTTTTTTTGCTCATAGAGCTCACTTTGATAAAGTTTGTTGTTAAAAATGGTAGGTACTGGTATCGTATATTTAAGGACAAAATTAACAATACTTAGATATTTATTTAATTTTACTACATAGATAGGTCAAATAAAACTAGATTCCTATTATAGCTATGCAACAGGACTATTTTAGTATTAATATTGATCTGTAATAAAATGGAAACCTGAATTTTTCATATTTTCATGTTTTTAATTAATATAGCCTAAAGATCACTCGTACCGACTGATTTTAATGCTTGTAACATATTTTTGCTAGAAATCAGTGTGTACCGCCCTTACTCGGTGCAAGCCGTCCCTGGCTTACCCAGAGGCTAGCCTAAACTAAAAATTTGTGGAGCAGGCGCCATCTAGCGAGAATTGAGCATTGAGGGGCTTCATCGAACCCCCTTAAGGTCCTAAACATAGGCACTTGTCCTACCAACCGCCGACGAGAAAGCGACTAACTATCGACTATGTAGTCAAGGTCAAAAATATAGATACGTTCAAAGCATCAAAAATATGTATACACGACCTTATGTACATACGATATAAGGTCGTAGATACATCATTTTGAACGTATCTACATCTTTGCTTTCGACTGTAGTTTCCGTGTCAATGAAAGAGATACATATATTAGTATACCGTAGGTGGCGTAATGGTCAGGGCCGCTGCCTCCTGTCCGGGAAGTCGTGGTTCGAATCCTGCCACGTACCAAAGTGTTATCGAATTTCGATTTCATATGTACGTTTATCCGACGCTCTTAAAGGGAAGGAAAACATCGTGAGGAAACCTGCATACGCCTGCGAAGAAATTCAAAGGTTGTTTCTGAAGTCTACCAACCCACACTGGACCCGCGTGGTCGACTAAGGCCCGATCGCCCTAATTCAGGGTAGGCTCGAGCCGCTCAGTGGGGACGTATATGAGCTGATATGATGATATTAGTAGTTCATGGCTAACTTTTCACACTGCCGGAGATTAACTATTAATATATGCATCTCTTTCATTGATACGGGACCTACATCTATTGTACGTTTCTTGAGTGAGAAAATAGTCGATAGTAAGTCGTTTTCTCGTCGGCGGTGAGAGAAGTGCCATAGTTGCTAGCCAAGTTCTGGGAGATAAGCTTTTTTTATTACGTTTTTTTCTAGACCCAGGCCTAGGAGCGCTGTGCGGCGTGTCGGTCGACCACCGCGAGATCTGCAAGCCCTCCAGCCGCCGCTGCCTTCTCTACACGGAGCTGAAGGCCCTCATCGGAGCCGCCATAGCCAAGTGCAAGGATACCAAGCATTGACATGACATGAAATAACTAAAAGCTGACTAAGGTCGTGACGGTGCTTTTAGGCGGCGGTTAGCTACATCCCCTTAGGTGGGCGTTTTTTTTTGAACATATTTGTGTCCACCCATTTTTTTTATTCACAATTGGTAAACCCTTGACAACATCTCACCTGGTGGTGAGTGACGATGTTGCCGAAGATGGAAGCGGGCTTACCAAGATTCCCCAACGCAATGGGGAACTGGCTATCTTATCCTTATGCCGGAACACACCAATGATATCAACATTGATATTTGGCGGCAAGACTTAGATAAGATGGTGATAGCTAGCCAGGCGGGCTTAGAAAATGCCCTACCACCAACCAAACCGAGTCTTACAATTGACCCCGCCGGGAATCGAACCCGGGACCTCCTGGTGTGAAGCAAATGGACTAACCATTACGTAACAGAGGAGTTTCATCATCATCATCACATCAGCTCATATACGTCCCCACCGAGGGGCTCGAGCCTATCCTGAATTAGGGCGATCGGGCCTTAGTCGACCGCGCGGGCCCAGTGCGGGTTGGTCGAGTTCACACACAACCTTCGAGTTTCTTCGCAGGTGTGTGCAGGTTTTCCTCACGATGTTTATTCCTTCACCGTTAAAGCAATCAGTGAGTATATGTACGTAAGTTTCGAAAACACAACTTACAATTGACCCCGCCGGGAATCGAACCCGGGACCTCCTGTGTAAAGCCAGTGAACTTTGCCTCTGAGCTACGGAGGCGGTTACCCATTTTAAGGGTTCCGTTGTCAAATTAGTAACCCTCATAATTTCGTCATGTCTCTGTATTTCTGTCCGTCGGTATGACTCAGTCGTTTTTCTCAGATCATATTATTACAGCTATAAAGCTGGAATTTGGAATGGTTATATCACACCCTGGACACTTCATTTTTTTATTATTATTTTTTTACACTTTTTGGACACTTCATACAACGGGCCAGAAATGACGGAACAAACATAATGGCGGCGTAATCCTATACGTTCGACAACCAAACTGTAACCAATCTGTATCAATCTGGGTGACGAGGGGGTGAGGTCGCAATCTAGAGAGCGGCAGGGAGTGTACATACTGTATGGTATGTTAGTACTAATATATATGTCGTGGCCATATCGTTGAAATTGGTCAGATCATGAAATGGCCGTCGTAGAATTGGCCAGATCATGAATACCCGGACGGAATTGAGTTGAGCGAGCGAAGCGACCTATAATAGGTTCGTTAGGTTTGACGATGATACTGTCAAAGAGCCTCGCAAGCTAGGCTCCCCCCTGTGTGGAGAAAAGAAGGCAGTTAGGTTAGGTTAGGTTAGCATGATATGCTTGGCTATTTCATGATCTGATCAATCCATTTCATGATCTGGCCAATTCTACGACGGCCATTTCATGATCTGACCAATTTCAACGATATGGCCACGACATATCGATGGTCTAGAAGACAAACGTGATAATTACAGACTCATCAACTTTTCAGGGGGACTGTTTTTAGTAACTTAAAAGTTCTAGATACTATAACTTAAAATTGAACATTGGAATCGTGTATATACTGCCTATATTTGGTTAGGGTATTTATCTTTTTAATTATTTATCATTAACTTGAACATCAATATCCCAAGGTATCAACAAAAAAATCAAAATAGTAAAAAAGGACATTACTTAGTATGTTTGTACATAAACTTTAATACATAATGTTCACTTAACACTTCCGTGTATTGTATATAAAGTTAGTTTTTATTGAAATTTAATGTCGTTTGATGCCGGCTTAGAATAGCATCACCTGTTTCTTTCCCGTGGGTGTCAGAAGAGGCGACTAAGGCACTCAAGTCGAGGGTTTGATGTATTGCAATCTTAGGCGATGGGCTGATAACCTGTCATTAACTGTGATACACAATTTCTGAGATGATCGTCAACATTATCGGATGTGATGAAAACGACCTTTTAGGTTTTTAACGCTCTGCCTACCTCGCAAAGGATAAAGACGTGATTGTAGGTAGGTATGTATGTATGTTGTTAAAAGTTATAAATAGTTGCTCTGTAATATTACCCGTATTCGATGTACTAGGTAGTGGTGACTGTCTAGAAGTGCGTGAACTTTGCATATAAATGGGTAAAGTGTTAACTTGTTCTTCAGGAATGGTGCTCAAGGCTTTATTTAGATCATCAATTGCGTTAGCGGTTTCTGTAAGAGCGTCGGTCGTTTTTGTTGGAGAGTCTGCGTTTATTTCAGGCAGACACGGCAGCACCTGGGCAGCGGAAGCAAGCAGTGAAGCAGCGGCAGCTTCAGGGGCTACTGCAGGAACGTCGGCGTTTACTTCAGGCGGGGATGGTGGCACCGGGGCAGCGGAGACGAGCAATGAAACAGCGGCGGCATCAGGGGTTGCTGCAGGAACGTCGGCGTTTACTTCAGGCGGGGACGGCTGCCCTTGGGCAGCGGAAACGAGCAGTGAAGCAGCGGCGACTTCAGGGGCTACTGCAGGAACGTCGGAGTTTTCTGCAGGCGGGGACGGCAGCACCGGGGCAGCGGATGCGAGCAACGAAACAGCGGCGGCATCAGGGGTTACTGCAGGAACGTCGGCGTTTACTTCAGGCGGGGACGGCGGCACCTGGGCAGCGGAGACGAGCAGTGAAGCAGCGGCGACTTCAGGGGCTACTGCAGGAACGTCGGAGTTTTCTGCAGGCGGGGACGGCAGCACCGGGGCAGCGGATGCGAGCAACGAAACAGCGGCGGCATCAGGGGTTACTGCAGGAACGTCGGCGTTTACTTCAGGCGGGGACGGCGGCACCTGGGCAGCGGAGACGAGCAATGAAACAGCGGCGGCATCAGGGGTTGCTGCAGGAACGTCGGCGTTTACTTCAGGCGGGGATGGTGGCACCGGGGCAGCGGAGACGAGCAATGAAACAGCGGCGGCATCAGGGGTTGCTGCAGGAACGTCGGCGTTTACTTCAGGCGGGGACGGCTGCCCTTGGGCAGCGGAAACGAGCAGTGAAGCAGCGGCGACTTCAGGGGCTACTGCAGGAACGTCGGAGTTTTCTGCAGGCGGGGACGGCAGCACCGGGGCAGCGGATGCGAGCAACGAAACAGCGGCGGCATCAGGGGTTACTGCAGGAACGTCGGCGTTTACTTCAGGCGGGGACGGCGGCACCTGGGCAGCGGAGACGAGCAGTGAAGCAGCGGCGACTTCAGGGGCTACTGCAGGAACGTCGGAGTTTTCTGCAGGCGGGGACGGCAGCACCGGGGCAGCGGATGCGAGCAACGAAACAGCGGCGGCATCAGGGGTTACTGCAGGAACGTCGGCGTTTACTTCAGGCGGGGACGGCGGCACCTGGGCAGCGGAGACGAGCAGTGAAGCAGCGGCGACTTCAGGGGCTACTGCAGGAACGTCGGAGTTTTCTGCAGGCGGGGACGGCAGCACCGGGGCAGCGGAGGCGAGCAATGAAACAGCGGCGGCATCAGGGGTTGCTGCAGGAACGTCGGCGTTTACTTCAGGCGGGGACGGCTGCCCTTGGGCAGCGGAAACGAGCAGTGAAGCAGCGGCGACTTCAGGGGCTACTGCAGGAACGTCGGAGTTTTCTGCAGGCGGGGACGGCAGCACCGGGGCAGCGGATGCGAGCAACGAAACAGCGGCGGCATCAGGGGTTACTGCAGGAACGTCGGCGTTTACTTCAGGCGGGGACGGCGGCACCTGGGCAGTGGTGGTGGAAACAGGGTACGCGATACATTCAGCTGTTGCCGTGGATGCTTTTCTTTTTCGTGTATTTCTAGAATGTGATTCAGTCTGTAAATCCAAACTTCTCTTTTGTTCCTTCTTATGATCATTGTTTTCTATTTCCAGGCTTCTCTTCCGTTTCAGTGTATTATTTGTACTTTTCTTCTCCACTTTAGCACACTCCATTCGCCCTGAAATTAAAACATTTATTAGTATATAATGTAAGTACCCAATACCATTACTTACTTTGTTCAAATTACGACACTTACTTAGGTTTACTTTAGCCGGGGACGGCGGCACCTGGGCAGCAGTGACGAGTAGTGAAGCAGCAGCGGCAACGGGAATGTCAGCATTTACTTCAGGCGGAGACAGCAGCACCGGGGCAGTGGTGGTGGAAACAGGATACTCGATACATTCATGTGTTGTCGTGGATGATTTTCTTTTTGGAGTTTTTCTAGAATGTGATTCGATCTGTAAATCAAAACTTCTCTTTTCTTTCTCCTTATGATCATTGCTTTCTATTTCCAAGCTTCTTTGCCGTTTTCGTGTATTATATGTAATTTTCTTCTCCACTTTAGCACGCTCAATTCGCCCTAAAATTAAAATATTAATTAGTATGGTAAATAATAACATTATTATGTTCAAAATACCAGACTTCAAAGGTCAAGGTTAGTAATTTATTAATGGCCTTTAAACTACTTTCCGTCTATTGCCATTCGTGACAACTGAACCTATAAAATCACTTACAATTATTACTACGTAAAAGACAAAAGTATTAAGTGCGCTTATGATAAAGGTCAACGTAGGTATTGTTTCTCATGAAAGACAACTATACCTATAAACTTGTTTAAACTATTTAATAATTAATCACAATAATGTTATTCAGACTGTATTTATTTAGATGTCATCTCATCTTATACGACAATGTAAGTAAATAGCTATAAACACCCAGCGAAAACCGAAAACTTACCAGGATGCCTGGTGTTAAAGTACCTACCTACCTACCTGCCGTACGACTTCTTTCATTAGCACAAAACCTAATATTCACAAATACCTACCTAGTTAACGTGTGTTCGTCAATTACGATAACCATAAGCAATTATAATAAATTGATGACTTACTTTGAAAAGTAGGCATAAATCTCCAATTTTCGTCGTCTTCCATTTTTGCATCACTTACTCACAGCAAATAGAGTATTGTTGTTGTTCTAATGTATCACTAAAGTAATTTTTGAGACACTAAGAAAACAGTAACAGGAAATGAGCATCCAAAACAATTAAAGAATTAGTAAATCCACCGGTAAATCCTAATCCCGTGACGTTATGCGTAAACAAATACCTAGTGCAAGTGTGCGGTGAGTACTGAGAGGGGTGAGGGGCGCGCTCGGCGCGTGCCGGCCGCCGCCGAGCCGTCCGCTAATCATCGGTATCTTTCGTCAAAGTTCATGCACCGTCAAATCGCGCGCCGGCCGGTTTCCGACTAGTCGCTATGACAAGATTCCCGCCAAAATAAAATCATTTCATTTTCCAATACTAACATCCGATAATGTGAAATGCAACGTATAGTATGAAAATATCAATCATATTAATATACTTTTTAATATTTGTCAATAGCTTGGTAATCAACATAAATAACTTTAATACTCTCGGGCTCCTACTGTTATTTTAGTAGTTTGTGGTTAAATCGTTTACAACATTTGTCTACATTTTGTTCTTTCTTGTCTGTTGTTTTTAAAGCACTTAATATATTTTACTATTTGCTGACGAGTGTTCAGTAGTATTTAAACCACTTAAACCATTTGTCTACCGGCATCTTGGAAAGATTAACATCTTTTAATATAATTGGGAATCTAAATTGGCCAAATGATAAAAATAATAAAAACATTTAGCTTATTTGTCTATCGTGGTGAATGCAAGCGAAATGTTATAAATCTATTTATCATTTTTTATGATTTAAATTGATGGTAAATAATGATAGTTATTTTATTTGGCATCAAAATGACATCACTTGCTATAAGTGTACACCTACAGTTTAGGAAGAAAGAGACGGAATTAGGATATTTGGGTAAGTGCAAACGGTAGAGCATCTTCATTTAATACATTTGGCATTAAAATGACAAAATATCGAAATTTTGTAATTAGCACGTTTGTCTTCTAGACCATCGATATGTACGTTGCTATAGCAAAGACTAACAACAAACCCGTCTCCCCCATTTAGAGCACTGATTACGGCCCCGTTCTGATTATTAACAAATCCTATTATAGGTGACAGTTATATCACTTAGAACGTATTTGCTACTGTTAAATAAAAAATAAATATCATTGCAACAGGTATCTACAATCAATTTATTGTATTAATAAATAAAATAATTAAGTATAAATAAATGCTGTGTGCCAACAAAGAACAATTTTTGTGTTTTGATTTACAATGCTTTGCTAAACATAAAATTAATATATTTTTTTTGGCGTCATTTTAATTGTACTTCTAGACCAGTAATAATTTTAACATAATAGATCGGGGGAAAAGTTTTTACGCATTTTTTGTAAGTATAAATTTGTAATGAAACCTATTTGCTATAATTTGTATGTCTCTAGTTATAATAAATTTAATAATTTTCGAAAAACCTGAACACTTTTAGGTACTTACAAGCTTTTAATATTGCATTGTCACGATATACATATGCATGCAAAATTTTAGCTTAATGGGTAACCTGGAAGTGGGTCAAATTTAATTTGCAAGATTCCAACCGAACAAACATACATACATTGCAAGTTTTATAAAAATTATTTTCGAAAAACCTAAAAACTTTTAGGTACAAGCTTTTAATATTGCATTGTCACGCGATATACATATGCATGCAAAATTTCAGCTTAATCGGAAACAGAGAGGTCAAATTTAACTTGCAAGATTTCGACCGAACAAACATATATACATACATACATTGCAAGTTATTTAAAAGCTATTAATAAAAACCACCATTTTTCAACTGCTTGTTTTCTGTCTACGAAAATGAGTTAAAGTAACCTAAGAAACCCGATACATTTCGAAATTTTATTTGAAAAAAGGATAATTGCATCACGGGCCGCGAGTAAAATTTGTGCTGATTATGGAACTAATGCAGTCTGAGCAGTAGCACAAACCAAAACGCCCATCTACCTAGCTCACACGCCTTGAAATCCACCGTAGTGTTGACTGACTGCATGGCACCCTAAGCTTGGAGCCTCCTTACCTAATGGAGCAAGTATCAGTAGTAGGGTTGGCTGGAAGAGATCCCTGTTTGGGATAAGTCCGCCTTTGTGCATGCTACTGTTATTGTTTATCAATAATTGTATATTTTGTTGTACAATAAAAAGTTTACAAACAAACAAACAAACTTGGTTCAAGCGTTTCCAGTCTGGAAATTTTAAGGTTCAAGATACAGCTCGCTCTGGTCATCCTGTTTGAATTAACAAAATACGAAGAAACTTTTCCCCCCACCCATGGGTTGGTGTAACCAGGTCAAAAGTACTTTTAACACAGTAGACTTCAAAAATTAAAATGTCTATAATAAACAAGTAATTTTACCAGGCAGGGCACATAGCTCGTAGAACAGATGGCCGTTGGAGCGGTAAAGTTCTCGACGACCGCGCACCGGAAAATGTAGTGTAGGCAGGCCTTCCACGCGGTGGACTGACGACCTGGTAAAGATCGCGGGAAGCCGATGGATGCGGGCAGCGCAGGACCGGTCGTCGTGGAAATCCTTGGTGGAGGCCTTAGTCCAGCAGTGGACGTTTTTCGACTGTTATGATGATGATGATGAATTTAACCAGGTTAAAAGTACTTTTAACACAGATGACTTCAAAAACTAAAATGTCTAATTAATAATTACATTTCTAAACTATTAATTGAGATTCAATTTTTACAAGCGCACTCGTGGCGGTACAACTAGATAAAGTGAGAATACTACAAACTAAACAGATGTACAAAAACTTCTACAACGCACTATAGAAGTTTTCTGGAGTTACTCTTTTATACAACTTCCATGTTAGTCTATTTGTTCACAATTTTTAGGGTTCCGCACCTCAAAAGAAAAAAGGAATCCTTATAGGATCACCTCGTGGTCCGTCTGTCTATCTGTCAAGACTCTGTTTCTCAGGAACGTGTGGAGGAGTCATGAAGTTGTAATTAATATCAAACATAGATCTACGGACCCTGGAGCTGTAAAAAATTCTAAATCTAGGTTTAAGGTCCCTGGAGCTGTAAAAAAGTTTCTATGTCAAGGTCTACGGTCCCTGGAGCTGTTAAAAACTTTCTAAGACAAGGTCTACGGTCCCTGGAGCTGTAAAAAGGTTCTGTCTATACGGTCCCTGGAACTGTAAAAAAGTTTCTATTTTAAAATAGTATTAATAGGAAACGCTAAAAAACATTAAAAAAAAACGTCAATCGCAACCACGTAGTACAATTTTGTTTTTATTTTTAATTTTATAAACAAGTACTACACCGATTTTTATAAAATTTATATGGGACCAACCTGGCAGCACATCCTATTGAATAAAAAAAGAATCATGAAAATCGGTTCAAAATCTGCGAAGATATTGCCTTACAAACATACAAAAAAAAACAGAGTCGAATTGAGAACCTCCTCCTTTTTGGAAGTAGGTTGAAAATAAGGCCATTTATGTCACATATTATGAGAATCTCAAGTAAATCAATTCAAAACCTGGAGGGTATTTCTCGTTGACCTGGAATCTTCAAAATTTGTCAAGAAACAAGTAAAGGGCGCACATCCATGTACTTACAGGAAAAACTACTATTTTTGTTTTGGTTTTTTTTTTATTAAAAATTTGAGTGCGTTTGGCTGCACCTCACCTGATGGTAATTGCTGATGCAGCCGAGGTTGTAACACGCAAGCTCAAATAGTGCCTATTCACTCTCGTCTTGAAGATTCCTAAATTCTATGAATCGGGGAATACAGACGCAGGCGGGGAACTCCACTTCTTCACGCATAATAAATGAGTAAGCGTAACGCTTCGTGCGAAAAGGTGGAACATCAACAACAAAAAGACCATTTACTACGTAAAAGAAGGTTCATCATATGAGCCGGAAATCGTCCACTGCTGGACAAAGGCCTCCCCCAACGATTTCCACGACGACCGGTCCTGCGCTGCCCGCATCCATCGGCTTCCCGTGATCTTAACCAGGTCGTCGGTCCACCGTGTGGGAGGCCTACCTACGCTACGGTTTCCGGTGCGCGGTCGCCACTCGAGAACTTTACTGCCCCATCGGCCATCTGTTCTCAAAAGAAGGTTAACTCAAGGTTAAATAATTTGAATGAATAGCGACACTTGCTACGACACAATAAAGTGCAAATTCAGGTCGCACAACGCTAACTACCTACAGTTATATTCACCTACAAGTTGCCTCTCTTTCTATCGCGTAACTCTTATCTCTTCTGATTACTGAATTTGCACCTTGCAAGGAGCCGCGCGGCTTGGCGCGGCGTAGGTATATTTTTAACATTTTCATACCTACAGCGCAGAGTGCGACAGGCCTGACGCGGATGACAGGGATACGCTTAGACAAGAAGGGGATACGCGAGGAGGTGTATCGTGCGGCCGGTCGCTGCGAGTGCGACACGATGAGAGAGAGAGAGAGAGAGAGAGAGAGGTGAGAAAGGGAAGCACCTATTTCACCAACTATGGGTAGGTACTTGTTTTTAGTGTTCCGTACGCCCAACAACCAACGACCAATGACCAACAACGGGACCCTATTACTAAGCCTCCGCTGTCTGTCCGTCTGTCAGTGGGCTGTATTTCATGAACCATAATAGGTACAATTCAACGCACGTAAAAAAAGCTCCAGTGGTCAAGTGGTGTAATGTGTTTGCGCAGGCGGGAAACAAATGACAACTGGCGAACCAATCACGCGACAGCAAACAAGAGAGACGCGTGTTTCCCCCGTCGCGCCTCACCCCTTACCACCAATTTGGCCCGCAATTCATTCACTGCGCAGGTAGGTCGCTCGGAGCTTTTTTTACGTGCGTTGAATTGTACACAGTTGAAATTTTCACAGAATATGTATTTCTGTTGCCGCTATAACAAAAAATACGAAAAATTAGAAAAAATGAAAAAATAAGGGAGGTGTCCATACAAAAAACCTGTTTTTTACAGGTCTTTAGAAGTATTTTTGAATTAGCTCTATCGTAAAAACGTTAATATAACAAGCGTGAAACTTGGTGTGATTATAGTACTAATACGGATGTAAAACAAAAAAAAAATTAAAAATCGGCCAAGTGCAAGTGGTACTCGCGGTAAGGAGTTCGAACTGAATGAAAAAAAAAGCATATTTTTGTCGCTCGCGTCGGTATCTTTTGTTTGTAATGTGGATAGGTATCATTGCCTTATGCTATGTAGTTGTGTGGTGATGTGTTGTGGTACGGAACCCTCAGAGTGCTAGTCCGACTCGCACTTGGCCGATATTATATTGTATCCTGTGAAGTAGGGTTGCCTCTTACTCGAGTTTAAAGTTATAATTCCGCGCTTAGACAGCCTGTATAGTATAATATAAGGAGTCTGCATAAGGTTTTCCAGGTTCCACAAAAAAATCGTCTCCCATACAAACTAATAATACCATTTTCTCAAAAATGAATTGGCCGGTTGTAATGATACTTTGTACGTAATAAGTAAAACACGAAATTGCAGTAGATATACAATATACATTTTTGAAACACTCGATTCAAAATAAGTATAAAGCTAATTTTAAAATTACTATGAAAAACTTAAAATCTCAATATGTTTTGTGATTTAAACATTTTTCTAAAAAATAAATCGTACAATTACTTCAGTTACATTTTTTCCCAAATATATAAAGTCACATAAGAATAGGGTTACAGTAGGGCCACATATAGTAAATAGTACTGTAGGGCCATGATAATCTGAACGCCTCTATAATCCGAACGATCCCTTGCCCCCGCGCATCTGCCGTTTCTCAGTGACTCGCTATTTTAGTGCCGAATTAAGGCGACGGCGACGCATTGGAAACTTTGGTCGCAGGGATCTAGATTTTTCTCAGCAATTACAAAACATATGAAACTGATATTATAACCTGATTCTTCATTTCAATTACTTCCTTTTGTCAGTTGGAGAAACACGATTCGTTAACTTTTATAACAGAAAAAAAAAGTATCAAAAAAAACCTCTTTTAAAAATAGATTTGCATTCTACAGGCAAACTAGAGTGATTTAGTAACTTAAATTTTCTACGTCGATTATTCTAAACACACACTTCAATATGCCAGTACGATTTTTAAAATTAATTGTAGTTTTTAATTGAAACGAAAACATGTTGGAAAAGTGCACTAGTGTGGTTATTTTCTTTACTCTTTACACGTAAAGAAAAGGACAAAGACCACTGTTCCAATCAATGCCTCCCCATAAACTTTTTAGACGCTACACGTATCGTACTTGACCACTTCGCGCGCCATTTCGCCGTATAAATAAATAATAATGCGCTAAATCCTAGCCGTCAATATTAGAATTCTTCAAAAAAGTATAACATATTATATACTTTTTTTAATAGTTTCTAATGATTAAAACATAGTTTCGATAATAAACAGTTTGGTTTTAATGCTTAAATATCTTTTTAAATGTCTACATACTATAATCTGAACGCTGCATACATGCGAACAGGGTATAAATTTTGGGCGTTCAGAAAATCGAGGCCCTACTGTATATTTTTGAGAAATTTTAATTATTAGTTTGAAAGGCGATTTTTAATAAGGACTTTTAGTTCCATGAACAGGATCAATCCTAGGTTTTTTTTCAGCTACAAACGAACTGGTGTACCTATTCATAAGGTAAGCTTATCTTTAGCATTACTGAACAACTCATCAATCATAATCTACTTAATTTTCTTCGAATCCGTTTCAGCTTTCTTACTTTTGGCAAGGGCCAAGCTGGTCTTGCACTCCTGGTAGATGCCGTCGAGGTCAAACGCTGCTTTTACGTTGTCCTTTGAGAAATGGAATCTGAAATACAAATGTTTTGTTTGTTTCTATACTCTTTATTAAAATATATACTTATAACAAAATTAAAAGAGTTCACTTATGTACAAAGGCCAACTTATCCCTTAGAGGGATCTCTTTATTTGCAATAGTTACAGAGGACTTAACTAGGGTAAAGAACACATAATTAAGTAAAAGACAGTTAAAAAAACAATACAATTAATATTACATTAAAAATCAAATAAGTAACCTGATTTTTAATAAAACATAAACTGAATATTATATAAAACTTGATATTATAACATTAACATATTATAAATAAATATAATACATATGTATATTTAACCACCTCCGTAGCTCAGAGGCAAAGTTCACTGGCATTACACAGGAGGTCGCGGGTTCGATTCCCGGCGGGGTCAATTGTAACACTCGGTTTGGTTGGTGGTAGGGCATTTTCTAAGCCCGCCTGGCTAGCTACCACCATCTTATCTAAGTCTTGCCGCCAAATATCAATGTTGATATCATTGGTGTGTTCCGGCATGAAGATAAGATAGCCAGTTCCCCATTGCGTTGGGGAATCTTGGTAAGCCCGCTTCCATCTTCTTCAACATCGTCACTTACCACCAGGTGAGATGTTGTCAAGGGTTTACCAATAGTGCATAAAAAAAAAAAAAAAGATTTCTTCTTCTGCGAAGCATTCTGCTACCCAGCGGGGGGGGGGGGGGGGGGTTAGGGAGATTTATAGATTATAATCTAACGGTTTTTACAATTTTACGGTGACATATATACAATATATACACATTGCCTAAAAATTTTCATGCAATACATGCTTTCTTGAAAAGCTATTAAATATTACTTAGGAGATGTACAGTACAGGGCATAAAAAAACTTTCAAGATGAGCAGTGCTATATTCACGAGTACCTCCTCAGTTCTTATAAATATGGATTCTAGTAATTTCTTACAATCTGTGCCATCCTTCTATGACAATATAAAAACATAATTTACATTTTCCGCGCGTTTTTACAAAAACAACTTAAAACGAAATTAATTTATAAGAACTGAGAGGGTAAATAAGGCACTTGCTCATCGCGAAATTTTCTACCCTACTACATAGACACACACACACTGATACACACAAAGTAACCGACATAGCTCTCAGAATTGCTAAACTTAAGTGGCAGTTGGCGGGGCACATAGCTCGTAGAACAGATGGCCATTGGGGTAGTAAAGTTCTCGAGTGGCGACCGCGCACCGGAAAACGTAGCGTAGGAAGGCCTCCCACTCGGTGGACCGATGAACTGGTGAAGGTCGCGGGAAGCCGCCGGATGCGGGCAGCGCAGAACCGGTCGTCATGGAAATCCTTGAGGGAGGCCTATGTCCAGCAGTGGACGTCCTTCGACATCAACTTTGCATACGGTTACCCTACGCATGTCCTTAGTATTTTTTGTAGTTCATCAAAAAACCATGTTTTGTATGAAAAGTATAAACTATATCCCTAAGCAAAGTTGATGTGAGTATGTCGTGGCGATATCATAGAATTGACCATTTTAGGAAATGGTTGACTAGATCGTGAAATGGACAATATTCGCTGCTCACATCATGATATTGTCTGGCCAGATTAATGAATGAACCAACGTTTGTCTGTTGGTTTAAAACACAAATATCTCTTGGCCGTGAATCACCATGGCAGACAGGAGCATAAGTCACTAATTAAGCATAACGATAATACGAGGACAATAGCCGCGAGTAAATTCGTTGTACCTACAGTTTCCAACTACTACGGGGCGACAGAACACTGAGAAAACGTTTACCATATCTCATGAACAGTTTGCCCGCGGCTATTAGACTCGAGCATAAAAAAAGTAAATTTAAAATCTGTTTTTTGATGTGTAACATCTTTGCTCTCGCTTTCCTGCAATTTGTGGGAGTGATTTCGTGAAATGGGACGGAAATGTGTCCCATGTGTAACAGGAAGTCGCGTTTTTTCAGGCTTTAAAAGCGCGGAAAAGGCAAAGGTATCTATGACCATACAGCCTAGTCTGCCGTATCTTTGCCGTCCTTTTTTCAGGCTTTAAAAGCGCGGAAAAGGCAAAGGTATCTATGACCATACAGCCTAGTCTGCCGTATCTTTGCCGTCCTTTTATAAAGTACTAGCTGTTTCCCGCGGTTTCACCCGCGTGGACAACGTTTCTATGACTTTTCGAGGGTGCGCAGTGCGCGAGCCGCAAGCGGCTCGCGAGCGTGGTAAAAAGTAGCCTATGTCTGAATCCAGGTCCTAATCTGTCTACCTACCAAATTTTAGCCAGATCCGTTCAGTAGTTTTTGCGGGAAAGCGTAACAGACAGACAGAGTTACTTTCACATTTATAATATTAGTAGGGATAGGGATTTTGTCACATGTTACACATCATATGCGAGTACTGTAGGTCTCGCTCGAATTTATTTTTTTTATAAACAGCCTGTGAGGGAGTTTGGCTCTTGCCTATGTACCTATTCACTTAGAATCTAGTTACCACAGTTACGTCTTATCTGTGATTTCAATGTATAATAGTCTTGGATAATTGTGAGACTGTCGATCCCACAGACAAACTGATCATTCAGTTTTGTAGGTCTAATGTTTACCTATGTACTCTTTTTTTACGATTATTATATAAATTAACAATAATAAAACAGCTAAAATGGGCAGATCATGAACCACCCGGGCGGATATACCTTTACCTATACCTTAGTTAATCTACTAGGCCAAGTTTGGTATTATTTTTGTATAAATCAAGGATGATGAATTGATTTATAAGATCATGTTTGCACCATTCAGAAGTAAGAACCTGCAAGATATGTAGTAAAGTGTTTTTGATATAGTTATTTTTAAAAGAAAAATCCACCATGGAATATAAAAAAAAATACAGGTATCCTTTTTTATACAAAAATACGAAAGTAACACCACACTTGGCCTAGTAGCTGAACTAATAAAGCAGTACCTGGGCAAAAGCTTTGCTCGAGGCATAGTACCCAGAGCCGTTAAAAACATTAAAAAATACGCTACCTATGATACACTTTGCGCGGCATATTTCGAAAATCTCAGAAAATAGCGTTTTCACAGAGATGAGACCTATCTAAATCGATTTTTTCCCCCCCAAAAACCCCCGTATACAAATTTTCAAGCAAATCCTTGGAGCCATTTCCGAGATTCAGATAGATTGTTTAAAGGTATTAGATAGAAAGACAAAAATAACCCTGAGGAATCCTCTCCTCTCCAAAAAAACCTACCACAAAAATTCAGGTGGCTCTACTAATGCTGGTTGACACTTCACGAGATACATGGTCTCCTGCGTAGGTACATCAAGGAGATTTTATCTTCTATATTAATCTGTACTCACTTTTTCAACTTGCCAGTGTGGTCCGCCATAGGCCTCCTCATTGTCTCTCGACCTTCGCTAAAGAGCAGAACCGTCGGCAGCTGACGGCTGGTTGGGCCGTCTTGCACGTGGTACTTAGCTGCTGCTTCAGGATATCTGAAAAAAAGTTTGGAAAAATGAGCATGTTTCTTTTTAAACGACTTCAAAATAGGTGGAAGTTCTCAATTTGACTGTATGTTTTTTTGGTGTGTAGGTATGTTACTCGACTTATTCGCCGGTCGGGAATCGATTTTATGGTTCCGTGCCCAAAGGCAATAAAGACTCAATTCAGACTGAAATGGCAGCGCCCGACAGCGAAGAGACTTTATGGTTGGTTTCCTACTAAATAATAAAAATAACACAAAAAACATGCTTTTCTCAGGGTATTTTGTTTTTGCTCTATCGGTTGGTGTGATTATAGAGCAAATGATATAGCAAAGCCGCTGGATGCGGGCAGCGCAGAACCGGTCGTCGTGGAAATCCTTGGGGGAGGCCTATGTCCAGCATTGGACGTCCTTCGGCTGATATTATGATGATGATATAGCAAAATAAAAAAAGCTCTCGTGTTTTATTTTGAAATGAATATCATTGTTCGCGTCATGTATGTTCTAGGGTTCTGTACTCAAAGGTGTTGTGGTACGGAACCCTCGTTGGTGCGCGAGTCCGACTCGCGTATGGCCAGTTTTTTATTTGATAGATTATACCAATGCGCACTGAGAGGCACAGGTGAGCTGATTACCTGGTGAAAGTCATGGAAAGCCACTGGATACGGGCAGTGCAGGACTGGTCGTTGTGGAAATCCTTGGGAGAGGCCTTTGTGCAGCAGTGGACATTTTTCGGCTGGTATGATGATGATGATGATGGCTTCAGAGTGGTCCCATATAAATAGTCTCAAAATCGGTTTGAACTTTTTTTTAAGAAAATTAACAGAAACAAGGAAAACTTTAGGTTTTGTGATTGAAGTGGGTTGTTTTCAATGTGTTTAGCGTTGTCTCTAAGATTTCCCTACGAAATGGGGAACTTACTTTCTTATCTTCAAGCCCAAACACATCAAAGCTGTTAACATTGATGCTTGGCGGCAAGACTTAGATAAGTTGGTGGTAGCTAGCCAGGCGGGCTTTCATTCATTTATTTGACCATAATTGTAAGTATAAAAGTTCTTAAAATATAGTAGGTTCTATGCAATATACCACGTTAAGTAGTGTAGTCATAACTTAAATTAAAAATAAAAATTAAATTATTAATTAACAATATCAATGCACTTGTTAGTTAAAAATACACAATAATTCTATTACCAAGAATACAAATTATTAATCATTATTTATAATTATGTCAAGGAAAGAAACTAGTATGTCATTTTTTTGTCATTTCTTTAAAAGTTCATCGAGATTGTAGGGGCACAAATTTATCAAAAAACTTTTTAAGGAACCAAAGAACTTTTTATTCTCGAGAGAACTAATTTCGACTGGCAGAGCATTATATACCCTGACTGCATTATAGTTGACAGCCCTCCTACATGATTCAGTTCTACAATAGGGCAACTGAAAATGGCTTAGAAAATGCCTTTCCACCAACCAAACTGAGTCATACAAAGTTATACTCCACTGGGGATCGAACCCGCAACCACCTGATGTGAAGCTAATGAACACGGTCTAAAATCCATCAGGCCATTTAGGCCACAGGCTCGACCAAAGAACAGATAGTACACACACTTAAAAAACTACAAACCTTCCAACATCCAGTTTTCCAAACTTGAGATTGTCCAAGTTGTAACTCGCAGATAACTCAGCATAAACTGGTGCAAAGTTCACGCAAGCTGGATGCCACGCTGCATACAGGCACACTAGCCAGGTCGTAGACTTTCTTGTTAACTCTTCCTCCAAGACCTTCGGGCCTCTGAAGTAGATGATGTGTTCTGGTCCATTGTATGTTGGTTCAGGTACGACAAGCGCCGTGAGAATGAGTATGGCAAGGTATGGTAGGCCGTATCTGAAATTTAAAATTGTTAGTCTCAATTTAGGTCTACCAACAAACCACCTCTGTGGTGTAGTGGGTAGTCACCTAGGAATTCCCAGGTTTGATTGCCGGCAGGGTTCTATCTATGTTATACTTGGTTTGGTTGATGGTTAGGCATTTTTAAGCCCACTTATATCTGAAAATTAAGTAAATGAAAAATACTCCTAGGCAAACTTGCTGTTTGTATACATACATGTGTTAAAATAAAAAACGAGACCTACAGTACTCGCATATGATGTGTAACATGTGACAAAATACTTTAGGTTAGTTAGATTTGATGACGATATTGTACCTGCGTGGCGGATCTGACAGTAACGAAAAAAACCGACCAAGTGCGAGTCGGACTCGTCCCATGTTACACATTTCCGTCCCATTTCACGAAATCACTCCCACAAATTGCAGGAAAGCGAGAGCAAAGATGTTACACATCAAAAATCACAGGTGATATTTTAAGAAGTTACTCTGTATCTAGTATCTATACGGGAAAATCGACCAAAAAAACCATCTCAAATAAAACACTTCACACTAATCGTCATTAATTGATATGGCAAAAACATGTGAATATCTGTTCATTACCAGGTAGGCAGTAGGAATAAAAAAACCCGGTAAAGTGCGAGTCACAACCGCGTATAAAGGGTTCCGTACCATCATCATCATGTCAGCTCATATACGTCCCCACCGAGGGGCTCGAGCCTACTCTGAATTAGGGTGACCGGACCTAAGTCGACCACGCGGGCCCAGTGCGGGCTGGTCGACTTCACACACAACCTTCGAGTTTGTGTGCAGGTTTCCTCACGATGTTTTCCTTCACCGTTAAAGCAATCGGTGAGTATATGTACGTAAGTTTCGAAAAACTCTTTGGTACATTGGCCGCCCGGATTTGAACCCAGCACCTCTGGAAATAACAAGCCCACTTACTATCATCTTAATTGAGTCTTGCCACTAAAGATCAATGTTAAGCATTGATGTGTTCTGGCATGAAGATAAGTAGCCAGCTCCCCATTGACATGAGAAATCTTGGTAAGCCTGCTTCCATATTCAACATTATCATCACATACCATCAGGTGAGATGATGCCACAAGCTTATAAAAATAATATTAATATTAGAATTAATAAATAAAATAAAAAAATAGCTGTTGTCCACGACTTTGAGAACATGACAAAATATGAAAAAACCACGTGAAAATGAATTATTAGAGATCATAAATCGAAAAAGAAAACCATTGTTAATTGTCGAAAAACTACAGGCGCTTGAACTGGAACAGGAAGGTTTTGAGAATGAACTGTTCACTGTTGGGGCACTTATCGCTGTTTCAGAAGGAGAAATCTTTGAGTTCATCACTCAGAATAGTGAGTGTGAGTTCCGGGGCTGCTAGCATATAAGGGTTTGTTTAACTTTAGAGAATGCCCTCTGCTTATTCTTATTCATCATATACAGATGCTTTATGTTTCTTACGTTGTAGTGGCCATTCAGTATCTTAAATGTTTCTATAAGGTATTTTCTTTTCTGTCTCTATTCTAGTGTTGTCAGACTGAGCTCTTGGAGGTGTTCTTTGTAAGACTTCCCTTTAGAAATACAACTATTTTGTTTCCTGAACATTGGAAACAAAATTCTGCCTTTTTTGAAATATAGACAGCAAATTTATTTATAAAATGTATGTTTTATAAATGATGGACAATTCCTTGATAATTTTTAAAATGCTTTCCTCATGTATAGCACGGAATTAGTTCATTTTGTTATGTTGAAGATGTAAATGTCCCATTTAAGTTTGTACATTATAGTAACACCAACACCTTTTTGTGTGTGTACAGTTTGAAGGGGCTAATTATCCTTGTTACTTATTAGTTCTAGATAAGTGTTTACCTATAAGCAAAACTTTACATTGTGGCATTTTTAGTCACCTCCACGGTGTAATGATTAGTCCCATTAGCTTCATATCAGGAGGTTGCAGGTTTGATTCCCAGGAGGAGTCCAACTTTATGACTCGGTTTCTAAGCCAGCCAGGCTCTGGTTTGAAGAAAAGTCAGCAGATAGCCAGTTCACCATTGCATTGGGGAACCTTGGTAAGCCTGCTTCCATCTTCAACATCATTATCACATACCATCAGGTGAGATGATGTTAGGGCTTACCAATTACAAAATAAATCTGATATAAGCCAGTCCTTTAACCATTGAACAATGCTGGGGTATGACATGGCTCTGCTGAACGCCTCATGTGCAGTCTCAGGAAACCTGTGGCCATATGTGAAAAGTATGATAGTCTTCACGGGCTGACATACAATTTTGAAAAATGTGAGGTCATGGTCTTTGGGGTCAGCTGTAGCTAACCAGAATCTGTGCCCCCAGTCAAGTTAAATGGAGTCCCAATGGCTAGCATGTATAAGTTTAACCGTACTGGTCGGCATGCATATAGATGTATACGTTATATGTATGCGCGTGCGCATTTGGTGAGCCAAAGGGTTAAATACCTGGGGAATTTGCTAACTGCCAACCTCAAGGAAGATGACAACATGGAAAGGGAGTGAAGGGCACTGTCGGTTAGAGCAAATATGATAGGTTGCAGGTTTGCATGTTGCTCCAAGGAAGTAAAATTAACATTATATTATGCATGTTACACCTCAGCCTGTGGGCAAATCATGCACAAAAAATGTACAGCACCCTTTGTGTCCAACATAACAACGCGTTCAGGGTGTTGTTGGGGCCGCCTCTATTCTGTTGCACATCAGGGATGTTCGCTGAAGCATGTGTTGACTGCTTCTTCAATACGATGCGGTCTGCGGATGATATGCATGTCCCTAGTGTGCGGAGTTCAGGCCAGCCCCAATCTCATCGTAAGCTGTGTCGTGAGCCGGCTCGACTACTCATATGTGAATCACTGCTACACTCTCTCCACTTCTGTGGTGGATCTTGTAGCAGGGTTTCACATAGTCAGTTACGTTCTTACCTATGTTGTGTTGTGATAATAGTTGAATATAAGGTTCTAGGCAAGGAAATACTAACATAGTTTTAAGCACAATGTTACTGACATTCTATGAGTCTGTATCTGTAATAGAAACATACTCTTGCACGACCGGCAATTTGTTAAAAATGGTCTATTTATAGCAATAGAAGTACAAACCTGATATCCGCGTAAAACCACAGTATAAGATTAGCAATTTTTGTATAAACGAAAGAAGACGACATGTAGTTCACCATTGTTACACTCCCAGCCTTTCTGGTTCTTATCATAACGACGATAATTAGGAAAAATAGAATTTCCGTCTCTCGGCTATCCAGTTCACAGTCGGATTCCGGAAACAAAAAATTACAAATTACGAGTGTTCTTTTACTTGTTACGTAGGAAACGCTTAACAAAATGTTGATCCAGTAATACGGCTTCAGTAACTGATGAAAATCATCTTTGAAAGTCATCGTGGATAGAGTACAGCTATTTTTTTAATTATTTTTCGTTATTATTCACAATGATTCTTCAGACAAATCAGACAGACGATAGATAGACAGAACGAATGACAGAACTTGACAGAAGTCAGAACTGTCAACTGACTGAAACGAAGTGACTTATATCCTCTTTGGACTGGACCAAATGGCCCTCTACACGATGGGCCATCATGCTGGCCCACTAGGATGGGCGTAGTAGTGTCGGATGGCTTATGTTAGGAAGCAGTGGGATAGTTAGGCACCTGTAGCATGCTCCGATTATTTTTTTTTACGCAATCTCACTAGGGTACGATTCCAAAAACAGAGCTCTGTGGCTCTGGCTGCAGTATATGCTGAAATGGGTCCTGTTTGGCATCCCACCACAGCGCTACACACACCTACCTGTCATATGTGGCGACGTTAGGTGGATTGTAGTTTATTTCATCTTTTAATTTGTGTACCTACCTACATGTTTCTTGTCTACTCGTGTTATATTGTTTTGTGTCGAGTTGTAGTGTTGTCTAATAAATTTTTGAATCTTAAATCTTGGGTTGCGATGGCGGTACGTTTGAATTAGTGCCAGCTAAGCCATCTAATCTAATCTAAAACGTTTCATAGATAAATACACTTTTCGCAAGTGTTAGTTCCAACCACTGCCTTAAAAAAAATGTAGGCCCCTGATTTGTTTCATACCTACCTTAGATTTCGTTTTTGTGGTTATTTTCGTAAATTTATACAGGGTCTTCGGCAGATGGTTGAAAATACGAAAATGGGGGATAGGTGGGGTCGCCTCCCACCTATTTTGAGAATTTAAAAAAATCTAGGACTTGTAATTTTTTTATTGGATTTTTTTCCTTTTTTGAGAAATTTTGCCATTTTTATACCTTTGAACACATGTAACTTTTTGTTTTTTAAAGCTAGCTCCAAAATCTTTTTTTTAATAGACTTTTATAAGACGGCTCTAAAAAAAATGTTTGTTTCAAGTTATAGCTAAAAACAAAAATGTGGGCCCCCGAACTTAAAAAAAAAGTTGAACAATAATTTAAAAGTCAACTTTGCGATGCATTTAAAAAAAAAATGGGGCTGGAAGGCTTCTGTTTTTTTTAAAACATCTCTAAAGCTTAGGCTTTTGAATGGTTAAGTTTTTTTGTTGTTTGTCACTTTTTGTTATTATCAGACGTTTTGTTAAGACTTTGTTGTGGTTTAAAATGGCTCAATTTACCAATGCGGAATATGCGGACATTTTATTGGCATATGGAAGTGCTAACTCCAATATGCCAATAAATGACAAAAGATAGCCATTATGTGTGTGCAAGAATGTAAAAAAACGTACCTGCTCTTTGTAACCATCCCAACAGTAAGTATTTACATTATTTTCAACTTTGCATTTGATACATTTCACAAAACGATACTGTACTGTAGTGTCTGAAGACCAAGGTCTTCGACCAGTATGTGTTGCCAGTGATCACATACGGAACTGAGATATGGTCGTTTACTATGGGCCTCATAAGAAGGCTCAAGGTCACCCAAAGGGCAATGGAGCGTGCTATGCTCGGAGTTTCTCTGCGTGATCGAATCAGAAACGAGGAGATCCGCAGGAGAACCAAAGTAACCGACATAGCTCTCAGAATTGCTAAACTTAAGTAGCAGTGGGTGGGGCACTTTGCTCGTAGAACAGATGGCCGTTGGGGTAGTAAAGTTCTCGAGTGGCGACTGGCGACCACGCACCTGAAAACGTAGTGTAGGCAGGCCTCCCACTCGGTGGACCGATGACCTGATGAAGGTCGCGGGAAGCCGCTGGATCCGGGCAGCGCAGAACCGGTCGTCGTGGAATTCCTTGGGGGAGGCCTATGACCAGCAGTAGATGTTCTTCGCCTGATATAATGATGTTGAATGAAATTGTTATTTCAATAAATATTTAAATATTGTTATTTTTATTAATTTACATATATGTCTGTCTACGTCCAGCATTGGACGTCATTCGGCTGATATGATGATACTTTAATTTGTCTTTTTTCTTGTAAAGATTAAGAAAGAATGGTACGTGCTGAATAGATATTATATTGCCGCAGCGGCTAAAGCTTCCACGTCCATCTCGATTAACGAAGAGATCACAACTGAACGTCGCCATCGTGTAGACGCGTTTCAACTATCGCATAGCCATCTCGTTAGCCCATCGTGTAGAAGAGCCACATACTTTTGTTTTTCGCCCTTTGTTTAGGGCAGGCTAGGACTTATTGGTCTTACCACCTCAACTTCAGTATAACTTTTCGGTTCAAGAAGAGTTCGTCTTCTCTTCAGTAATTTTTAGTCTTCAATATCACTGTTTCTTCAAATCATCTTCAATTTTTTTTGTGTCTACCCTATTTATTGTCTATAAACTAACCTAAACTACACACACCAGCAAAATGATAGCACTTTTTCTGAAACTTTCGCGGACCTCTTGGGAACTCGCCAAGGCTCGGTTTTTAAACTCATACTCTTAGATTAATGATAGGTCTTCGCTGCCGCTGAGCGGTAGCGATGACCTATCATTAATCTAAGCTCATACTCGTGTTTTAATACCCCTCATTCAGTAAGCAACAGTTTCATAAACTACTACTTATTAAAGATAATAAAACGCTACAAATCCCCGCCAAAAAAACACATATATAAAATACTAGCTTTTGTCCGTGGTTTCGCTCGCATGGACATCGTTTTTACGACTGTCTGAGGGTGAGTGGTGCGCGAGCCGCAAGGGGCTTTGACTTTTTGAAGGAGGAGTTCATCATAAAGAGGCTCTCCTTCTCCATAAAGCCGGAGTGTTCCATGGTCGGCGCGTATATCTGTATGATCTTCATCGAATACCGTTTGGTGATTCTGAGTATAAGGTACGGTACGCTACCCTTGTCGAAACGCTCACGATCTGGACCACATTATTAATAAGGAACTTGTGGACGAGAATACCGACGTCACCCTGGACAGTTGCCCTCCCGGAAATATATTAGGTTTCCGGATTTAAGGATCATGGTGTCCTCTCCTTCTCTTCGGACTTCATATAAATCTACGATATCCCAACGTAACCAATCATTCTTAAGAGTTCTATAGCTTAATTCTCGTCAGTCCGCAGTGTCCGCGTGTTGTATTGTAAGTTGCCAGGGCCAAAGGTCGTTGGGTTTAGTAGCCTGGCATCTGCCGGGGATTATTCGCATCCCCCGCCCCGCCGTTACCATGACTGCTACCGGAGCCAGGAATACCAGGGCCGCCGAGGACTAGGGGACGTTTTTGGGTTTATTGTTCATTGAGGGAGTTTTTGTCGTAATTGTCACGCTTGGCAGGCGGGTCGGCGATCGCAGTGTGGTTGCAGGTGTGTTGCAATGCACGGAAAGGACGCTGCTGCCCATCCTCCGGTTTCCAGTCCCTTAGTCGACTCCTACGACTCCCATTCGAAGAGATGGGATGGTCCTATTCTAAGCCGGGAGCCATACGGGAGCTTTGTGTTTTTTTACTTAGAAGTTACTTTTTATCAACTGTCAAAAATAATTTGTTCTGAAATTGTTCGGGTTACAAAGTTGTGACGTCATTGTCTTTGACGAACTAATTTAAAGATTTTGATAAATATAAAATTGAAATTGGATTATAATATGAAATGACTACAGAATAAACCAGAACACGCGTACGGCAATAAAGGTGAGACAACTTGTGCTTGTGTGAAACTACTCTAAATTGGTGTAGTTTTGACGTTTTGGCCCTTTTATCTTTGAAAATGACTTTTTTAATGATTGCATGCAGGTGATTTATTTTTACGAGTAATCAAGCAGTGGTTCTTTCCAACTTACCTAACTCCAAAAAAAATCCGACCTAAAATAGTGATATGACAGCCAAGGGAACAAGGGTAGGCGCAGAGTTTTCGGCTTCAGCGCGCGTCATACTATTCTTACTGAACGCGTGTTCTGTATTCTGAGGAAATTAATAAGATTTTATGCTTTTGTAGGAGAAATGGTATTTAGTGAATAAGGTTTTTTAATTTATTACAGATACTGTCAAATACCGTATTAGGTGCTGAAATGAAAACCTTCACGTGTAGAGCTGTTGCTTGGAAACCACGACAGCTGGTACGACAATTGACTGGCTCTTGTTTTTTGGTGAAATGATGAGATCATCACATCAGCCCATCCCCACCGAGGGGCTCTAGCTACCCTGAATTAGGGCGATCGGGCCTTAATCGACCACGCGAGCCTGTTCGGGTTGGTCAAATGATAAGATAATTAATATTCCTAACTTCACTCAGATCCCCCCCCCCCCCACTCGGGTACTTTTTTGTGTTTATCAGGACACCTCAAGCAAAGTATATATATTAGTACCTCAAGCACACTAGTTAGTTATTTTATTACCCCTTGATCCCAGATACAATAGATATAGACCAATTAAAAGTCATACTACGAGTATTTCGTACTAGCCAAAAAGTAAGAATTTATTTACATTATAAATAAAAATAAGTAACATTACATTCTATAATTACCCTAAATACGTGTCGCTGGACAATAAAGTCTTATTCTCTCTTGCTCACTGAATACTACAACTCCACAGGGAAAACAAGACTGAAAACATTAATTAGAAACAAAAGACCTTATGTCTATGGACAAGATCCTACGGAAAAAAGGAGCTAACATCTACCAATTAAACGTTTACAAAATGTGGTTTAATTTTCTTAAAGGAATATTTGGGAAGGCTTTTTATTCATCATAATCATACACATTTGTTTGACTTAATGAAGCTCTTTTTTCATTAATACTTCTACCCGATTAACAGGACAAACATTCACTAAACTTTAGTCTCTCCAGCTTTTAAAGAATCGTATCTATAATTTGTGTATCTTTGTGCACCTTACTGACGTGTTTCCTCAGTTCCTGACTTCGAGCGAATTTAGCGACGCACAGGTCACACTGGAACATAAAACCTTTGCCGTGATTTCTCTTTGCATGCTCCGAACGCCTGGATGATGAAATGAATTTTTCTCCACAGTCCGCGCATTCATACGGCCTCTCTCCAGTGTGTCTTCGTCTATGGTAAACAAGCGCCATTCGCGTTACCAGTCGCGCACCACAGATATCGCATTCGAAGTTTCTCTCTCTGGTATGCACCACTTTGTGTTCCGACAGTCTACCTGCGGTGTAAAACTTCTTTGCGCACCATTGACACTCATAGGGTTGTACGTTCATGTGTTTCCAAATTATGTGATTTTTGAGCTGAGCTCGCGTGTGGTATTGTTTGGAACAGTAATCGCAGATGAATTGAGCCGGATCGCGGATGTTGGAGCGTCGACATCGCGGCATGTTTTGCTTGCTCGGTTTAGCTTCCGGCTCGCATTCAGCTCTGTGGCGTCTATAGCACGCTCTGTTCGTGAACTGAGCGTCGCAGTTCCGACACGTCCTCACCGAGTGCATCTGATAATGCATCTCGAAGGTATCACTTCTCGGGAAAGTGCGACCACAATCACTGCACGTTAGTACACCTGATTTATGCGCTGTACTGTTGTGTCTTTTCAAGAGGATTTGAGTGCTGAACAGTAAAGGGCAATGTGGACATAGGAACGTATTCTCTTTGTGCACTGTAGCCAAGTGCTCTTTGACGTCTCGCCCGCGTACGAGTATAACGCCACAGTGACGGCACGCTTCTTTATAACCGCTGTTTTTCAAATGTAAATTCAAAGTGTAAGGACTAGAGAAATGTAATCCGCAGTCATCGCACGAGCAAGGAGGTCCAGTTCTCGGGGTTCGAGGCTTCCTTACAAGTATGTCTCGCTCTCTCTTCACATTTATATCGCTTTTCAATCTGTGGGTCCACCTCACGAGATTCAATTTAGGATGTCTTCCGACATAATCTTTAACAGTCTTGACTGTTAAGTTGTCTTTGTTTGTGACGAATGCGCACAAAGATTTGATGGGGGTCTTGTAGATGTAAGAGTCCGGTAAGGGGGTGAGAGCGTCTACGGCTTGCTGCCATATTCTATGAGAGTTTCTAACGAGAGATTTGAATTCGTGGGCTGCTAGGACAGCCGTAATGCAAGATAAACAGATTCCAGGAGGACACAGCTCTTCTTCTATTACCTGAGGAAAAAGAAACAGTATGTTTACTTGCGAGTAATAAGGTATCTTCAGTATGAGGTAGGTATCTAAAGTAGATATGATAAAGTAATTCACACATTTGACATCATTTAGAAATTCTTTCCGGAAGGTTTATACACACATTTACTTTGCCTAGGGATATTTTATTAATGACTTCATAACTTATAAACTATTTGGCAATCAGCAAAAAAATTTTATATAAAAATCAAACGTCCTTGACGTCTTCATTCAAAATTTAAAAACGTAAAAGAAAAATAAAACGTTTTTAAACAAAAGAATGCGCGGGAATTCAAATACAACTTTTGCAAAGTTAACTTTTGTTGTAATTTTGACAGCGAAAAATTTGTAAATTGAAGAAGTATGTTCATTTTTAGAGTTCCGTACCCAAAGCGTAAAAACGGGACCCTATAACTAAGACTCCCCTGTGCGTCCGTCTGTCTATCTGTCTGTCTGTCCGTCCGTCTGTCACCAGGCTGTATTTCATGAACCGTGATAGCTAGACAGTTGAAATTTTTACAGATGATGTATTTCTGTAACAAAAAATACTAAAAATTAGAAAAAGTCTATACAAAAAAACCTGGTTATTTTAAAACGTGAAGAAACTAGTGCCATCTAGTATGATGGTACGAAACCCTCTGTGCGCGGTTCTTTAAAGTGATAGTGAGTTATTTTTATCGTTATGACTTTTAACTAATGAAGAAATGATTAGGTACAGCTATAGACATTTTGGAAGCTGGCGCATGCCGCCAACACACAGTTGCTGACGATCTAGAAATCAACCAAAACTTTATCTACAGGTTGTGGTCAAGGTATAGAGTCACGGGATATGTCGCGGAACGGCACTCTGGCAGAAGACGTGTCACCAGTCAGAGACAGGATCGGTTTCTAAGAAATATCGCCAGGAGACAACCCAATATTACGGCTATGCAAATGGTGCAAATGCTCTATACCGACTACACGGGCGTAGCCAGGGGGAGGGTTTTGGGGGTTCCAGAAAAGTTCAGATATTAACTAACATTAGAATTAAAATAAGAACAGGCGTGCGGCATAGTTCATTAACTAGGTAGGTACCTACAAAATTTTACCTACCTTAATAAAATATACGGTGGTTTGGATTCACTTTAAAAATAAATAATTATATTAAAATAAAATAAATATTTAAGGGGAGCTTCCATACAACAAACGTGATTTTTATAGATAATGGTACGGAACCCTTCGTGAGCGACTCGCTCTTGGCCGGTTTTCTTGAACCCCCCCCCCCCCCCCCCCCCGATACTAAAACCTGGCTACGCCCGTGACCGACTACCAGTTGTTAGCGATCAAACTGTCAAAAGAAGATTGCGTGAAGTCAGTCTTCATTCTCGCAGACCACTTGGAATTCTAGCTTTACGGCGTGGCAATCACGGACGAACACTTTTGTGGGCGCAAGAACATTTGTTATGGACTGATGAACAATGGTCGATCGTGTTCTTTTCTGACGAGTCTTGTCTTGGTTTGGATTTCATCCAGATTCACGAATACGACATTGGCGAGCTCCAGGAAGGCAAAGTCGTCTCTAACACCCGCAGGAGATAATACAAACCGTAATTATTTAGAAATATTTCATCGAGTCTGCAAACGAGTACCTTACTGTATTATTTGCTACTGAGTGCTATTTATAGTTTATTTGTGTATAACTACGACAGATAGATGATGGAGATAGTATACACTGCTTGACTGTACAATCTTTATATAAGGTCTAACAAAATTAGCTGAAACTATTTTAACTGGTACTTCTACACATGAAACTGAACAACTTTCCCCATGGAACCCAGTCAAATCGCAAAAAAAATTTTGGCTCTCCCATACTAACTCGTTTAGCTGATCAGCCAACTTAGTATGGGAAGTTCAACAATTTTTTTGAGATTTGACTATGGGTTCCATGGGGAAATTTGTTCAGTTTCATGGGTAGAAGCACCAGTTAAAATAGTTTCAGCTTATTTTGTTAGACCTTATATAAATAAATAAATTCTTTATTATGATCCAAACTTAGCCTAAGTAGAAGTTACAGTAATGAGGTTAGTAGGTGTCATTGGTATTACATATATAAAAATGAATCCCTATTTCCCTTGGTCACGGCATCACGCGTGAACGGCTGGACCGATTTCGCTAATTCTTTTTTTGTCGAGTTCGTTATTGTCAGGAGAAGGTTCTTATGTACGGGAGTAGGGTAGGGTAGGGTAGTGTAGGGGTAGAGTAGGGTAGGGAAGGGTAGGGTAGGGTAGTGTAGGGTAGGGTAGGGAAGGGTAGGGTAGTGTAGTGCAGGGTAGGGTAGTGTAGTGTAGGGTAGTATAGTGTAGTGTGGAACGTAGTTCGCCGGGACAGTTTATTTTATCCCTACTTTAATATTATAAATGCGAAAGTAACTCTGCCTGTCTGTCTGTTACGCTTTCCCGCTTAAACCTCTCAACCGATTTTGATGAAATTAGGCACAGACAATCTTTAGACCCTGAGAAAGGACATATGCTACCTGAGTTTCCACGCTCGCGAGCCGCTTGCGGCTCGCGCACTGCGCACCCTCGAAAAGTTATACAAACGTTGTCCACGCGGGTGAAGCCGCGGGAAACAGCTATAATGAATAAAAAGCGTCGGTCGCTCAACCGGTAACGACTCGGTCCCCCTAACCAGCGGTGCCGGGTTCAAATCCGGACGTACCAATCCAGTGTACCAATTAGTTTTTCGAAACTTACGTACATATACTCACCGATTGCTTTAACGGTGAAGGAAAACATCGTGAGGAAACCTGCACAACACACCTGCGAAGAAACTCGAAGGGTGTGTGTGAAGTCGACCAACCCGCACTGGGCCCGCGTGGTTGAATAAGGCCCGATCGCCCTAATTCAGGGTAGGCTCGAGCCCCTCGGTTGGGACGTATATGAGCTGATATGATTATATGATGAATAAGTGAGAAGTGAGATGTTGTCAAGGGTTTACCAATTGTGAGTTAAAAAAAAAAAAAAAAAAGTGAGACATAACATAAGGTTTAATTCCATAGTATATGTAGTTGTCTCAAAGGCCTTTGTCTAGCAGTGGACGTCTTTCGGCTGATATGATGATAGTTGTCTCAAGAAATTAATTATAGACTTTCTGAAAATTAAGTAAATGAAAAATACTCCTAGGCAAACTTGCTGTGTGTGTACATACATGTGTTAAAAAACCACGGGTGATGTTTTAAGAAGTTACTCTGTATCTAGTATCTATACGGGAAAATCGACCAAAAAAACCATCTCAAATAAAACACTTCACACTAATCGTCATTAATTGATATGGCAAAAACATGTGAATATCTGTTCATTACCAGGTAGGCAGTAGGAATAACAAAACCCGGTAAAGTGCGAGTCACAACCGCGTATAAAGGGTTCCGTACCATCATCATCATGTCAGCTCATATACGTCCCCACCGAGGGGCTCGAGCCTACCCTGAATTAGGGCGATCGGGCCTTAGTCGACCACGCGGGCCCAGTGCGGGTTGGTGGACTTCACACACCACCTGCGAGTTTCTCCGCAGGCGTGTGCAGGTTTCCTCAGGACGTTTTCCTTCACCGTTAAAGCAATCGGAGAGTATATGTACGTAAGTTACGAAAAACTCATTGGTACATTGGCCGTCCGGATTTGAACCCGGCACCTCTGGTTAGGACGACCGAGTCGTTACCGGTTGAGCCACCGACGCTTGTACCATCATCTACTATATAAAAATAAGTCTGGTTTTCCTTCCTGACGCTATAACTCCAGAACGGCTGGACCGATTTGGCTAATTCTTTTTTGTCGAGTTCGTTATTGTCAGGAGAAGGTTCTTATGTAGGGTAGGGTAGGGTAGGGTAGGGTAGGGTAGGGTAGTGTAGGGTAGGGTAGGGTAGTGTAGGGTAGGGTAGTGTAGGGTAGGATAGTGTAGGGTAGGGTAGGGTAGTGTAGGGTAGGGTAGTGTAGTGTAGGGTAGAGAAGTGTAGTTTAGGGTAGGAAAGTATAGGGTAGGGTAGTGTAGGGTAGGGTAGGGTAGTGTAGGGTAGGGTTGGGTAGTGTAGTGTAGTGAATGTAGGGTAGGGTAGGGTAGGGTTGTGTAGTGTAGGGTAGTGTAGGGTAGGGTAGTGTAGTGTATGTAGGGTAGGGTAGGGTATGTCGAGTAGTGTAGTGTAGGGTAGAGTAGTGTAGGGTAGGGTAGTGTAGGGTAGGGTAGTGTAGTGTAGGGTAGGGCAGTGTAATGTAATGTAAGGCGGTACGTAGTTCGCCGGGACAGCTAGTACTAGATAATTATTATTTTTTATTCACAATTGTAAGCCCTTGGCATCATCTCACCTGATGGTAAGTGAGGATGATGCCGAAGATGGAAGCGGGCTTACCAAGATTCCCCCACGCAATGGGGATCTGGCTATCTTATCTTCAAGACGGAACACATCAATGCTGTTAACACTGCTGTTTGGCGGCAAGACTTAGATAAGATGGTGGAAGCTAGCCAGGCGGGCTATGAAAATGCCCTACCACCAACCAAACCGAGTCTTACAAGTTGACCCCACCGGGAATCGAACCCGCGACCTCCTGGTGTGAAGCGAATGGGCTAACCATTACGCCACGGAGGCGATTTTCGGTGGCGCTAAACTCTTCACGTTTAAAAAAAAACTCGTTTTTTGTATGGAGACTCACTTTTTCTAATTTTTTGTATTTGTTGTTATAGCGGCAACAGAAATACATCATCTGTGAAAATTTCAACTGTCTAGCTACGTTAGTACTAATATATATACTGTGATCTAGCTATCACGGTTTATGAATTACAGCCTGGTATAAGGCGGCCAACCGTCCCGCATTCTGCGGGACCGTCCCGTAATGGCAGTTGTAATCCCGCATTGCAATAATTTAAAAAAAAAGTCCCGCAAAACGTCTAATGCGTCCCGCATGTCCCGCATTCCTAGAGTATTATATGTAAGTACGTAAGTGATACTGTTTTGATTTCAAATTATTGCACGTAGCGACACGAAACTGATAACTTGTATTTGTATTTGTTTCTCCGTTTCACTTTTATTGGAAAAAGGTTTTGTTTTACTAATGCCGCCGACTGCGAAAAAGCGAAGTTGTAAATTCACAGAGGACTTGCAAAAAGAGTTTCCTTTCTTGCAGAAGTGTTTAACTCCTTCAGAAGTACGTTGCAACAAATGTAATGGAACATTTTCTGTTGCTCATGGCGGCAGACATGATATACAAAGGCATTTGACATCGGACAAGCACAAAAAAGCACTAACCGCCGCAAGTATGTCGTCGTCAGTAACAACTTTCTTCCGGCAAGAAAAATACGGTGACAAAGAAGCGGAGCTGGCAAAAGCTGAAGGTCTGTGGGCTTTCCATACGGTATCTCACAATCAAAGCTTTCGATCAATGGAATGCACTTTCAAACTAATTCAAAAAGTTTTTGATAAGAAGTTTAGCTGCGGGAAAACTAAGTGTGAAGTTATTGCAAAAAATGTGATTGCGCCGTATTCTTCAGATAATATAAAGACAGAACTTAACGATGTCCCATTTATCTGTATATTTACAGATGCTTCGAACCATAAAGACATGAAAATATTTCCAACGCTAGTGAGGTACTTTCACCCTACCACAGGCATTAACGTCAAAATATTAGATCTCGTGAATTTACCTGGCGAAACAGCAGCTATTATATACGATTCCATAATGGACATTCTTGAAAAGCACAACCTTAAAGAAAAAGTGGTTGCTTTTTGTGCGGATAACGTCAATACGAATTTTGGCGGGGTTCAAAGTGAAGGTCAATGAAACGTTTTCAGAAAACTTCAAGATGGTTTAGAAAGAAAAATAATTGGTGTGGGCTGCGCAGCACATATCGCACACAACGCTATTCAAACAGCAGCAGATTTGTTACCAGTGGACGTCGAACATATAGTTACGAAGATTTATCCGTACTTTTATATATACACTGTGCGTGTAGAAAGTCTTAAAGATTTTTGTGAAGAAGCAGAGATGCAATACAAAAGAGTTTTGGGATACAGCAAAACAAGATGGCTTGCTCTTGCGCCTGCAGTTGAAATAATCTTACAAATGTATGAGCCATTGAAATCATACTTTTTATCGCAAGAAAAGTGCCCTGCTGAACTACACCAATTTTTCTCTAATGACTGCTCAGAGCTGTGGTTGAAATTTGTCCATGTGCAAGCATCATTATTTAACGATTCCGTGAAAATGATGGAAGGAGACAAGACTAGCTTTACAGAAGTTTCCCACTTGTTTGTAGATTTAATAAACAAGTATAAGAACCAGTTAGAAAATGATTATATTCCTCTGACCATAGGAAATGAGTTAACAAAACTTGTGGAGAGTGGTCAAATCGATAGAAATTATTTTATGGAGCATACTCGTACTTTTATCAGAATTGCATCCAGTACATGCAAAAGTATATTCATCAGTACAATGAATTCAAAGCATATACTTGGATTCAAATAAAACAAAGTCTGAAATGGCCTGATGTACAGCAGACATACCAACAGTTATTGGTGCAGATTCCTACGGCTGCGGCTACGACTTTAAACGAAGAAGGCTTGTTTGACGAAATAAGCTACGTGTCAAATTACGTGACGATGTTCTAAAGAGATGGGAAGAGATGAAGAGCAGTACAGAACGATGATGGATGGAGGTATTTGAAAAATTTAAAGAAAATGGATTGCCATTCAAAAATTGTCTGGCCAACGTCCAGTATCTTCTTTGTTTGCCAGGGACAAACGCACCTACAGAACTATTATTTTCATTGATGAATGCCACATGGCCATGGGAAAAATCGTCACTAAAATTGGAAACGTTACGAGCAATCCTTTTTATTAAATTTAATATGGGAAGCTGCGAAAATTTTCTTGAGATCCTTAACCAAAATCCAGAATTAGTAAAAAAATGCCACTTGCATGTAAAATATGATTTAAAAAATAAATGTTGATTTCTTTAAGTGGTGTTTTTTTTTCTTTTTTCTCTTTTAAATGCACCGACACGCCCTCCGTAGCTACTTCATACTCACAGCCCCGTCTATACGAATGTCCCGCATTGACTTTTTCTAAAGTTGGCCGCCTTAGCCTGGTAATAGATGGACGGACAGGGGAGTCTTAGTAATAGGGTCCCGTTTTTAGCCTTTGGGCACGGAATCCTAAAAAATGAGTTTACGTGGTACTCGAAAAAACGGGAACGTACGAGTAGGCATACCTACGATCCAACCAACCAATTTAAGTCGTGGTATTTGCTCGGTTTGTCAAAAAAAAATGGGACTAAAAATAAGCTTATTTACGTCGTGGTATTTTCTCGGTTTGTCAAAAAAAAAGTATTCCTAGTCGTCGCCACTGGCTTTACTGCCACTGGCGAGGAATGCTTTAGGTGGAGGAAACATGAAAAATCATTATTGAGGGGTAGTAGTGGGCAATAAACAAATTCACACAATATTTAAATATAGAACGTAGATTAGAACGTTTATTTCGCCAGACAGAAGTGTTGTGATCTTCCACCGCGTCTTGACTATACGTGAAACCGACAAGCGCGGGCGGCGCGGCGTATTAAGATTTTTTTAAAACTTTTAGGTGCCTCAATATTCGGAACGCTCGTTCTCTGCGTTCATATTCATAGGATAGGTTCTATACTATATTATATTATATATGTAAGTACGTTAGTCCGATGCGTTTCGATTACTGATAAAATCACATTTATTTATTCAGTCATAATTGGTTTACAGATTTCTCCAAATCACCAACCTGTCATTCAAAGTAAACAAAATTAAATTTTATACAAAATCAAAATTAAAAATACAATCATACAATAAATAAAATTAAAAAAAAGTCAAAGGTTTCCTCAGGACGTTTTCCTTCACCGTTAAAGCAATCGGAGAGTATATGTACGTAAGTTACGAAAAACTCATTGGTACATTGGCCGTCCGGATTTGAACCCGGCACCTCTGGTTAGGACGACCGAGTCGTTACCGGTTGAGCCACCGACGCTTGTACCATCATCTACTATATAAAAATAAGTCTGGTTTTCCTTCCTGACGCTATAACTCCAGAACGGCTGGACCGATTTGGCTAATTCTTTTTTGTCGAGTTCGTTATTGTCAGGAGAAGGTTCTTATGTAGGGTAGGGTAGGGTAGGGTAGGGTAGTGTAGGGTAGGGTAGGGTAGTGTAGGGTAGGGTAGTGTAGGGTAGGATAGTGTAGGGTAGGGTAGGGTAGTGTAGGGTAGGGTAGTGTAGGGTAGGGTAGTGTAGTGTAGGGTAGAGAAGTGTAGTTTAGGGTAGGAAAGTATAGGGTAGGGTAGTGTAGGGTAGGGTAGGGTAGTGTAGGGTAGGGTTGGGTAGTGTAGTGTAGTGAATGTAGGGTAGGGTAGGGTAGGGTTGTGTAGTGTAGGGTAGTGTAGGGTAGGGTAGTGTAGTGTATGTAGGGTAGGGTAGGGTATGTCGAGTAGTGTAGTGTAGGGTAGAGTAGTGTAGGGTAGGGTAGTGTAGGGTAGGGTAGTGTAGTGTAGGGTAGGGCAGTGTAATGTAATGTAAGGCGGTACGTAGTTCGCCGGGACAGCTAGTACTAGATAATTATTATTTTTTATTCACAATTGTAAGCCCTTGGCATCATCTCACCTGATGGTAAGTGAGGATGATGCCGAAGATGGAAGCGGGCTTACCAAGATTCCCCCACGCAATGGGGATCTGGCTATCTTATCTTCAAGACGGAACACATCAATGCTGTTAACACTGCTGTTTGGCGGCAAGACTTAGATAAGATGGTGGAAGCTAGCCAGGCGGGCTATGAAAATGCCCTACCACCAACCAAACCGAGTCTTACAAGTTGACCCCACCGGGAATCGAACCCGCGACCTCCTGGTGTGAAGCGAATGGGCTAACCATTACGCCACGGAGGCGATTTTCGGTGGCGCTAAACTCTTCACGTTTAAAAAAAAACTCGTTTTTTGTATGGAGACTCACTTTTTCTAATTTTTTGTATTTGTTGTTATAGCGGCAACAGAAATACATCATCTGTGAAAATTTCAACTGTCTAGCTACGTTAGTACTAATATATATACTGTGATCTAGCTATCACGGTTTATGAATTACAGCCTGGTAATAGATGGACGGACAGGGGAGTCTTAGTAATAGGGTCCCGTTTTTAGCCTTTGGGCACGGAATCCTAAAAAATGAGTTTACGTGGTACTCGAAAAAACGGGAACGTACGAGTAGGCATACCTACGATCCAACCAACCAATTTAAGTCGTGGTATTTGCTCGGTTTGTCAAAAAAAAATGGGACTAAAAATAAGCTTATTTACGTCGTGGTATTTTCTCGGTTTGTCAAAAAAAAAGTATTCCTAGTCGTCGCCACTGGCTTTACTGCCACTGGCGAGGAATGCTTTAGGTGGAGGAAACATGAAAAATCATTATTGAGGGGTAGTAGTGGGCAATAAACAAATTCACACAATATTTAAATATAGAACGTAGATTAGAACGTTTATTTCGCCAGACAGAAGTGTTGTGATCTTCCACCGCGTCTTGACTATACGTGAAACCGACAAGCGCGGGCGGCGCGGCGTATTAAGATTTTTTTAAAACTTTTAGGTGCCTCAATATTCGGAACGCTCGTTCTCTGCGTTCATATTCATAGGATAGGTTCTATACTATATTATATTATATATGTAAGTACGTTAGTCCGATGCGTTTCGATTACTGATAAAATCACATTTATTTATTCAGTCATAATTGGTTTACAGATTTCTCCAAATCACCAACCTGTCATTCAAAGTAAACAAAATTAAATTTTATACAAAATCAAAATTAAAAATACAATCATACAATAAATAAAATTAAAAAAAAGTCAAATGGATGTGTCATAAAATAGGAATACTTACTAAACTAAGTATTAATCAGGTTTACATAACTTAAATATACATAGGCATTCCTAACGAATGCTCCCAAGCGATCTGCAAATATGTCAATATTCGCATTCTGAGCGAGCATGTCACCAAGAATGATGCGTGCGCGAGCAGTCGGTGCGTTGCGTGCGCGGCGGGTGCGTGTAAGCGGACACACTAACAGTCGCAGCGTGCGGCGCACCACCACTGCACCGCCGCCAGCCCTAGGCACCTTCAGTCCAACCAGCTCCAACGCCGACTGGTTGTCGACCTTACTATGCAGCAGTGAGTGGTAGTGTACTATCAGTAAAAGCTTCCGTCGCAATGATAATGTGTCCAACCTGACCATACCCGACACGAAAAAGAGAAAGAAATGGGTAATATCCATAAACTCTTTTATATAGCCATCGTGTGAACTTACGTTGGATTTTTTCGATCATCATGGAGTATTTACTTTCATATGGATCCCAGACGACCGCGCCAAACTCGAGTGTACTTCGGACGTAGGCATTGAACAGGACTTTCGCCACTTTTACATCATTGAACTGCGAGGCAGTCCTCATCACAAAGCCTAGCGTTTTACTAGCTTTCTTACAAATATTCGTCATATGCGTTCGAAAGTCAAGTTTATTATCTAAGGTCAGTCCTAAGTCCCGGATTTCATTTACTCTTTCCAATGGAGCGTCAACTAAACTACAAAGGAGAACGCAAGCGAGAGAAAGTAATAACCTTACATTTAGAAATATTAAAAGCCAGGCGATTAGTAGCACTCCACTCGGCCACAGAGTCGATATCTCTCTGCAGGGCTTCAGAATCAGCAACGCCCGCCGCTTACGCCAAGATAAAGCTTCAAGTCATCTGCAAACATGAGGCACTTCGCAGTGCGTACAGCCCTCGGAAGGTCATTGATCATTAGCAGAAACAATGTGGGGCCTAAAGTACTGCCCTGACTTACTCCAGATCGGGTGTAGTAGTCGCAGGACTCGTGACCTGCCACTCGAACAAACTGACTACGGCCACACAGGTAGCTCGAGAAGAAATTTAGGAGCTTGGGTGTGAATCCGAATCCAGCCAGCTTCTGAAGTAATATGTCGTTATCTACTAAATCGAATGCTTTCTTAAAGTCGAAGTAGGTCGCATCGACTTGCCGACCTGCATCCATTTCGGCAGCGACATAATCTACGAGGTTAATGTGGTTTGTGGTAGTCGACCGAGCCCTACGGAAGCCATGCTGGCAGTCATCCAAAACAGAACCTACTTGCTGCCTAATACAACGATCTAAAATGGACTCAAAGACCTTCCCTAAGACCGACAGCACCGCAATAGGCCTGTAATCAGAGACATCAGTGCCGGAGCCAGCTTTTGGGACAGGGGTTACTCTGGACGTCTTCCATTGCTGAGGGTAGGTCGATGTGCCCAAGGATAAATTGTACAGATACAATAACGGCAGCTCTAGAACACCCAAACAGTCTTTTATAAGAAAGCACGGAATGCCATAAGGACCAGGTGAAGAGCGTGGTTTGAGTCGCTTCACTGCCGCTTGCAGGTCAGCACCGTTCACTGCATCGATCGCGACTCGGTAGGAGTCACGCACGACGCCACAGCACGCCGCTGCCGCTGCATCTAGCTTCGGCGTATCGCGCTGGAATACGGATGCGAAGTGGCGGGCGAACGCGGCTGCGGCCTCCGCACCCTCCACCTTCGCATCTTGACACGTGAAGCTCTCACAGCGTCGTCTATTCTTCCGCTTGTCTTTAACATATTCCCAAAACTTCGCAGGTTCGTCAATTATTTGTCTTTGGGTAGTCATAATGTGCTGCCGATATGCACCATCAATCAACGTCTTCACATGCGATCTATAATATTTATACAGCTCTTTATTAAATGTTTTGCCCGCTGATTTGTACCTAACGAAATGGAAATACTTGTACTTGATATTACGAATGATTTCCACTGTGTACCACCGCGGATACGTGTACTTGTCTGTACACAGAAAGGGTTTCCTAAGAGGTACATAAGCATTAAAACATCCATAGAGTTTATGATAAAAAATGTCAGATGCAGAATCTGCCTCCTTGGCATCGAATAAGTCAGACCAGTCCACCTCCTCTAATGCCGCATACAGCCCACTAAAATCCGCTTTGCGGAAATTCCAATCTGGCGGTGCATTGGGGCGCTGGGTGAGAGGGGGCGGCGGAGGGGAGCACGCCACGCCGCGCGGCAGCGACACGCGCACACATAGCGGTGGATGGTACGCGTCGGCTGGCACCAGCGCCTCCGCGCCCGCGCCACCCCACACAGACACACACTCGCGCGACAGCCCGCTCAGAACGAGATCTAATATACCGTCAAAGCTGTTTAATACATAGTTGTATTGTGTCAATTTACAAAATTCGGTAAAAAGATTAAACTGGGTTTTTACGTTTACAGTACAAGAGTACAAATTGAAGTCCCCTAAAATTAGTATTTCCATGTCAGAGTATTTACATACTGCATTTTCAATACATGTCAAAACATTAAGATATTGCTCGTCATTATAACTAGGTGGTAAGTAAACAACACAACACAAATATTTTACATTTTTCCAACTAACCACAGCAAATAATAGTTCTTTGTCCTGTGTGAGTCCGTCGATGTCGATGTCGGTGACAGTGCGCAGCGCGTACGGCTGCTTGGCGGCGAGCAGCACACCGCCCCAACGGCGTCGCCGGCGCGGTCGCGCCGCGACACGGTCCACCCGGGCGGGAACAGCTCACCGTCACACACAGAGCTCGTTAAGAAAGTCTCAGTCAGCGCTATTATATCGCAGTCACATGCCGTTACGTTATTGTTAAACAGTAACGTTAAACAGTTAAAACAGTTCAATTATTGTTAAACAGAAGAAGCGAAGTCGAGTATTTTTTAAGTGAAGCCGTCGTAGCTAATTGCGACTTGCATGGTCACGACGATCTCGCAGATTAATAGACCTTAAGCAAGGTCATTACTTTGATGGGCTCAACTGTTAAAGAGGCGGTTTCGTGCTTCTGCACCTCCAGCAATCCAGTCCCCGTATAAAGTATGGCCTAGCCGTCCTTGAGACATTGGAAGACACCCGTGCCTTAACAATGCGGACGTTATCTGTTGTTAGCGTTAATTAAACCACTCGAGCCGGTTGCTATCAAACTGATTTTTCTTAGTTTACAATGGAATAAGTTGGAATTTGGATACTTACAGTTTCCTCAAACACTAACATTAATAATCAACTACTTTTAACGCTTGATTCCTCCTCTTTTTCTCATCTTGCTTCACAACGTCAACTTTCGCAAAATGTACGGACAAATAATGTTTTTTCAGTTCAAACGGTCTAATGAATCTTGCTGCACAGTCTTCGCAGGCGTGAGGCATGTCTTTAGCGCTTCTATGTCGCCTTTTAATATGATCTAAACGTCTCGAAGCAGATATGAATAAATCCCCACAATCCTCACACATATACGGCTTGTTCCCGCTGTGAATCCTTTGGTGCAACTGAAAACCAAGTTCAGTGCGAAACTTGGCGTTGCACTGATCACACGTGTACACTTTTCTTTCAGTTGCGTGAACTAGCTCATGGGATTTTAAGTGGGCTAACGTTGATGTGCGTTTACCACAAGTCATGCACACAAATGGGAGGACATTCAAATGTTTTTGGACTATGTGTATCCGGAGCGACGGCTTTTTGTCGTACTCTGCACCACAATGGTCGCAAATAAACGCTGTAGGGTTTGAATCTAGTGTTACAGGCCTTGACCGTTGACTGCAGAGATTTGAATGGTGCTTAAAGCATTTACGATTTTCGAAACTCATGTTACACGTAGAACAATGAAATAATGTGTGTGCGTACATATGCGCTCTTAGAGCTCTGGCACTATCAAACCCTTTCCAGCAGACTTCGCATAGTATGTTTGAAGTCTTCTCCGCTATATGAGACTGAAGATTTTCGACACTGTCGAAGGTTAAGTAGCAGTTTTCACAGTAAAACAATGCTACTCCGTGCACTTCATACATATGATTAGGGTATTGCTGCACTTTCATCACCTGCCCACATTCAAGGCAAGCTCTCTTCACTGACCCTCTCAAATGATCATTCAGATCTTTGTAAGAAACGAAGTTTTTCTTACAATCTTTGCAGCTGCAACTGCTGCGTTCCGTTGGCACTTTATTAGCGCGTTTCCGTTCTTTTGGCACGATGATTTGTCCAGCAATGGACGATGTTAATCTCTCCATCGCTTTCTGAGGGCCTGACACTCTGATCATCTGATCTTTGATAAGTACAGTATCTTCACTGTTGTAGATGACGAAGTAAGTATGATCGAGGTCTGTAGGATCCTCTATTTGCTCTAAACTCATGGTGGCCCGGTCCCAGTGGTAAGCGGATTCGAGGCATAGGTGTCTGAAAGTCATGGCGGACGTAAGGGCCCTTGCGCAGACGCTGCATAGCCCTGGTGGCAGCCCTGGCTCCTCCTCCATCTGAAACGATGTTAGCAATCAGTCTGTTCCTCTTGATCAGCTTTATGATGTCTTTCAAAGGTGTGAGGTATTCCAGTTTCAAGTAGATAATTTTTGGTTAGGTCTTCTCTTAAAACTTATAAAAGGACCTTAGTGACTCAATATTGCAATAAAATAAGATGAATAATACATTAATGAAACAATGTATTTGTTTTTATTCAAACTTCGGCTAATAATAAGTACAAACACATAAAATTTAAGTTTACATAATTGCTTATATGAATATAATTTGTTTAACCACAATTTTTGGTTTAGCCACACCCTGTAGTGGTTCAAGCATGACAGGTTCCGATTTAACCATAACAGCTTGCTGTGTCCGTTCGGCATGTTTTACAGCGTCTTTACGTTTGTGTGTCTTCATATGTGTGTTCAAACTTTTCTCTTTTACAAATTTTTTCTTACATCGCTTGCATTCATACTTCATTTCATTGTCAGTCAAGGAACCATCATCCAAATGTCTTTGTCTATGCTTCTGATATCCGTTTCTAGTGCTGTACTTCGCGCCACAGATGTCGCACACGAATCTATCTAATACTTTATTATGTGTATTATCATGTTCTTTTAGAGCACCGCGACTCTGACACTTCTTACCGCATATATGGCACTGAAATTTAGGACCAACGAGGTGAGTGCTAACCATATGCATTTTCAGGCCGTCTTTCACCTGATATTCCTTTCCGCAATGTTCACATATAAACTTGGATTGCCTTTCAGATTTGGAACAGATACTCCTATGCTTAACATAGCACACTTTGCTGGAGAATTTTCTGTCGCACCCCACACAACTCTGGGGTGCGTGTATACGCTCCCTGTGAGATGACAAAGCGATATGGTCTTTGAAAGTCCTCTTGCAATCCAAACAGAAAGCTGATCCTTTCTTATGGCTAAACTTGTGATGTTTCACATACGACGTTATACCTTCAAATGATTCCATACATATTTTGCATGTAACTGTGTCGATGTCGTGTTCTCTATAATGTTGTTCTAATGCTGAGAAATCAACAATTTCGTTGCAATGTTGACATTGCCTTTTGCTTACGTACATTAAATGCTGGTTTAGTTTTTTCACTGTGTCGAAAGCACACTCGCATTCAGGGCACTGATACAACGCACTCATCTTGACCTGTTGTCGGATCTCACGAATTCTCTTTATACGATCATCTTTTTTCAATCTGTTATTTAGATTTTTCAGCGCTTGCTTCTCATTTAAAGCCCGTACGGTATTGCTTTGTATCGTATCTGCGTGTGTACTCATTTCTTCTCCATTGATAACAACATAGATATTTGTTAGCTTGCCTTTTGCTTCAAGCATTTGTAAGTAATCAGTGACTTTATCCCATATTCTGGCCGAATCTTTAGCCAACGTGAGGAAGGGTATAGCTGCCCTCAGCTTCAGTTTGCATTTCCTGCATATCATTTGCGGCAGCACCCTCGTATTCTCCACCTAGAACAAGAGGTCTGCCGTCAGTTCTCGATTAGGCAGGGTTGGCTTGATTTTCCCCGACCCGAAAAAACCCTCCTGGAAAACACGAGGGTTTTTGACGAAAATTGGTTTCTTTGAAAATCTACCTTTATTGACAGTAAAGTTCATAAAGTTAGTGCGACACCAGCCGTGGGTTATCAACCGACTTCCAAAAAAGGAGGAGGTTCTCAATTTGACTTAATATTTTTTTTCCACAATTGATAAGCGTTTATGTTTGTTACGCGATATCTTCGCACGTTGTGTACCGATTTCTGTGACTCTTTTTTTTATTCAATAGGGTATGCTGCCAAGTTGGTTCCCTATAATTTTTATCAAAATCGGTATAGTAAATTTAAAAAAAATACAAACAACAATTTTTAACGTATCGAGCATTTCCAATTATAATTACACAAACCATTTCGGGCCACTTTCGACCTATACCCGTAACTCTTGACCTATACTTGTGATTTTACGAGTATGTGTCTAGTAAGACCCTCCTCGATCACATAGAATCCCAATTATCATAAATATTTTTTTCCATAGAATCCCAATTATCATAAATATTTTTTTCCATATGAGGTATTGATGTCCGAAAATTACTAATTTTATGACTCACTCGCTCCTCAAATTTTTCCGTCTAATAACGGGCATTTAAACAAAGATAACTTAAATTTTAGAAATGTCAATAAGGTTGAAAATAGCTTGAACTGGTTTTTTTAAAGGGTCGATAGGCAATTGTTTTTCGACATACTTTCGTTTCCGTAACCGTTAATAATAGGTACCTACCTATTTTTAATTTATTTTGCGTTTTACTCATTTTGCGTGTTGTGCTCATTCTGCGTGTTGCACATTTTGAGTGTGGTGCTCATTTTGCGTTTTCTACATTTTGAGTGTGGTGCTCATTTTGCGTTTTCTACATTATGATCCGAAGCGAAAATTAAAGAGGTGGATTAGAATTTTAGCATCGATGTATTTCCTACAGTCACTGATTACTTACGAGTGTGAGTCGTACCGCGCTACATTTAGAACAAAAAAGTCATATTAACTAGGGGTAGAAAAAACAACAGCTTTCGAGTTAAAAGCCCATTTAATTTTTAAATTTTGTATAAAAAGCGTACTGATTTATTTCTTAGTGATTTTGTAAAAAAAATATGTTAAGTATACTTTAGTCATTACAGCTCATATACGTCCCCACCGAGGGGCTCGAGCCTACCCTGAATCAGGGCGATTAGGCCTTAGTCGACCACGCAGGCCCAGTGCGGGTTGGTCGACTTCACACACAACCTTCGAGTTTCTTCGCAGGCGTGTGCAGGTTTCCTCACGATGTTTTCCTTCACCGTTAAAGCAATCGGTAAGTATGTACGTAAGTTTTTGAAAAACTCATTGGTACATTGGCCGTCCAGATTTGAACCCGGTACCTCTGGTTAGATGAACCGAGTCGTTACCGGTTGAGCCACCGACGCTTCATATACTTTAGTAAGCGTGCAAAATACGGGAAAAAGTTCCTAATTTTGCTAGGTTACCAAAAAGGTATAAAAGTTGCAAAACACCAATTAAATAATAAAAAAAAACCAATGATTTCTATTAAGAAGTTACTAACCATTACACCACGGAGACGATTGTAGGTATTGTCTTTCACACAACAAAAAATATTTTTCGATTTTTGTCTTAAATAAAAAACCGGCTAAGTACGAGTCAGACCCGCACCAAAGGGGTTCCGTACCATCATACAAGATGGCGCTAGTTTCATGTTTCAAAAACCATCATACTAGATTGCGCTTGTTTCTTTACGTTTAAAAAATCACGTTTTTTGTATGGAACTTTAACTTTTTTTAATTTTTTGGTATTTTTTGTTATAACGGCAACAGAAATACATCATCTGTGAAAATTTCAGCTGTCTAACTATCACGGTTCAGAAATACAGTTTCGTGACAGACGGAAGGACGGACAGCTAAGGCTTAGTAATAGGGTCCCGTTTTTACCCTTTTGGTATGGAACCCTAAAAAATAGCCGCCCGTCCCAGCTACGTACGGGTGGACAATTATTTTTAAACAATTTGGGATAAACATAGAGTAAATGTATCTTTATGCAGGACATAAGTAGTTTCGTTTTCTCATTTTAAAATTTATATTTTTCTTATAATTTTATATTTAATTTATAAGTAGTTCTGAAAAGATATTTTTAACTGGAACAAAAAGTGCTTTAAACCACAAGACTGAAGCAAAACTTCTTTAGCTCCATCTATATGTATGAAAGTAAATACAGTCTTCAGAAAATAATCAAATCTTTTTTTGTATTTTTTTGAGTTTATGAAAAGGGTTTTATTATCCTCAGAAAATGATCAAATCTTTTTTATCTTATATGTTTGTTTTGACAACCGATATTGTTGGTAAACAAAAATAAATAGTATCTCTCTCTCTCTATCTTCACTAATATATATATATCCCTCTCAACTTCCGTTCGCCTCGCCCGCACACACTTCCGTAACGCTCTCGTCACGCATCCACCAGCTTACTCTCCAAGTCAAGCGTTCGTAAAGAAGTTTTACTTCAAAAAGTCAAAATATTCAATGTGGCTTGCGTCCGCTGTGTAGGGAGTCGACCGCGCGGCTACCTATTTCATAGATGGCACGCCTATCTCCGTCGTCGCTCGTCGCGTTGCCCGCTGCGCTGCGTAGGGCGCGGCGGCATTTATTTTTCTATTAGCGACTTAATTGTTTGTGAAACTCGTGTTTCACGTTGTTTTTTTTATTTATTTAATGATTCATCTAAAATGGCCTCTTTGTAGTGTACTGTGCCGGTGGGGCTCTACGGGGGTGGCTTCTTGTTTTATATACGATATTCAGACCTCAAAATAAAGAGATATTGATATTAAGTTACAGATTCTTAAAGCTGAATAGCTATTCTTTTATTTAAATGCAATATCAATAATGTATGCGTTTTAAAATATTGCGTAAAAAATTCGCAATCATATGGGTATGGTGAAATGTACCTACCATATTTGTAGCGGTAAATTTTCCTTGTCACAGCACCGTTACGAATAAAGTATCACTTTCACTATTTACTACGTTAACTGACGTTTAATGCATATAAATCATTGAATATACTTAATTTAATCAATCAAAACATAAGAACATCAAAATTAGAATTCCGCTTCGGCACTACGGCGGGTTCGCGCGAAAAGTTCAGGAAAAAAGATGTTGCTAATAAGTAACAGATTCTTGAAGTTAATTTACTAAACTTTTAGTTAAATCAAATACCAATATCATATGCGATGTAAAATATTACGTAAAAAATTCACAAAAAATAGCTATGACGAAATTTACCTACCATTGCCGTCGTATTTGTAGGTCCTATTCACGAGTACAGTGTCACATTCACTCTAAACTGCGTAAAACTACGATTATTTTCATATATAATCACTAGATACATTTAATTTTATCAATAAAACTAAAACAATAACAAAGCCGGAATCGTTTTACGGGTCAACGGCCTGTCCGCGCAAAGACTTCACAGTTTGTAACTGACTCTTTGTCCTATATCCACAGAGAAATATTAAAATCTTAAAGTATCTTGCTGGTAATTTATCATACTTTAGGTCTGTTTTCATTGCGGCCTTCCTTACTAGGCCAAAATCGGTAATAAAAACAAAACACGGCTTGGTCGATCTTGAAACGAGTGTTTCATGGGCACTTTAGGCGGCGCGATTATTTTGTTTTGATTGACATTTTTAAATTCGTAATATATTTTCAGTGAAATGTCGGATTTGAATAATTCAAAAAGTAATCTACAGGTATTGAAACAGTCTTGTAGATTGTATAACACCAAATGATTTGTTTGGATAAGGACTAATACAAAGGTGTATGGAATAACATGGCCTGATTTTGTTCAGCATTTCTATTAACTTTTATAATGTGCAAAAGTAGTTATAGTGACATAACTACAATAGTTGGACATATGGTATCCCGAAGTTTTTTTTAGATATTGACATGTTCTTTAATATTGTAAAACACTTTTTTTTGTTCAATCATCAACAGTTTCCGCAGTGCATGAGATGAAATAATTTTATGGCAATTTTTTTACACCTTCCTATTTTTTTTCTAGAAATAAATATAGCCTATGTTACTCAGGGATACTGTAGCATTCTAATGATGAAAATACAAAAATATATACAAATCTTTCCTCTTCATAATATTAGTGTTGATATTAGAATAGCATTTTGGGTTAAAAAGTACTTTAAAAACTATGGAATCTTGAACAATTTCCACACAAAATATCCTCAAAACAGCAATTTTGAATCAATTTATGCTCTTCAATACAAATAATAGGTTTTTACCTATGAAATTGCTGATTGGATGAAAAAGTTTAATGATGAAAATTAATATAAGAAGAAATGAGTTATTAAAACAAAAGTTTTTGTCAAAACAGCATTAGACTATTAGCAATTTCATGCCTATTATTTAGATAATTTGAGGGCAATAAACCTTTGAAGACAGGTATTTTCACCTTAATAAATTATCGTTTTTCTAATATAAACTATTATTCAAACAATTGCCCCATCTGAACAATATGAAAACATCTTTGTTCCATTCCGTTTTAACCACCTGCGTGGCGTAATGGTTAATCTTTGCTTTACACCAGGAAGTCGCAAGTTCGATTCCCGGTGGGGTCACCTTGTAAGACTCGATTTGGTTGGTGGTAGGGCATTATCTAAGCCCGCATGGCTAGCTACCACCATCTTATTTATTATCTAAGCCCGCATGGCTAGCTACCACCATCTTATTTAAGTCTTGCCGCCAAACATCAGTGTTAACAACATCATTGATGTGTTCCGGCTTGAAGTTAAGTTAACCAGTTCTCCATTGTGTTGGGGAATCTTGATAAGCCCGCTTCCACCTTCGACATCATCATCACTTACCATCAGGTGAGATGATGCCAAGGGCTTGCCAATTGTAAATAAAAAAAAACCAGTTGTACATAGCTCTGGGGATTGAAACATAAAAGACATTGTTATGTCACTAATAAAAGACCTTTATATTTAAGTAGTGTCATCAAATGGTCAATAATTCAAAATAGGAACATATTTTTTTTAATTGAAATATTCATTGAACTTTAAAAACTGAATTGGAAATTTCAGTTTAGTAAACCAGGTACAAAGGCCTCAACATAATTAATTTTAAATCATAAAATACTCAGAAGGTTAATAATAAAACAATAATTAAAATTCTATGACAAATCAGAATCGCACATGGTCATCTGGTTCCAAACAGGATTTAACATACTGATTGTGAGTACCAGAGAATGATAGATATACATACTTACTTATATTTTTAAACACAGAGCAAAAATGTTTGCCCTGAGTGGGAATCAAACCTGCAATGTTCGACCTAACACTAACCACTACCCCAGTATATTAGTCAAATAATACCAATTACTAGTTTTTACAATGCTTAACTTATTTCTACAGTCTTTAAACTGAACTTCTGATGAGTTTTGGAGTGATATAAAAGAGCTCTATCACTGTCGAATTTCATGTGACACTCTGGACATTCAAACCCCTTAATAGGCTTATCACTTTTTGAAGAGTGTGCTACAGAGTCACGTTTCTTCAAGTTGGCCGTTTGCAATTCCTGATGAGTTTTGGCATGGTGCAATAGCCCCCTGACGCTACCAAACTTTATGTGACACTCCGGACATTCAAACCCCACAATAGGCCTATCACTTTTCGGTGTGTGTGCTTCACAGAGATGTTTCTTCAATTTGACCAGCTGCCTAAATCTGGCTGGGCACAGATGACAAGCGTGTCTCTTAACTGGCCCAGTTAAATGAGTTTTACGCATGTGTTCAGATCGTCTTGATGAGGATAAGAATGTTTCTGAGCAGTGCTCGCATTTGTATGGCTTTTCCCCTGTATGCAATCTAATATGTTGTACATAGCCTAATTTAGATCTTAAAACAATGCCACAGTGTTCGCAGGTGATTTTAGTTGCTTGCTTATGTCTGTTTATGTGGACGGTCATATGTGCAGCGGCAAATGATTTCCCACAGTATGGACATGGTCGATGTGTGTTCTTCATGTGCACTATTTGGATGTGAGCGCAAACAAATCTTTTGCCAGCAAATGTTTTGCCACAATAATCACATATGCATTCAGAGTCAGCTGCTCCTCGGATTCCTACTTTGACTTTTTTATGGTTTTTATTTTCAATTTCAACTAAAACTTTGCTCTTTTTGTGATGACTTTGGTCACTTTTTTCTAAATTACAGCAAATTCGGACATGATACATGTAGCATGGGTGGTTTCGGAACAGCTTATCACATTTTGGACAGTTTTTAGCACAGTGAGCAGTCATGTGACCATGGAAGGCATTGGAAGACTTGAAGTTACGTCCACATTCACAGCAAGAATATGCTCCTGGCACATGAGCTGTCTCTAAATGCTGTTGTAGTTGATTCTCAGATTGAAATAAAGCAGGGCATTTTTTACAATCAAACTGTTCTGATTTATGAACATCTCTTAAATGTATGACTAGTTCGTCTTTTGACATTACTGTTGCACAAAAATGACAACACCGCCTGTGGTCTGACGAGTCCATAAAATGCTTGCATAGAAGTTGTGGCCGTTTAAATTCCTTCCCACAATCTGGACATTGACATTCCAAGTTTCTATACCTTCTTCGTCTTTTGATTATGGGCTCTTTTGCAGAAACAGATGGAAAATCTGATTGAAAATCATCTCCAATTAGATCCTCATCATCATAATCAGTAGAACCGTCTATAACCGTAAGAACATTCTTAGATAACACCACATAAATAGATGAGGATTTTTTTTCATTAAATTGGTGTCTGTCAGGCAATGTTTCTAAAAGCTGCACAGTTGCGTCCCATCCTTCAGCAGACTCTTTGCAGAGTGAGCGGAATGCAGCAGCATTTATTGCTGAGTGCGAGCAGGTCGGGCACAGCCCAGATGGCAGTTCGTCCTCCAGCAAAACCTGCAACCACCGCACCAGTCAAACGGCCACATTTGTGGAGGATTTGGTTACTATAAATCGTTTTTGTAGTCTGTTTTATCTAAGGCTCATTATTTATGGCCCAAGCGGGCTCATTTCAATTATTTACTAAAATTGGGGTGTTCTCAATTACATGGTAAATTATGCATACCTATAGCTGGCCCAACACCAATACAATAGTTTTGTCCAGAAAGAAATCATCAATGAGAAAAATTATAAAAAATAAAAATCATTGTTTTACGTAAAATGGAACGCCGCCATTTTGTTGACAGGCAACACGGAACGGACGCCGACGACGTAGTTCCGTTTATCGCGTAAAAACTAAAATTCTCATTTGGATAAGAGAAAATAATCAACTAACCTGGACTCCAGTGATGGTTTGTAGCAGCTCGGCCAGCGTAACAGCTTTATCCCCATCTTTCATGACCGTGTCTCCGAGGTAGACTTGGCCCTCGCTTGTATCACCTAGGCAAATACGGCATTTGTCCGCTCCATCACCCCTCACTATATGCGAGACCAACGCCTTGATATCCACCTGGCGACTCATTTCTCTAGGTCTTCCAGGTTTTGTAAGTAATTAGCAGGAAAAATCCTTATGTTCCCAAACATGAAAAAAAAGAGCGGAGCGATTAACGAAACGGTTAGTTGGTTGGTTAGAATATATTAACGTCTCTGGGTGTAAGCCCTTTTGAGACATACTTCATTTCTTTTTAAATTCGAAATACTAGTGCCAGTGCATGTGCAAATCTTATCTGTAGTTCTTGGCAGTATTTTGGTCACATTAGGGCGTCTATAAAGATGCACCCAGTCCAAGTCGGGTCTTCATGTCCTCCTTCAATTTATTTTCATGTTCTCCACATTGCTCACGTGCATCAGACGTTTTTCTTCCACATGCACCACTTTTTGAAACAAAACTCTAGCAGAAAACAATGCAAAAACAATAAAATAAAACTACGAATGTGTTCACAACAAATCCCGCCAAAAAACTCCATTACGAACTAATTAGAGTGAAAAGATTTAGAATTAATTTTAATTTATTTTTAACAATGAGCGGGATGAAGATAGTCGTGGATAAGGGGCTTGCTTGTCATCAACCCAGACAAAACAAAAGTGATTCTCTTCACCAAGAGGAGAAAAAACGTTGATTTGGAACTGATAGCGATATGGGGAACCATACTAAAAACATAAAATACCTAGGTGTAACTCTGGACAGAACTCTGAACTTCTATACGCACATAGGGGAGCAGAGTAAGGTCAACATGACTCTGATGCAATGCAGGAAAGCAGTAGGCAAGATCTGGGGCTAAAACCTCACATCTGCCAGTGGATATACAAAGAAATCATACTTCCAAGACTACTGTATGGTGCGATAGTGTGGTGGCACGGAACCAACATTTTGCCAAGCATTCGAGAGTTAAGGATTGTACAAAGAGCTGCCAATCTAATGACTACAGGTGTTATGACATCCATGCCCACGGTGGCATTCGATGTGGCTGGGATTGAACTCAATCTAGATCGAGGCTAAGAGAAGAGTAGCAGAGCAATGGTATAGGATCACATCATGCAAAGAATGGAAGGCAAAACTTATGGATGCAGGTCACGCCTCAATAAAAGATGCATTAGGTAGGGATATGTCACTGTGAATGACAAATTACGATCTCACCAAGAAATAAGAGGATTTTCAACAAAAACTTAAGAATACATAGGAGAAAGATCACACTATTAACTGGAAGCAACAGAAGCCCAGATCACCTGCTACACAGATGGATCTAGAATGAAAGGTACGTAGGCGGAGGCTAGTAGGTGCAGGGATTCATATACTTAGCAACCCAGAAAAAGACTAGGCTCTGGTCCTAGGAACTTACACCAGTATCTTTCAAGCAGAGGTATTTGCACAATGAAGGAATGTGCAGAAGAAGTGCTGGCGTACCTACTCGTGAGGAGAGGCCAACAGCACTACAATTTATTCAGACAGCTAGGCAGCAAACAAAGCACTGGCCAAGGCAGAGACCTCATCGAGGCTAGTTATGGAGTACATCATCATCATCATTATATCAGCCACAAATAGTCCACTGCTGGACAAAGGCCTCCCCCAAGGATTTCCACGACGACCGGTCCTGCGCTGCCCGCATCCATCGGCTTCCCGCGATCTTCACCAGGTCATCGGTCCACCGCGTGGGAGGCCTGCCTACGCTACGTTTTCCGGTGAGCTGTCACCACTCGAGAACTTTACTGCCCCATCGGCCTTCTGTTCTACGAGCTATGTGCCCATAGATGGAGTACATAGAGACACTTAATAAACTAACTAACTAGAGAATGACAGTCACGATAGCATGGGTTCCAGGACATCGAGGAACTTAAGGCAATGGAAGCGACAAGCTCTTATGACCTTAATAAGCTTAATAAGTTGATATAATGATAATTATTTGACAAAAGCGAATCATGTGATACATTTTATTGTTATATCTTTATTCCCACCCAAATTATTACCATGTATTCGAGCAAATAAATAATATTCATTCATTCAAGAGCAGACATGCTAGCAAGAGAGGGCGCCAGCTCAAGATTCATAGGATCGGAGTCTCGACTTCCAATATCCGCCATAGGCACAAAGGGAGTGATCGCAGAGCTTATGAAGCGAGAAGCCCAGGAAGTATGGGTAGGAAACAATAGCTGCATACAAGCGAAAATGTTCCTGAAGGGAAGGAATCACACGAGGAGCAGAACATTGAGCAGAATATGAGCTGATATGATGATAATTTTTAACTTATATATCTATCTCCGGTTTATTTATAGACTCTATAGTACTCTGTGAACTACACAAAGATGACGTCACGCGGTAGACATCTTCGTACGGAGCGTACTGGCGGTAAATTGAAAAACATTAAAAATCAATTTAACATTTTTAATTATAAAAAAGACGTGTGGCACTCGGGGACAGCCGCGGTAAAGCTATTGCATAGCATTTTCTATCAACTTATGCACTTATACTTATAATTATTTATTTATATTTTATTTATGCAGTATTTACCAGTACCATATAGTCCTTGGGACGTGGGATGTTTATGTAATAAATTACCGCTAAGAAAGTTCATCATTATCATCATCATCATCATCAATCGCCATCACCATCGCTATCACCATCATCAATCGCACATCATCAATCATCATCGCCATCGCTATCGCCATCATCAATTGCCATCATCAATCGCCATCATCATTCGCTATCATAAATCGTCATCATCAATCGCCATCATAAATCGTCATCATCAATCGCCATCATCAATTGCCATCATAAATCGCCATCATCAATCGCCATCGCCATCACTAATCGCCATCATCAATTGCCATCATAGATGGCACTGTAAGTTTTTTAGAACTCAATATATGTAGGTATATATTTTTTGGGGGTGTCAGGTTTTATTTTCGTTACGAAATTTCTTGATTCGGTCCCCTCAAAGCCCGCGATAAAAGCTATACAATAGCTTAAAAAAATGATTTTTAATTTATTTGCTATGTTCAAGTTCTAAAAAAAATATTTTAATTTCATTTATATATCATAAATCTATTTAAGTATAAATTAATTAAGTGTGTTACATGATTTTCTCAGCAAAACATTCTTTTGATTTCTTTGTAAATATCCTTTTTTTATTTTCCGATTGGCTTAACAATACCAAAAAGTAAGATAAATTATTATAATTAGACTAGCTGTCCCGGCGAACTTCGTACCGCCTTACATTACATTACACTGACCTACCCTACCCTACCCTACACTACACTACACCACCCTACCCTACACTACCCTACCCTACCCTACATACACTACACTACACTACCCTACCCTACACTACTCTACACTACCCTACACTACACTACCCTACCCTAACCTACACTACCCTACCCTACCCTACCCTACATACACTACACTACACTACCCTACACTACCCTACACTACCCTACCCTACCCTACATTACACTACCCTACACTACACTACCCTACACTGCACTACCCTACCCTACCCTACACTACCCTACCCTACCCTACACTACCCTACCCTACACTACACTACACTACACTACCCTACCCTACCCTACCCTACCCTACCCTACTCTACATAAGAACCTTCTCCTGACAATAATGAACTCGACAAAAAAAGAATTAGCGAAATCGGTTCGTGCGTTCTGGAGTTATAGCGTCAGGAAGGAAAACCCGTTTTCATTGTTTTTAAGATGTATTCTGCTATTCGGGACGGAAACAAATCCAACAAATCAAAAACCATGGCAATCGGTCCAGCCGTTCTCGAGTTATAAGTGTTGTAACAAACACGACTTTCTTTTATATATATATATATATATATAGTTTGTTTGTTCATAGTTTGAGATAAAAAAGCGATAGGTATCTAAACTTTTCCGAACGTACCACAGTTTGTGACATTCATTTTATATAATAATAATTCTTTGTTCTCTATAAAGATGGCATTTGAAGCGCCATAACATACCATGAAGCGAGATGGGTGTATTTAATTATAATATCTGTAATGCCCTACCTCAAATTCGACTCTAGCTATTGCCCTGAACCAAAGTAAAGTCATCAAATTAGTTATCGATTTTGGCAGTTCCCGTTAGAACGCGACTGAACGCAATTATTGACTATTTCTACTACTAGCGGTAGTAAAAAAATTCTTATTTTTTTAATTTCTAATGTTTAGTACTTACATTGATTAGATTAGTTTTACTTAATAAACATGATAATAAAATAAGTATTTTATTGTTTAATAAACAACAGGAACCTTAGCTTGCGACATGACTTTGTCAATAATTTTTTGGAGTTTACTCTATACGAATCGATTTTCACATAAGTTTAAACACCTATGTTTTTTGAAGTATTTTTGGAGTTTACTCCTTAAGAATTGATTTTCATAATATATAAGGTGTGTAATTTGTCTGTATTGTGTGTGTAATGTGTAATATGTGTGTAATGTGTGTATGTGTATATGTGTGTAATGTGTGAATTTTTTGTGTAATGTGTGAAATATGTGTACGTGTGTACTGTGTAGGCATGTGTGTATATCCTGTAGCCTGTAGGCTCGTCCTGTAGCCTAAACGGCTAGATGGATTTTGGAGTGTGAGGTGCCGTTAGATTTGTCTTGTCAGAATTGATAAAGTGGTCGCAATTTTGAACCTTTTAGTTATTGGACCTCTTGCTTCCAAAATTTGAGGGTCCCAGAGGTCCTTTTTCACGATTTCGTTGTTAGAATTGAAGAAAAGTGGCGGCCATTTTGAACTTTTTAGTTACTGGACGGAATGCTTCCAAAATCGATACCGAAGGGTCCCTGAAGTCCCTTTTAACAAATCCGTTGTCAGAATTGACGAAAGTGGCCGTCATTTAGATTTTTTTACTTAATGGACCGATTGCGTCCAAAATTGATATCTGAGGGTCCCTGAGGTCCGTAATAACGAATCCGTTTTCAGAATTGAACAAATTGGCCGCCATCCCCCAACACATTATAGTCGTTAGTAAGGAGTAAACGCCAGTCGTGCGTCGGAGCTGACACACACACTTTTTTTTTTAAATAATATTGATATATGAAAATTTTAGTTCAAATACGGAAATTTATTCTATGGCATTGCAATTTTATATTGTTCTGATGCACAGAACTACTACGACTAGAAGTAGCCTACATGTGGCTACTACTATCCCTCTCACTTTAGCACACAAGTGTTGCAATCTAAGAATTTCTACAAGAAATGTGGGTAATTTGGTACAAGGTACCTCGGGCATACTAGATTAAGTACTACTAGAAAAAAACCGGCCAAGTGCAAGTCGGACTCGCGCACTAAGAGTTCCGTACCATTAGCTATAAAAATCACGTTGTTGTATGGAAGCCCCCCTTAAATATTAATTTTATTTTAATTGAATTATTTATTTTGAAGTGAATAATACAAATCAATATTCAGTGAATATTTTAAGCGTCCACCTGTTGCCGTTATCGATATCGAGCAGAAACGAGCAAAAAAATCATGTTTGTTGTTTTATTTTAATTTTAAACGCGACTTTGATTTAATTTTATTGTTTTATTTTACGCGCTTTTAAACAAAATATTTGTTTTATTTTAATTAAATTTTTATTATTATTATATCAGCTCATATACGTCCCCACCGAGGGGCTCGAGCGTACCCTGAATCAGGGCGATTAGGCCTTAGTCGACCACGCGGGCCCAGTGCGGGTTGGTCGACTTCACACACAACCTTCGAGTTTCTTCGCAGGCCTGTGCAGGTTTCCTCACGATGTTTTCCTTCACCGTTAAAGCAATCGGTAATTATATGTACGTAAGTTTTTGAAAAACTCATTGGTACATTGGCCGTCCAGATTTGAACCCGGTACCTCTGGTTAGATGGACCGAGTCGTTACCGGTTGAGCCACCGACGCTTATTATTTATTTTAAAAGTGAATATATAAATAAATATTCTGTGAGTATTTCAAGCGTCTAACTGTTGCCGTTATCAACATCGAGCAAAAACGAGCAAAAAAAATCACGTTTGTTGTATGGGAAGCGCCCCTTAAATATTTGTCTTATTTAAATCTAATTATTAATTTTTAGAGTTAATATAGATATAACTAAATCCTTTGGCTGATATGATGATATAACTAAATATTCTGTGAACATTTCAAGCGTCTACCTGTTGCCGTTATCAATTTAGAGCAAAAAAGAGCAAAAAAAATCACGTTTGTTCTATATGAGCCCCTTATATATATTTATTTTATTCTGTTTTTGAGTTTTTGTTGTTATAGCGGCAACAGAAATACTTACATTATCTGTGAAAATTTGAACTGTCTAGCTATCACGGTTCATGAAATACAGTCTGGTGACAGACGGACAGCTAAGTTTCAGTAATAGTATGCTATAACTAATGTACATACTGTGGTAATAGTGTCCCGTTTTTACCTTTTAGGCACGGAACCCAAAAAACTATGTACGCACTACACACAGTAAAACCGCGGTGGAAAAAATGAGAGTCTGTACTGGCAACACATAATGACGGATTGATTTAGGTTAAGTCGCATATAGTAAGAAAAACTTCTCATTAAATCGTTATATTTTTGCCAGAATGCACTGTAAGGTCAGATGGGGTAAGGGGAACATAATGTATTTTGTACAGTTTATTTTCAGTTTTAGCTACCATACTTAACGTTTTGTAACAGTTTTGACAAACATAAACTATACCTATGTGGTTTGGCCATATAAAACCTCCATGGTCATTCATATTTACTCACCTATAGTTCATTTAGTTTTATTTTATTTATCTACGCCCATTGTATATTCTGTGTTTTTTTTCTTCATAATGTCAACTCAAATCACCTTCGATACATCGCTCGCTAAAGAAATATTAAAAATAATCATATAAAAAGCTTAAACTACCGTGGCGCGCGCCTCTCGCGAGTGAATAAAATTATATTAAACCCATAAAATCGAGAGCTTCATTATCATCCAGCCCAGCCATAAGGTAAGTCCATCTCCACATATATATACAGTTCACTATTTCCACCATCTTTTTTGGTCCTAATTCGAGCCGGATCCTCTCGCTTCTATCCTCGCCTCACATTCTACTCATCTTGATTGCTATATGTTCGCATTTCATACGCTACGCTACACACATCTACGCCATCAGTCGGTCGCATCCACCGCAATAGATAATTATCTCTATCTATTTAAGTTTATTATCATCCTATTGTAAAAAATCGCCATACTTATGATATCACTAGCTGTCCCGGCGAACTTCGTACCGCCTTACATTACATTACACTGCCCTACCCTACACTACACTACCTTACCCTACACTACTCTACCCTACACTACACTACCCTACCCTACACTACCCTACCCTACCCCACCCTACATACACTACACTACACTACCCTTCACTACACTACACTACCCTACACTACACTACCCTACCCTACACTACCCTACATACACTACACTACACTACAATACCCTACACTACCCAACCCTACCCTACACTACCCTACCCTACACTACCCTACCCTATACTTTCCTACCCTAAACTACACTACTCTACCATACACTACACTACCCTACCCTACCCTACACTACCCTACCCTACACTACCCTACCCTACCCTACACTACCCTACACTACCCTACCATACCCTACATACACTACACTACCCTACACTACACTACACTACTCAACCCTACACTACTCAACCCTACACTACACTACCCTACCCTACCCTACACTACCCTACACTACCCTACACTACCCTACACTACCCTACCCTACCCTACCCTACACTACCCTACATACACTACACTACACTACACTACCCTACACTACACTACCCTACTCTACCCTAAACTACCCTACCCTACACTACCCTACCCTACCCTACACTACCCTACCCTACACTACACTACCCTACCCTACCCTACCCTACGTAAGAAAGAACCTTCTCCTGACAATAATAAACTCGACAAAAAAAGAATTAGCCAAATCGGTCCAGCCGTTCTGGAGTTATAGCGTCAGGAAGGAAAACCCGACTTATTTTTATATAGTAAGAGATAATCATTGTTTTTTCGCATCCGTCAAATTGATTTGTTCGAAATCAATATTGACAACGATTAAACCGCTCCCGATCGAACTTGTCAGTCGCTCGCGTATTAATCTCCTTCATTCGAGATTTTGAACTTCTTGCGGTTTCGAATAAGATTTTATTCTCAAAATGTCTAAAGAGAAAGAACAACTCGATCAATCAGAATTGGAATTGAAAAACAAAATCGCAATGCTGACCGCAAAACAACGAACTAACCATAGTACTCCAAAATCCATTTAGCCTTTAAGGCTCAGCTAAAGAAACAGATATACATACATACTTAATATACATACAAAAATACACCCGAAAAACATTACCCTACTTCTTGGGCAGTCGGGTAATTAGCAACTCTTAAAATGTTTATGACCTCTGAAATCGGGAAAGGGAAACATATGTTTCCCTTGCCCCGGCTGTAGTAGTTTCCCTTTCCCCACTTATGAATTTGTAGGTTATGTTTCGAACAATTTAAATTATGATACTTATAGCTTAGTTTAAACAAGTTCGTAAGTAATTAATCAAATTATAGCTATTAAACTATACGTAATGACATTGACAGCCTTATTACAACACTTTTTATTACATAAACCAGCGCCAAAAAACTCCGGTGCGAACTCGTGGTTCTAGACAATCCAACTGTTTTTTTTGTCTCTGTTTTACCCGCGCAGTAAAAAGACATAGCGCCATCTATATTTTTATTTTGGAACCAAATCTAAATTACTGTATTATCTACTGAGTTGTCATAGAGCTGCACTCAATAGTTTTAGATTTACAAACTACTGTTTCCCTTCCGCCCTAGTTCCCCTTACCCCACCTAACCTTATATCTAATCAAAATAACTTGTTTTATATTTATCAAGCAAAGAAAACCTTAATAAATCGATAGGATGCCTACTTACGAGTAAAATGATATCCGTTCATCTCTTCTTTGGCTGCCGTTCTTACAGCCCAAAAAGCTGCAACCTCCCATCACTTGCACATTGAGAATACAAAAGGGTATTTATTTACAAAGAGCCTTTATCTCAAAACCATACAAATCTCTTTAAAACTGCTATAACAATACTCGGCCACTCAATCGTCGTTTGTTTGGCTACGCGACTGTTAAAAGTGTCAAATTTGACGTTTATTTAGCCAGAAAGCCGGCCACGCCGATAAGGACAAAAAATATGTCTGCCTCTCGTTCTTTCTTGCGAATTAATTAATAAACCTTTCTTGTCTAGCAGGCTGTGACGTCATATATACTACTTCTAGTCGTAGTATTTCTGTGTTCTGATGCCTTTTAGACTTTTTAAACATTTTAAAAAAGTGGTCTGGCAACACTGGTTGCGAGATTGTTCGATGGCGTAGTACCTAGAGCCGTTAAAAACAACAAAAAAAAATATAAGTGTACTGCTGTGACTACGTTAGTACTAATATATATACTGTGGCTGTGACTGTCCTCATTGTGGGTTGCCTGCAGTTTTGGCAAGTTACCCTAAGTTTAGAGTAAAATTTACTGAGTAGGGTAATTTTTAAGATAAGCATGCTTTAGGGTATTTTTAGGGTAAGACATTTACTTGGGATATTTTTTGGGGTGACTATCAAAGGAAAACAACATCATATCTGCTGATCGAATGAGTTAATTCACTCCACGCATTACACTCATCTAACTTCTTTTTTCAATTTATTTGATCTCCCTGCCACTCGTTTCACTTCGTTAATAAGGTCTGGTGGAATACAAGATTAACATTACTTTAAACTTTATTACCACGACATATAGGCAAAAGCCAAATCTTAACATACAGGCAAAAACAATGTGCAAATAACTTATGCATTTATTAAGGATTTTAGATTTTTATTAGATACTAGAGAGTTTTTGGTTCAAAACTTGTAATTTTAATTTATTTTGTTTTGATTTGAAGGTCATATGCATTGATTTTTGCATTCCATATTAATTTATATTAGAATAAAAATCACGTGAATATTTTTTTTATTGTAGTTGGTTTCGTAAATTCACCGATTTCGTGTTTATGGACTTTATAATAAAATGGTATCGACTTCGTCTAGTTCAATGTTATGTACGCGTTATTTATTTAGGGTAATTTTTAACTATGTTACTAAATCTAGGGTAAATTGAGACTAAGCCTGGGGTATAGTGAAAACTGGACCTGGCTACACTGGTTGCCTGCCTTGAGGGTTTATTGCAAAATTTGCAAAGAGAATATAATAAACTACGTGGTTTATTGGAGACGAGTGAAGTTGTTGTTTTTAGACTACATAATTATCGGCAAAATGGTAAGTGAATCTCATTTTTCTTAGCTAATCTTATTGTATCAAATAGGTAAATTGTGGTCTACGTTGAGTGCGTATCAGAAATTTTGTAATGCAGTTAATATTTTCACTGAGAAGTTGCTGTACATTTTCCAAAAAATTATAATTCATTTTAGCTCTTTCTTTCTAGAGACGTGAACCTTTTCTAAATGGTTATATGAAAGTGCTGTGGCTTCTTTAGGTTTGAAATAATTAATTGAGTGATATCTTGTACTTATGAGTCCATTGTATTTAGTATTTAAGATTTACATACGGTCGCGGAACTCTTAATTTTGTTGGTTATGTCTCTTAACATTTTGAATCCAATTCATTCGCGTCGCCAAATCCTAGCCATTTCTTACCTACCTTTGAATATCAAAAAGCTGAGGACGAGAGACCAAAAATTGGGACACAGTAGCCTTAGGCTACCTAAGCACCTACATAACCTGTAAAAAGACGAATAAGTGCGTGTCGGACTCGCCCACCGAGGGTTCCTTACAAACTATACATCATAAAAATAATTAAAAATCTGTTTATCCCTCAACCACTGACATACATCTGGGAGACAATAGTATCTTTTTATATTATACATACACACTTGATAAACATTTTAAAACACAAGTGCAGTGATATACACGCATCAGCTCTTAGAGCTGCTAGTGTATTAATCAAATAATAATAACAAATTTGCCCCTCACTGCACCTTCCTAGAATCTAATGATGCACATGCCGCGGGAGTGTGCGGATGTGCGGTGCACCTAAGACAAGTAGTATTTACTTTATAGGGTCTGTGAGACGTATTGTCATTGTTTAGTTTTCACTTCTGTCAGCACTCCCAGAGTGGTTAGGTTTTGTTATGATTTAGTTACAAATGTATAGATTTCAGATTTTTCCCTATACTTGTAGTATAAGACGGTATTACTTGCCAAATTTCATAGTTCTAGGTTAACAGAAAATACGCTATGAATTTTGATTCCCTTGAGAGTGTACGTTTTTGTGGCATAAGTGGCCGTTGATTATTCAAAGCTTCAAGGGACTGTAGACCAGAGTATATGGTTTTAATTTCAACTTGATATCTCCACGCGTTCCCGAGATAAAGGGTCTTGACAGACACAGATGGACAACAAAGTGATTCTATGAGGGTTCCATTTTTTCCTTCTGAGGTACGGAACCCTAAAAAGATGGGCTCCACAACAGTGGTGTGGCCTGCCGCACAAGCGCCTTCCGCCAAATGATGGCCCAGCTGTGTGGTAGTAGACTATATATATGTGTATGTTTCAGCAACCACAAATCCTAATCCTGAAGGAGGGCACGGACCAGTCTCAGGGCAAGCCGCAACTCATCTCCAACATCAATGCATGCCAGCTGGTTGTTGATGCGGTATGTATATGGAACACATGGTACTATAATAGATACACATAAAATAGTGTAAACACCCACCTGTGTCTAGAAATTTATTGGCTGAGATGCCTCGGGGTGGCTCTATGTGGACTCATTACACCTCTCTGTTATGCGGCTGATGTCTAAGTCACATAGTTCTGTTCTCTTTATTGATTCTGTAAGGTATAGGTATGGTCTCCCACCTGAGCCTGTAGTAAAAGTGTACTTTATGAACCATCATTTTAGGGGTGAGGGGGACACTCACGGCGAAAGGGGGATGTAGCTGCCCCCTTTAAAAAAATTAATCTTGAAAATTTGTACTATAAGGTAGTCTGATCATATGGATAATTGATTTTAGTGGGACCTAATTCACCCCCTTTTTTGAGAAAAAAAAGGAATTAAACAACACAGAAGAAATATTATACAACAGGCAGCCTTATTTTGCTAGGTAGCAATCAATGTGTGTATGTCCGTGCGGTGTTTAATCAACTTAACTGCTGGACGGATTTGGATAAAGTTTTGGTTAGAGAAATACTATTTTGATATTGTTAGCTTCTTTTTAAAAATCCCTATCTTGATTTTTTTTTAATTTAAAGTTATTTTTTCCTCAAAAACGTCTAACAATTTTAATGAAACTGCAAGTTACTAGAACTTATAAGGCTGACAACATTTGGTTGTACATTATTAAAAAAAAGTCAGAAAGTTTATCAATTCTGATATCCCTCTACCTTTGCTATTAGGAAGCATATTTTTAAATGTTAATTTCCTCATGCCAGACGGTGAAGGTTACGCGAGAAAGTATGCACAGTTTGGCTGAACCATTTATTTCAGATACAGTAATCTTGAAAATTTCGACATTGTAGAACAGATGGACGTTGGGGCAGTAAAGTTCTCGAGTGGCGACCGCGCATCGGAACCACGCGGTGGACCGACGACCTGGTGAAGATCGGGAAGCGGGACCGGTCGTCGTGGAATCCTTGTAGGAGGCCTTTGTCCAGCAGTTGACGTTTTTCGGCTGATATGTGATGATGATGAATCTTAAAATATTAACACAAACCCGGGGCGCCGTCGTAACGATGCTAATAAGAAAGACGCTGGAAAGACGTTTTTTTGGTATGCTAAAATACATGTGTGTTTGTTGGCAGGTGCGCACAACTTTGGGCCCGCGCGGCATGGACAAGCTGATCGTAGACCACAACGGCAAGGCGGTCATCTCCAATGACGGAGCCACCATCATGAAGGTTTGATACACTACATTTAATCTGGATGTCTACATAAGGCACTTGCAAAGGTGTGACATTGTTCCTGCAAATCTGGATGACTTGTAGCACAGCATCCTGGCACTTGGTGGAGACCAAAATAATGTCGAAGAGCGTCGCAAAGTATACCTCGATTTTGTTAACAACTGCACTCCCAGAGTCTTCAAATATAGATGGCGCTAGTTGCCTACTGGAATGTGCTGCGCGTACGAAAACTATCTTGACGCACCTTGTTTTTACCCGACTATGAAAAAAAGGAGGCTTATGTTTTTCGAGTGTATATGTTTTATAATTTTGGAGTGCGATGTGTCGTTATGTTCTTGATCCCCTGAGACGGAGTAACTAGTATCTCATCTGTGCCCTGAGTGACATAACATACATTTTCAACCAACTGGCCAAAAAAGGGGTATTTTTTTTTTGTTTTTATTTTTTGTTTTAATTTTTATTTTTTTTTAATTAATTTGTTTAGTTATATGTGTTACATGCAACCCAATGATTAAAAATTACGGATCCAATTTCTGAAATGTCTGTGTGGATCGCGATAGTAGACATGAGGCTTAGATCTAATTCTTACCATAAATAAGATGCAAAAATAAAACTACATGTTTTATACAAATAAAATTGTTATTTGTTGACAGTTACTGGACATCGTACATCCAGCGGCCAAAACATTGGTGGACATTGCGAAGTCCCAAGATGCTGAGGTGAGTCCTTTTAAACCGACTTCAAAAAAGGAGGAGGTTTCTCAATTCAACAGTACAGTGTAAACTCTGTAAAACGTCACGCGACATAACGATTCAATCTTTGAAATGCCAAAATTTCCTGCTCCAGTTGGTTTACTTTGACGCTAATTTCTCTCTGTATAACGAAAACTCTCAATAACGTCACAAAATGCCCGGTCCCTTGAGTGTCGCTATTTAGAGTTTACACTGTATATATTTTTTTATGTGTGTTCGCGTATAACTTCGTCGTTTATGAACCGATTTTAATGATTCTTTTTTTTGTTGGAAAAGATATATCCCAAGGTTGGTACAAATTGGTTGAAATTCATGAGCTATGGACGTGGGATACTTTGTTCCATTGTACAGTAGAGTATAGCCAGGGGTGTTATCATTTGATCTTGCACTTAATAAATGTTTTATTTTTCGTCATCCTATCTGAAAATGACATCGCACTTGCCCTAATACCTCTAGTTTTGAAGAAATTGGGCTCAAAGTGAAGCGCGGCAGAAGAAACCCCATTCCCCCTCCACCCGCCACCCCCAGCGGTGGCTCCCTGTGTCTACTGATGGAAATCCACTCTATTAACTCTTATGATCGGTATCCCTGGCTAAACTGAGCGGCAACGCGACCAGTATAGTGGGGGCACTTTTAACCTTCAACCAGTGCGCACAGTCATTTGAACGCGCGTAACTTTTACGACTTATTAATTATTTTTGCGAATTAAAACAAAAATTAATAAAATAAATGTTATATCTAGAACTAAAACACATAATCTTTGGATAAGGAAACAATGGGTACCAAAATTTCACTTAAATTCAAAATGGAATCTATTTAACGTCTAGCCTACAAGCGGGCGCGCAGTCATTTGAAAGTCGAAAAAAGTAAGACGACGACACCTTTGCCGTGACTAAATGAAATCTGTTTTAAATCAATAGGAGGTAAGTAGACACGGAGAAATACAGTTTTTGTGTACCTTATGAACCCATGGCAGGCTATTACAGATGCGAAACTCATGTACTGAGACTGTACGATTTTATGATGGGAAATGTGAGTAGTGCGGTCGATTCGACGCTGCGCGACCGTTTGAAGGTTAAACCAGATGCGTATACTAAGTACTTAAATTGAAATTGTAAATATTATACTGACAATTGTAAACTTCAGTAGCAGATGTCTACTTTCCCAAAGCGATAAGATTTTTATAACTTAGCTAATTTTGTTCAGGTCGGCGACGGCACAACGTCGGTGGTCATCCTCGCGGGCGAGATTCTCAGGAGGGTGAAGCCTTTCGTTGAGGAGGGTGAGTATTTTAAGCTTTTGATCTGAAAATTATCATCATCACAAACAATCTGTATTAGTCCACTATTGGACACAGGCTTTCTCCTGGACACCTGTCACCGATGCACTAAGCATCCAGCTGTCGCCAGCAACCTTGCTCGAAACTTTACATCTAAGCTGGGACAACAAATAAAGGATATTGTTGGGGAGGGAGGGGGAGGGGGGGAATATCTGTTTGGTTTTAATTTTACGCTCGCCTTTTGCTCGCGCTTTTTTATTGATAAACTTGGGAAGTGCAGTAAAAAAGCGTAAGTGACCTCATTTTACGCTTTTTTAAGAGCATTATACATTTTTGCGCTCAGTGTTGAAAGTAGTATTGATAGTGTGTTCAGGGAGAACTGATTAATATCATAATATAGGGTCTTAACGAAGGAATGCTCCTTTTTCAACTGAAGCTTGTACTCATGAAATTGAACAACTTTCCTCAAGAAACCCAATGTCGATTCGCAATTATTTTTTTTTAATAAATTATCAATCAAACTGCTCTGAATACAACTCCCGCATGTATAATCAGCTGAGGCCACGCTAAGTTCAAAGACCGCGCTCGACGATATCGGGGGAGACGCGGGGGTACCTATTTTGGCGTATTCCGCGCAATGTAATAATTTTAATTAAAAAAATAAATGCTAATTGACCATGGGTTTCTTGGGGAAAGTTGTTCAGTTTCATGAGTACAAGCTCCAGTTCAAAAAGTGCGTACCTTTGTTAAGACCCTGTATAAAACGACTATCGCTTAAGTGTCGCAATCTGTCTTACGGGCGCCGTTTATCTCCGCACGCAACGCACACGGTTTGTGGTAAGAGGCGGGCAGTTCTTATTGCTGAACAGTCAGACACTTGCAACTTGCTCGTAAGTTATATTACTACCTACAAAATTTTTGCTTCCTCTGGCGAATTGCATCTCAGGTCTGCATGGGGGGGGACACACAAATGGGAGAGTCATTTAGCGTGCAGGTACATATAATACTTTTTCTACGACCATGAAATAAATATAAGAAAATTTGAAACCGTCAATGTTGAACTTAATTAGGAATCAAAGAAAATTCATCTTGATTTCATTTTGAAGCCAAAGCCATTAAAATATTTAAAACGTTTAATTGTAGTACAGTTGTCTCGTTTCGAAATGATCATTGTAAAACAACTTGTATGAATGAATACTTTTGTGGTATGATTTGAGGTTATGTATTAAGCAAATTACCAAAAGGGAGTAGAAAAATTATGAAGTTTAGGGTGTATGCACTTGCGAACGTCCATTTTTATTGATAAACTTGGAAAGTGCTAGAAAAAGCTTATGTTACCTCGTTTTATGCCTTTTCTAAGAGTATAATGCAATTTTGCACTCACTATTGAAAGTAGTTGATAGTGTGTTCAGGGAGAACTGATCAATATTATAAAACCTTCTCGCAATAGCGACTGTTGCTTAAGTGTCGCAATCTGTGTGACGGGCGCCGTTTATCTCCGCTCGCAGTTTGTGGTAAGAGGCGGGCAGTTCTTGTTGTTGAACAGACACACACTTGCCACTGCTCATAAGGTATTTTACTATGTACAACATTTTGCTTCCTCCAGCGAATTGCATCTCAGGTCTGCGTATGGGGGGGTCAATTTGCCCACTCCCCCCACGCCAGTCTGCAGAAGGGACAAAAGTCCAAAACCCGACTGCGCCAAAATGACAGTTGGATGTAACCAAACCCTGCATTGGCGCACAGATATAAGAGTAGGATATAGGAAGGCCTATGTGTGTATGTGTAACCCAGTCAGGTTGAAATTCTGTTCAAGTAAGGTACCATACGTACAGTCTGGTGTCAAAGTATATATATTAGTACTAACAAACAGTATGGGCACTCCCTGCCGCTCTCTAGATTCCGATGGTTCTCGAACGTAAGGAATTTCGCCGTGAATTCGGTAGTTTCGTCATTTGTTTTTGAAATGTCATTTCTCGCCTGTTTTAGGAAGTGTCCAGTGTGTGCTGTTGCGAACGTCCATTACTATGCACCCTAAGTTCGACAGTTCGTGCAGCATTAACGATGCACACCTTATTCACTAATATTATAGGTTGCGCCAAACTTTGTTACGGCTCTGAAGTTGGTCGCAAGACGCGTAGCAGAAGCTATTTTTGGGTGAATTACCCACATGCTGAACCGCACCACCGAGGCGTGACCAACCAAATATTAATTGTATTACTTGATATGACCCAAACCGCACTTGTGAGGCGCGGCGCGGCTCAGATGCCCCCGGAGGCAACTCTAGTAATGGGGTGTGCTATAAAGGTTGAACCGCACAACCGAGGCGTGGCGCGGCCTAACAAATATTATTTGTATTACTTTATATGAGCCAAACCGCACTAGAAAGGCGCGGCTCCGCCCCGCCGGCTCCGCTGTCGCCAGTGCGTTTCCCTTGGCGGCGGCAGAGAAGCGCGGCGCGGCGAATTCTCCATACAGTTCACGTTCTATCCACGACCAAGCAAGGCAAAAAATCGTGTTATCTGTCTGAGCTTCGTCGCATTGCTAATGCGAAGAAAGGGCCGCGCCGCGCCACGCCAGTGCGGTTCTACCTTTAGCGGGGCATAAAGGTACCTACTACTCTACTGTACCGGCGCACGCAAGCATTTGTATCACAGTTCAGATCAGTAATAAAGTTTGGCGCAAGATGTACCCAGTTGCCCATCTCGTAGCCCAACATCAGTGTTTTTGTATATCTAGAGTAGAATCCTGAACTTAGCAAGGTATTCAATATACGTCGCCCGACAATTAAATATTTTGGCCCCGAGTGACACACAATGTTTCATCACAACCTATGAGAAAAAGAAATGAAAAGAAAGAACAATGCACATGATTTTTTCAGCGCGCACTGCCGCCAAAACTTAACAGACTAGTAAATTCTTCATATATTATGCGTTCGACTTCTTTGGTTAACTACACATACTAACCAACAAAGAGTTAGTATTTGAATACAAACTTTTTGCAAATATTCACAAAAGTGAGTTTATCACCATAGAAAATTTAATGTTTGCCATATTATTATTTTTATATTAAACCTTCACAAACGCGGACCAATCAGGAGAGAGAAACAAAACTCCCTACAGGGAGCAAAGTAGAATTTGGTTCGCACTTATTAAGGAAACGATCATCGTTTTTCTAATTGGTGTGATGAAAATATAATTTTCGCTGTAGTGGAGAGTCATTAATCACTTTTTTTTATTAGTAATCAGTTTATTAATCGGTTAAATCATGAGAGTTATTTTGTGCAGGAGTGCACCCCAGGATCCTCGTGCGTGCGGTGCGCGCGGCTTCCAAATTAGCCGTGGAGCGCATCAAGGAGCTCGCTGTGAAGATTGACAACCGCTCGCCCGAAGAACAGAGGTAGGTAATAATTATACATATGTTACACAAAGTTTTTGCTTCCAATTTATAGATGCAATCGGTCTTCTGGGCCATAGGTAGTTGTTATGCAAGATGAAGGCGTTAAGAGTTTATGTCCATGCACATCAATAGCCGTCACAACTACGCGCTAATTAGTGGTATCCAAGACCTGTGAACTGTGTTTCGCCATGGTTAAACCACGGCGAAACGCCCCATCCACAGGACAATGACATGGTTACGCGACTAGTTAGCGCGTGATTCATCATTTCAGCCGAAAAACATACACTGCTGGACAAAGCCTTTACCCAAGAATTGCCACGACGACCAGTTCTGCGCTTCCCGCACATCCAGCGGCTTCCCGCTACCTGAACTAGGTTATCGGTCCTCCGAGTAGGAGGCCTGCCTGCACTTTATTTCCGGAACGCGGTCGCCACTCGAGAACTTTAGTACCCCAACGGCTATTTGTTCTACGAGCTATGTGCCCCGCCTACAACCTCTTAAAGCTATGTCGGTTACGTGTGATTGCGACGGCTTAATAGCCTATTAATATGGAGATAAAAATGTGCAAATGCTTGGCAGACAGCTGCACGAGGATAATTAACTTCTTGTGGTGGTGGGCGTTCCGTGACTAGCGCAGCTCCAGTATCGGTATTTTACAATCGCCGCATCTCAGGACATACGTCGTCTGTTCGCCGCGCCGATCTACCTTGTACTGACCGCATGCCTCTGGTAGCGGCGTGATACGTTTACAGGAAACGACAGATTCAGCTTCTCTTTCACATACGTCTAGGTCACTTTGACAACTGTTACGGTATCACTTCGCAGGGAGCTGCTTCGCAAGTGCGCTGCGACTGCCATGTCCTCCAAGCTGATCCATCAGCAGAAGGATCACTTCTCCAAAATGGCTGTCGACGCCGTCTTGTCATTGGATGCTCCGTTGCTGCCTTTGGATATGATCGGTAAATTTATTTTAAGTAATTCGTCATTACGGCTCAGCAGCAGTTCGAGCCTTAGAGCTCAACTACTAGTGCCGACTCGAGCACAATGGGCTTTCATAGCCAACTCATCAACTGTTTCATTAATGTTTCTCTTCCAATACTCGGTATTTATTTGTGTGCCTTTGGATATGATCGGTAAATTTATTTTAAGTAATTCGTCATTACGGCTCAGCAGCAGTTCGAGCCTTAGAGCTCAACTACTAGTGCCGACTCGAGCACAATGGGCTTTCATAGCCAACTCATCAACTGTTTCATTAATGTTTCTCTTCCAATACTCGGTATTTATTTGTGTTCTACCATTAACATCATAACAAGAATCATTGTGATAATAACAAGAATCGTAAGTTCATAATTTTTTTTATTAGTTGATAAATAAGGTAATTGATAAACCGTCGGAAAATCTTAAACGGCAGTTGAAATGTATTAACGCAATAAATTTTAACTAATTGATCAACTTACGCTGTCTGGCGGTAAGTTTATAAATAAAGTAATGATTTTGCAGCCGTAAAATCATACACGATTTTACGTCGAACAGATGGCATTGTTGGCAAGCATATGGCAATTGTTTATTTATAGACTTAACAATCACCCAGACGTTATAATACGAATTATTACCAATCAAAACGACAATTGCTAGTTTTACCACTGAAACTAAATGAAGACAAGCACGGACGGGATCGGTTTGTTTACTTCTTTGACCGGTAATGGCCGCGGCCAGCTGGCGGGGAGCGGGGTAAAAGCAAGCGAGATAATCGACCAATCAGTGTACACCTCGCGTTCATCGGATCATCTTACCGCTAGATGCCATAAGTTGATTAATCACCAGAAATGTATCTGTAAAATAATACATTTCAACTGCCCTTCAAGATTTTTCGAAGTTGTATCGATTACCTCGAATATTGATCAACTTATGCTTCTTGTTATTTTCTGGTGACAGATACACACTACACTGAGGCCCTAGTCTACAACAGATAATATTATAGAGGTAAAGTTTGTAAGTTTGTTTGTAGACAGTATTCTACTGAACCGATTTTGAAAATTCATTCACCAGTAGAAAGCTATATTATTCCTGAGTGACATGGGCTATATCTAACACTCGCGAGCCGCGCTACTTAATTACCAACTCACCCTCAAAGACAGTCATAAAAACGATGCCCGTGCGAGCGAAGCTGCTAGTAAAACAAAGTTCCTTATAAAAAAAACGCAAGTTCTCCGAACATACAAAACCATAGACTAATCACTCAAAACCTTACAACTAGGTATCAAGAAAGTAGCAGGAGGCGCTTTAGAAGACTCCTTCCTGGTTGCCGGAGTGGCCTTCAAAAAAACTTTCTCGTACGCTGGGTTTGAGATGCAGCCTAAGAATTACACGGATTGCAAGATCGCTATGCTGAATATCGAGCTCGAGTTGAAAGCGGAAAGAGATAATGCTGAGGTATGTTATTGAAGCGGTCATCGCTCAGTGTGATTCGTGTTTAATTTGATCAAGCAGGCTTACTGACCTGAAGCACACCCTGGACACTTCATACAACAGGCCCGAAATGACATTTCAAAAAAGGAATGAGGTAACAAACAAAATGGCGAAATCCTATACGTTCGACAACCAAAATGTAACCAATCTGTATTAATCTGGATGACGTGAAGTCGCAATCTAGCAGGAAGTGTCCATACTGTATGTTAGTACTAATTTCATACTTTGCCTGAAGCACGGTCATTACCTAGATGGGTTTGGCTGTTAGTTGCATTTTTCTCAACCGTTTCCGTGCTTCGCAAGTCACGTTAAGCCATTGGCGCCGGTTGCTATCACTAGATGGCAGTCGTGAACCCGTGTCAGATGCCTTATAGGCGGCTTGAAAAACTTCTGGCAGTGAGGTTCGCCATTAGTCTTAGTGTGTGGAGTGTAACATAACCTAACCTTCCCGAGCTTGGGGAGAGACCCGTGCCCCAGCAGTGGTGACGTTATGGCAAGCGCCATTAGTCTTAGTGTGTGGAGTGTAACATAACCTAACCTTCCCGAGCTTGGGGAGAGACCCGTGCCCCAGCAGTGGTGACGTTATGGCAAGCTCTCAAGCTCAAGTATAATACTTTGTCCAAAAAATATTTTGGATTTTTCACACAAAACTTTTTTTTAAAGAAAGAACCTTTTTAAATGTTTTGAAGCTGTAAAAAGAATCAGTATCTGAGCCAATGATTAAAATTTTATATAAACCCGAAGACAAAAATGTATGTGTGGGGTTTGAGAATAGGTTGATGAGGCTCAGTATTTAATTTGTAAGAAAACACAACTATTAAAATTTTCAAATGCTTACCATAAAGAAAATATTTCTATTCTTCAAAAGGTCCGAGTCGACGACGTGAGGGAATACCAGAAGGTTGTTGATGCTGAGTGGCAGATCCTATATGATAAGTTGGCAGCGCTACACAAGAGCGGAGCCAACGTGGTGCTGAGCAAGCTGCCTATTGGCGACGTGGCTACGCAATACTTTGCTGACCGGTAAGTTATATTTTATTTTATTGGAAAACCTGCGGCTTGTTAACACAAAAATGAAAACACAACTACGCAAAAAAATTGCCGTTAACAAATAGATTGCGCATAGTCAGTCACCACTCAAAACTCGTGCCTAACGCAACATGATTGTGTTTATGGCAATCAGTATTCATCAAAGGACCGATGTGGTATTGAGCTAATGATTACAAAATTTAATCTGAAAACCTAAATGTGTGGAATCATTTTGAGAATAGGTTGATGAGGCTCAAAACCAGTCAGTCACACTGCTGACCATCTCGCACCACCTACCGGAATGCGGCGCGCTTGTGGTTTTGGTTAACATTTTCCGGCTCAGGGGTGTTACATAATTCATATGCTCGACACTGGTACCAAGAGAAACCCATTTTCTAAAAAGTTCTTTCATGCAAAGTTAACTAGTTATAGATTTTATTAAAAGTCCCATATTTTTTGTGGAGATGAAGGATTAGGTTGGGTTTAGCGATATTTTATGGGCATGTAATACACCACATTTCATCGACGAAAAACCAAGTCGCATCTTTCTCCGCTCTAAATGGCAGCCATTTTTATTTTAATTTTTTTTGTGTGGGTTTTCATGAAAAATATGTTTTTCTTGAATTAGCAGCAGTATAGACTTCAAAATAGTCTCAATTGAAAGGTTATTTAATTTATCTGGTGATCTAAACATAAAATAAACCTAAATATTTGAGGAAAAACACGAAAAAGTTTAAAGAAAAAAAAATCAATATTCTGTTGCTGTATATTTTAGTCAATAGTTTTTAAGCTAAGCTACAAAACGACACTAAATTACTAACTTACGCAATGGTGCAAATTAATGGTTAAAAGACCCGGGGTTGTGACAATCCTTTAATTGTAATTACACAACTATTTAACATTTTCACATGGTTTTAACTAAAACACTACTTAATACAATTATTCAAAGTGACTGCATCCATTCTGCAGACATGCTCTCACTACAACCTGCTGTGTGACCCGTCTGACCATTTCCAAGTAACAAACCGCGAGGGTCGCGTATTAACCATAAATTAGAACACTAAGTAAGAATCTCAATAGATATTATTATAGTACATAATTTGATGTCGTTTTTATAGCTTAGCTGAAAATTAATAGATTTAAGAAAAAAAAACAAGTGTTAATTACCTCGTTTTGCAGTAGATTCTAAAATAGATAAATTAAATTATTTCTTTTGCATTTTTTTTCTTTGTTGTTTTTTTCCTCAAATTTTTAGGTTAATTAAATTAAAAAATTAAATTAAAAATTATTTATTTGGAACTTAAACTAAGTGTACAAACTTAATGTGTACGATAGCAACTGCATTAGTCGAGGACTGTGTCGCAGTTACTAACGCCCACCTCCGGAAGAAAGAATAATATGACGTTCCTTAACGAGTAAAATGTAAAACAAAAAGACAATTTAAAAATAGTTCTTACAGATATGAAGTACAGTAGAAAAGTACAAAAATTTACTTAGCTACCTAAACCTAAAAGTACAATTAATGTGGAATCTCAGAAGTGTGTGCATGTGTCAGTGTGTGTGTGTGTGTGTGTGTGTTATTTTATATGTAAGTCATCAGATAAATTAAATTACCCTTTAAATGAGACCATTTTGAAGTCTACTGCTGCTAATTCAAGATAAAACATACTATTCATGAACAGCTACAAACAAAATTGAAAATAAAAATGGCTGCCATTGAGAGGGGAGAAGGATGCGACCCCCTAATAATATACACGCCCTAAAATATCGGTAATATATATATTATGGCATAAGAGTCGTGTATATTTCACCTTTTGAGTTGCTCTTTGTGGACCAAACATAAGCACATCCGGTAGAGTGATCAATATTAAATATTATAAAACAAAATGTTATGTAAAAGTATTATAAAAATCTACCACATCCACACTGTGATGATTGGTATTTCTTAGTGACATGTTCTGCGCCGGCCGCGTGATTGAAGAGGATATGCGTCGCGTGATGAAGGCGTGCGGCGGCGCCGTGCTGAGCTCGGTGCGCGATCTGCAGGTGGCTTCGCTCGGCCGCTGCAAAGAGTTCACCGAGAAACAAGTCGGGGCTGACAGATACAACTTTTTCACTGGTGAGTCTAGGAAACTCTCGAGAGAGCTACAAATGTCCGTCTAGATCTTAAGATCATTGCAGCACTGAAACAAGTGGTTTTGCTAAGTAAAACTTGCAAGGAATGTATGTCAAATGTTTTTAGTTTTATAAAATTCCTCACCATATAGTATGGAACACATTTAACCGGCGTACTTGCATTTTCGTATTAACACAGCCTCAAACTAGAATTCCCTGTACTGTAGGTACCGGAGACATGTATGTTAAAATACATATATGGATATTAAACACCCAGATACTAAGCAAGCATACCTTGTTCGCCACACGAATGTTTGGCCTGGGTGGGGACCAAACCAATGACCTAGCAGTCGGGAGCGCTTACCACTAAACCAACTGGTCAGTTAAATCAAAGAAATGTGTTGTTCAAATAGTGCTGGAGGCGCTAGTATGCGCTTGGCATACTTAAAAGCATTGATACGTTCCTGAATGAAGATAGCAAGTTCCCCATAGTGTTTCAGAATCTGTTTCCATCTTCGGTATCATCGTCACTTACCATCAGGTGACGTGGCAGTGGGCGGGGCACACAGTTCGTAGAACAGATGGCCGTTGGGGTAGGGGGTAGTAAACTTCTAGTGATGAGAAGATGCCAATGGCTTATCAATTGTGGATTCCAAAAAATCCTTATCCAATATGTGTATGTGACCTTCCTTAATTCCTCTTTTCCTTCTTCCTAGGATATACCCAAGAACATGCTCCTGGAGGTAAAAATCTGAATGCCGCCACAAATCACTTTGTTTCGTATCTCTGTATTTAGGTAGTTTCATTATATTCTGTTGCGATACTGTTCCACTTATTACATTTCAGAAATTTCAAGTAATTTGGTACAATTTTTAAAAATCTGAGTTGCCCTTGGTTTGGCCTACGATGACGTCTCTGTCGGCGTTACGGCAAGTATTTACTTACTGTATAAAATCGTTGCATCTCTAAAAGGTTCTTTTAAATAAAACACATACTAAATAACTTAATTCTATTCATTATCATCAATTGAAATTGGTACTGGGGCCTTTTTGCATATTATTTGGGCCTGTGGTGTCTCATCACAAACATTTGGAAAATCATAAAAAATAACCAGTGAATAAAAAGAATAAATATTCAAACAAGTTTCTTAAAATAGTATTTATAAAAAAAAAAAAAAAAAAACCCTTATTTTTTGAACAATGCCAATTTTGCCACTGATTCCTCAAGGAATCCAACAATAGGAGCAAAAAAGCTTTTCTTGGTGAAGAAGGTTGTTCAATTTCATGAAAGAAGCGTTTCTTGATGAAGAAAGTTGTTCAGTTTCATGAGTAGCACCTCACCATCTGCCGCTTGAAAAAAAAGCAAATCAAACCGGAACAAATGAAAAGTATTTCAGTATATTGAAGCACTTGCCCCAAAGGAAAACATTGTAAGATCGAAGAAGTGAAGTTTTAAAAATTTACCTGTGTTTTTGTAGTTTAGTTTTAGAATAGACCATTAATTCTATGAGAAAAGTTGTAGTTTCGCATTAGAAGTCTAAGTACACTTAATTTCGCTACTACCTAATGTATTGAGCGAAAGCAAAATGTAGAATTACAGTATGTACCACCCTAAATAATTAGTTTTGTCATGTTGCTAGTTGTATATTTTGACATTTTTATTGTTCTGGTCCGACTACCTGGTGAAGATCGCGGGAAGCCGATGGACCGGTCGTCGTGGAAATCCTTGGGGAGGCCTTTGTCCAGCAGTTGACGTTTTTCGGCTGATTTGATGATGATGATTGCTCTGAGCTTAACTCTGAGGACATTTCTATTAATAAATAAAATGAAAACAATAGAAATGTCCTCAGAACTTTCTGTTTGTTATATTAGCTGGACCGAGTGTGTGAGAGAGAAGGGGAGAGAGTTATTTTTAGAGTTCCGTACTTTCGATAAAATAGGGAACCCTTATTAGGATCACTCATGTGTCTGTCTGTCTGTCCGTCTTTCGGTCCGTCCGTCCGTCTGTCTGTTTAAATATTTTTCAAGTGCATCATCATGTGACATATCAAATGAAGAGACTCGAAGAAATACAAATCCATGTATTTTATAATTTAAAAATGCACAGTTTAAAACACTTTTAGGAAATTATACTAAAATCGTGTATTTGTGGTGGTCTAAAAGTAATCACACATAGCTTAAATTTTATAAGTCGTGGGTAAAAATGGCGCCTCTGATATTTTAATAAACTACCTAGTGTAAAATACACCACAATAACCATGGACTGTTTTACGCATCGCGCGATGCTGTGGACTTAGGGAGAGAGACTTTTGCAGGCCGTGTTGGCCAACGAGATCGCACGATTCAGTGTCCAGACTTTTTCCTATAAGGTTATTTAAATTCTCTGATGTATATAAACAAGCAGCTGACTCTCGCGGCGATAAGTTAAGGAAAATTTCATAAATAAGGTTCAATTTGCATCAACTTTGGAGGTCACCGTTTAATCATCTGCAGGTTCTAATAGGACTAATTTTAGTAGCCTAAATATATACAAGTGTAACAAAATTGGTGTAGTCCCGTTAAGTGGAGGTTCTACTCATCATGGAATCGCAAAGAAACCTCTTCATATTTATAATATTAGTAAGGATATAGATAAAATAAAATAATAATCTTTGTATAAAGCAAAAAAGTTGTAGATTAAACAAATAGTCATTTTTGGCCCACGTTGTATAAATTTTCACATGAGCTCCGTTCCACATTAATATCTGTGTATTCACATTTTACTTTCAAAACAGTTCTATTAATACAAAATGTTGTTGCAGGCTGCCCAGCAGCTAAGACGTGTACTCTGATACTGCGCGGCGGGGCTGAGCAATTCCTCGAGGAGACTGAAAGATCCCTCCACGACGCCATCATGATTGTCCGGCGTACTATCAAGAATGACGCTGTTTTAGCTGGTGAGTCATCCGCACATGATATTATTAGTAGTATGAAACTGTTCCAGGAGAGTCATCAATTCTGTATGGAAGAGATCGCTTGTTAGCGATAAGGCCACCTATATGTACAACTTCTCAATCATTGTATCTTTTTTTCTCTATGTTGTGTAATAAAGTGTTTTCAATCAATCAATTCCTTGCAGACTCTCGAGGACAATTGTCTATAAAATTTAATTAATGTAACATTTAACATTATATGTACACAATTAACGAATAGTTTGTTTTTGTAGCAAAAGAGTTTATTAACTCTTTCTTTGACGTGTAATGAAAATTATGAAATGATTCGGGAGTAATTTTACCAATGATTATAACAACGGATCCAATTCCTGAAGTAACTGTTGAACACTTAAAATATGAGACCTGCCACCTAAAAATTACCCTTTTCAAAACCTTAATTGTCAACTAAAACCAGAACCACTCACCAGGCGGCGGAGCCATCGACATGGAACTATCGAAACACCTTCGAGAGCATTCTAAGAGCATTGCCGGCAAGGAGCAGTTGATACTTGCAGCCGTGGCCAGGGCCTTGGAGGCTATACCTCGTCAATTGTGTGATAACGCGGGGCTGGACGCCACTGGGTTGCTGAATAAACTTCGGCAGAGACACCATCAGGGTAAGTCATCATCATCATCATAACGCGGGCAAGCCCGAGAAGAATCCATGCAGTGGCTGAACGCTTTTGATGTTTTCTTGAAGATTCTGATTGTTGAGAAGATCTAATTTCTATCATTGTTTACATTGTTTGCTAGTTTGTATGAAAGCATTAATATATTAAGGTGTTTCGTTTTGGCTATAGCGCGAATTTTAATTTTTTATGTTTTTTTGTGAATTGTGACCCCATGTTTAATTTATTAACAAGTTTAACCAGTTTTGAGATAGACTTAATTTTTTTATACCAATTTCAAAAAAATTGTCAAATGTGAAATTCTTTTTTTGGATATTTTGGTGATAAACTGAAAAATATTATATTTTGTGATTATTTCTCACCATATCCAAAATAATGAATTTCACATGTGACATATTCATTTGGAATCGGTACAAAGTAATGTATGACTGCAAAACAGGTTAAATGTGAAAAAAACCTTTAAAATTTTTAAAACCACCTTAATATTAAGAGAACTATAGGCCGATGCTTGTAATTAATTCAGATATAAAAATATATATATAAAAGAAAGTCGTTTTAGTTACACCATTTATAACTCAAGAACGGCTGGACCAATTTTTATGATTTTTGTGTTTTTACATTTGCCTTCGTCCGAAATAGGATAATCTTAAAAAAAAATATCAGTCAAAAAATAATTGGTATTAGGGTAGGGTAGTGTAGTGTAGTGTAGGTGTATTGTAGTTAGGGTAGGGTAGTGAGTGTAGTGTATTGTAAGGTGAAACGAAGTTCGCCGGGACAGCTAGTAAAATATAAAATGGAATAGATAGAAGCATAGTGTAGGAAGACGTAGCGTATTTAGGCTTTCCCACTCAGAGGGGACCGAAGACATGCTGAAAGTCGCGGGGAGACCGTTGTCTAGAAGTAGATCGTCTGATATGATGTTTATGATTCTGTTCCGTCTTACATCCCTTTTCTCTCCCCAGGTGATATCTGGTACGGCGTAGACATACAGAAAGAGGACGTCGGAGACAACTTTGAGGCCTGCGTTTGGGAGCCGGCTGTCGTCAAGACAAATGCCATCACAGCTGCCTGCGAAGCTGCCGCACAGGTATACCCGACTCTCACTTGTTCCTTGTGATCCCAGTCGAATAATCCATTGTGCTGCACTTACGCGCTCCACAGATGTTTAAATGTTTAACCCTTTCCCGGCCGTTGGTAAAATGTTTGCCAGCGATGCTGTGTCAACATTAATCTGTATTTACCTAATGTAAGGTTCAGTTTTCTCTGGTTCACCATAGATGCGTTGCTCGTGAAAGAGTTAGAATCTGTTATAGCGAATGTATTATGTATCCCCTTAGTTTAGTAATTTAGTTGAACACATGTTTTGTTGTTGCAGATCCTATCGGTAGACGAAACCATCAAAAACGTGAAGAGCGGTGGTGATATGCCGCAAGCAGGCGGCCGCGGCATGGGCCGCCCGCGCATGGGCTAACACCACGGCTATGAGTGGATAGCTACCTGTATTACTAATCACAGCTTACTGAAAACATTAATTGTACAAGTTTAGAAGGAGGGTTTCATTCGCTGTAAATTGCCAAATTCCACTCTTGAAACTGAACAACTCTTCTGTTACCTGCGCAATCGGAACAAGATGGTTTTTTTTACCGCCTCCGTGGCGTAATGGTTAGTCCTTTCGCATCACACCAGGAGGTCGCGGGTTCGATTCCCGGCGGTGTCAACTTTGTAAGACTCTGTTTGGTTGGTGGTAAGGCATTTTCTAAGCCCGCCTGGCTAGCTACCACCATCTTATATAAGTCTTGCCGCCAAACATCAGTGTTAAAAACATTGATGTGTTCAGTCTTGAAGATAAGATAGCCAGTTCTCCATTGCGTTGGGGATTCTTGGTAAGCCCGCTTCCATTTTCGACATCATCGTCACTTACCATTAGGTGAGATGATGCCAAGGGCTTACGAATTGTGAATTAAATAAAAGTCAACAGTCACCATAGAAAGTTGGAAAAACATTTAAAATGTAAAGAATACACACAATATCTGGGCTTCTTGGAGGAGCTGGGCTGGCAGTGATGCCGGCCAAACACGCAAAATGGGCGCAGTGGTCGCCTGGTTGCGGAAACCAGCCCGCCCCTAACTAACACACAATATCTATATAAAGTTCTGTGATCTAAAACATCAATTATACTGTTGTTCAAAATTTAACAGGCATTTCAGTGATATAATTTGTTAAGACACCGGAAGGGTACACACAAAGGCTGAAAATAATGTTTTATTTCTAGATAAAGCAATAAAACATTATTTTTCGCCCTTCAACTTGCAAAATAACAATTGTTAAATAATAAAGATTTAAAACTTTAACACGCCAACGGAAAAACGCTTTTACATATGGATTTATCCGTAAACGGAAAAACGCTCTTATATATGGATTTATCCTTACGATAAAAATATAACGAGGTACTAACGCAAAATTGTGTACCTATTTTTAAAAATTTCTTTAGATATGGAGAGGTATGTACACATTTTTTTGACAAAAGTACGTTATTTTGACGTGACCTTAGCAGGTGTGGCTTTTTTTCTAAATTTCTTTGGATAGGGCGAGGTACTCAAATTTGTAATTGGAGAAATTTTCAACAGAAATCACTAACTATTGATGTAAACGACCAGGAATGTGAAACTGTGTGCCGATAGCGCTGTTTGTAATTTGTTATTAACGATTTCGTAATGTTGGAACTGTTTTTTGCCATTTTTTGTTTAGCGGAATGCGCATTGACCGATTTTCGGCAAAAATTTATATGTGGAAAGTGAAAGCAGAATTGGGTCCCTGGTATGGTTGTCTATTGATGTAAATGTCTTGGATGAATTAAAAGAGTATTCTGAGGAAAAGCATTGTTGATCACATTCAACTATTGTATCGTCTTTTTGTTTCTCTTTTCATAGTCCGATTTTCATAGCCGTGGGTGCCCGCAGTGGAATAGTAAGTCTTAATATTTTATTCCACTGAGTGCACCTGCGCTAGGTACCTATATGTTTAGAGATGGGGTAGAGTCAAATTCAAATTAAAAAATATAATCAAATTATTTCAATACACTTAAAGTTTAAAAATCTACACGTTTATCATACACAGTTTCGTACTAGTTAAGCATTTAATCATTTATTTTGTAACTTTCGTGTATGAAACAACAAAAAACAAATTTTGATCTAATCATTTATTTTGTAACTTCCGTGTAAGAAACAAGAAACAAACAAACTTTACAATACAGTACAATTTTTCTCACCCAACAATACCTTGCACTTTTTCTAAACCCAAAAATACGCGTGATGTTGGCGCACTGATCAGCAGTGTCTTGTTTTGATGTACAAAAAAAGTGATTAATTGTACGAAACTGATTGTAATTAAGAAATAATAATTTGATTTAACGTCTAATACATTATTTGACGCTGCCCCATCTCTAGACTTTGCTGCTATAACGAATACTAACAAAAATATTAGACTAATTCTAAAGTAAAACCACAAATAATGTAAACCAGCCAATTGTGAGTCTTACTTGAGCTAAGGAGTCCGATCCGAATGAAAAAAAAAGATGTCATTTTTCTGTCGCTCGCGTTGTCTTTTGTTTAACTCCTTGAGCGTGTTTTGGACTACCGGTAGGCCAGAAAAAATGTCTCCGTGGAGCGTGTTTTGGACTACCGGTAGACCAAATAAACTCTTATGTGATTGGTTGCCGTCTTACCGACCGTATAGGAACGAATCTTTTTATACACAAACTCTATCATGTTGTGACCTGTTTTACCCTCTTTTTATCGTTCATCCATTCGAATATCATTCAAAAATAAATTATTTCCAAGCCGGGCGGCCATAGTCAGCCATATTGTTTTGCCGTGTCGTTTGTATTGTGAGAATAGTAAAGTGTGAAAATGAGTTTCAGACGTAAACGGTTCGTGTTGTTATATAAATCTCATATCAAATTACTGGGAAAAGAATGAAGATTATGTTAAAATGATTAGTTTTTGAAATAATTGCAAAATAATTAGTTAAAACTGAGACCAAGTTTTGGTAACGGCAAAATGGCGAATTTTATTTTTTTTAACAAATGAAAAATTAATTTCAGACGTAAATAGTATGTTTTGTTATATAAATCTCATATCAAAATACTCGGAAAAAAATGTACATTATGTGGAAGTGATTAGTTTTTCAAATATTTGCAAAAATAATTTGTGAAAAGTACGAAGTACTGTGCAAAACGGCAAAGTAATGAACTCCGTTTTTTGTCGTTGGAAACTTATCCTAATTTTGTAGTAAAACTATTGTGATTCGAAGTGAAATATTTAGTTTATACATATACACTTATGAAAGTGTATTATGCTATAATACTTTTAGTTTTTGCGAAAATGTGTAATAAGGTTGTGTAAGTGGGGGTGCATTCAGCGATTAAAAGTGCAAAAATCAAGATTTTTTTTGAAAATGATGATGAAAACCACAAAATGTCTTCATCAGGTGAGTTATTTCTAAATATCTTTTAATTTTAATACCTAGGCAATTTATTAATCTTTACAACGGTATATAACAATAGTATATAACTTAATTATATATTTACAAAAAACTTAAAAAAATAGGTCCTAGCCGAGTCTGAATGACGTCATCCATGACTCAACACGCTCAAGGAACTTTAGCGGAAAAAATCGAATTACGCTCCACGGGTTAAAATGAATAGGTTTTGTAGTTATTTGTGTAGTTATACCTAGGTGTGGCGGTATGGGAACCCTTGGTGCGCGATTCGCATCGCACTTGGCCGATTTTTATGAGTACAATCACTCATTTTGGTAATTATTTAAATTAATTCCACATAAAACTTTATTTATAAGTGTTCAGTGACCGGTACCGAATTGGATCTGTGGTGTTTGAAACCCGTCGATGACAACTTATAAATTTTATGTGGAATTAGGGTAAATATTTAACAAAATGAGTGATATAATAATTCCACCAAGAACCAACAATCAAAATTATCTACTGTTGAGAGAAAAATGGCTAAAGCATTAAAAGTGAAGCGAGAAACATAAAAATCGCAAAACTAAATTCAAATGTCTAGTAATAAGTTTGTGGGACTGTGCGTAATTTTATGATGTTACAGAACACACTGGGCCTTTATTGATTTAAAAGTTTAGAAATAATGTTTTTATTTTGTTTAACAATGAAGTATTATTTTTGGAACTCAGTTTGAACGCTAGTGTTTTACTTATGTATGTATTTATTAATAAGACTACGTATCGCCTTAATGCTTTCACAAATACTAGTGTTAGGTTATATAACTTATGTAGTAATTATAATGTTACTAAATAAATAAAAATAGATATTATCTGAATTATTTTTTTCATTTCAGAAAAGCGTTAGATGTAAGAAAAAGTAGTCATCTATTTTTACCCGACTCAATTGGTTTTGTTACTATTTTTGTGGTAACTAGGGTACAGGAGTGTAACAAAAAGGAGGAGTGGCAAGATTAGGATAGCTTACCTTAGTTGTGAGATGAAAATTTATTATGTACTAGCTTTTGGACATAGTTTTTATGACTCTTTGAGGGTGACTGGTGCGCGAGCCGCAGCGGCTCGCGAGCGTGGATGTTAGTTTTCTCAAGATCTCTCAGAAATTATAGAGCTATTCTGATTAGCAGTCTATGTCACTTCCCACCGCCTCAACCAATTCGATACCAAACTTAAGTCCGTTGCTCCGTTTCGTTTTCCCTAGATCCCTCGGGAACTATGTTAAAATAATGCTTATTAGTAAATTATGTCATTTCACACCTCCTCAATCATCTCTGTGTTAAAATCACAACAATCCATTTTTCCGTTGCGATGTTAAAGATATTAAGTAAAAAACCAAGTAAGAGTCGGACTAGCACTCCGAGGGTTCCGTACAACCACACCTCTCCACCCAGCTACATATTATTATGACAAGACAATGATACCTATTTACTTACAAGCAAAAGACATCAACGCGAGCGACAAAAATTTTTTTTTTGTCATTCGGTTCGGACTCCTTAGCGCGACTACGACAAACACTGGGCCGATTTTTATTATTTGTTGTTTTACTTGAGTATTAGAAGGTACTATAATCACACAAGTTTCACGCTTGTATGTATCACCGTAAATGCGTTTTTTGTAAGAACCCCCTTATTTTTTCACTTTTCTAAATTTTTTGTATTTGTTGAATAGAAATACAAGTTATGTGAAAATTTCATCTGTGTACCTAAGTACCTATTACGGTTCATGAAATACAGCCCTCTAACAGACGGACGCACATACAGCGGAGGCTTCGTAAAATGTGTCCCGTTGGCTGTGCCGAACCCTAAAAAAGAGTATTTTTTTCATTTCCCTCAGAAACTGCATCGGACTATGCTATTTTCACGGGATAAAAAGTGTCGAGGTGTTAAAGCGTGAAAAGGTAACAAACTAAAACATATATAGGGTGACCTTAAATTAGTTTTTGATAGCAAAGGATATGAATGTACTCGTGATTACAAACAACTTTCCCAAAGAAACTATATGTCGAATCAGAAAAAAATGTTAGGTCCTCGGTACATAAAAAGTTATCAAATCGACAAAAATGTATGAAGGACCAATTTTTTTTTTCATATTTGACATATAGTTTCTTAGGGAAAGTTGTTTGTAATCACGAGTACATTCATATCCTTTGTTATCAAGAACTAATTAAAAGTCATCCTATATACAATAATAAAAATATAATATATAATAATATAATAAAACTGTAACGGGGCCGTGTCTGCACATGAAATATTTTTGGAAAATAATAACTATAGAAGCCAAAACAACAAATTTTGGATTTTTTGTCTGTGTGTGTGTTCGCGCATCACGCAAAAACTACCAGGCTGAGAATTTTATGTAATTTTGTATGGTGGTTCCTTATAGCCCGGGTTAACATATAATATACTTTTATCCCGGAAAATTCAAGAGTTCTCGTGGGAAAATTCAAAACCTCCAAGCGAACGAAGTCGCGGACACAGCTAGTTTATAATATTAGTAAGCATAAGGATATCTGTGTTCGTAACGGTGATTTTTATCAACCGAACTATTGCTACCAAAATGAACGAATAAATTTGATTTTCGATGTTGACACAAATCTAAGTGCTTATTTCCAATACCTTACGGATGGGTACGTAGGTACAAACATTATCAGATGCGTTCGCCGGACGGAGGTTACTGCAAATACGAGCGGTAGACACAATTTATGCATTGCCTTGCCCAACTCCATCCTTTAGACAATAAGCCGCGGGAAACCGCATATTATGCAAAAAATCAAACATCCGCTCGCATCGCCTTCTAAACAGTCTATTCTAGCGTTTTTCCGCTAAAGCACGTTACGAAAAATATTAGTTTATTTTGTTAATAAATCTTTTTGCTCAATACTTTTCATCTCTTTCATCACGCAACAAAAAAAGAAGTTTTCGCACCAGTGAAAGCTTTTGGCGGCAATTTCTTTCGCGTCATTTGAAAATGGCGGCGATTACTTTCTTTTTAATTTTTGCGCTCGTCTCCAAAGAGATAGCAGCGTGGACGATCGATTTGCCGGAAGCGCGGAAATATTTTTTCGAGAAAAACGAAAAGTATGAACATAAGCTCAAGGATAACACGGAAAAAGTAGTTTACGCTAACGTAAGTTCCGTCAACAAAACTGATTTTGATAATATTCGCGGGGATAGTCCGGCTAATACGAAAGATAAATATTTTGAAGATGATCACCATCGCGAAAAGTATAGGAGACCGGAAATGACCCAGGATTCTGATGACAGCTCTGAATATAATGATGTTTTTTCTGGGAGATATGCACATGAATACGGATATCAAAGCTACATGGAGAAGAAGGTAAGTGCATTCTTATTATTACTACATTTCGGTCTAGGTATAAATATATTTTTTTTTACATTTAAATTTTAAAATGTAGTTATTCTAATCACAAAAGACCTAATATATTCGTAAGGAACGAGCCCATCTGCTTACATTACTACATTTTGATCTAGGTATAAATTCACTTTTTTTTAAATGTAGGTAACCGCCAAGAACCTAATTCGTTCGGAAAGAGCCCATCTACTTTGAAAGTAAAAGTGGGACCCATAGAGCGTTATGTCTGGTGGGGTCACATTAGTGAAGCCAAAAGTTGTCAGCAGTGACTGTCATGACAATCTAACACCGCCTAATAGAAGTCGCGTCTTGCCCTTGGTCCACCCGTATGTTTCACCTGGAGGTCAGGTCTAAGGGGTGACGACAGCATCAGAAATAAATTATGAACTCTTGATCACAAAATTTCCCTCCTACTTAAACTTCGGAAAACCTTACTCGTTTTGTTTTCCATCAAGTCTTAATTCATTAAAATCACAAAATGAGTACATAAATGACGCTGCAAAACTATGACGTCACGCCTAGGTATTTCAAACATTGGACAAATACTGTAAGTAAGTATGTAAACTGTAAGCAACTGTCAGTAAGGAATGTTTTTCTTTCAGGGTCATTAGTTTTTAACCGACTTTCAAAAAGGAGGAGATTCTCAATTCGACTGTTGTTTTTTATGGTATGTTTGATTACGTGATATCTTCGCAGATCGTGGACCGATTTTTATGTTTCCTTATAGGGTTCCGTACCCAAAAGGTAAAAACGGGACCCTATTACTAAGCCTTCGCTGTCCGTCCGTCTGTCACCAGGCTGTATTTCATGAACCGTGTTAGCTAGACAGTTGAAATTTTCACAGATGATGTATTTCTGTTGCCGCCATAACAACTAAAAATTTGAAAAAGTGAAAAAACATGGGGGGTCTCCAAACAAAAAGCGTGTTTTTTTAATATGAAAAAAACTAGCAGTTTGCGGTTCTGACTCGCACTTCACCGGTTTTTTTATGCGACTTTTATGCTTCCAAGTTGGTCCCATATGAATTTTATCAAAATTGGTGTCGTACTTTTTCCTTAGAAAAATAACATAATAAAAACCAACAATATTACATTGTACTAAGTTGTTGCGATGGAAGTCGGTTTTTAACGTGTTTAGCGTTTCCAATTGTTTATTACTGACTTCAAGAGGATAAAAGGTGGTCCTATGACCTTATATTATGACAAGGATCAAAATCTCATGTAGGTACCTAGGGTGATTAAGACCTTATCTGTTTAATCCAATGTCATTGACATTTGATCCAAGTTCATTGATCTTTGACCCGAAGTGTCTCTACCCCTTAATACTCTCGGATAAGCGTCGGTGGCTCAACCGGTAGCGGCTTGGTCCTCCTAACCAGAGGTACCGGGTTCAAATCCGGACGGCCAATGTACCAATGAGTTTTACAAAACTTACGTACATATAGGTACTTACCGATTGCTTTAATGGTGAAGGAAAACATCGTGAGGAAACCTGCACATCCGATTCCATACATGTGTATGAAGGTCGCGTTGCACACGTCCGTAAGTGTAAATCTAGATGGCCCTACACTTGACCGCGGGTGATGCTAAGTGCAACACCAGGCAACCGCCGTCTATCCCTTGGAATAGCACGGTTAATTATGCCACAGGATAAGAGAAAGAGAGAATACTCTAGGATTCCGAAAGTGTCATCATCATCATCATATCAGCCAGAAATCGTCCACAGCTGGACAAAGGCCTCCCCCAAGGATTTCCACGACGACCGGTCCTGCGCTGCCCGCATCCATCGGCTTCCCGCGATCTTCACCAGGTCGTCGGTCCACCGCGTGAGAGGCCTACCTACGCTACGTTTTCCGGTGCGCGGTCTCCACTCGAGAACTTTATACACAGATAAAGTGTATACATAGATTAGTGTGGTATTTTTCTCAGTATTTCTATCTAACCAGGGTTAACAGGGCAGGCCCTGCTCCCTTATTATTTATTATTAGCCACCGCGATGTTGAAGTGCAGTTTTTTAGGGTAAGGTCGGTCGGTAGCATACTTTACCCAGGTAGGTACGCTATGTTCGTATATTTAATTATCATATCAGCTTATATACGTCCCCACCGTGGGGCTCGAGCCCACCCTGAGTTAGGGCGTATCTTTAATAGAAACATGTAAGTATTTGAGGTAATGTCGGTCGGTAGCATACTTTACCTAGGTAGGTACGCTATGTTCGTATATTTAATTATCATATCAGCTCATGATATACACGCATCAGCTCTTAGAGCTGCTAGTGTATTAATCAAATAATAATAATAATAATAATATACGTCCCCACCGTGGTGCTCGAGCCCACCCTGAGTTAGGGCGTATCTTTAATAGAAACATGTATTTGAGGTAAGGTCGGTCGGGAGCATACTTTACCTAGGTTAGGTACGCTTTGTTCGTATATTTAATCATCATCATATCAGCTCATATACGTCTCCACCGTGGTGCTCGAGCCCACCCGGAATATAGGGGCGTATCTTTAATAGAAACATGTATTAGAGGTAAGGTCGGTCGGTAGCATACTTTTCCTAGGTAGGTACGCTTTGTTCGTATATTTAATCATCATCATATCAGCTCATATACGTCCCCACCGTGGTGCTCGAGCCCACCCGGAATATAGGGGCGTATCTTTAATAGAAACATATATTTGAGGTAAGGTCGGTCGGTGGCATACTTTACCTAGGTAGGTACGCTATGTTCGTATCTTTATCATTATCATATCACCTCATATACGTCCCCACCGTGGGGCTTGAGCCCACCCTGAATTAGGGCGTATCTTTAATCATCACATCAGCTCATATATACGTCCCCACCGAGGGCCTCGAGCCTTCCCTGAATTAGGGCCTATTGATGGGGCCTTAGTCGACCAAGCGGGCCCAGTGCGGGTTGGTCAACTTCACACACAACCTTCGAGTTTCTTCGCAGAGGTGTGCAGGTTTCTTCACGATGTTTTCCTTCACCGTAAGAGCGTCGGATAAACGTACTTAAGTAACCGAAATTCGAAAACACATTGGTACGTGGCAGGACTCGAACCACGACTTCCCAGATAGGAGGTAGCGGCCCTTGCCGTTGCGCCACCGACGATCTCCAATATCTTTAATATAAACATGTATTTGAGTCAACCGACCGACTGTACTTTACTGAACCTACACGTAGGTAAATGAAAAGTCCTTATTGCTTGAGAAACCTTGACATACCATGTTTAAATATTTTCTCAAGGTTTTTTTTTCTACCAGTATTGTATTGTATGCGAATACAACAATATTCATGATTTTCCGCTTGAATGAGTATCGTGTGTTGCAATTAAATGTTAGATACATTGCAGATAGGTATGAAAAGGTATATTGCCTAAGTATTTGAATTATTTGTTATATGCTGCCCGCGACTACGTCCACATGGATATCTCATTATGACAAATCATGAAAAAACCCCATAGAAATGAATCATTTGAGATCCTATACAGGGATCGTTACCATAGATGGGTCATGCGCTAACAAACAACATTTGAAAATCGAACCCATTGACACACACACAATATTATAGCATTTTTACTATGATTATAGATAGTTCTCTTCTGTTGCACCGAATGCTACTAAGATTAAACAAAAAAAAACCGTCTTCAAACGCACTAGTCGCCATTTTCGAAGGTTCCCCTCGATTTCTCTGGGATGCCAACATTAGATCCTGGTTTCCTAATCATGGTACCACTGATATGATATGTCCTTTCCAACAAAAAAATAATCATCACAATCCGCGAATACATAAAAAAAATATATACAGTCTAATTGCGAAACCTCCACCTTTTTTGAAGTTGGTTATAAAGAGATGCCAATTGGCATATTTTTATATGCTTCACTTTTTGGACGCACCTACCTCCCCTTATTATAATAGCATATCGCTGATCCTAAATGCGAAGAAAACCAGTTGTTGATTATCATTGCGAAACAGACGCTCACGCTTTTGAACTGGAAACGGAAGTTTTTCGGGATGAGGGGGATGCTAACCAAACCATCCAACCACCATACCAAATTTCAGCTTTATCACTGTAATAGCAAAGTATATATATATAAGGTAATAGTCTGAGTAAAACGGCTGTGACACACCGACGTACAGATAAATGCACATGGCGAAACTACAAGGGCTCCTAGTTTGAGTTAATGTATGGATTACGGCTCAGTATTACGGCCTCGTCCCTCCCGAACTTGCTAAGGACCAGCTTTTTTGAGGAGTAAGTGTTGCCCGCTCACACACTCGAGAGATTTTTTGGTGCGCTATTTGACCAAGATCACCGTACACGCTGTAAATCAGTGCCTCAAACTCAACGGACGGTACAGTTTTACAGCCTGGCAAAGCAGAGTTTGGAGAAAATGAGAGAGAATATAACAAACTACGTTTTTAAGAGTCGGGACTCCCATACATAGAAAGGAATTATAGCTTTGTATTGAACGCGTGCGAACAGAATACCAATAGAATAAAATGAAAAATGGCAGCCCTACTTATATTAATTTTGGTCTTACGACGCTGCTGCCAACATGAGAAACTGAAAAGACTAGGATAGAGATGGGATGTCGAAGACAGAGAAGGGTTTCAAGTTCGATAAAAAGAATAATATGATGCAAAATAATTTTGTAATTAATTTTCATAAATAAAAAACTCGGTAAAATTTAAACGTTTTATTTACTGCAGATAATTACAAATTGTTAGCAGCCTCCACGAGCACTAGCGCCACCAACAACCGCACATGAGCGATGAGATAGTTATTTATGTATGAATTAATTAAATAAAGCATTTCTAAATTATAAATAAATAGTTACAAATAATAATCGATAGACATTTGGTTTGTCATAGGTTGATTTGTACTATTAGCGCCATCTAGCAATGTAATCTTGTAACTCCACTTTATTGTTGTAGTTTGTATCTGTAAATTGTCAATCGATTTAGTACGAGGTAGATAGTCGAGTAGTCGTTCAAAGATTATCAGCTCTTTTCCTAGTTGGTTCAAGGATCTCAACCATGGATATACAGGATGTAACTAAATTGGTGTAGGTCCCCTTAATTGAGGTTTCTACTCGTCATTCTGAACATATTTCTTTTATGGCAATGCTGAAATCTAAAAAAAATTAACTTCACACAAATCGATTAACGGATCGACCAATTTTGTGCATTTTTGTATGGAGGGTGAATTATATTTATTTTGAGAATTGACTAGGTGTTCCTTGGGGTAAAGTTGTTTAGTATGATGATTAGAACGCCCAGTTAACGGGTCCTACACAATTTTTTGCACCCAATATATTCTACTTCTTTTCGTCGGATTGTTTTGAAATTTTGTACACGTATGTAGACTTAATTACCACACAACAGCATTTAAGACCTGATGTTGCAGATAACATAACCAGAACACAATCACACTCTTGAAGAACTTGCAGCAAACAATATATGCTTGAGCTTGTTTTAATCAGTGTTTGATTTTAACTACAATGCAGCGGTGATATCATGATAAGTTGAAGTTGCAGCCAGGTTATTCAGATATCCTTCCTCAATTGTGAACCAATGTCGATGATTATTTTTATAGAGTGGCTTCCAAGCTGTAAAAAGTAAAAACAAAATAGAACAAAATATTATCTTAGAACATAATAACCGGTGTGATTAGTGATTACTTACCTACTTCGTTATGACATTGTTATTGAAGTTATTTTCCAACATCGAAATTTTAAAGTTTAATATATTAATGCAGGGATCATTCTGAAATAAAAATTCACTGCAATTAATACACGTAATAATAATCATCATAGCAGTCGAAAGATGTCTAATGCTGGACAATGGCCTCCTCCAAGGATTTCCACGATGACCGGTCCTACGCTGCCCGTATCTAGCGGCTTCCCCCGACCTTAACCAGGTCGTTGCCTACTCTACATCTACGTCGCCACTCAAAAACTTTAATGCCCCAAACTAATTAATAATAACCAGAATATAAAAATCAAAATATCGATATTTACTTATCGATAAAAGTTCGTCCACACTATACCTATTGCATTTGGTTTGGTAACGAAAATTTTCGTAAAACTTGGATTAAATCTCTTATAAGAAGGTTAAGGACAAGTTAAAGAATAAAAATAATGAATTAATAATACCTTTTTATCATCTAAGGGAAATTTCGCCATAAACGTACGTTTTGTATTGTTAGTCCGGCCGGCTTTCAATCCACAGATTTCACAAGTTTTATAATTCATTATTGCTGTTATTACACCCCAGATAACTATTTAATTACTCTAACGATGTCACACAGCGTGTATCCACTATTTAAGCATGTATTTATGGTAAAAACCAAAACACACAGAAATCTTCGTAACGACGCAATCACTGAGCATGTAATCACTACGTTTTGACGCAATAAAACGATAGATACTGTTTGGTGCCTGACTAAATGGCATTTGTCAGTGAGCGAATCCGAAATTGTCAGATCAAGAAAGAGACATGTGCACAAGGTAGAAAGAGACAAACATAGTTCGTTGTTATATTCTCTTTGATTCGTAACAGTTTCATATAAACAATTTTCTCTATAGAGTTTCGCTAGGCTGTTCATAATATCGAAAACGGAACGCCTCACGGAACGCCTCAGAGCGAGGTAACGACGGAACGCTTCAGAGCGAGGTAACGACGCATTTTTTCGTGCGTGCAGCCGGCTCCATCGAATTATAAGACGATAACACGTCAAAAAAGAAAAAAAAAGGAAAAAGATACGAAGTGGTGTAGGCGCTAGATATTCCGTCTTAGTTAAAAATGGCTAAAATAGATTTTGTTTTATTTGAATCTCTTCAGAGAAATTGTTTTGTGGTACGTTTGTATAAATCAACCCCCAACGCAAAAAGAGGGGTTACTCGGGGACACGATAATGCACGACACGATATTCTTCAACACGAGATTAGCCGGCCCGTGAATGTACGACACGATAATTCAAGTCCTGGTACATGAATTATCAGCCTGTACATTCCCGTGTCGTGTATTATCGGCTGTACATTATCTGCTCGTGTCGATACTTCGCGGCCAGTATTAATTCAAGTCACTCGGTACACGTATTATTGGGTTGCAAATTCACGGGACGCGTATTATCGTGTCGTGTATTATCTGTACGTGCAGATAATACACGACACGATAATACAAATCCCATGAATTTCAACCATAGACTAAATATAGAAAACCGTCTGCTGATAAATCTAATGCCTCGTTTACATTGTCTAGGATTGTTCTGCTACGTCCACACTTTGGTCCAAATTATTCGTTATATTAGGTAATCTTTGGTAGTGGCAAGGATTATATTTATGGTTCTCTTTTGACTTTGTTGGAAATGCCGTAAATTTTTGAACATTTTGTGTAACAACTGCCCGCTACCATTTTTCGTAAAGTATAACACTTACATATTTCTCAAACACTGCATCGTATTCCCTAAGAAATTACGAATCGCGGCCACTGCTATTTGACAGTTTTAAAAAATATATTTTAAAATTTACATAGGTTTATTTTAAACCTTTGAAAATAATCTCTTTTTTAAAGTGTTATTTATTAGGAAAATAATAATAATTATAATAATTAATTTGAAATTCCCGCGAAAACAGCCTTTCACGTGACATTTGCGAGCTGTGACGTCATATTTTAGTAAACCAAACAAAGCTTACTAAGACGCTATAACTCAATGTATTTGAAAGGAAAGTTTGTAGCTTCTTGAATTCCGACCTTATTTCGAATGAAAAAAATGTTTAACATCGAAGAAAGTTATGATAAACAAAATAATAAGGTGTATGCCCACAGCAGTGAAGAAGCCAGCACGCGTATTCCGAGGGTTCAACGAGGATATTATCCTTCGTCACTCATGGATTGGCTTGGAGTCTCATATTTCAGGCTTAAATGAGGTGTTTTTTCTGTGAAAAAGGTGTAAAAACCAGTGCCGAGGTGTAATAAAATACCGTCCTAACAATCATAGTGGAACCTCTTTCTCAAACAATGTTCAAAAACAGGCATTGGATATTCCAACAGGACTCTGCACCAGCACATAGGGCACGAAGCACGCAAAACTGGTTAACCGCCCGTGGAATTGACTCTATCGGACATGAAGACTGGCCCTCTTCTAGTCCAGATTTAAACCCACTGGATTAAAAGATATGGCAACATTTGGAGGTGAGTGTCTGCGCTAAACCTCATCAGAATTCGGAATCTCTCCGAGCATAAAGAAAAAAGCAGCGGCAGAAATAGATATGAATGTAGTGCGTGCTATGATTGATGATTGGCCGCGTCGATTAAGGGCATGTATTCAAAATAGGGGAGGGTATTTTGAATACTGTAAATAAAATTGTATTGCAAATTAAATTACCTTTCATTTCGAATATAATTTCTATATAATTATCAAAAAGTGTATCATTAATTTTATAAAAAGTTTTTGGCAGAACTTATTGTAACCTCTACTAGGGAAGATTTTACTTAATAAATTAAAGATTCAAATCAGCTTTAAAGAAATGTGTTTTATTACATGAAAAGGTATTGTAACAAAATATGAATATAATTCTAATTTAACTTGAATCTACAGAGGTTATGAGTGGAAAGGTGAAAGAAATTTGGTCAGTGGGTCAGAATTATTGCAGCTACCTAATTGCACTTAATTATTAATGTATTGGCTAGCTAGACCTATATAGTAAAGGTTAACAATACAAAAATGAAAAATCTTAAGCTAAAAAAAGGTAGTTTGTGACGGGCTGTCAAAGTGGTATCCTACAGAGCGAAAGAAAGTTTCAAATACAACAAATGTGTGGCTGGAGAGGCCAGCAGAGATAAGATTTAGTTTGTAAGAATAATACATAGAATAAAAGGTTTAGCACCGTCGAGGAAAAATAAAATATGTGGCGAGAAGTACTGAAATTTAAGGTTATGCAGAAAAATAAGTGAAGAGCGGGCGCCAGGTGTTTGTGCACATAGGTACACACACCAAAATAATATTAAAAATACAGAGAAAATATACTGGAGTACACCTTATCAAATTCGCGCCTTTCCGGGTGGAACGCTCGGTGGTGGTCCGGCTGGAGAAAGGGTGTGCGGCGGTCTGCGAGGCAGCGAGGTCCACGTGGCGGTCAGCACAGTGGGCGTACTCCAAGGAGGGTCTCCGGCGTGGGCACACGAGCCGGGTGACAACGTGTCGAAGTTAAACTAGTTGCAAATAGAGAAATTGCGCTGTAGACTTGCACGTATATAAGGGGAGGAATTAAGATTGGAAACGGGTGGTTTGAGTGTACTTACATGTAGAAAAGTCGAGGATTAGCAGGAACAGATGTTATTATAAAATTTCACTTGTACAAAGAATGAGGGTTGACAGGGCGAGTCACTGTATTTCCATGAGCAGTCGCGAGTGCGCTGTGAGTGCGGAGTCAGATGGTTGGTTTCCTCCCAAGGTCAGATGCCGAAAAAACCAAGTGAGGCTTCCTGCTTCTATTTAAATGGTCACTAGTAGAATTTTCCAGAGAATTTACTATATAAAAAAAATAGGAAACAGAACGTTCCTGTGACGGTAGTGACCGGTTTCTAGAACGTTCCTTGGGGATGCTTTATTTGATGAGATAAGAATTTAGTTTAAGGTTTAAGGAGGTAAGAGGAAGTGAGAAAATGATAAATCTTTTGTTATAATAAATTATTTGATTTTTTTAGACTAAAAGTTTTGTATGTTTATGAAGGAGTGAGCGCAAGGAATACTGAGTGCAATGAAGCGTAATTTTTTTTATGTGCTTGGAGACGAGTCGATTTGTGATACTTAGTGTACGGGGATTTGCAGATTCTGTAGAAGTGTAAGTTGTGTTAGGTGTTATGCTAAATAACGTATGGTGGTGTTTGTTTTAATTTGGATAGTAAGTAAATAAAGGTATTGTTTATATTTTTGAAAAATAGATAAATTGTAAATTTGTTTAATTGGGATTGGCAGTGAGATAAGTGCAGTGATATTTATTATGTTTCAAGATTTAACTAGGAGCAGTTAAAGCGTTGAGTTCTTGGCTAATTTGATTTAAAAATGTAACGATATTATTTTGCATCGTTACATTATGACCTGACTAAGTAACTGGGTAGATTTTCAAATTAGTCGTATAAAAAGAGACCAAGTGTGACCATTTGACAATTTTGGAGTGTCCAAATAGCTATAAGTATAAACTGATCTTATATATTTATCTTTTTTTACCGTACAATGTTTGATAATAAGAGAGAAGAGTAAAGATATATTGTAATTTTGACGCTCCTTATATGCTTTAGTTATTGCTCTGAGCGTATAATAGAGGTTATGTATGATGTAAGTAGGTTACATTGGCTCACATTATTTTCCAAGTACAGACTTGGTATTTTGTATGGTATTTAATAGATAACATTAGGACTAAGGTGCACTTTAATTTCCAACTAGGTATTGATAATTAATCTCCTTCTACAACTGGAAGCTTACTTTACATTCTCTATGGTTAAAATGTACTTATGTGACAAGTGTCATAGAGATTTCGAAAGTCTTTTCATTTCTCGTTGTATGTTTACTTCTAAGCTAATAAAAGCCTAGTTTTGAAGGTTTATCGTATAAATGTATCAGGTATTTCCCTTAGTATTTTGTTGGAATCACTAAGTATTTCAGTTAGTATTCTCATGTATATTATAGGTTATGGTTCAGATGAACATTTTAAGCCTTCTTAGGTACTCTTTGCGTCACACCAAAGCTACCTTTCTTCATGAACGGGTTACGTTTTATCTGTCCCTGTTGTTTTTAAGTAAATAACTAATATCTTACATGATTCTAATATAAAATATTGGATAAATATGTTTAAAATATATCTCAATCAGAAACAAAAACTCGAAATCATTTGAATTTCGCGCCGTGATCCCTTTACGACAGATAAACCCTAATTGAGTTTACGCACAACATGCAAACGTGTAAAAGTGTATCTGTGGTGTAGTTACTTATCTCTGGTCCAAAGTACGAAGAAGTACGAAGTGTGTCATAGGTGAATAGGTGTGGTAGGGTCAAGATAACCTTACAATTCTAGCTAACATATGTCATCTTAGCACTACTGGCATAAAAAAAATATATTGTCTAAAAGCATTTCTAGAAACATTAGTTACATTTGTCTTCTTAGTTACATTAGTTATCTTTGCTTTTAAGGTAGGTGGGTTGGGTACTCATTAGCTTGCTACAAATAGCAGTGATCTGTAGTACTAATTTTGCTGGATTAGGTAGGTAGGTTAGGTTAGATTAGATATAAGAAGAATATTACAGAAATGACAAAAACATTCATTCAGGATGCACCTTCAACTGCTAAAAACTCTTTATCCTAGAAGAAATCGCTGAAAGCGATAAGGCCGCCTTTGCATATCGTTGTATGTTTTGCTACTTCATATGTATTTTATTTCTGTGTATTTGGTGTGCAATAATCTTTATCTTATCTTAGCCAAAACTGCAAATTGAATGCCAACTTTTTTTTCACGTCGCTCTATTACCAACTTCATAGGCCGTTTTTCTATTCATTTTGTTTGAATTGACATTTAGTTATCAATGCCATGTAAAAATTAGGTATTGGCAATATTAGAAAAAATCGGCCAAGTGCGAGTCGGACTCGTGCACGAAGGATTCTGTACCATTATCAATACAACATTAGACGCTATATTAACCTTTTTTTAATACTTTTTTTATAATATCGAGCAAAATGCGGCAAAACAATCATGTTTGTTGTATGGTCGCGCCCCTCAATATTTATTTTGTTTTAATTTAACTATTTATTTTTAAAGTGAATATACCACTAAATATTCTGTGAATATTTCAAGCATCTACCTATTGCCGTTAATAATATCGAGCAAAAAAATCACGTTTCTTGTATGGGAGCCCCTTAACATATTTGTATTATTATGTTTTCAGTATTTGTTGTTATAACGGGAACAGAAATACAGCATCTGTGAAAATTTTTGATTATTAGTTTTACTGATTTTTTTATTCTCTAATAGTTATGTATTCTCTTTACTTCTATTTTTATAATTGCTGTTGTTTTCTAAATTTATTTAATAGTTTTTTAAAAACAAATATGACAGCTTTTTGGCTGTTTATAGCGGTAGATTGATAAGTAGGCTTATATTTTTAAATAATTGTGGAACTCGTTGTTGGAATGTAGACTTACCTTTCTATTTATATTTCATCCCTTAAATATCAATGTACATTACCGTTTGTGTTCTCCTAATAAAAATAAAATAAAATTTCAACTGTCTACTTATAATGGTTCATGAAATACAGCCTGGTGACAGACAAACAGAAGGACGGACGGACAGTGAAGTTTAAGTAATGAAGTCCCGTTTTTACCCTTTGGGTACGGAACCCTAACAAAGTTACTTTTATTGAGGATCATAAATCGAAGCGGTGGTAGCATTGAAAATTTATTTAAATTTTTTCTTCGAATCACCCCGAGATTTCTATTCTTCCCAATTTACGGTATTACGAGATCTATATCATTAATCCTTTTTGAAAGCTGGCAAATTTTCTCCACCCACTCTTCTTAATTTGATTTTTAACTATTCCTTTTTGTTTATTTACATGTCTTTAGAAAATTCCTTATTTATATACTGTCTAACTGAACATGAGAAAACATTGTTTGTGATATTTTTTGCAGTACGACTGTACGTGTTTAACGGGAAATTACATTACAGCCATACAGTTATCAATAATATCTACGTATTAATAGGTATTCAGCTAGAACGAATGTAGAGGAAACGATAGTGTAGACGTAACACTAGTATCAACTCGCCTTGCCACTTGACCGAATGTGTAAATGGACCTTCCATATCTAAACGAGGCTCAAACATTGACTAACCATAAACCATAGTAAAAATAAAGAAGTACGCTGTCTTCATACATACGCTCCGTGCGCGGTTTGTATGTGAGCTCGCCCGTACGTTACGCGCGTCGCACGCACACACTGACACAATTTCGAGGTGTCCGAGATTCGCCAAGTCGACTTAAGTCAAGGCTGCGCCGTAGGTATAAATGACGGGCGCGCGAGTTATTTTTTCGTTTTTATGTATGCCATATTCATTCAAGCTCAAAAATGGTAAGTATACCTAATCTACTATATTTAGAGATAGGTAGATACATAATTTTGTATTTATCGAAAGAGTTTTAGTTCTGCTATACTATGTATAGATTTTGTTGGTCGGATAAAGATTTGTAGTTTCATTATTATTTGATCACTACCTACAAGGCACCTGCCTACCTATACCTCACCGCGAAAACAAGAGACCAAATATTTTTGTATAGGTACCTAAATTAAACTAGGAAAATTAAATTTTAACAGGTAGGGTAGGTATAAGCAACAACTGAATTTCAATATAATAATTATGTAGGTACAGACAAAAGCGCGTCAGATGTAACACTTTGGACTTGGAACCGCCTTAATGTCGGGGGCATAAGCGCTAATATCGAACTGTATGTGTTTACCGTGATGTGGTGTCGACCGTACCTACCTACCTATATTTCATTTTCTCGCTACAGGTCAACCTATTTCATATCATGGAATATTTTACATGAACCTTATTCGGATTTAAAGTGACAAACAACTGTTGAAAAAATAAAACGTAGATAGGGACCGGGAGCCAGTCGTTAATTTCATATCGTGTTGTATTTTATATGTAGGTAGGTCATCATCATCATCATCATATCAGCCGAAGGAAGTCCACTGCTGGACATAGGCCTCCCCCAAGGATCTCCACGACGACCGGTTCTGCGCTGCCCGCATCCAGCGGCTTCCCGCGACCTAGGATGTAGGATGTAGGTAGGTAGGTAAGTATAATTCAACCGTTCAAATGCTTTGCATATATTGTTAAGGTGACACGAAGCGGCCGCCTTTTTGCCTATTAATAAACCGGGAGTAAACGTATAGAATGGGAGCCAGATTTTCTTTAACAAAAAATAAGCATGATTAAAATCGTAAATTCGTAATGTTGTGTTTCTATGTTTAGGTTTAGCCGCCGCCGATATGACAACTTTCTAATCCGAATTTTATACTTGTTCTTTTCAGGCACTCAAAATGGTTGCAATTGATAGCACGTGAGGATTTGATTACAAAACATCCACTCCATTATTATGTATGTGAAATACATTTCAACACGCAAGACGTACCTAACTATTTTGTTAAAAGATCACAAAGCCACAGAAAATAAAGGAAGTCTATGAAATGTACATCATTTGAGGCTAATGCTAAAATATTCATAGTGAAATTCACTTTAAAAAATCAATACTTACTTTTTATTTTAATAGATACGTGATTCAGTAAAGCAACGTTTTAAGTAATCCCATTTAGACCGTAAAAATGAAAAACGACATAATAAAAAAATATTTAGTCATCATTTGGTCTATGCACAAAAAACTTTGTATGTAAGATCCCTGATGCTTTGTATAGTCTTGGATCATGCATTTTTGACAATTGAATAAACTAAAATCGACAGCCCTACGTGTTTAGGCTATTATCGCTCGTTCGGGGTCGGAGTTATCGTACTTCTTTATTTTTACTATGCATAAACGCTTTTTGAATAATCGACCAATCAGCGACGGGAGTTCCTCAGCCAATAGGAAGAGGCCTCGAATTATCAGGCCGTGCATTCCCGTGTCGGACAATATCAGTACGTGTAGATAATAGCCGACACGTTACTACGCACCCGTTAATGCACAGCATGATAATACATGTATCTAGGACTTGAATTATCGTGTCGGACATTCTCGGCCGTGTAATATCGTTCCGTGCTGAGATCTCCCGACACGATAATAGCCGGCCCGTGAATGTACAACATGATAATTCAAGTACCGGGGACTTGTATTATCGTGTCGTACATTCACGGGCCGTGTATTATAGTGTCGGCTATTATATGGACCCTTGTTACTCGCTTAACGACTGATTTCTTTCACGCTTAATACTCGTAAGTTTAACGTGTGTATCTTGTGTCTGTGCAATGGCACAAAACGTAGTGATTACATGCTCAGAGAATGGCACAGTATATATTATATTAGTAGTCCGGGGTGTGGCAATGGCATCGTAGTTCTTAAACGAATTGACCGATTTTGATTCGTATTTTTTGGTACGTAAGCTGACGTGATCGAGGTGTTTCTTAGAATTTATGAAGATCTGTTCAACCGTTTAAAGATCATCAGCTCTTTTCTAGGTGATGAAGAAATGTGGGCAACTTCCACCGGTCTGACCAATTCAAAATTTGGTGTCCTGTTAGTGAAATAATATTGCAAAACTATGGTAATATTGACCTGATGCTGCAGCATCTTCGGGAATCTGCAGGATACCCAACTCCTCACTAACTTACAGTAGAGGCACCGTGTTTGGGCTTATTGGAATAGTCTCAATGAATAGGTGTTGGATAAAACATGGTAATCTTTTCCTGATGCTGCAGCATCTCCTGGAATCTGCAGGATACCAAACTCCTCACCAACTTACAACAGAGGTATTGTGTTTGGGCTCATTGGAATAGTCTTTTTTTATTATTAAAAATTTGAGTGCGTTTGACTGCAACTCACCTGATAGTAAGTGGTGATGCAGTCGAGGATGGTACACGCAAACTCAAATAATGCCTATTCACTCTTGCCTTGAAAATCCCCAAATTATAGGAATTTTTATTTTATTTGATGCAGAAACAAAATACAAACTGATTCACTTACATAAGAAAATCCTTAGGAATAAATATATAAATTTGCATTTCGATGACCACTGCACACAACTTATAAGTAGAGTATGTGACTTAATATAAAAAAAAACTTACTGTAAGTATTTACGAAGCAATACAAAGCTGTCTAATTATTAGAAGATAAAATGTTTTGTATACTGTTAACATATTGATGAAGACTTTAAGAAAATATATCTAGCTCGTTGCAGTACTCATTGTAGCATTGGGCCACTTTCCTTATTAAAGGACTATAAAATGATACATTGTTACAAGTTAAAGGCAAACTAAATAATGTTTGTCTTCGATGCGATCTTATATTAGTTTTAAGTGAAACGTGGCAAAGAGATTCTGTATCCAGTACACTGTTCAATATTTTATATAGCACGATCATATCAGCTATTTCTCTTCTCATTTTAAGAGAATTCAGTTTAAAATAGGACAATCTTTCCTTATAATCAAGTAACGATTTACGTAGACCGAACTTGTACGTCATATGGCGGAGAAATCGTTTCTGAATGGCCTTTAATCTATTTATATGTATATCATGAAAAGGTGACCATATAACACTACAATACTCAATTACGCTTCTTACAAGTGCAACATAAAGGGTTAGTACAGACTGTGGTCTTTTAAATGGTCTTGAAACTCGGGTAATAAAACCTAATGATTTTTTAGGTTTTAAAACAACTGTGTCATAATGTGCACGAAAAGAAAGTGAAAGAAAAGAAACTGACGCAGGCAAGGAGTTCCACTCAGTCTCATTGAATAAGTGTTAGATAAAACATTGTAACTTTGACCTGATGTTGCACCATCTCCTGGTATCTGCAGGATACCCAACTTCTCACCAACTCACAGCAGAGGTATCGTGTTTGGGATACATAAAGATTAAAAAGCATTAAATAAAATTTAAATTAAAAATTAAAAAAACCCGACACAGAATCTCTAAAAAAGTAGATAATAATAACTTTTGACCCTTTAAGTTTAATATAAGTAGTTATATTTTGAACTAAGAGTCGTCGCATAGTAGGACCGCTAAGTAAATAAAATAAAAACAGCTACAAATAATTACTAATAATTTCACAACTTAGCGGTCCCCCTTATTATTTTATACTACGTAGAGGTTTTTTGTCGGGGGTTTTCAAATTTTAAATTTAAGTTTTATAATGATTGTTTCTGTTGTTTTTTTTTATAATTTTGTAATAACTGCTAAGTGTCCGGAGAAATTTAACTTCAGCTTTGTACTGCTAGTACATAAAAAAAAATTACTACATATCTTAATTGTGTAACAATTATTACTCGTGGATTAGCAAAAAACAAAACGAAGCAAACCGGCAAGTGCGAATCGGACTCGGGCACTGAGGGTTCCGTGCCAAAACACCTTTGGGCACGGAACCCTACAAACATCAACGAGTACAACAATCGTATTCGAGGACAAACTTAACTTTGTAGTTGACAAAATGATCACCCACATATCGATATACGTCACGGTCAATTCTTCAACTGGAAATGTAAGTTTATAATCGCATTTCTTTGTGATATACAGGCTGTAAAAAAAATGTATAGTACGGTTAACTGGGGGTTTTACTTATTATACTGAACAACTTTCCCCAAGGAACCCATAGACAATTCTAAAAAAAAATTGGACCCCTCCATACAGAAATGCACAAAATTGGTCGATCAGCTGAAAAGTAAAAAAAGCTATTTTATCAAAGTCGTAGAACAAAAGTTGTTCAGTATCTGGGGGACCTACACTAATTTTGTTACACCCTGTATAACTAGAAATTACAATTTTAGGAGCCTTGCTATAAGGAACAAGAAACCCATAATCAATCCTTAAAAAAAAATTGGGACCCTCCATACAAAAATGCACAAAAATAGTCGATCAGCTGATCGATTTGTATGAAAAGTAAAAAAAATCGATTTTGATCAAAGTCGTGGAACAAAAGTTGTTCAGTATGTGAGTAGAAGACCCAGTTAACGGGACCTACACAAATTTTGTTACACCCTGTATAACTAGAAATTACAATTTTAGGAATTTGCTTTTGGTAAAACATAACAGTTCAACGGGAAATAGTCTTTAATTTACTTGTGAGTGTCCAAATACACTACACTAGCCGTTCGCCCGCGGCTACGCCTGAGTTATTTTCGATTTTCCCATGGAAACACGACGTTTTTCCGCGGTAAAAAGTAGCCAATGTGCTATTCCAGGACCTAACCTATATGTGTGCCAAGTTTCATCCCGATTCATTCAGCAGTTTTTCCGTAAAACAGTAACAAACATCCATACATCCATACTTTCAAACTTTTGCGTTTATAACATTCGTATGAAGTATGATAAATGGCAGTGTCTTTTTATTGTTTTCACTAAGAAGCTCTCCAAGAGACCATAGACCTTAGTATGGGATATTAATTTTAACTTGATACGTCCACGCGTACCTGAGAAAAAGGGTCTTAACAGACAACGAAGTGTTCTGTAAGGGTTCTTTTTTTCTTTTCAGTTACGGAAACCTAAAAAGGAATTAAACTAAGTAATATTAACTTCAGTGGACCGACGATCTGGTGAAGGTCGCGGTGAGCCGCTGGATGTGGGCAGCACAGGACCGGTTCCGGTTGTTACGGATATCTCTGGGAGAGGGTTTTGTCCAGCAGTGGATGAAAAAGTTAAGATGATGAATCTTTTATTACCTACCTAGTTCCCATTTCATTGTAAAATACACCACAGAATCGATCAACACTTCACTAACAACGGTGGTCCCTCTTTCCGCATAAATGCCGTCGTGGTGGACGCGCAGCTTAAGAAGGCGCCCTTACTTTTTTAAGTTCAAGTTTTGACGATAGTACCAAACATTTTATTTATTTATTTATTTATTTTATTTGAATCATTGAACACTGAAGTTGAATGTCCGATAGGTGGCGCACATCGTTCACAACGGAACCGTCTACTTGGAGGGTCTGAGGCGCGCGCTAGAACAATACGGCGAGCTCCTCAAGAATTGCTCGAGAAACAACACTAGTCGGGTGAGACAAAACAGAACTACAAGTTGGCACCCTTCAAAGGACGGTGAAGCTGTTTAGTGTTGCCCTCAGTAGGTGCCTTTTGTTGAGATTTATCACCGAAGGACGTATTAATTTTGATGTAGGAACCTCACGGTGCAATGTCTTCCTTTGCTGTTCGAAACTACCGGCAATAAAGTAAATTATGTAGTTTAGTGGCCGGTACTTGTAAGTACTCGCGGTGTCGAATTAATTTCAGTACTTATTTGGATTAAGGTCTTTATTTCTTATCGTGTTGCACAAATAACCGTGCTATCCAAGGTATAAACGGCGGTTACCTGGTGTTGCACTTAGCACCACCCGCGGTCACGTGTAGGGCATTTAGATTAACACCTACGGACGTGTGCAACGCGACCTTCATGCGCGACTTTCCTCACGATGTATTCCTGCACCGTTAAAGCAATCGGTATGTATACGTACGTAAGTTTCGAAAAACTCATTGGTACATTGGCAGTCCGGATTTGAACCCGAGACCTCTGGTTAGTAGGACCGACTCGTTACCGTTTGAGCCACCGATGCTTCACGACTTGGATTGAGGTAAGTAGTCTTTCTTTATCGCCAAGCCATCGTTGTTTCGCTGTTTACTACAGCTCTACATACAACAGTGAATACTAATAAAGGTAATTTGAGTTTTTATTATGAAACTCTTTTTTTCAGTCAGCATCTTCTTCATCGTCTTCCTCCTCATCAAATTCATCATCCACTCCATCATCTTTGATCTTAAATTCGAATTCATCATCGTCATTTCCCTCCCCGTCGACACCTTCACTCTCTTTGTCAACTCCATCACCCTCATCGCCATCGTCCAGCAACTGGTTACCGGAAAACGAGTCACCAGAGCGATCGCTTCTGGAAACCGAGGAGGAGAGATGCGAGCGAGCCACGCGAGAGAGCGAGCACGTCAGACGGTTAGCTGCGCTCGCGCTGTGGGCGACGCGCGAGCTGCAGGACAAGGCCTACGCTGACAAGTACCAGAAGGTGAGCGAACTGAGCGATGCGAGCGAGCGATACCATAAAGTCAGGATACACTTATGTCAAGAGTAAATTGAGAAAAAAGAAGAATACATAGATAAGACTTGGTCCCCACACTACACAGAGTTTGCAATGCAGTGCTAACATGTAATTATCTAGAAATAATAAAAATAATTTAATAATAATATTCAGGGGACAAATCACACACGGTCATCTGGCCCTAAATTAGGAACCCTGTACCTACTTTGGGGGACCAGAGACTGATATACATCATAATATCAGCCGAAGAACGTTCACTGCTTGGTATAGGCCCCCCCTAAAGATTTCCACGACGATCGGTCCGTATTCCGATGCGCGGTCTCGATTGTGTCTGGTGTTATATATATATAACACCAGACACAGATCAAATAAACGTTATTATTAAGTAAGTAATAACTTAATAAAAACAAGAGACGCTCGCACAATCTGTGGGTGACGCTCGCACTATGAATAATAAATAAGCTATTGGATACCTTTATAAACATGCTGACCTGTCATTGCCAATAAGTGTAGTGAGTTAGGTACGTATACTATGAAGGCTCATGAAGCTCTTTCATTTGTTATCTCACACTTAAGAAAAAAATCTAATCCCATACAAAAATTGATGACACGTCCATAATGCCCCCTAAGGAAAATATTTTCAAGAACTGCCGGTCAAAATAATTATAAGGTAAGTTAAAACAAGATAAGATAAGATAGTAGGAGGACCGAGTCGCTACCGTTGAGCCATGTTGTCTGGTGGTCCCACTAAATGGTGGGACAACGAGTCATGATATTTTATTATAGTGGGACCTCGAGTCCGGTGGGACAAAATTAGTGGGACCTAGAGTCAGGAACCGTTATTAGTTGCCTATTACCGAATTATTCGGATACCAATTCAAAAATATTTTCATATAAGCATCCGTTTTCACAATCCATTGTAATTGTTCTTTAGGAGCTGGATGAGCAGCAAGAAGAAGAAGAAATGGAGCTGCTTCTTCGCCTGGCTTGGTTCTTGGACCGCCTGGCTTATTTTACCGGGTACGAGCCCAATGCAGAGGACTTCATCTCACCAAGCACGCCGAGTAAGATATCTTTATTCACGATTTTATGGTATCATCTCACCTGATGGTAAGTAACGATGATGCCGAAGATGGAAGCGGGCTTACCGAGATTCCCCAGCGCAATGGGAAATGGCTATCTTATCCTCATGCCGGAATACATCACTGCTGTTAACATTGATGTTTAGCGCCATGACTTAGATAAGGCGAAGGAAGCTAGCCAGGAGGGCTTGAAAAAGGCCCTACCACTTAACCAAACCGAGTTTTACAAAGATAGATGTCGTCGGGAATCGAACCCGCTACCTCCTGGTGAGAAACTAATGACCTAACGGGCGCCACAGAGGCGGTATTCTTACAGGCTGACAGTGAGACGTTGCCTGCCGGTATATGCGCTTGTGTTGGAGCGACTTTCCTATCTACGTATCTAAGTATGTGGTATTCGTTAATCTCTCGTAGCATCCAAACATTACCGCAAGATACTAATATCGCCTCTTTAATGGCAATTTTAACCACCTCCTTGGCGTAATGGTTAGGTCATTATAGCTTCACATCAGGAGGTCGCGGGTTCGATTACCGGCAGAGTAACTTTTACTCGGTTTGGTTGGTGGTAGGGCATTTTCTAAGCATCTTATCTAAGTCCTGCCGCCAAACATCAATGTTGTTAACATTGATGTTTGGCGGCAGGACTTAGATAAGATGCTGTTCCGGCTAGAAGATAAGATAGGCAGTTCCCCGTTGCGTTGAGGAATATTGGTAAGTCCGCTTCCATCTTCGGTATCATCTCCACTTACCATCAGGTGAGATGATGCCAAAAAGCTTAACAATTGTGAATTTAAAAAAAGAATAATTGTATATTTCTCGCTTAGCCTCCATCCACCATTTGACATACAGAAATCGACGTCACAAAAAATACATTCGCTGCCCTAAAAGTATCGGGAATGGAATATTTTCATTGTCATAATCACAGAATAGAAGAATTAAATAGAACGCTGATGTTTATTTTTTAGTACTAGCACCGAGCGAGCCATTACACATACAGCACACTACAAACAGGTTGATGCTATTGGGTATTTTTTTAAAGTAACCTCCCCCAAAAACAAAAAAACAAACCTTTAAAATCATTTAATAAAAATAGACTTAAAACTGTATTAAATAAGATTGAGTTTATGAAAATTGACAGAATGACAACGGTAAGGTGATACCAGAATAGTAAAACTGCCCAGTTTAATTGATGAACACTAAAAGTTTAAAAAATAATGTGATTGTTTAGAACTAAATAAATAAATGTAATGTTGTGCAATTCATTAAAAAACATTTATTTCGAATAAAATTTCAGATCGTAATACTAGAAGTAAGGTTATTCAATTGAAACTTTGCGTGCAATAATTTTTCCAAAAATGGTATCATTTTCATAGTGTTGTGGTTATATTAAGGCATTTTTTAAATATCGATAGATTATATTAGGAATGCGAGGTATGGTAGGTTTTTCAGTTACTGCGTCGATTGCTACGAAAGTGACCACGGATCCGTCGTCAGAGACCTCAAGGACCGTCAGATATCGATTAGGTGTTTATTACACGTACTATAATATTACACGTACGTACACTTTACTATAATATAGTGTCACAGTTCTGTGAAATGCGCGCTGCGATGCGGTCGATTTACCGAGTCAGGGAATTAATAGTGATACATTTTACGTGTCGAGCGCGGCTCGCACCGCTGCTCGCGTCATCAAGAGCACCTCCGACGCGCCACTCATCGTCAAATAGCTCCTGGCGTTCCTGCAGCAGAAGCTGGACGTGATGTACGAGCTGTCTGCCATCCACATCTGTTCCAGCAACTTCAGCCTGAGTGACATCTGCAGCGCCAAAGAGGTGCTCTACCGGTCACTGAAGATCTGCGGCACCTTCGCTCCCCATAGAAGGGGTGATGAACATGGAAAGAAGTCCCTTTAAGGCATCATTAAGGTCCTGAAGGAGACGGACTCTGACGATATGCCGTCGTTTGTGGCGCGGGAGCTGGCCAAACTACCGCCTGTCAGGTTCGACCACGTCGACGTCACCAGCCTGCTGAAGGACATCGTGTTCCTAAAAAAGAGTCTGACCGACATGCAATGAAGTACGTTCGCTACACAGCACTGAAACTAGGCCAGCTTACATCGACGCGCTACGTGGAGCCCTCGACAAACAACCGACGTCGAGCTCCGTCGTGTCAGCGATTTCGTCGCAGCCTGTGTCGCCGCCTGTGAGCGCTGCCCGCGCGGCCGCTCAGCCCCCGCCGCGGGCGCCTGTGTCCGACAACCCAACGCCACTGGTTCGTGCGAGCTGCCGTGATTTCACCGCCACCGCACGCCACCGCCGGCGACCCGCACCACCTAAGTCGTCCGGAAAACCGAGGTCGCCGCCTACATCGAGCGACCCCTCTCGTGCCAGGGTGGATGAGGAGGGTTTCACCTTGGTACAGAGGAGGTGCAAATTCCGAAGGCAACCTCGCAGAAGCTTGTGTGGTGCGGCCGCACTGGAAGAGGGCTCCGTGCTGCGTGCCGCCACACCGAACGTCGCGCTCTACGTGTCGTGGCTGCACCACTCGGTCACGGCTAAGGACGTGACGGAGTGCGTCCACCAGAAGTCCTGCTACGGCCTGCGGGTGTTCCCGCTGGAGTCGCGCCACTACGTGCACTTCACGTCGTACGTGGTGGGCGTGCCGAAGCCTCTGCTGGAGACCATCGCCAGCACCGACTTCTGGCCGAAAGATGTCGTGTTTCGGCGGTTCCGAGGCACCATGCCTATCAACGCCGAAACTACTAACATCTTGGTTAAGTTACACACTGACATACATATAATGTATTATATTTATAGTATATATGTAATGTTATTTTTATAAGTTTTTTATATATCTATGGGTCTGTACTTTTAGTACTAAGTAACCTGAGAATAAATGAATAAAAATAATTATATAGTAATTGAACCTAGCGGATCGAGTTCGGTACATATTACGCTCGAACATCTTTAGCGTGACCGAAACATTGTCTACTTTTATTGGACTTGTATCAAACTGAAAAAAAATCGAAGTACCTATATAGGATGTTAATAGAACCCTTTTTTTTAAGAAAGCTACTCATGAAACTGAACAACTTCTGTTTTAAAACATTACTGCAATTTCAGAATTTATACAAAGTTAAAATACAACAACAACCTAACAACCTGTACATAGAACAGATGACAGTCAAGTTCTTGAGTGGCGACCGCGTAACGAAAAACGTAGATTAGGCAGGCCTCCAACTCGGTTGACCGACAACCGCTGCTTGCAGGCAGCGTAAGAGCGGTCGTTGTGGATAACCTTGGGGGAGGCCTCTGTCCAGCAGTGGACGTCCCTTGGCTAATAAAATGATGTACCTAAAGCGGGTTCCGATGCGAAGATAATAAAACCCTTAGTTACTATTTTTAAACAATGTAATGTTACTATACATAAATACTTCGTACTTACAAAAAGTAAACCTAATAATTTACTACCCTAATATTTTATTTTTACCGTAGTCCGCGGACTGCTTAGTCGTGCCACTGTAAATAGGTACTTTTTGCTGTTTATAACTGTCAACATATGCGTTGCTTAACAACCTTTTTCTGTTGACTTCGAGTTTTATGTTTTTACGAATGGGTAACAAACTATTACGTTTTTTAAGCCACGAAATACTTTGTTGCTTACCTGTACTAATGATTTATTTCAAGGAAAACTAAACTAAAGCTTTGTTAAAACTATAATTTTTGCTACTTAAAGATGCTTACTAGATACTTACCTACTTACAGTAAAAATATTCATGAACAAATCAAACACTTTTATCTAGCCCCAAACTATGTTTCCCAGTACTATGGGGTTGTAAATTTGTAAAAAGTAAAGAAAATATTAGAACGACCGATACGTACTGAAGTTAGTATGCAAACGTCTACATGAGGCAGAGCAAAACATTTTATGTATTTTTTGTTTGGTGTAACCACAAAGTCATCATCGTTAAAATGCTTTGAGCAAACAGTGCTTGTTTTTGTTGGAAACCAATTACTGTTACGCCCTGTACTTGTGATCCACTTTTCCTTCAATTCAGGATTTTTTGGAAAACTGAAAGTAAAAATAAAAATATATCGTTGAAAAATATCGACAACACCCTCGCACTAAATAACAAAGACCCAAAAACAAATATTCATATTTTTATATAACTATTGATTTTCATTAATGTTTTTCACTTACACATGGTAAGAAACTCCTCCATTTTTTAAATTCACTTTACTACTTGCATTTTTGCAGCTTATTATAGCACATTTCGGCATTTTGTCACAAAAATACTCGGAGCTCAGCTTGTCATGAAGTTGTGCAATTTCTGCGCAGTACAATCATTTACGAATGACAGTAACATACCCGTTTATGCATGAAGGCGACGCGCGTACCACGCCTCCTTACGCAATCTATCGGAGCGGAAAAAAATTTTCTTATCTGTGGTCATAATCATAATAATAATAATCGAAAACTCCTTGGTTGTTTTTAATCGAATATCATTTTTTTTAAAAGAACGCGGTCTTGTCATAAGGTCTTATCGAACTTGTAAAGCCGGTGTGAAAATGGAATTGACTCGAGAAAATTCAAGAGCAACGATTTATATGACTTTAGAAGTGGTTTAACACAAAAAGAGTATGTTGATCTGATGCTTTCTGCATTTGGTGATGAAGCCCCATCTAAAACCATAATTTATCGCGGGTTTGAGGAATTTCAACGTGGACGTGTCAAGCTCTGTGAAGATCCCCGTCAAAGTCCCCCAAAAACTGCAATCACCCAAGATAACGTGGATGCCGTGCGTAAGCTGATTGAGGAAGATCGACATGTGACATATCACGAAATTCAGGCAACTTTAGACGGTGACATCAGTATTATACCAATAATCTTGCATGAACAATTAGGTGTAAAAAATGGTTTCCCCGATGGATCCCGCATTCGCTTTGTGAGGAGCAAAAAGCGGCTTGCGTTACTTGCATCAGAACTCTCGAGAGATTTCACGGAGGATTTTCAAATGCTGTATGCAGCATCGTATCAGGTGACGAATCCTGGATATACGCATACGAACCCGAAACAAAAAACCTGTCACGATTTTGGGTGTTCGAAAATGAGCTCAAGCCAACAAAAGTTGTTCGTTCACGGAGCGTGGCAAAAAAAATGGTGGCCACGTTTGTCTCCAAAACCGGCCATGTTGCGACTGATCCTCTTGAGGGACAAAGAACGGCCAATGCAAAATGGTATGCTAGCATTTTTTGCCGCAGGTCGTTTCTGAACTCCGTAAAAAGAACTGCAACCGCCTCATCATCCTCCATCACGACAATGGAGCTCTCATAACGCCCACAGAACAAAAGAGTTTTTGGAGCAAGAAAACATTTAGTTAATAGACCGGATGGTACAATGCGATTGTCGTACAGCCCTGACCTAAGACCGAATGATTTTTATACTTTCCCCAAAATTAAGAACAGATTGCGTGGTCAACGATTTTCGTCACCTGAAGAAGCTGTAGACTCCTAGAAAACGGCCATTTTGAATACTCCAACTTGAGAATGGAATGAATGCTTTAATAATTGGTTCCATCGAATGGAAAAATGTGTCAAGTTTCAAGGAGAATACTTCGAAAAATAATAAATAGCTTTTCTACTAATATTGTATCACTTCCTTGATTCCCGAAATTTTCAGTGCCGCCAAGTTAAATTCTAAATAAGCTAAATATGCACTTGTATTTTGCAAGTCCATTAAAGCCATCAAAGTCCATCGACACATCCAGTAGCAACGAAAAAAGGTGTATCAGATTTCATGACATATTTACTAATAATCAAAGTTTGTAGGTATAGGAGCTACCTTATTTCGATTTTTTCCTGGGATAATGAACTGTCTAATGTAGTAGGCCTTATTAAGTTCCAGTAACTTACAAAGTTTCATTAAAATCTTTAGATCCATTTGTAAGAAAAAAAATATCATTTTTTACTTGGCGGCAACGCTATAAGATTAAGTTAGGAAAAATTTTAAAATAATGGCTAGAGATATTAAAACAATATTGCCCAAACTCCAAATATACCCTTTGTTCAGTGGTTTAGGCCTTATAAAGCACCGGACGCACGTACATAAACATCATCATATCAGCCACAAATCGTCCATAAACATACAATATATATATTTTCTCTTTTGTTGTTTTTGGACTCAAGACAATCGATACCCGTCAAAATCTCAACTTGGAGTTTTTTTTTGCCATCACAATACCTTCTTCAATCCTTCGTTGCTCGAAAGTCAAAATGGTGTGCTATGCGCGAGCTGCTCCGTTAATGATCCGACGCGCACTTGAAAATTCTTGTTTGAAATCATGATTCAGTACCTACTCTTTATAGGAACAACAACGAACTCCGCTTCGGAACTCTCCCTACCCTCCATACTGAACGGAAACGCCGTCCTCACCATATTCCAGCCTGCATCTGCTACTCGGGATCAGACCAACGCCATGATGAACTGCCTCAACCAGGACTCGGAGCAGCCGGCGGTAGACCGGTGCAAGTTCCCGTTGCAGATGCCTGAGGAGATCCGGCGGATGATGAATTTGCAGGGTGAGCTGATTTTGATGATGCAGTGTTATCATCAGAAAATACTATTGATGTAGCGTAATAATTGACTTTAGACCTCGTAAAGCTCGCGGAAAGCCGCAGGATGCGGGCAGCGCAAAATTGATCGTTGTGAAAGTTGTTGGGGGAGGCCTTAGTTCAGCAGTGGACATCATTTATTTGCAGATGTCACAAAGTCTACTTCCTACTTCATAGTTTTTACTGTAAAATAGAAGCTTTCTGTACTATTGAGCCACTTTGGCACCGCGACGTGCTGCACTCCACTGCTGTTACTGCGCCTGTCTTCTCCCGGCAGCAGCTCAGTTGAGGAGTGCTATTCAATAGTATTCATTTCCAGGTGGTGCCTCTTCAGCGGTTTCTAGCACAGCCAGGAGCGATTCAAAAGATCCAATCGAAACCCTCGAAGAAGCCGAGAGTTCAGATCCTATGAGAGTGAAATCAGTTAAGAAACGCTCCATTAACGACAGTCCCCTTATGAACATAATGAAATACTACGCCAAGCATAAAGCTTGGACAAACTCAAATCTCGACCAGAAACCCAGAGATGAAACGCCTGAGTCTTTTGAACAAAACTATTTAAACACAAGAAAGATTCAAAAACGCGCCATAGATGCTAAAAAGTCTATTATACACAATCATTTCAAACCAGAAGACCCAATGCAAGATATTAGCCAATTTATTAAACACAAAATTGGCGTTCACTACATAGATGATAACTCAGAATCTGAGAAAATTAAGATGTACTTGGACAAAATACGTCACAACAACAGATCTACAGCGAAAGCTTTAGTGAAACGGTTTCAGGGAACATTGAAGTCTGTTAAGAAAAGGTCTGTGAAATACGTAAATAAGCTGCAGCCGGCTCGTCCACAGGACCCGCAACAGGATATAAGTTACTACGTCAAGAACAGGCGCGACACTAACTTTAATCGCAACCAGGTTTGTCCTTCAGATTTCTTTCGTTACGTAATAAATAAGCATAGATTATCTAAAATGCCTCTCTCGCTAAATCTGAGATTCTCCGACCAGCAATCACCAAACAAGAAAAAAAGCAATAGTACCTTCGTACAGGGGAGATTGAAGTTGTTGGCAACATTTACAGTTACCCTTGACATTATGATTTTTTATATAATTGTATGTGCTTCGTTATCATTCTCCTGACTTGGAAATAGTATTAAAAAAAATATAAAAATAAAATTTTGGACGTTCTGACTTAACTCAGAGTTTACTCATGACCGGTGCAAACACCTCCGTGCCGTAACTGTTAAGTCCATTAACTTCACATCAGGAGGTCGCGGGTTCGATTCCCGGCGAAGTCAAACTTTGTAAGACTACGTTTGGTTGGTGAAAGGACATTTTCTAAGCTTGCCCGGCTAGCTAACACCATCTTATCTAAGTCTTTACTTACATATAGGAAACTAGCTTTTGCCCGCGACATCGCACGCGAGGACATCGTTTTTATGACTGCCTTTGAGGGTGAGTGGTGCGCGAGCCGCATGAGGCTTGCGAACGTGGATATGAGTTGTCTTGAAATCCCTCAGGAACTATATCGGGCTATTCTGATTAGCAGTCTATGTCAATTCCTACCCCCTCAACCAATTCTATACTCACGTGTCGGATTGACCATCGTTGCTCCGTTGGGACGCCGACGTGCACAAACGTGGAAATAAGTTTTCCCCAGATCCCTCGGGAACTATGTCAAGTGAGTTATGTCATTTCTCACTTCCTTAACCATCTTTGTGCTTGAAATCAAAACAAGAGTAGTTTTCCAGTTCCCTCAGGAACTGCATCGTACTATGATATTTTCACAGGATAAAAAGTAGCCTATGTCCTATGTACAAGGGAATACTGAACCATTTAGAACTTTGCCCAAAATTAAACCTAATAGGCAAACGTGTAATAAAAAACACCCCAAAATAATTATTTTCTTAAAGCTCCGTTTAGGCCCAATTCCACAAAATTTAACGTATTAGGTAGCGATACCATAACAGGGTATTTTGAATCAATTTTATTTATCTTCGCCACACTACCTGCTTCCAGTTCTACGCCGCCGCTTGCCAATCGGCTATCCTTTCTTTTAAGCTAGGTCCTTCTCCACATCATCCCTTTAGCGATGGATCCCTGGGGCATCCTATCGCCTGATGCATCCAATTATGCGTTTCCCACTTGGTCGACCCAGACTGCTCTCCTCGCGGCACGATTTTCTTTAATTCTCTCCACGTGGCCAAGCCAGAGAAATGACTACTTCACAGATTTAGTTTGGCTCGGCTATCAGATTTTCTATTTCTGCGATCTTCCTTATTCGCAGACACCCCATTCTCTCTTTAGTGGTCTCAGGGTTTTCCTAACATGAATATTTTACCGAAAGACTTATAGGCTGGGTGCGGGCAGTGTAGGACAGTTCGTTGTTGGGGGAGGCCTTCGTTTAGCAGTGGACGTCTTTCAGCTGATGATTGTGTTTTTTACGAGGAAAGTTGTGCGATAGCTTTGATTTGTTCCATTTTATATGTTTTTGGTGTGCTGATGAATCCAAATTTAACAAAACTTCGTAAAAGACCTTTGTCAAAATAAAAAAATAAAATAGGGATGACGAATGCTAGTCATCTGAGTTACTTTTTATCATCTGTCAAAAACGACATTTAGTTCTAAAAATGTTAGAAATACCTAGGCGTGACGTCATAGTTTAGCAGCGTCATTTATGTACTCATTGTGTGATTTAAAAATCGAAGACATGATGGAAAACAAAACGAGTAAGTTTTTTCGAAGTTTCAGTAGGAGGGCAATTTAGTGATCAAGAGTTCTTAATTTATTTCTGATGCTGTCGTCATCCCAATTCGACTGACATACTGATAATGAATAATGATAGTTCCTCCTCCCCTAGGTCCAAGCACGGCAAGTACGTGCAGGACTTGAGCAGATCTTCCAGACCGGCAACATCGAGGTGGTGCGGCGCTACGGGGCCAACTACAACCCCGCCGTGCCCAACACTCTGCTCTCGGGCGCTATTAGGACTATGGCGGACTTCTGAATTCTGTATCTGAAATCTTAGATACTGCTCGTTTTTATGTAAAGTTTAAGAGTGATTCGGAATCAACAGGAAAAATAGAAAAATAGTTTTACAAAAATCTCGATCTTTCATTACCTTAAGAGTCTCCAGGAGGCTCGAGTTTCCATACAAACGTAGTTCAGCTTTAATACAAAAACTACATGCCGGATTGAATCTAAACTTTGTAAATATATTGAGTACACATATCGATGTTTGTAATTAGTTTTCACCGTAGTAAATTTTAACGTAACTAAACGAAGGCTTAAACTAGTTTCTAGTGCTCTTATTTTTTCCGGTTTATATTAGTACATCGAAAACTAATTACAAACATCGATATGTGTGTACTCAATATATTTGCAAAGTTTGGATTCAATCTGGCATGTAGTTTTTATATTAAAGCTGAACTACATTTGTATGAAAACTCGAGCCTACTGGCGGCCCTTAATAAGTGGCTTGAGTTGGGATCAGCACCGATTCTTTTATACATTCCTGTTAGTAGTAATAACTAGTGCTTAACTCAGCAGGTTTCTGCGATAGAGGAGCGGTGCGTGAGGGTGGTGTTGTGACGTCACGTGATTCAGTCGAGACTTCAGTCGGCTGCCCGCATCCCAGTGTTTTTACGTCAAACGTCAACCCCCCCCCCCCCCAGAACCGATCCCTACTGCAGGAACCCCCTAAGTTAAGCGCTAGACCTCAACTTTTCAATGTTGCGTGTCGATTCCTAAACACCCCTTAATATAACAATAAAAGAATGACAATATTTTCTGTTATTTTTTATTTTCATATTTTCTAACTATTCCCGAGAGCTTCGGTGGCGTAATGGCAAGGGCCGCTACCCCCTGACGTACCAATGTGTTTTCGAATTTATAATTCTATGTATCGTACGTTTATCCGACGCTCTTACGGTGAAGGAAAACATCGCGAGGAAATACTGCACACGCCTGCGAAGAAACTCGACGGTGGTGTGTGAAGTCGACCAACCCACACTGGGCCCGCGTGGTCAACTAAGATCCGATCGCCCTAATTCAGGGTAGGCTCGAGCCCCTCGGTGGGGACGTATATGAGCTGATATGCAAATATACGCTTTATGAATAAAAATCATGTTTAATAGTTGAAAGACCCGAAGTACCTTCTACCAAACGCGTAATTTAAGTAGGATTTCTGAGTTTACGTATAATTTTAATGGATCTACGACTAAATTTAATGATAAATAGAGTTCTCAAAATCAAATTATAGGACTTTCACTTAACTTACAGGACGATCACTTAACTTATAGTGCTTCGTCGTTCGAAAGTGAATAAGCTAACAAACGCGTTATTTTAGTACGATTTCTGAGTTCACGTATAATCTTAAGGGCCGCCAGGAGGCTCGAGTTTCCATACAAGCGTAGTTCCACTTTAATACAAAAACTACATGCCGGATTGAATCCAAACTTTGCAAATATATTGAGTAGACACATATCGATGTTTGTAATTAGTTTTCGATGTACTAATATAAAACGGAAAAAAATAAGAGCAGTTTCAAACTTTCAGTACAAAACTAATTTAAGCCACCGTTTAGTTACGTTAATATGTACTACGATGAAAACTAATTACAAGCATCGATATGTGTCTACTCAATATATTTACAAAGTTTGGATTCAATCTGGCATGTAGTTTTGTATTAAAACGGAACTACGTTTGTATGGAAGCTCGAGCCTCCTGGAGACTCTTAATGAGTCTTCGGATAAATTTAATGATAAGAGTTCTCAAAGTCGAATTATACGATGATCACTTAACTTACAGGACGATCACTTAAAGGTCGTTCTAAGTTGAATAACCTAACAAACGCGTCATTTTAATAGGATTTCTGAGTTCAAGTATAATCATGATGGATCACCGGATAAATTTAACAGATTTCTCCATGTCGATTTAGAGGACGAATTATAGTGCTTTGTCGTTCGAAAGTGAATTAGCCTAACCAATTTAATAAAAAAAATGAATAAACCGACTGCATAAAATGTATTCTATGACACTCAAAGGATGAAGACGAATCTAATGGCAAATCTACTAAGAAGCTTCACGCTCATCGAAAAGGCTTAGGTACTACATACATACACCCAAAAAATCTCTCCTGCTTGGGCAGATAGATATTGGAATCGATTTAAAGAAATTAAACGTAGAGCAGTAGGAAAAAGTAGTTTACAGAGGTACCTACAATCAATTAAGTTTATTTTTCCACGAGATATGTTCCCCGCCCACTGCCACTCATATGTCGGTTATTTTGGTTCTCCTACGGATTCGATCACGAAGCAAAACTCCGAGCATAGCACGCTCAATTGTCCTTTGGGTGACCTAGAGCCTTCTTAAAGTAAAGCAGTAAGTGGCTGCCGCGCACCGGAAGACGTAGGAAGTCGTCGGTAGACTGACGACCTGGTGAGGATCGCGGGACGCCGCTGGATGTGGGCAGCGCAGGACCGATCGTTGTGAAAATCCTTAGGGGAGGCCTTTCGGCGATATGATGTTGATGAATAAAAACAAAATACTATTTATACAAAAAATATATATTTCAGATAATATTATTGCAAGTACAGCATTACGTGGGACTGCTGGGCGCATTTTTCATATGTATTCTATGAACAGCTTCAATATAATTGCATTAAGATTAAATACACACTAAAAATACATATCGAATCGAATATAATGGAATTCCCTTACACTTATTATTTCTATTACCTATGTATTTGTAAATGTCTGTCTAAAAAGGTAATACGTTTATTCCAAATTACTTTCTTTTCTTTCAAAAAAGTTGATTTTATTAACAAATTTTATAGTACCTATAACATTACAGGCAAGTCGATGGATAAAAAATAACAATGATTACGAAAGATTTGTGTAAACACCAAATAACAGATTCAGTATAGACAGATTTTATGCGGGACAAAAACACACAAAGGTAAAAATGCTTCAACGTATGGGAGTTGGTGTAACACTTTCCCCTGCCCGATGTATTATAACATAACAAGTGAATAAACATCTAAACATCTAAAAATCAACGAGTATCAACAACGGATAAGTAGGTGGTTTGTTTAATTGTACTTTGTGTAAGGATAATAGGATCACGTGCCGCACGAATATTATATTATAAAGTGTCTTTCTAACTTTCAAAATTATATTGAATGAAAATGGATGATAAAAACATAATCTTTCAGGCATAATGTGACTTAATTTTTATTTAAAGTGGATCGAATTGAAAGACGATAGCAAAATTTCTAAAACTATTTCGTCTGAACCGTTTTTTTGCGTTTTATGGAATTTTTAAGTGTGAAATATTTATGTATGTGCGCCACCTCTAGGAGTAAATGCATGTATCTAAATATAACGTTGGAAGGGAGGGGGGGGAAGAGAAACCCTGAAGATAGGAATACAATAAGAAGCACACGATTCGCAATAACAATAATAAACAATAATAATATCATTAAGCGATTAAAATGGCAAAACTTTGCATTAATAAAAAGGTTATCCTAAAAGTACTTAATTGTAAACATTATGCGATCTATATATAGTAGTTTAAAATAAGCTTAGAAATTTTATTATGTTGAGAAAACAGTAGACCTATACTTAGAAGCGAATAAAAAATTATAGCTTAGATAATATTGGAAAAAAATCTGTTATTGTCAATTCAACATATATTTCTTAAAAGTTACATCAAAGGCACTTTTTAAAAACGTTTTGCATTATTTATAAAAGGCTATAGTTAGTTTTAGTAATCTCATTTAAAAAAAAGCTTACGCGATCTAATTAAGTTCAAAATTGCAAAAGGCAAAAATTGGCCCCATATAATTGTGGTCCCTGACAATATGAGTCTTTAATACCCTACTGATTGGTCCGAACAACCATTTTGTGACCTCTGATAAATAAGTATAACAGGAATGTATAAATTAAATGTTACATACAATTAGTTTAAATACAAATAAGTACATAGAAAATTAATGTATAGGTGGTAGCTTAGTACCCGAAAAGAATATAGAATAAACATGCATTCAGTTGCTTATTTTTTTATAAAATAAACATAATTAATCAACTTAAAATTAAATACATTTAGTATGACTGCGATGTTTCCGTACACCGACTGTTTCCTTACATTTCGTCATAATTTCCTCCACAATATGATTTTATTTAAAAAATAGTTTATCTGACGGTCATTGGCTACACTTGTGTGTGTGTCACAAAGAGAAAGTTTAAGATCAAAGTCATAAAAAGACAATAAGTGTTACAAAATAGAAGCAATAAAGTCAATTATTTCAAAATGTCGCCATGAAATAAAATACAGAAATGAAATAAAAATAGTGTACAGGATCTCGGTACGTAGGTTGAGAATTGCAGTCGATTTACATACAGATATACGTGCGCGTTCTCACCCCCGTTCTCACGCCGATGTTGTCAAGATATTTGCTAGGATATGCGTAGTGTCAAAAGAATGGATTTCAAAAACCGATTGAAATTTTGATTCGATACTTGATATTTTAAATAGATAACTCCGTCGTATGGGCGGGTTCTCCGCAGGATGGAGCGACGCTATCGTGTCGCGTTTATAACTAGACTATCGAACCGATTGTCGTAAATTGTATAAGTGCAAATACAGCAAGCAGGTCGACCCTAACCAATCGTTTGGGGTGGGAGCACGACGACGGAGTGAGTTCGTGCTGCCGGAGATATTTTTTTTGGTTTAATTTCAGACGGTTGGATGGTGAAGGCATTCTTACTAGTGTAGCCAATACTGAAATGCTATTAATCTCACATGTGGCTGTTCCGTTTCTTGCGGCTGAAGAGGCCTCCAAAGACGCCCTTTTTGTCTTTCTTGGACACTCCGCTCACAGAAAGCTCCGACTCGCCTGAAGACCTGGGATAAACATCAAATTTTAGTTAAAACCAATGAATGAGATCGTATTCCGAGAGTGTTTGAGATTCTCCGAGACAGGTGGTATTGTAGAATGAGTTCTGTGGGTGTGTGATCAATGTTTATAAATTTCATTTTTTTGTTATTCTGTTTTGCTTTTTATTTATTGTAACAGGTATTTTTATAGTCAGGTCTCTTTGTGATAATACTGTAAAAAGGTGTTTTGCGGTACTGCAGGTATAAAATAAAATACATTAAATTGGTCCCTGATGTCTTGCTACAGAAACAGTGGCAGGCTGTGGGTGTTAAGTGCAACAGCAGGTAACCGGCAGATAGCATCTTAAGGCCCAGTGGTACCTAAAAATCCACTGAAACAGGTTTTTTGAATTCATTTTTGAAGTAGTTAACAGTAAATTAAAATCTAGGAAAACATATTGGTATTATTGAGAATAGTTACGAGGGACTATGTCGAATGGAAACACGATTTAATAAAGTTGGCTCGATAGAATAATTTTGCAAAGGTACCTCTTTTCGAGCCATTTAATCGTCTATTTTCGGTTTTATTATTAAAATAAGTAATTTGGTAATATGATTTATTTACTAAAATACAGTTCATAGGTGACTGAAGGGAAAACATCGAATGGATTTTTATTTAAGATAAATATGCTGAAAATAAAAACGAAAACATCGAAAAAATGCAAAAGTGTGGTTATTTTCTTCCCTCTTTACACGTAAAGAAAAAGACAAAGACAGATTTTTAAGTACCACTGCGCCTTAATTATGCCAAACGATAAGAGAGATATTCACCTCGAAGCAGGGCGCTGGTCAAGAGCAGGCGAGCCCCCGCTGCCGGCCACAGAGGCAGGTCGTTGGCCACTGTTGCCGTACCCTGCCAAACGAGATACTGTGGTTAGAATTGCTAAGAGAAAAAAAAATAGTAAGAAATAATCACAGATCACACTGCACTAATTTTATCGATGTTCTTTTCTGTGTATTCTTGAGAGGTGCCTTAGTTATTTAAACTAATGTTTATTTATTAAGCCTTAAATACAAAGCAACACACCCATAACCATGCTAGAAAAGAAAAAGCCTACACAATTAAAAACATGATACGATACTGAAAAGAAAATGCCAAAGATTAAACACAGTTAGGTAGAAACAGTCAGCTGCAAAAGTGCATATCTGCTTGTAACCTTATTGCGAGAGTCGTAACAGCAGAAGTAAATATATTTGACAGATTGCCCAGCGCAGACGCTGTTGCGCGCGTCTCTCATTTATTCAAACCCACAACGATTATACTACTGTGAAATAGTTTAATTAGATACCTGAACAATGAGCTGCTACTTGTATTTTTGTGTCACAACGTTTCTATGACTTTTCGAAGGTGCGTAGTGAGCGAGCCGCAAGCGGTTCGCGAGCTTGGAAAAAGTAGTCTATGTGTTAATCCAGGTCCTAATCTGTCTACCTACCAAATTTCAGCCAGATCCGTTTAGTAGTTTTTGCATACAAGAGTAACAAACATACATCCATACATTCTTACAAACTTTCGCGTTTAAAATATTAGTAAGATGTTTGTGATAAAAAGTATGTGTATCAATGTATAGAAAAAATAAAGTGAGATAACTCAGTTGCATGTTTTAAATGAGCCACAAATCGCGTAAATAATAAATAAATTTGAAAGTTTCTGTGACTGTCTCTTTTTATTTTACCTGTTTTCTCGCAACTTTATTGAAAAACGTCGTATGATACATTGGCATAAAAGGTAATTGACAAACTTGTGATGATGGAAAACCCTCGCCTGCGGCTCGAGCTTACAAATTTTTACCATTTACCTGTTTACCACCCTTAAATAACTATTACGCGTTTAAACCCACAGAACCCACGCGAACGTATTTTTTGGTTGCTCTTTTGGAACGATAACGGTTAGGTTAGGAAGGAATGCACTTTTGCACTTGATTGTATATTCCAATTAAACAGCTTACAGAACTAATTAATTAGCAGTACCTACAATTAAAACAGATAATTAACTACAACATATAAAGCAGGAAAGATAATAATAGAAACAAAAAAAAAACAATACAAAGTAGAAAACAATTAAAGATAGCAAATATAAACAAGAAAAAAGAAAGAGTTGACTAGAAACGTGCGACCGTATAGATAAATCTTAATACAAGGCGACTTTCGATACGCTGAAAAGAAGCAAATCTACACATGACACTGAACAACTTTCTCTAAGGAACCTATACAAACGAAGAAAAAATTATCGATGTCATTTGCATCGTTGCAAACTCGCTTGCCTAATTTCGGAGTGTGCCCTGGAGTTCACATCATACTGCCTTATCCATTAATTCAACGAACGACCAGACGCAGAGGGTGATTCCACTCCTTTGTCGTTAATGTTCCGAAAACACGCACAAAGCGTTTTCCTTCATTATTCATCATGCGAACGGCCAAGGAGTGAAATTCCCTGCCGGCGTTTGTATTCCCCGATTCGTATACCTAATTTAGGAATCTTCAAGATAAAGTGAATAGGCACTATTTGAGCTTGCGTGTTACATCCTCGGCTGCATCGGCAAACGCACTCAAATTTTAAAATATAAATATAAAAGACATTCCGTACTATACCTACTACGATTTTTTTATTGAATACTAATACTAATGTAAGTACTATTTGTATGGAATACTAATACTAATGTAATTGTACTATTTGTATGGAAAGTCTTAGGTTTTTTTGCACTGATTGTTTAGGTTCCTTGGGGAAAGTTGGTCACTTTTATGAGTAGCATCTACCATCAGCCGCTTTCCAGTGAATAAAAAGTCACCCCGTATGCGCATCTGAACCAAAACTTGATCCCATTAAATAAGACACCAATTTGGAGGCATCTTGGTGCACCTGCCCCCTGCCCAAGTTGCTAGCGTTTTACGAAGTCAGGTAGCAAGTTTCTGTATTTCAACTCAAAGTATTGTTACAGAGTGGGTAAACACCAAACATACTCGCACATTGCACCCGATGCAGCACATAGAGTAGGTTGCTTGATCCTGGGTCCAGTGTTAGCGATAAGTAATATAGTGTTAAAGAAAAGGTTGTATTCCCTTGGTCCTACAATCCACAGACGATAAGTGTCACCCGTTAGCCTACTACAATAACTATTTCATTTATTTATACGACACTTATCACCTGTGCTCCTACTAGAAGAACAGAAAACGCTAAACACGTTAAAAAACCGACTCCCATCGCAACAACTTATTACATTTTTGAATTATTATTTTTGGTTTTTGTTAATATTCTAATAAAACACTACACCAATTTTGATAAAAAAAATATATGGGACCACACGGGAAGCACTAGCTTTCAAATAAAAAAAGAATCATCAAAATCGGCTCGCCTAGTCAAAAGTTCTGAGGTAACACACATTAAAAAAAATTACGAATTGAAAACCTTCTCCTTTTTGGAAGTCGGTTGAAAATAGTAGGAATACGAGAAAACAACCACAAAATCCTCTTAAAATTAATTTGACTGCAGGCCTCGAATGCAAGTCACAGTAATGTTACAAAAAAAAGTATGCGTCGAAATTGAAAATAATGTTGATAGGTTTCAAATAAATACCATAGTTAAACATTATTATCTATTATTATTATATCCTATTACAGTAGGTAAGCAATTAGTTAATATAAGTTAATTATATAACCAGATAAAGAAAATTAATGGAAGGTAAGAAAACCAAGCCGCTACTTCACCTAAGTAAACTCTATTTTTGACGTGGACCGGACTACAGTTGTTTTAGTAAAACAATTCCATTGATATGATACTGCCAGGAAAATTCACAGATTTCCAATCCATTAAGAACATATAAGGGAAATAATATTTTCACACCGCCCCCACTCGAAAATGACCGATCACGCAATCTGAACGTGAAGCAAGGCATTATAGTCCGACGTCGTCGTACGAAACTCCCGGAGGGATGTAATGTAATTTTAATTTGGAACGTTAAAATTCGTATGAAAACCCTTAGCTTACGGGCATTGTAAATCAGATCAATAAAATATGTTTTCTTGATCTGAGCATTGTAAAATAAATCGAGCTCGCAGTAGGTGTGAAAAGTAGAGTAGTCATCTCTGGAATAAAGTGTCTTCGTCTTCGGCGGTTTGTCTTATATGATTACTGCTTTATTCCCTTGGTGCATAATCTACTATTAGCTACCAACTTAACAAAGTGTTCTGAATTATTCTTTATTTCTTAATCAAATTAATTAATTGGCTTTACCGGTAATATACCAAAGACTATCTACAAGAGGTAGCATATTTGTCGACTTTAGGATCTTGCTTAAATAAATTTACTAGCGACAACTTGTAACAAAATTTGGAACATGATATCAAAATGTCAGTGTTAGAAACTAAGAACGTATGAGTTGATTTTGAAACCTGATTCTTCATTTTAATAATGACTTAATTTTGTCAGTTGCAGCGACACGATTCGTTAACTTTTATTACAGAATAAAATACATCAAATAAACTTTTTTTAAATAGAGATTTGATTCCACAGGCAAACCAAAACGATTTAAATCTCTAAATTTTCTTAGTCGAATAGTCTAAACACACACACTTTAATATGCCAGTTAGATTTTTAAAAAATGTTGTTTTTAATTGAAACGTTAAAAACATTGAAAAAGTGTGGTTATTTTCTTTTCTCTTTACTGACGATTAACACAAAATAATTATATGTTTTTTTATCACTCGCGCGCATTGGTCTTTATATCCTAAGTTTATGTTCAAGTTAGACTTTCTTTACTGAACGTGTCCACGTCAAAAACTAACTACACCAAAACCAAAAGACAAACCATCCTCCAACTGACCGAACTCGCTGGCCGAGTAGAAGTGCGAAGTCGTCTCCACGCCTCTATTGTTGTTCTGTCTGTCCCTCTCTTGCGTGTGGTGTGGCCTCATGCCATCTCGCTCGCTCCCCGCCACGCGTTGTTGGTAGCTGCTCACGAGAGCTGATACGGACTGTTGCGAGCGCTCTGGTGACCTCGGTCCGCGCTCGGTCATGTTCGAGCCGCGTTCGGGTAAGTTTGGACCTCGTTCAGGTATGTTCGGGCCTCGCTCGGGAATGGGCGGTGGTAGGCCGTCAAGGAGAGAGTGCTCCGCTAATGTTTCGGGATTTTTATACAATTATAAATATGAAAAAGTCTATATTAAATCGTACAGCTCAAATGTGGAAAATTTCAAGATGGATCAAAATTAATTACGTAGGTATTTTCTAATAAAGTGGTAGTATTCAATGTGACAATAAGACAAAATAAATAATGTTTTTAGGATCAATACTTGGACATCACAAAAAGGCAGACATCACATAATTTTGGACTTTTTTTCACAAAAAGCGTACATAAGTAGTTTTTGTAGACCATGCAAATGCAACTTAGATTTCTAACAATGATATATTCGTAGTATGTCTGAGCATACCCACCGCTCAACTGAGAGATCGCCAGTCGGCAGCGCGCGGCGCGACAACTCAGTCATACAAGCTGCGCAACAGGGCTGTCACTAATTCCACTTTAATTTTTTGAATGCAGTATAACCTTGTAAAATAATTGTATTATGATTGGGTTGTAAAACCTTGCTGGAGAGCTGCGATGAAATGCATTGTTCTTGAACATAAAATGGTCTTTTTTTGTAAAAAGACCATTCGCCGTTTTACATTTGTATCTGCTTGTGCCTATTGTTATAATCAAATAAAGCCTTAATACAATACAGAATTCAGAAGTCAGATTGCGTCGCACAAATTTTGCATACTCCCTTTGGCGCCTGCACTATAAGTGGAATTAGCTCAGCTCATTTGAAATGCAGCATAGTAAATTTTGCCTGTTGCGCAAGCGCCTGCACCTGCCGCCGGCGGTAGATCTGAAGTTCAACTAAAGCAACTCACCCTCTCGCCGAATGAATTCCGCATTCAAGTCCCGCCCGTCGGAGTAGCGGGAGCGGCCCCAGCCGTGGACGTTGGCGTTGTCGTCACGTGCGGCGGTGTCACGTGTAATGACGTGCTGGTTGTCCAGCTCGGAGGGGGAAGGGGGCGGGCGTGCGGGAAGCGACGCTAAGACTGCACTCTCTGTGAGAAACATACATTTTTAAAAACATGAGCAGAAATTCATCATTTGACTTTCGAAAACAGGAAGTTGCGATTTACATACATAGCAATTTATTTACATAAAACTTTACTGAATAAATAAATTCGTCAGTAATATATTTTCATACTATTATAGGCAGATACCTACTTTTATACTCCTTGGTCTTTTTATTTTACCAGTTACATAATAATTAATGACAGGTAAAAACTAGAGATATCCGGTAACTATCCTGTATCCGGTCTAAAATCGTTACCCGGCCGGATACCGGTTAACTAGCGCCTTTCCAACCGGATACTGGATTTAAATATATACGAAATATTAAATTTAGGCAAATACAATCAATGATCACAAAATTTTAATTCTACAACTTCGCAAATTAATTGATACTCGTACTGCACTACGCAAGCTCGCTTCTTGCGATGCACCAACCGGCAATGTTAGGCTGGATATGCGGCTACAAAGTTGGCCGGATATATGGTATCCGGTCAAACAGCCATCCGTTTCATCTCTACTAAAAACCCACTTACATAATCTACATCCTTACTTAATATTATAAATGTGAAATGTGTTTGTTTGTTTGTTACCTTTTCACGCTTCAACACCTTGACCAAGCCTGTGTCACGGGGAAGGACATAGGCTACTTTTTATGTCGTGAGAATAGCATAGTCCGATGCAGTTCCTGAATGAACTGAAAAAAATACTCTTTTAATAAAAATTGCAACGGAATAATGGATTTTTTGTGATTTTTTGCACACATGGTTGAGGAGTGTCGTAGATTGCTAATCACAATAGCCCGATCTGGGATTAAGTTGGGCGTTATTGCATTTGTTTGTATGCTTGTCCGGGGATAACTTTTGAACGCATTATCCGATCGTTATGAATTTTGCAGAGATGCAAAATCATGAAAAATCGAAATGTGTGCTGGGACACATAGTAGAAGTGAAACTTCAACGGACAAGTGGGTTTGTGCGTACGAAGGGTAACCCAGGCTAAGTACCTGCTTTATATCTCCATCTCAACTTTATCTACGAATACAGCCGTTGCCCTCTCTCCTCCGCCGCTGCCAGCCTTTCTCTGTCTACCCCCTCTACGCGGCCGTAACGCTTTTTCGTGACAAAATAAATCCTAATAGAAGTTTCACTTCAATACTAAAAAGAGGACTGGATAAGATTGGTTACATACACTTACAATAGTAAAATACGTATTTAAATTTTAATACACTTGTGGTTTAAATTATTTATTATTATTATTACAACAGCTCATATACGTCCCCACCGAGGGGCTCGAGCCTACCCTGAATCAGGGCGATTAGGCCTTAGTCGACCACGCGGGCCCAGTGCGGGTTGGTCGACTTCACACACAACCTTCGAGTTTCTTCGCAGGCGTGTGCAGGTGTCTTCACGATGTTTTCCTTCACCGTTAAAGCAATCGGTAAGTATATGTACGTAAGTTTTTGAAAAACTCATTGGTACATTGGCCGTCCAGATTTGAACCCGGTACCTCTAGTTAGATGGACCGAGTCGTTACCGGTTGAGTCACCGACGCTTCGGTTTAAATTAATCTTACATTTTGTTTTCTACCTAGTGCACTCACCAATATGCCTATCTCTGTCTGCCTGGCTGTCCCTTTTCTGGCTGTTGCGGTGTTGCTGCAAGATCTCGGCTTGCGTCCGGCGTTTCATCTCCGGCGATGACTGCGCGGACGATGATGATCCGTTTCTGCGCAAAACGAAACGACTCACCATTTGATTATTTAGTCAATATTGCAGGAAAAGGTTAATTATTCATTCTTAGTCACTCAGTAGCCAATAGGAATAAATCTCACAAGTACCGATATGTAAGTACAGAATATGTTATATCTCACGACCGCGGGTAAGCCATACTTGTGTGTGTACATGCACATTGTCTTTACAGGACCGACGATCTGGTGAAGACCGCGGAAGCCGATGGATGTGGGCAGCGCAGGACCGGTCGTCGTGGAAATCCTTGGGAGAGGCCTTTGTCCAGCAGTGGACGATTTTCGGCTGATATAATGATGATGACATTGTCTTTGCGTGCGTAAGCTCGGGAGCTTACAATAGTGCACACAATAGACACAAATTACAGTTGACCACATACAAGCGCGTGTCGCTACGCATTACACACACAAGTATAGCAAACCCGCGCGCGCGAAATCAAACATCTGTATGTGAAAAAGAACATAGCATCGTGCGCCTAATCTGGGAAACCAAATTGAAAATATTTACGAGTAAGATATTAATTAAATACGTGGCATAGATTAGGACGACAACGCCCTTTTCGGGTCGGTTTCGACTCATTAAACTGAACAAATTTCCCCAAGCGGAGACTTAGTCAATTATTAAAAAAAAACGTCCAAGTGCGTGTCGGGCCACGCGCAATGTAGGGTGCCGTAGTTGCCATTATCGCGTCCATATCTAATTTTCTAATTGCAGCGGTTTAGTTGTTAGGGGGTGGGAACACTCGACTCCAACAAAATTTAGCACTTTCAAGCCTATTTTTTCGAAAACGGAACCTTAAATTATAAAATGGTCTTAGAAGACTTACAAGTATTTTTTAAGCTCTAACCAACGATACCCCATACGACTGGGTTTGACGAGAAAAAAACCTTGCCCACTTTACTTTACCTTACTAAAGGAGGTACCCTTAAAAAGTTTTTTTTCCAAATTTTTTTACAGTTCTCTTCACGTTATTATTCATTCGCCAAATTTCAGCGCTTAACTACTAATATTCTAGGAGCTAGGCCGCGAACAGGCAGACATGACGAAACTATAAGGGTTCCTTGTTGTACTACGAAACCTTAAAAATTGGCCTCCATACAAAATTGGCCAACCAGCCGATAGATTTGTATGAAAAGTTTTTTATTTGCTATTTCAGCGAAGTTACAGAACAAAAGTTGTTTAGTTTCAAGAGTAGAAGTCGTCCTGAAAAGGGCGTTGTCGACCAAAATTAACACCCTGTATAGGATTGCTGCACTGACAAGTAGCTCTTACATTAAAGAGAGACACAATTGTGCCACACGATAAGAGAGAGAGGTATAATGAACCGATCGTCGTCGTGGAAATCCATGGGGGAGGCCTATGCCCAGCAGTGGACGTCCTTCGGCTGATATGATGATAATAAAGATGATATGTCAAACAAAATAGAACGCCAGTGGGATCACTCGTATGGTGGCAGCCATCGAATAGCAATGACTTAACTGCTTGTTACTGGCCGAATCAGTCCCATACAGCGCGGGCGTGAGCTGTAGTTACGTTATCCATTCCTCCATTTTCGTCAGTTTGACAACCTACTCCTCCATCAGCTGTTTGGTGGGATCTGTCTCTTCAGTACAAGTCTACCGCGCAACAAAGTCGTCGCTTGACAGCAATAATCTAATCAAAGTGACTTACTGCTTGTGGTTGGCCGGATCAGTCCCGTACGGCGTGAGCTGCAGCTCCGGTGGCAGCGTCGCATGGAAGGCCAGCTTGGCGACCCACTCCTCCATAAGTTGCTTGGTCGGGCATGCAAACAGGAACTCCGCCCCATCGGCGCATTTAACGCGGAACACGTTCGCGCGTTTTGTGTAGTCTTCCGCTGGCTCGCAGCGCGCCTGCGAATATATTATTTATCTATTATATATAGTATTTATATAAAAGAAACTCGTGTTAGTTACACCATTTATACCTCAAGAAAGGCTGGACCGATTTCGTTAATTCTTTTTTTTGTTGAGTTCGTTATTGTCAGGAGAAGGTTTTAGGGTAGGGTAGAGTAGTGTAGTATAGGGCAGGGCAGGGTAGGGTAGGGTAGGGTAGGGTAGTGAATGGTAGAGTAGGGTAGTGTAGTGTGGAGTGAGGTGGAGCGAAGTTCGCCGGGACAGCTAGTTTATCATAAAGGACTGATATGGCGGCTCCAAATACTTGAAGATAGTTTTTCAGAAAATGTTTATCAAAATTTTTATGTAAGTCTTTAGGAAAATGTTTATGCACACAAGTGCTTTTATTGTGAAATTGTTTCCGTAAATGTAACTGAAAGCATATCGGTTACACACTGCGCTTTCATCTATAGTAATATTACAAAGTTAATCTTTTAAGTTCGGTTAATCTCAAAACTACAAACTTATCCAAGTTCACCAATACTTAGAACGGACCTTCAGGATCAGCATAGGCTAAAAAGAAATCGCGTGGCACGCACCGATATGCACGCGGGCAAAGCCGCAGGCGACATCTGGTTATTTATAGTCTCACAGACTTCAGTTAATATTTGTTTATTATGCCCACGGCAGAATAGGGATGACGAATGCTAGTCATCTGAGTTACTTTTTATCATCTGTCAAAAATGTCAATTTTGTTCTAAAAATGTTTCTTAAATAGTTTTGCAGCTTCATTTATGTAGTCCTTTTGTGAGTTTGGTGAGTTAAAAATCGAAGACTTGATGGAAAACAAAACGAGTAAGGTATTTCGAAGTTTAAGTAGGAGGGCAATTTAGTGATCAAGAGTTCATAATTTATTTCTGATGCTGTCGTCATCCCTATTTCTTAGGGTAGGAGTGACTATTGATAACAGTGACTCTGTTACTAGATTAGTAGGCCCGAATACGGTGATAATTAAGCCCACCCCCCCAGGTGTACTTATTAATGATCTGGTGCAGCTCGCAGCAAGCCGCGACGCGCATGCGTCTCGGGAGCGCGCTGGGTGCGACACAGTGAGGCCGTGTGTATTTTTATATTGCTCTAATAGTTGTGGTTCTTCTAGATAAAGTAAAATAGTGGACATCTTTCAGATGAACTGATGTAAGAGTGACCCTACGATGACTTCTACATAATACCCAGGAAGAAGTGACTCTAAGTAGGAATAACCCTAGTGATTATTACTCACTTCACTCTGGTGGAGCAGCAGCCTTGGACCCATCCCTCTCTTACCCTTATCGTATAGCACAATTAACCGTACTATCCGAGGGACAGACGACGGCGGTTGCCTGGTGTTGCACTTAGCATCACCCGCGGTCACGTGTGGAACGCGACCTTCATACACATCTATAATCAGATGTGCAGGTTTCCTCACGATGTTTCCCTTCACCGTTAAAGCGATCGGTAATATATGTACGTAAGCTTCGAAAAACTCATTGGTACATTGGCCGTCCGAGTTTGAATCCGGGACCTCTGGTTAAGAGGCCCGAGTCGTTACCGATTGACCCATCCCTGAAACAGCTGGCCGCACAGCACGCACAAGTAAGACCGACCCTAGGTAGAAGATACCCTAAGACAGAATTGCTTAAGTGTTTACTACTCACGTTGAGGATGCACTGCGGCGGTGCAGCTGCCTTGGACCCGGCGAAGTCGAGCTCGTCCCGGAAGAAGCACAGCAGCTGGCCGCACAGCACGCAGTAGTACGAGCGCCATGAGCGCACGGTAGCTCGTTTGCCGCCGCAACCGCTTTCCTGCTTGCGTTCTAGGTAGCCTGGGGGACAAACACCTTTCGAATTCAACTGAATTTTTAAAGAAGTTTTATTTTTGAATATTTTCTCATTTATTTGTTATTAACATTAGTAAGCCCTTGGCATCATCTCACCTGATGGCAAGTGACGATGATGCCCTAGATGAAAGCGGGTTTACCAAGATTCCTCAACGCAATGGAGAACTGGCTAAGCCGACTTCACACTAGTGCTAAGATTTATTTCGATCCCACATGTAGTTTACATTTTTTAAACTATATTTCACAAAGTTGATAATTTCTAATAAAATTACAATAGCTGTTGTTCATTTTTATCATTTAAAATTTTCTTTTAAGTATGTATATGCTCAGCCAGTATTTATTTTTACAGATAGCTGTCTAACTACTGCGACTATACTATCCAAAACAAAACAACTAAGTTTTCACAATACACTCTCATACAGTGAGGTGGTCCAAAGCTTATCTATGGATTAGGGTACTGTTATTAACTATCAACTCTTTTTTTTAAATTTTTTTTTTATTAAAAATTTGAGTGCGTTTGACTGCAACTCACCTGATGGTAAGTGATGATGCAGTCGAGGATGGTACACGCAAACTCAAATAATGCCTATTCACACTTGCCTTGAAGATCCCCAAATTATAGGAATCGGGAAACACTGACGCAGGCAAGGAGTTCCACTCCTGCGCTGTACGCATAATAAATGAAGAAGCGTAACGATTCGTGCGAAAAGGTGGAACATCAACAACAAAGGGGTGCAACCCCTCCCTGCGTCTCGTTGACCGACGGTGGAATGGAGGTAGGGGGAATGAGGTCGTGAAGTTCTTGCGCGCACTCTCCGAAATGAATTCGATAGAATACCGATAGACAGGCGACTTTGCGGCGATGCTCAAGGCTTTGGAGCTTGTCATTGACTAGCTCATCTTCGCCAATGAGTCTCCGTGCGCGTCGGTCGATGGCGTCCAAGGTATCCAGCTGATAGCGGGCTGATCCATCCCATAAGTGTGAACAGTATACCATACATGAGCGGACCTGTGCTTGATACAAGGTAAGCAGCTGTCCAGGTGTGAAGTACCGTCTCACCTTAGAGAGAATGCCCAGCTTCATTGCAGCAACTTTTGCCTTGGACTCAATGTAACGACCGAAGTTAAGATTGGGTGTTAAATCCACGCCGAGGAGTTCCAGGTGGTTCATTCCGGAGAGTTGGAGTCAAGGTGAATGGACTCCTTTTGGCGGAAAAAAGACACGCCTGTGTTTTAGAGGCATTAAACCTTACGAGGTTGGAATCACCCCATTCAGACACTGCCTGAAGTGATAGGTTAATGCGCTCTATCATGGCCTCTCTCAGAAACGGCGTATCAGCGCTGTTAGCTCGTGCACTGGACAGGTATCTTTCTACAACCGTGCTATCGTCTCTGAAATATATACTACTCATACCAAAATAAGGGCCACCTAAGTTTTCTCGGTACGTTTTCAAACAGAGAGGTTATCAAAACAGCCACGATTATTTTTTTAAGTCTAGGAAAGTAAGGAAACTACGTACGACGTGCAGTCATTAGGTTCATCCCTGGCTACAAATATGCCAAAGATCACAACATTCTGCTAATCCTCGGGAACTCATTAGACTGCTGAGAATAGGTCACACAGTAAATGAGCACACAATCAGCTCATATACGTCCCCACCGAGGGGCTAGAGCCTGAATTAGGGCGATCGTGCCTTAGTCGACCACGCGGGCCAGTGCGGGTTGGTCGACTTCACACACAACCTTCGAGTTTCTTCGCAGGCGTGTGCAGGTTTCCTCACGATGTTTTTCCTTCACCGTATAAGAGCGTCGGATAAACAGTAAGGCACTTTGCACACGACAGGCCGGGGCGGGTCGGTCAATTTCGCCGCCAACGATAGCACAAAGGGAATTCTATACTACCAACGCACATGGAGGCGGCGCGGTCTTTTTGTCCTCCATGTGCGTTGGTAGTATAAGATTCCCTTTGTGCTATCGTTGGCGGCGAAATTGACCGGCCCGCCCCGCCCCGTCGTGTGCAAAGCGCCTTACTGAGCAAATTTTCCAAAAAAAAACAACATCATGTCGCTTGTTTTGAGCAGTCCACCGAGTTCCCGAGGATGAGCAGGATGTCGTGATCTTAGACACATTTCTAGCCAGGGATCCAACCTAATGACTGCTCTTCGTAGTTTACTTACTTTCCTTGACTTAAAAAAACAATCGTGGCTGTTTGGAACACATCTCTGTTTCAAAACGTAATGAAAAAACTTAGGTGTCCCTTACTTTGGTTTGAGTAGTATTGTGGCACGGGTAGGTAGGTATGGATAGGGCGTGGGTATTAACCGTACGTGCTTACAATTATTATTTTATTTTGAGATAAAAGACCTAAAAAAAGTACACAGAAATGAAAAAGGAATTTACACATTAAGTAAATATCACAACATGAAACAAAATTTTAACTTAACCCTAGATGGGTCTTTAAAGAAAGCAGCAGTTTCTATGTACAACTTATTTTATTTAAGTTTGTTTTTAATAAGTTGGAAAGGCAAAGAATATTGAAGGATGGAATGAATGAATTTGGGTCATGCCACATAGATGACATACTGTTATGTGCCAGCGCAAGCGTTATAGAACAAATAGATGAAATGAAATAGGTCGAAAGAAAGAAGAACGAATAACAGCGTTACCGCGTTACAGTATATATTTCAGAGAGTTGATAGTAAAGTAATTACAGTACCCTTCTTATCAGCTCATGTACGTCCCCACTGAGGGGCTCGAGCCTACCCTGAATTAGGGCGATCGAGCCTTAGTCGACCACGCGGGCCCAGTGCGGGTTAGTCGACTTCACACACAACCTTCAAGTTTCTTACAGTTACAGTACCACGTAAATTGCTGAGGTTGCAGCGTCGTATGGATTTTACCTCTCTTCGCTGGTCTTGGCTGAAAAACAGCGTTGCGCATGTATACTCTGCATGCACAACATTATGCTGAGCCTAGGCCTTTTTTTCTGGCTAGGCAGTTACCTTTTAGTTTTTATTAGTGTTTTCATTATCAGTGTACTCTTTTATGAATTAAGTACTTATAATGTTTTATCTCCATCGCTTGTTTGATGTATGGTGCTGTTTTGCTAGAAAAATAAATGAGTTATCTATCTATCTATCTATCTATGGAAATTTACAGCTATAACTAGGTTACACGAGTATGCAGAAGACGCCGAACGTGACTGCTGACCGTGCGCAACTTGCATCGGCGCACCGT